>OV743308.1:17065357-17669464 GCA_928268935.1 Lasiommata megera | reverse complement strand
ATTGATTCAGAGTTTAGAAAGTTAGACCCTCCATGCTGCTCTAATTGGCGTTGTCCAGCTCCAACTGTAAGCCGCTTATTATCATCTAGATTGAAAATGGTTGATATTCAAATTCAAATTCAAATAATCTTTATCCAAATAGTCCTTTAAAAGGCACTTTTGACGCGTCAATAATTTACATAGTAGTGATTTGATGGTGATAACTACATTCGTAAATTCAAAACTAAAGCTATGAGGCAATATTTCTCCGGCACGTATTGGTTTTACTGCTGAGTCACGCCTGTATAGGTTTCACATACAGATACCATCGGTTTTAAAAGTAAACTGTCACTGGCGTAATTTTATCACAGTGGTGCTTGCGAATCATGCAAATCGTGGTGCGGAAACTAACTGCATTCTGCGTTCGTGTGTTGAACTGTATAATTTATCAAGCGCCCACTAAACGCAACTGGGTTACTGTCCACGTCAGCTGGCGGCGTTATTAATTATCCAGCCGTCATTATGCGTTCAATCCTTCATACTGGACAATTTCAGCACTTCATAATTAAATATAGCTAGCGATGTTTAATTGATCACAAAGCACATTGTTCAAGTTAGAGGTTCGTGCGTTGTCACTCTTCAAGCATGCTGAAGTCTTTAATCACAAAATAGGCAGTTGCTAAATAAAGAAAGAAAAAATATATGCTCACATAGTCTATGTCTATCTGTAAAACCAATCAGAAAGGGTGTACCTAGCTCAGCATATGCCGTGCCTTATTAAAAAACAAGTCGCTGATTTTCAGCTGAGATCCGAGTAACGTCACAATTAAAATATCCATGCATTGACTTTTTTTCACATTTTTTTTTGTTATCAATATCTCACATATTCAATAATACACTTTAGTACCTATCTTTTTAGTATACTAACTCTGTAACAGTCCCTCCTTAATATCGTTATTGATATATAATGGATATTAATATATATGTCGGCGCGAAGGAGTTATTAATTTCATTCAACGGCATTTGAACTCTTGTTGATTTTGTTAACACAATTTAAAGGATAGCAATTAATTTAGTACAAGCATGCTTTGCTATGAATACGGGCGGTCGATGCCTTTCGTGGCATTCTCGCTCGAGACGTCGGACCATTCGGACCTCTTAGTTATTGTCGCAATAAAAGTATAAATCTTCAAGTTGTGGTTTTAATTACTATGAGCGAAAGTAAACAAAAGTGTGACGTCGGCAATGCTGACGTCACTCTTACTAAACTGTTCAATACTATATAATGTAAATCGACTCTAATTGAACTGTAAAAATCTATAAAGAAAGCTAAATGAATGTTTTTATGTTGTTCGATCATGGAGCACGGTTGACAATAACAGACTCGTCGACTATCTGAGCGGTAAATAGGGTAAAGTTCGACGGAATTACCAGAAATTGGGGGGGAAGCTTGGGTTAATGTAGTACGAGTTTCTACATTGACGCAATAATGGGGATAACAACAGGGTTCATAGTTTAAAAGCTCTGTTTTTCTCCAGGAAAATTGGTTGCAAGTCGCGGTTATTATGACGCAGGTTTTCGCAGATGAGCGGTGATAGGATAGTGGTTATGACTACGGTCTTCCTTTGGGGGTGCCAGAGTAACTCTGGCACATACCTCTAAGTTTTGGAGTTACGTGTTTTTTAAATTTAATTTAAACAATATTAAATAATCGTGAGAAAACCTGCATGCTTGAGAGTTATCCATAATGTTCTTATAAGTGTGTTAAGTGTACTAATCTGGACTTCGTGGATAATAATGATGATGAAGAAGCGCAGTTATCCTATTGGTTGCATATCATCATCATCATTTAATGTCGCAATGGCCCAGGATATCTGTGTCAAGCGCTCACATACGCTACAGTGATTCAGAGTTTAGAAAGTTAGACCCTCCAATGTTTTCTAATTGGCGTTGTCGTGCTCCAACTGGAATCCAGTTATTATCAACTAGATTGACAATAGTTTATATGTTCTCCAATAATCCAAAGTCAAAGTTTGCTATTCAAAGGGGGAACGCTGCCAGTATCGGAACCTTGCCTAAAGGGACTCCTTTTTATAATATATTTTAGTAATGATATTAGAGTTTAAATCAAATTAAACATTATTTACTTATGTTGGTCTATCACAGGCGAAACAAAATCCAAAGTTAATATTGTTCAAGCTTATGGATAGGCAACTTGGTACTGGGAAGTCCTTAAAAAATCAACTTATACTTGCTGAAAAACTTTACTTTACTTAAAAAATTATACTTGCTGTTTATTGTTTATCATGGACTTCCGCAAAGTAACGTCTGCTTCTATTCATTAGTGTATAATAAAATATTGATAATCACTTATGCCAATTTAATACATTTCGGGTTTAATTCTATAGGTTCTCCGACACACAAACAATTGTACATAATGGAATAATCAGTACTGGATCTTACTTCATGATCAGACTATGTCCCAAAGCTGAGCACAGCTTTTTAAGAGATACAGATTTAGGGTAAGGAGAGCTCCACAAGGCAAGCTTCACGATTGTTACGATTATTTTTATGTGACGTCTTTACGTACTGAGTAACAACTCCTAACCGAAAAATCTCAAATCCTAACTCCGGGTAGTTCGGAATGCTTTAACAGAAAAACCAAATACTTGGTTGTCTAACCATTTTTGGATTGACCCATATATGGAGAAAGTGAACCTACCATTGTGAACCGTAATTATTGAACCGTGAGCAATTAAGACAGCGTAATTACCTACCCCTACTTAAAGCTTTATGCCTCAAGTGGTGGTAATTGGTCGAAGCTAATAAGCAGGCTCTTACATTAGCGAAAAATGTTCTAGGAAACGGTGATAGCCTGGTGGTTAGGGCGTCAGCCTCCTAATCAGAGTCGGCGGTTCGAATCCGGGCACGCACCTATAACTTTTCGGAGTTATGTGCGTTTTAAAAAAATTAAAATATCATTTGCTTCAACGGTGAAGGAAAACATCGTGAGGAAACCTGCATGCCTGAGAGTTCTCAAAGGCGTGTGAAGTCTGCCAATCCGCACACGGCCAGCGTGGTGGACTATGGCCGAACCTTTCTCATATTGAGAGGAGACCCGTGCTCTGTAGTGAGCCGATAATGGGTTTATCCTGTTCTAGCGCTATCAAGTTTTCTGAAAGTTTTTCTACATGTTTGATAGCGTAAGTCTTCAATAATAGATGGATGGAAACTCTACTATTATTGGAATCCGACGATTCCTTAAAAATTCAAGCTAACTTTTTCAAAAATCTAGCACTAGGCATCCAGGAGCAATTGAGACACAAATCTGTCCTTACTAATCTACACTTAGCTTGACTAATAAATGTCTAAGTACGCTTTATTGATATCGGCCTTAGAGTTTACTGAAGAGAATTTCTAAAGTCCGTCTATACGTCGGTCTGTCCGACAGTCAGATTGTACATCGTATTGTTTTTTTTTAAATTAGCGGTGTCTATCCCCGTACCTCGGAGAGCACTTATTATGAGAGATAAAAGCTCTCTTAAAACTCACCAACCCGTATTGGGAACAGCGTGGTAGGTCTATGCTCTTAACCCCTAGCAGCCAGAAGGCCTATGCCTAGATTTGGACGTTAATACGTTCATGATGACTATGACAATATATTCAACCGATGACATCATTGTGATAATCGCAATGTCATAATAACATGCTTCGATAACCCGCTCTATAATTAAGCTACATACATATTCGTATGTTTATATTTACACTAATTTAATCATTCATTCATTGTATGCGTTCAATCCATGAAAATCATGATGTGATTCATGAAAGTTTATCTGGAGTCAAGTGTGACACAAGTCTTTGATAATGCTCTGAGCAAACAGTACACTTGGTTCCATTTAAATCCATGTTGTTAACCGCACCCCACACGTTTACCGCTTCAAGGTTCCTTTGGAAAGCATAACAATCCTCCTCCGAACTTACCAGAGTATTTTTTTTTTTTTTTTTCCGCTGGGAAATGCGTTTACGCATCCCCTCCGGAAGCGATGCAGGCAAGACTGCGCCGCTTCCGACGGGGTATGTGGGACTCCCTGGCGGCAAGACTGGCGACCAGAATACCCACTAAAACCCAGCGATGCTCCTTCGCGTCGCCTAGTGGCTGGGTCACGGGAACACTTGTGCACTCGACCGCAACCCAGACAGCGGCGTCCGCCGAGGCAGACCCTCCACGGGGGGCCTATGATGGAGACCCCCTAACTCCGTCCGAGGCGCGCCAGGACCATTGGACGCGCCTCACAAACCAGAGTATAACTTAAGATCATCTGCATATTATGAAGAATAAGAGTCACTATTATTAAGTACGTCATCAGGAAAATAAGTGGTCCCAATATCGAACAATGGCTAACGAGAAAATATAAAGTTAATGATGATTAAAATCGCTTATACCGATGGAGATATAGATTTCAATCTGTATTTAAACCTATCTATCGACCTTTACTTACTTTATCAGCCTTGATGGCCAGATCAAATGCCCTTTTATGACGGCTTTCCCCTGTCTCAACCAGCCATATTCTATTAGTTGAAAAAAGCATGTCAATAACTTTGTGTGCAGTTGGTGTATAATAGTAATTTGACGACCTCCGTGGCGCAGCGCGTGCGCTGTTGCATTTTAAAGTTGGAGGTCCTGGGTTCGATTCCCGGCTCGAGTCTGGTCTGGTGGGAGGCTACGGCCGTGGCTAGTTACCACCCTACCGACAAAGACGTGTCGCCAAGCGATTTAGCGTTCCGGCACGATGTCGTTTAGAAACCAATTAGGGGCGTGGGTTTACCATAGTCCTAACAGGTCAGCCCGCTACCATCCTAGACAGCATCATCACTTACCACCAGGTGAGATAGCAGTCAAGGGCTAACTTGTATTGTGTAAAAAAAAAAAAAAAAATAGTAATTACAAGAACCCCAATTGTAATGCATAACAACATAGCTTTTGAAACTATTTATGTAATCTCTTGATTCTAAATGTTCATTGCTCAGTATGTAAGCACTTGTTTCTCATTAGGGTTCGCAACTAATGAGCTGAGTCACATTTCCTAGAGCGTCTATCGGTGCTGGGAGATCTTGTGGCTATTACTAAGTAGAACTAGATTAAGCAGAAATAATTAATACCACTTCACCCTGTATATTTGCTATGTCCAATTAAAAATATGACATGAATTATCATTTATGTTATGTTTTATAAAAATTTAATTATTTCTATCTAATTTAAATTAAATTAAAACTACTTGTGTTGTTGCTGATTGATTAAGCCCCCTATTCTGCATGAGATTTTAAGAATTTTTGACTGTAGCTTTTAGAATTGTGGCATGCTATAAAATTAGTTGAATTTTTTACAGATAATTGCACATCGCGAGTTGCTGATTGTTTCTGTCTTTTTCATGTTTTTTATGTCCTATATATTGCAATAAAGTTGTATAAATAAATAAAATTATTGTAAGAGCTTTTAAGAAAAACCAACAAACTATTAAAAACAATCCAACTGATCGTTAGCTGATGATTATTTACTATAGTGACGAGCTATAGAATGTTTGAGTGATTTACTTTGATTATCTTACAGCAGCAAAGTAAAAATTGCATATTCATGTCGTTCTGGATTGCTCTTGATGGTAGAATCTAAGCGAACGAAGTGGATGCCCGAGAAAAACTATCATTCACCCTGTTCCACGAGGAAAACTATTTTTCATCCTTCAAGAAAGATAGTTTTTCCTTTAAAGCCAGACTAGTGCGCTGCCGGTTTTGTATTCTTTTTAGTTCTTGTTTTAATTTTGACTCGGATACAAGAATTTATTGTCTTTGAACTTTTCTATATCTCCTTTTTAACTTTTACAAAGGTATCCTAACCTAAGTTAGGTAATCATTATAATTTACAACCTCCGTGGGGCATTGGTCTTAGAAGTGGCAGGTGTCCCTGTTTTTTTGGGAAATTTTACTGATCTGTTCTGGTGGACGGCTGCTGCGGATCCTACCTACACGTTCCATTACGGTGGCAGAACCCTAACAGGTTGTCCCGCTCCCATCTTGGATGGCATCATCCTTACCACCAAGTGAGATAGCAGTCAAGATGAAGCTAACTCGTAGTAGAGTAATGAAAATGTAACCAAATTATTTGACTCATTAGAAATTTAGGCTGCACAAAATTAGTAGCTCATTCAAAGAAAATTGTATTTTATTTTATAATAAATTACCTATTGATATCTTGGAGATGTCTACCAAAAAGTTCAAAGTTTCTATAAAACGAAAGCTTGTAGAAAAATCATCAATTAAAAAAACCAGGCTAAGTTTGTTGTGGTCTTCTTAGACCGGGGCGCATTTGGAACCCTCATAGCTTAAGTTTTAAATTTACGAATGTAGTTATCACCATCAAATCACTACTATGGAAATTATTGACGCATCAAAAGTGCCTTTAATATGAATAAAGATTATTTGAATTTGAATTTGATTTAAAGCCTGGAGGTCTTGGGTTCCATTCCTGGATCGAGTCTGGTTAGATGGGAAGTCGTGGCTAGCTACAATCCTACCGACAAAGACTTTTCGCCAAGTGATTTAGCGTTCCGGCAATTATATCGCCTAGAAAGCAATTAAGAGTATGGGTTTACCATGGCCCTAAAAGGTTAGTCTGCTACCATCTTAGTCTGCGTCACTTACCGCCAGATGAGATTGCCGTCACTGGCTAACTGTAGTAGAATAAAAAAATATTTAAAAAACGGCGCCCTTTGTTTGTGTTCTGTCTGTTCTATCAGGCCGCACTAAAGATTCTAAAACAAACCGGATCTTGGATAAAAAAAACACTAATCCAAATTGGAGATCTATTATAATTGTTGCAAAGGCTATATCAGATCTTTATATCAAGCGACACCGATAACTCGTTACTAAGAGCAAGCACTTAAGTGGCATGTGAGATGGTGATAACAAAAAGAAAATTTACCTGGCTAAGTTTGTTGTGAATTTCTTTTTAGACCGGGGCGCGTTTGGAACCCTCATAGCTTTAGTTTTAAGTTTACGAATGTAGTTATCACCATCAAATAAATCACTACTATGTAAATTATTGACGCGTGTCAAAAGCGCCTTTTAAAGGACTATTTGAATAAAGATTATTTTAATTTGAATTTGAATAAGAAGATTAAAATTTAGTTAATTCGTGTGGAATGTGCTTCTTCCTAAGCTTGAACATTTCGACGAAAAACCCTTTGTATTACATACGATTTGAATTTCTGAAGTCGACGTCGTTCGGCATCTGTTTGCTAATTAACTATGAAGTATTATAATAAAGCTTTAAGAACGCCTTATTCACTTTGTCATAGAGTCGATAATGCTTAACGAGTACGTTATAGCAATTGTAGCTATGTTAGAATTGAGCGAAGTTAATTATTTTTTCACAGCACATGTTACACACTTGGTTGTACCGTCGCTAGTATTAAGCTCCTATAGATATATTTTGCATCATACATTTTTTTAAATAAATTATATAATTTTAGTATAAAACAATATTTTTTCTATTCTCCTAGACGGAAAAAATAATTTCACTCACAGAAACTGATGATTCGTGGATTTCCCGCGTGATTTGTGGTAAACTAAACTTCAGAGCTGAATTTAGCTGAGCTTCCTCGAAATTCTTCTTCTAATTGCCGCTATCCCATATTATGTGGCGTCGGTACAACAAGTCTTCTTCTTCCACTCACTTCTATCAGCCGTCACCTCACTACCCACACCTTTTACCCGCATATCCTCTTTTACACAATCCATCCATCTCTTATTTGGTTTTCCTTTACACTTTTGCCCTTCCACGTTCATATATAACATTCTTCTTCCTCGAAATAACAAACTACTTATTCCAAAGGAATTTTGAAAAACTCCATCTCATTCCGCCCTTTACAAGCATTGAAATTATTATCACTAGAATGAGTAGGTACACTTTACTGGAATCAAAACGATGTCTTCATTATTCCTGTAGTCATACTGCGCTGTATTGGTGCGTTGGATATTTCTAATATACACAGTGTATAATATAATACAAATATATCTATAATATGTATATTATAGTAGTACCCTATTTAAATACAAGTAGCGAAGACAACTTTATATTTATTATCAAAATGTTCTTACTTAGAATAAAGAAGAAAAAGAAATAATTTAAAACGACGTGCGTAAAAACCTTTTCTTCATTCTTCATAACATAGATAGATACCGGATGGCTTATAGTTAAAATTTTGATTTGTGCCTGTTTAATTATACAGTAATAAACGACCGTAATGTAAAACATACGACCCCCAACTAGGTGGACAGACGACATCAGACGAGTCGCAGGGAGCCGCTGGAAGCAAGCGGCCCAAGACCGTGAGCATTGGAACTCCCTACAAAAGGTTCTATGTCCAGCAGTGGACGTCAATCAGTTGTTAATGATGATGATGTAAAACATAAATATATTATTTATGTGAGTGTCAGTCATTAGGTTAATATATTGGCACAATTTAAATAAGTGAAATTACTTGCTCAATTCACAGACAGCAACATTTCTTTGGTCTGCACTCAAGGTTTCTCACTCTATTTAACTGACCTGGCCTCATAATATACAAGAGAAGTTATTATCTAGTGTGTGCTTACAGAGACACTTTTACGCAGCTGACTGTATTGCACATAAAACTGCTCGAGGGCGTGTAAAAAACTTTTTGTCAAAGGTTGTCATGAGCCCAAACAGCATTTTTGGAGTTGTGGCCCTTTTAACGCAATGTTTTCACTTTTAAATTCGAACTTACTTACTTTTACATAAAGTTGAATTTTGCTAGGCAGCTGTGTCCCTCCTGCTGCGTAAGTCGATTTTCCAGTGTCCTTCATTATCATTTTATAGTGGGATTTTTGCTTAAACACTCTGCTAGCTATTTTTAACTGTGTGGAGCGTCATGTATGAATTTGTTTAAGAAATCGTTTTAAATATTTGCAATTAATATCGCAGTTAGTTTTCCTACGTAAGGTGAACATTTTTGTCTAGGGTTTATATGGGGTTTTATGACCTAGTTGCCTCAAAACAAATCACTCGCAAGAGCAATCCAATCCTGCAAAATAATCAAATTCTATCAGTGATTCATATAAGTTTCTCTTGCTGGTAGGAAACCTCTCTCATTGCAATGAAAGGATGCCTGTACGAATATATAATTAAAATTGCTTGTCAATTTCTAACCAACTGGTTGTTACTAATTTGTAAATAAAAAAACTTTATAACCCAACATTTTTTGGCTCGACCTGGTACCGTACTATAGGGGGACTAACTAGGTGGCTGAATGATAATCGATTTTGAAGAATAATCGTTTTTGAAATTCTGAATTTCATCCATTCTTCAAAAAGTGTTTTCAACCACCGCGTTTTATCAATCCTAACATTTATTGGATTTAATAGCTAGAAAAAGAAATTCTATGTGCGTGGAATCCATAATATTGTCATTCTACATGGACGGAGGGTACCTTTGGGATGAGGGGGGTATTTTCTTTGCGACGCCATGCTCAGTTCCGCTTCATTCAACCCGCGTACCGTTCCTTCCCAACACCCGGATGTTTATAATAGATTATATTATAATATCGTGGCTTAAGCTTTTTTTAGATTGGTTTGATATTTCAGTTTTGTGCATTGTCAATTCAGTTAAGTTTTTTTTACGAGTATTTTTCGCGACAACTGGCCTTCTATTACGCCAGTGTCATAATTGGGAGTTCCAGGGTTCGATCCCTGATAATTTAGAAATTTTGCGTTTCTGAATGTTATCTCATCTGATCTGGCGGGAGGCTTCACCTGTGGACACCCTGCTGGAATGTTAAATCGCGCTTTGGCACATCGTAAGCCGGGAATCGAATCCAGGACTTTATAATGCTCCACGCTACGTAGGTCGTCAAATGAAGGATGAAGAAAGATGTATTCGACTTTTTAATCCCCTCAACTCTGATTAAAGAGTTAACAGAATTGCTTACCTCGTAATGAAGATATTAATAGATAGAATCACTTGCGTTATATCGGTTAATCTATCTGTCTGTCTACTTGGTACAAGTTACGTTAGTGGTTAGATTACTCATAAACGAATTCTAATTATTAGAAAAGAATTTAAAAAACCACTGTCATACGCGCCCTGTTACTTAAGACTTGTAAATTTATATATATATAAAAGAAAGTAGTGTTAGTCACACTATTTATAACTCAAGAAGGGCCGAACCGATTTGAGTGAAAATCTGTGGGGAGGTATCTTAGAACCAGGAGACGGACATAGGATACTTTTTATCCCGTTACATTTCCCACGGAATTTATGATAAACTGAATTTCGCGTTATTCAACTATAACTTCAGCCAGCCATAGCAAACTTCATCGAATTGATGGCTCCACAAAAACCTCTAATCTACGCGGACGAAGCCGCGGGCATCGACTAGTTTGTGATATATCAAATGATAGGACAATAAACAAGACCATTCTAGCACATATACAGAGTATTTAGCCATGTGTATTTAGTGCTAGTGGCGAGCAAATATACCTAAGCACGATTTAATAATTCACAGACGTAATTCTGTATGCGGAAGTCAGATGGGGAGAGTTCCATGCGACATCCTCTCGAAGTTGTGATCGCTAATATTCAATGCACGTACATTTAGTCCCGGGTCCCAGCGGATGCGTTATAGACCAATTTATACATATCTACATAATCTAGTTTCATAACGAAGAAGACTGAGATCCATGAAGCTTGCTTTTACTCATCTCATGCTAAAGGATCATTTAAAACTAGGCAATGTTATGTGACTAACATAAATTTGTCACATTTTAACACTCAGGCTGAGATCTATAGAGAGTAATTTAAAATAAACCTTAGATTGAACCTAAAATTAAAATCTTAAAAAATCATCATAACTAAAACATATTTTTAAAAGGAGTCCCTTTAGGCAAGGTTCCGAAGATACTGGCAGCGTTCTCTTTGAATAGCAAGATTAATTCGTTGTCCGAGGTAGCTGGCAGCTCTTCGGTCTCCTGTGATGTCGACTAACCTTTTTGCTATTTCCTTAAAAAACCTTATAGCTCTAGGACCCCACGGACCAAAGGTCTCGACACCGAATGGGACAAAGCGAGTAATTTAACTTTGCTAAGTCAAAGTAAGCGTGGAAATTAGACGAGTTAAAATATCGCATGCTGAGAAAAGACTTTGACTTGTTGAAAAACCTCTTGAAAACAAACATTTATTTGAACCGTTATGAGGGTAACTTTTATAGAAAATCATAGAAGAAAATATGTAACTCTGTCTTAACGGAATCTTGAGTCAGAATAAAGGCTAAGCGCGCTTGGTAGATCTCGCACTAAGCACGCTTAGTCTTAGCTCAGACGCAAGATACAGTTAAAACGAGATAGGCTGGCTAAGCGCGCTTTCTAGATCTCGCACTAAGCACGCTTAGTCTTAGCTCAGACGCAAGATAGAATTAAAACGAAACAGGCTTATGTCGGACACATAACATCTCGTTCTAACTGTATCTTAAGTCAGACGTAAGACTATATGCGCTTTAAATATCTCAGCCTAAGTGAAGTCTGAGCCAAATCTAAGTACGATAAATAGATCTTTGATTCTTAGATTAGATGTATCTCGGTTTCTTTTTTATTCATCACAAGTTAGCCCTTGACTGCATCTCACCTGATGGTAAGTGATGATGCAGTCTAGGATGGTAGCGGGCTAACCTGTTAGGGGTATGGTAAACTCATACTCCTAATCGGTTTCTACGCGACATCGTGCCGGAACGCTAAATAACACGTCTTTGTCGGTAGGGTGGTAACTAGCCACGGCCGAGGCCTCCCACCAGACCAGACTCGAGCCGGGAATCGAACCCAGGACCTCCAACTTTAAAATGCAACAGCGCACGCGCTGCGCCACGGAGGTCGTCAAAATCTCGTTTGCATATCGCTTTCGTCTTTAGGTTAGGTAGAAATTTAGTATGCTAGAAAATGAATTACAAAGTCCTGGTACGGGCCACTAATTATCAGGTTTTTCAGTTAGTCAGGAATTAGAAAGTGGCTAAGCATACATCCTTGCCTCAAGGCGAAAAAGAACGTTCGTTATCACTAACACTTGATACTGTTAAAAGCTGTCAACCTGCATCTGATTTTTAGAATTGATCTGATGAGTCTAAAATCTAAGTACCTCTCTATCTTAAAAAAAGTGACCTTCGCCCATCAAGCGTCTTCAATAGACTTATGAAGTCGCAGGTTCATTATTAAAAGTAAAGACTTTACTTTTCGCGCTTGAGAAGTCAACATCTCCGGTGTCGGGTCGAAACGTGCGTAGAGGTTCTAGTGGAAGATTTTGTGTGGTGTTATATTATACAAATCTCCCGGTTGTCGGCGGAATATAGCAAATTATACTTGAGTCTACTAAAATCAAAAACAGCAATGTCCGTTATCGTAAAGTTACAGTAAATCATCTTTTTCTGATTTCGGGTAGTTGCAATTCAATGGTAGTGAACTTAGTATTAACAAAGATGACTGAAAATAGCAAGTAGCCGTATAATTAAAAAAACCCGCTATATATTACGATAACTGGGTAAAAAACATAGATTTAATTTTGACTTTGCTGACTTTGAAACACACAATACGACTTTGCGTTTTTTGTTACAAGTAATGTTGGACATTGTAGGTTTTTGAAACATCCATAAAATAGGTGAACTACACTCAAACAATTTTGATCTTTTTAGGTGGTTTAGTAGGCAGTATTGAAAAAATATTCCATGTATAGGATTTTATTTGTAAAACTTACAAAATCGTTAAGTAGGTCTTAGGCCACAAATATACCTGTACTAAAGTATGTACGGATGTAGCTTACGTAAATATCTTACAAATTAACTTAACGTCATAGGAAAATACATATACAATACGTATAAATCTTGTTTTTCTTTCTGCGTTAATGAATAAAACAACCTAGGGAACCTTTGTAGATCAATTCCGGGAACTTCAGTGCAATAGAGCTTGCCTTTATGTGAACAATCTGGTTTAATGGGTAAATCTTTAGCGGAGTATCTGAAGCAAAATTTATATATTTTTAAAGCTATACGAAATAGATAACTTCAATAATACTAAGATTATGATTATGTAAGTACCTGTAAGCGAGAAATTCGGATATAAGAGAAAAAGAGATCGCGGTTCCTCGAGCTCTCAGTTATCTAGGTTTGACTGTATATTAAAAAGAAGTTATAATTGTTTTTGTATCATTTCCAAAGCATTGTCATTGACCCAAAAATAAACCATAAAAATCTGCTACATCTCTCAAATATTAGGTAATATTTTATTTCACTTTTAAATACATTTTAGTTAATCAAAAACTTGTCTATCTACCTATGTACTTATGCAAACCAATTGAAATAATATTCCGTTTTATTCACACCAAATATTTAGTTAAGTACCTATCTACTCGTAAAAGTATCATGTCGTATTGGGTGCAGTAGCTTACCGCTCTTGTTTGGCGCGATTTTGTTTCCAGTTTTTGGAGTTGATACCTCGCTTTCGTGCCACTTTCTTATCAACGACATCAGGATAACATTCTATTGTTTCCAATTTCAACAATATTCGGCAATATAAACAATAATATCCACTTCAAATTATTACTAAACGCGAACGCTCTTACTCAAACACTCGAGATTCAGCCATACTAAAATGTACGAAATCATGCGATGTTATTGGCTGACACGGACATTGCAGAGTTTGAAAGAATTTTGTTGGACAATGATGTTTTTGCAGCATACTTTAATTTTCTGTTAAGGATTTCTGTAGGACTAAGCAGTTTTTGGTTTAAAACTAATATTGTAGGAGGTGTCTATTTCTCTTTTGAATTTGTGACCATAGATATCATATTACTTGTAAATGATGGACATTGCTGTTTTTGATTTTAGTAGACTCACTTGCTGTTTATTGTTTATCATTATTATTTGGTAAAAAAGTCTAAATATTCCCGGAAACCTTTGTAGTGTGATTGGTTACAGAATTTCGAAATGTTCATAAAAATAGCTCGAAATCACTTAATTGGATGCAGTGGGCCTTACTCGTAATTTTTTTCACCATTTTTTGTCCTAACTCCGCAGCCGTTAAAACTTTTTTTCTACATTCCGAGGATTAGTAATTTTAGAACAACGTAAAGTTTTAGGGGACGGTTTTTCTGAACACTCTTTCGATGGTCATAGACCGGTATTAACCGACACCGAAAAGGGACAGGTTCTATGTTCGACAGCTAAGTTAATAAGGTAAATCCGGCAATAATAATTGTGGAATGATTTTTTTTTTGTTTTACTATTTGAAAGTGTGACCCCATTGCCAACAATTAGGATGAGAGGGAATCAATCCCATGGAAATTGAGAGAATTCTCAAATTACGAGTATATAGTGTTTCTGTAGTGAGTATGAGTACCCCGCCGGGTACTCATTTATTATAACTAATTTTGTTTTAATTTGATTGAATAGAATAAGACACTTCTTAGTCTATTAAATCAAATTAAAAATAAATTAATCAGACGCTTGAGTCTGATATAATTAAAACAGTTGAAATAAAATTACGTATTTACATCGTATTAAAAAGTCAAATCTGTTATTTACGCAATGAATAAAAATTCAGTGACGATACTTTTATTGCGTACATACAAATTTTCGATTCTAACACATGTAATCTGACATCTGATGACCTTCAGGCGCAGTACTAGTTGGCTGGTAATCACTTAACATCAGGAGACCCATCTGCCGTGACGTAATTAAAAAAAAACTCATTTCCTTAACATATTTTTTGTCCAGCCCCATCTGGTATCGCTCTCATTCTCTGTAATTTAAATCAAGAAAGCAATTGTAGTCAAAAGCTAACTTGTAATCTTCAAAAGAACACAGTACTTCTTTAGCACAAAGTGAATTTAACGGTACGTGTACGTGTACGTGTTAGGAATGCCCGTGTTCAGTTCGCAGGCGAGATGTCGCTCATTTGTCCCCATTGTCTGCGCTCACGTTGATTCAACTAACTCATTTCATTCGTAGAGGAAGAGTTTTAAACTTTCTTTGCCATTGAGCTCCGCCGAACTTTGCAGTTGCGACACACTGCAGTTGCTATAATATATGTTTTTGTTTGGTGGTAGGCTTCGTTAGTTACTACCCTGCCGACGAAGACGTGTCGCCAAGCGATTAAGCGTTCCGGCACGATTTCGCGTGGAAACCCGCTACCATCATAGACCGCATCATCATTTAACATCAGGTGAAATGCCATCAAGAGCTAACTTGTTGTATAAAAAAAATGTGCTCAGTAACTTACGTTTTTCGTAATTTTTTGCTATCGTGAATATACTCATGAATCCATCTGCGCCACGGGGAGTTACGGAGGTTACTGACTTCTGTACGGTGGAGCCACAGGAACGCTTTCGCATACAACCGGGCTGGTGTCTGCCGCACTAGACTCTCCTTTCACACAACTTGCTCAGTTTCGCCAATTCAACAGCACACCAGCCAACTCGAGGACCGTGCTGTGAGTGATAGACGACCCCGTTTCCATCATCCACAAGTTCTCCGAAGGCACAAGGAGCAAGAGAACGCGTAACTTTTTTGGTGATAGTTTCTATTTGATATTAATAGATTCCATTTCTTATTATGTTTCTATCGGCTGATTATTGAAGTATTATTTTTTTGTAACCGAATCTTTTAAGTTGTTAAGAATAAGTATTTCAATATTATAAGTGTAGTAAAACCAAATAAATAAATAAATTAAAATGTATTGCGTGCCCAATGCATTTAAGTTCAGGAACGCGGCTGTTAATGTGTTATCGTCTTTTAAGGTAGTACCGCTTCTGTCTATGGTACTTTCGACTAGTTCCCCATATCTTTACAATGATAATAAATAAAAAAACATTTTTACACATACATATACAATATGAATAAATAAATATACACACACACACACACGTACCCTGAAAATCATACATACACACTCATAATTGTTTAATTTAACTTTATTTTTCATTGTTTAATTTTGGTTGTGTAAATTGTTATTTTTGTCAATCGCATATTGTGGTGCCATAGATATAGGGAAGACACTGTCTCCTGTAACACAGTTTAAACTATAGCAGGAGACAGGGCTTCATACTTATGAAATGTAAATTATGCTTTTGATATATAAAGAATATTAATAATTATTATTATAATGACACACACGAAATTAAAGCTAGAATATAATCTGTTATATATATATATATATACGGATTCTTCTCAAATTTCCTACACTTTTACGATTCTAAAGATGGTAATAGTTAAGCCATGAGGTCTTTATAGAGATTTAACTCTACGCTTTGTTTTTGTCCCATGGGAGTAACCGCTTATTCGGGAGCGGTTACTTGGAACATGTCTAAG
Organism: Lasiommata megera; assembly: GCA_928268935.1. Lineage (NCBI taxonomy): Eukaryota > Metazoa > Arthropoda > Insecta > Lepidoptera > Nymphalidae > Lasiommata > Lasiommata megera. The sequence continues at coordinate 17,653,061 of OV743308.1, read as the reverse complement.
TTAGTTGTTCACACGTAGTAAGATAGGCAAACAGTTTCGAACTTTCCGCCGCGCTGCACTTCTACCGATTTAGCTTAATAGGATAACTTTAAGGATTTCACAGCCTTATAAATGAAAGTAGCTAACTATAATAGCGGACTTCAGGAGTTTCACAAGCTGACCTGCTAAAGACGCGCTGCGAGTTTAAATATCAAGTTTTCAGGTACGTTACGGGTGAAGAGATAATCGTGCAAAAATATGGTCTAATTGTCTGTGGCTTAATGTTTGATACACAGAGAAAGATTGCAGGCAAAATGGAACATCGTTCATGCAGTTACTAACACGGGTTTGAATAAAGCCACATTACCGAATGTTGGTTAAGTTGGCAGGCTATTCCCAAAGGCAGTCCGGTTCAAATACCTTCAAGTGTTATTCAATTTTTGCCTATGTTATTATATTGCAGTTTTTATAGACATGTTTTTGTTTTATACACTTGTCTATCAATTTAAATTTTAACTGTGAAATAATATTTATAACGTCTCACTGTTTTGTACAGGATATCTTCGAAAATTCTCTCTTTCTTCTTTGCTATTTTAATCTCAAGTATAGGTTTTGATGTAATTTAGTACACCACCTAGTAAACTTAAGATACAATAAAAAACTTAATGTACAAACAAATTTAAAGTTTCCACTGCACTTCACAGTCTACCGAACTAACCCCATCAGTTTTTACGAGTTCAGCTTTTACGTTCGTTTTGAACTCAACGCAAAAGTGACACGACACGGTTCTAATTAAAAATTTAATCACTTTCATGAACACAGTTAATAATTTGCTTCACAAAGTAAGCGAGCTTTCCTGGAAGCTTCAGCGAACTTATGGGCAGTTGTGGTACAGTGTTAGCGTTGAAGTGTTCAAAGTTTGATTCCTTGTTGGGGTTGAACAAACACACACCCCGTTACTCGGTATCGAAGGGAAACGTTAGACGTGACGTGGCGCCGGGATTCGACGTGAACATATCTAGTATTCTTCGCACGTATAATGATTAATGTCGCTCGTAATGAACTACGTTAATCCACTCTGGGTTTTTTAGTTGGTGGAATTATAGTTTGGGCCCCTTACTTCTTTGAACTGAAAGAATATTTAAGGGGAAAATATATATTATTTCATTTAGCTACGTGGTTTTAAGGGTGGTTAGGCCTTCTACCTCCTAATCAGAGGTCGATCGTCCGATCCTAGGCAAGCGGCTCAGACTTTTCGGAGTTATGTGCGTTTTTAAGCAATTAAAATATCACTCGCTTCAACGGTGAAGAAATCGTGAGGAAACCTGCATGCCTGAGAGTTCTACATAATGTTCTCAAAGGCGTGTGAAGTCTGCCAATCCGCACATGGCCAGCGTTGTGGACTATTGCAAACCATTCTCGTATTGAGAGGAGATCCGTGCTCTGTAGTGAGAAGTCAGTGGGTACATCATGACGTGGTTGTCGATTTTACTTGTATTTTAATAAACATAATATCATTCTGGTTACTGCATGTCGCATCCTCACTAAGGACGAGTTAAAAACACTCATTATTTTTTTATCGGACTGTCTATTAGCTGTGCTAACTCTACCGGTTGCCACAGCGTAACCGGGCTGTTTGGCGAACTTCGGAGAGAAGCTCTGCCAGAAGAAATTTTGAGCCCTAGGGCTCGGATAAAAATAAGGGAACGTCTGCCTAAGGGCGCCTCCTGTGTGGCCGAACCTCGGCTTAGGCGACGTTTGGTATAACGGGGGGGTCGGACGGTGAGTGGTCCGTACGTCTCCGAAGCCGTGGATGGAGCCCACGTCCGGATGACGTAAGATAGCGGGGACCTCGTCTTTGCCGGCGGAGACGGTGTGTAGCGTATAATTGTGTGGTAGGTGGTATGAATATGTTGTTAGTAGTCATCTGATCGTCAGGGTCATGAAGGATATGTTTAGGTCTCCTCTTTCGGAGAGGAGCGCTTAGGTCGGGGGAGTAAAAAGAAGCCGCAACTACAAGAGGGTTGGGGTGTCGGATTGATTTCTCGAAATAGCCTACTCACCCCACTAAGGCAATGGTATGGCTACTATCACACAATAAGGCAATGGTATGGCTACATCAACACCATCTTACGGCCAAAATGAATAACCAACCTAGTCTAAACTTAATACAATTTAATTAAGTAGCGCCATCCTTATCCTCCGGGGAGAGTATGAAAAGGATAGCACTACTCAATTCAATCTGCTATCTACAGATTTTGGACTAGATTAATTGTTAATTCCGGCTTATCGATGCCGAAAGACAAATTGTTAACAAGTTAGTACCACTGTAACTTATTGTAACTATTAGATTAACCAATTAATACGTTGCCATGTTCACTTATCAGATTACATCACGTATATGTATAATCCCGAGCTAATATCGGCATCTGTTCGGTGCGGGGCTGGTACAATTACAGTGGAAGTGATCTGTAATGTAATATTCATATTGGCTTGCTAGATAATCTACATATCCACACAGCTACAAACCGACAAAGACGTGTCGCCAAGCGATTTAGCGTTCCGGCACGGTGTCGCGTAGAAACCTATTAGGAGTATGGGTTTATCATACCCGTAACTGGTTAGCCCGCATCTTAGACTACATCTTCACTTACCATCAGGTGTGATTGCTGTAAATTGCTAACTTGCAGTGGTTAAATAAAAAGCTATTATGTATTATTTAATTTTGATTAATTTATAAAGACTAGTTAGGCAGACGCCTTGAAGGAATCGAGCATCATAAGCCACCCAACTTTTATGAAGACACCTTGCAGGAATCTATTATTGTTCCACTGAGGGGCCCAAGACTTCCTTCATATACGAGATAGGGTTTTATCAGTATATGAGTGATAATGATAATACAACTGGGAACAATAGCCGAACGTACAATCTAAGGGAACAGAAAACCATTATATCATGTCTTGACTCTCGGGTGTTACTGAGAATTGCTTGGCAGGATTACAAAGTAAATTAAAGTTTTTGATCAGAAACGATATTTGGACACCTCGTTATGTGTCTTTCTAGCGTCCTAGGTCTTAGAAGCGAGCCACGGGATTCATATGTCAATCGTTTTCTCGTGTTATCTCATCGAGAAATAAAATGGGACGAGATAGTGGCAGACGCAATTGTAACTCTGTCTCGTATTCATCATGATCATCATGATCAACCCATTGCCGGCTCACTACAGAGCACGGGTCTCCTCTCAATATGAGAAGGGTTTGGCCATAGTCCACCACGCTGGCCATATGCGGATTGGCAGACTTCACACGCCTTTTAGAACATTATGGAGAACTCTCAGGCGTGCAGGTTTCCTCACGATGTTTTCCTTCACCGTTGAAGCAAGTGATATTTTAATTGTTTTAAAAACGCACATAACTCCGAAAAGTTAGAGGTGCGTGCCCGGATTCGAACCGTCGACCTCTGGTTAGGAGGCTGACGCCCTAACCACTAGGCTATCACCGCTATATCTATTAACAATGGCTTAAATCTCAGATTTTTCATATCCACTACAAGTTAGCTATTGACAGAAGTCCATCTGGTTTAAGTGATGATGCAGTTTAAGATGGTAGCCGTCTAACTAATTAAAGGTATGGTAGTATATACTCGTAATTGGTTTCTACGCGACATCGTGTTTGAACACTAAATAGCTTGGTGACACGTCTTTGTCGGTAGGGTGGTAAATAGCATGGCAGAAGTCTCCCACCAGACCAGACTCGACCCAGTAAACGAACCCAGGTTCTCCAACTTTATAGTTCATCAAAAAAGTACTCTTAACAGATCTGTGCCTATATGCAAGACTCTCATGACACAAGTAGGTACTATTAGAATCTATTGCATCCTGTGCCCAATTCCCAGCGGCTGCGGGTTGATATAAATCGCGAGCTCACCTAAGCCACAACTCCGCAAGGCACTCGCTTGGCGCACTGCGGAACACTGATAAAAACTTATTAGTTTGTTTCGCATTGACAATAGCTGTTAACTATATGCTATATCAACAGCACAGAGGGTTTTTGACGAGCGCAACGCTTAGCCTGAGTAAAGAGCTCCAGGATTGACGTCAACGTCAAAACGTCCCCCTGAAGTACGTCTCGATTGAAGTTGACTATAGGTTATTTAAAGCTATGATAGCTTAGTGGTTAGGGCGTCGGCCTCTTAATCAGAGGTCGGCGGTTCGAATCCGGGCACGCACCTCTAACTTTTCGGAGTTATGTGCGTTTTTGAAAATTAAAATATCACTTGCTTCAACAATGAAGGAAAACATCGTGACCAAACCTGCACGCCTGAGAGTTCTCCGTAATGTTCTCAAAGGCGTGTGAAGTCTGCCAATCCGCTCATGGCCAGCGTTGTGGACTATGGCCAAACCCTTCTCATATTGAGAAGAGACCCGTGCTCTGTAGTGAGCCGGTAATGGGTTGATCATGATGATGATGATGATAAGTTATTTGGCTTGTTGGACTGAGAATTTTAGCCCGTTCACCCCTGTGGCTGTGGGGAGACCCACGTCGAGATAACGTCAGAAATTTTTACGCTAAACAATAATGATGTGTTAGCAATATGTATATGCTAGTATTTTAGTTATGTAACAGTACGTTTCATAACGATCAACCCATTGCCGGTTCACTACAGAGCACGGGTCTCTTCTCAATATGAGAAGGGTTTGGCCATAGTCCACCACGCTGGCCGTGTGCGGATTGGCAGACTTCACACGCCTTTGAGAACATTATGGAGAACTCTCAGGCGTTCAGGTTTCTTCACGATGTTTTCCTTCACTGTTTTAGCGAGTGATATTTTGATTGCTAAAAACGCACATAACTCTGCCTGCTCGGGATCGGTCCCCCGACCTCTGATTAGGAGGCGGGCGTCCTAACTACTAGGCTATCACAGCTTCACACGTACGTTTACTTACGTATTATTGAATAACGTGTTTTACCGCTTCGATAGATAGTCTCTTTATTGCACATTACAAACTTGGATTCAAAAATAAATAAAAATAAATGACAAGCATAATGCGCAAAGGCGGTCTTATCCTGCGATATTATCCGTGTTATAAATAGCCGTAGAAGCGTATTCGTGCAACATTCAACAATTCGCCGAAAGCATACACGACTGTGACCGAACTCTGAAATGGTTTCAATTCTATCAAAGCTTAATACCGGATTATTCGTTTATCATCATTCAACAGATTAACATCTGTTTGCACAAATTGAAGCCGGACTAATATTTAACGTACCTATCATATAATTGGCAATTCTATTGTTGATACATTTTTAAACTTAACTAACGCTTTTTTTTGGCAATCTAATAAAAAATCTTTAGATAGCAGAGTAGTGCTCAGCCCTACACCCCAACTTTCTAGTGGTTGAGGCGTCCAACTACACCCCCGACCCGAACGCACCTCTCATAAAGAGGCGACCAAAGAACGTCCTTAACGAACCTGACGACCGACTGACTATTTATTGATAACGCTTCCCAGGTAGGTCATACACACATGTCACACAAAATAAAGCGTCTTCGCCGGCGAAGACGAGGTCCCCGATATCTGACGTCATCTGGACGTGGATCTCATCCAGGGTCAAGAGGGCACTTGGACTGATATCCAACAAACCCAACAAGTACCAACGTCACCCTAAGTCCGAGTCTCACAGAAGACGCCCCCAGATGTCGTGGAGCCCAAGTGCCCTTCTCTTCACGCTCGCCATAAACCCCCGGTGACGCAGTAATAACAAATATGGTTATCTGCAACTGTCAATTCGAAACAACAACAGAGTAGTGCTATCCCTCTCCTACTTTTCCTCGTCGATAAGGATGGCAACACTCAAATCTGCAATCTGCAATCTGAAGTTTAAATATCGGGCGTAAATTGACATGTCTATAAATAGTGTTATCCTTATCTAAAGGATACAGTGTGAAAAAGACAGTATTTCCATTTGTATTCAACACCAGTGGTATGTCCATCAGAGTAATTAATTGTCCGTCGGGCCACAAGTCATAACTCTGACAGACAGATTCAGAGCTTACACCAACAATAGTAATTCCAAATTAACCGGCTTTGCCAGTTTCGGGCTTTTTATAACTGGCGTGTTTAGTAAACGTTAAAGTAAACACAATTACCTTACAAATATACAAGAAATTACTTAGACGTATGCTATTTATGAGAGCAATTTTTCTTATTGATTGTTTGGTGAAAAATATCAACATAGCATTTACACTCAAACTCGCATCTCTATGAATAGTTTTAAGTTAACGCCCTTAGGCAGTCGTTCCCTTAGTTTCTTCGAGCCCTAGGGCTCAAAATTTCTTCGAGCAGAGCTTCATTCCGAAGCTCGCCAAACAGCCCGGTTACGCTGTGGCAACAAATAGGGTTAGTACAGCTAATAGACAGTCATAAAAAAAAGGAAAGTTAACGCATTTAGTAAACATAAAAATGGGGAAAAAACTCGCAACTATAGTATACTAGGCCTACTCGATTGAAGCATTTTTAATTTAGAATTTTTTTTCTTTGAATTTCATCCCGTCTGGAATGATAGGCCCATGTTTATAATTATGAAAGGAGTTTCGAGTTAATTACTTAGAATTAGGTATACAGTTTGCCAGAGGCCCGCGGCGCGAGGATAACGAGGAGTAGAAAGTTTCGTTACCTAATCAAATTTCGCTCAAACAATATCATCTGTGAGGAACATCGTACAAGGAGCGAACAGCACAAAGAGGCGAAACTTCAAAACGGCGTATTGAAAAGCTTTAGCCAAGTAATGTTTCCTCCGCTTTGAGGGGTAGAAGCTCTGACAAACAACGTCCACTTCACCAAACTTGTTAATTATCCTTATAAACTATCTGTACTAAATAAATGAAGCGGAAGCGGTGATAGCCTAGTGGTTACGGCGTCAGCTTCCTAATCAGAGGTCGGCGGTTCGAATCCGGGCACGCACCTTTAACTTTTGGTTTTTAAAAATTAAAATATCATTTGCTTCAACGGTGAAGGAAAACATCGTGAGGAAACCTGCACGCCTGAGAGTTCTCCATAATGTGCTCGAAGGCGTGTGAAGCCTATCAATCCGCACATGGCCAACGTGGTGGACTATGCCAAACCCTTCTCATACTGAGAGTAGACCCGTGCAATGTAGTGAGCCCGCAATGGGTTAATCACGACGACTAAATAAATGCCTACTGAAGATCTCAACAGAAAATCCATCCCACGGGAACTGTACATTATTTGAGGATAAGCCTTTGTGTTTTGTATCTAATTTCATCCAGATTTCTACAGCTGTTTTAGCGGGATGGCTAACTGAAAACCATTAGTTAAAAAATTTGATAAATTAGTGTTTGTACCTAGGTTATAGGGGTATCTTCTCTGAAGAGGGTTGTTTTAGGGAACCAGTTTTAACTTTTGAATTTATTGGCACACCTTCCTTTTCTGTGGGCTGTTTTTTCATAACAAAGTTTCGCGAGACTCTTGCTTGAATGTATAAATAGCTGTGATAGCCTAGTAATTATGACGTCCGGGTCCTAAATACAGGTCGGGGGTTCGATCTCGGGCACGCACCTCTTACTTTTCCGAGCTATGTGCGTTTTAAAGCAATTAAAATATAATTTGCTTCAACGGTAAAGGAAAACATATTGAGGAAACCTGCATGCCTGAGAGTTCTCCATAATGGTCTCAAAGGCGTAAGTCTGCCAATCCGCACATGGCCAGCGTGGTGCACTATGGCCAAACCCTTCTTATATTCAGAGGAAACTCGTGCTCTGTAGTGAGCCGGCAATGGCTTGATCGTGATGAAAAAGACTCATCTTAATATTTATGTAATTTAGTATTGTATCTTTTGTTATCATTTAGTTAGTATATCTAAAAGTTTTTTCTTTTTATTCATTATTCTTTATAATATCAGAATATGCAAGCGCGGAATATCCCACTGGGGAGTGAACCGTTTTTCACAGTTATCCGACGTAGCTAGATAAACGATGCAAGAACCCCGACCGAACTAAAAGCATTACATAAATCCGTACGTGCAAGTATTTCAGTGTTTAAATAACGCTCTTAGCTCTTTAGCTCGTCGCACATTACCGCAGCGAACCGCACGCGGTCCAACGACGCGTCTCTTGCTAAACTGTGAATGCGAACGAAGCCGGCAAATGTGGGTTAGTTTATTTACTAGCAACAAATGAATAGAATAGTAGAAAAATGCGTGCCACGGGTTAATTAAGTCCCCTATTGTCTCGTCCTTATTGTACGGGATTAGACTCGATAGTGGCTATAGATAATGATTTTTATACCTACAAGTAATTATTTAGCAAAGCAATCTCGCGTCATCATCATCATCATGATCAACCCATTACCGGCTCACTACAGAGCACGGGTCTCCTCTCAATATGAGAAGGGTTTGGCCATAGCCCACCACGCTGGCCATGTGCGGATTGGCAGACTTCACAGGCCTTTGAGAACATTATGGAGAACTCTCAGGCGTGCAGGTTTCCTCACGATGTTTTCCTGCACCGTTGAAGCAAATTATATTTTAATTGCTTTAAAACGCACACAGCTCGGAAAGTTAGAGGTGCGTGCCCGAGATCGAACCCCCGACCTGTGATTAGGACCCGGGCGTCACCTATCACCGCTTCTTAATCTCGCGTGGTGGTAAGTAATGATGGAGTCTTGACGACCTCCGTGGCGCAGTGCGTGCGCTGTCGCATTATAATGTTGAAGGTCCTGGATTCGATTCCCGGCTCGAGTCTGGTCTGGTGGGAGGCTTTGCCCGTGGCTAGTTACAACCTTACCGACATAGACGTGTCGCCAAGCGATTTAGCGTTCCGGCATGATATCGCGTAGAAGCCAATTAGGAGTGTTTTTACCTTACTCCTAACAGGTTAACCCGCTACTACAAGTATTGCATATCAGACAAGTAAACGTTTTTCAAACTATTTTTGAGATGCTTAGTGATTTAAACTGTATAATGTCCCTCGGCAGTCCATTCCAGAGGCTCACAGTGATTAAGTAGACACACAGATCGACAAAGGGTTCGCCCGCTGCCCGCATAATAACATAATGATAACCGAACTCAGCTGAGCATAATTGAAACATCCTGCATGGACTGGGGTCGACAATTCCTCATTTAGTCATGCTCATTAAACCCAAATCAGTGCGCTTTTTTCCCATGACCCAGTATTAATTTGTTTTAGTTTGAAATTAGTTATTTCTGTGAATGCGGAAAGAGGGTCTACTGCTGTCAAATATTTCTCTGCCTAGTTCAAGACATACGCTTTCTATTTTGTCTGGTTAGTTCCAAGTTTTTATAAAACGAAAGCTTATAGAATAGCTTATATATAAATCATATTAAGGAATATATAAACGATAAAAAAGCTTGGATGTGAATTGCTTTATCTCCATAGGTACTGTAATTTATTTTTGATTGTGTGAGACGGTGATAACAAAAAAAACGCGGCTAAGTTTGTTGTGGGTTTCTTCTTAGACCTGGACGCGATTTGAATCCTCTTAACTTTAGTTTTAAGATGTCGAGTGTAGTTGTCACCATCACTTCACGAATTGAAATAATGAATTGAACGATTCATAGATGCCTGTAATAGGTTTATGTGAATAAAGCTATTTTTGATTTGATTTGATTTGATCTGGTAGCAGCCTTCGGCCGAAGCTTGTTATCGGCCTATTGACAAAGCCGTGCTTTCAAGATGTAGCATTTCAGCACAATATCACATATAAACCAATTAAGAGTTTGGGTATATCATTAATACCCGCTATCATCTTAGGTAACTGAGATTAACTTATAAGGAATAAAAAAAATAATGATCCCGTATCAGAAGTGTGATACATAAGTTGGTATAATAAATTTTTCATTTTCGAACAGCGACTATACATTTTAATTGTAATTTAAGTAGTATAAGTAGTATGGGAAGCCCTAATCAGAGGTCGGCGGTTCGATTCACGCACCTATAACTTTTCGGAGTTATGTGCGTTTTTAAGTAATTAAAATATCACTTGCTTCAAAACATCGTGAGGAAACCTGCACGCCTGAGAGTTCTCCATAACGTTCTCAAAGGCGTGTGAAGTCTGCCAATCCGCACATGGCCAGCGTGGTGGACTATATCCAAACCCTTCTAATATCGAGAGGAGACCCGTGCTGCCCGTGAGCCGGTAATGGGTTGATCATGATGATGATGATGATGATTGGCAGTAGAAATCCGATATAATTAATGGGCTATAATGAACAATACCCTTTCAACTCCACCATACACACAACATCACTTTATTGCTTGTTAACCTGGGTTCTGGAACAGTCTGTGAAGCGGGTTGGTATACAACAATCGAAATTTTCCATCCAGCGGTCAATCTTTCACACGCTAACCTAATAACAATATACAGATTACAGATAAAACTTCACATAGTAAAAAACTTACTACTACAACGTGGAGCTCATAAAATACCCTGAACATAAAAGATACTCGTCCTAATCCCACTTGGGATGTTTGGAAGGGTTGATCCTTTTAACTCACGGCCCCCGGGCCTGGGAGCGTGCGATTGATGGATCACTGAGCCATTTGTCACGATCCTTCGATATATCGACCATTCCCAAAGATGACCCCTGGAAAATGTATTGGACATACAAAAGATGGGAGAATAAGAGTCAGAAGCATCACAGTGTAATTTTTTTTTCGCTGTGAAACATAAGAGTATATCGAGCGCGATCTGATGCCGTCACGGCAAATGGCGTAACACTAATATTTCGTCACCTCCTCTCTACATAAAGTCCACTATCAACATTGCACATCATCACTTTGTGTTTTAAATGCATAATACTTTTTTTATACACTATAAGTTAGCCCTTGACGGCTATATCATCTGGTGGTAAGAGATTATGCTGTCTAGAATGGTAGCGGGCTAACCTCTTAGAAGTATAGTATGTTAACGCTCCTAATTGATTTCTACGCGACACCGTGCTGGAACGCTAAGTCACGGCCGAAGCCTCCCACCAGAGCAGACTCGAGTCGGGAATCGAACCCAGTACCTCCAACTTTATAATGCGCACACATTGCGCCACGGACGTCGTCAAAGATAAAAAAATAAACATAGTTAAAATACAAGGATAACATAGACAAAAAATAAACAAATAAAAAATCAAAGATAAGAAAAATAGACATAAATAATCAAACATAGACATAGATAAGTTTGGTACCTTAAATAATTATCGTTTATACTTCTTTAAGCTACAAAACTTATCTAGATATACATAGATAAGTTTTGAACCTTAAAGAATTATCTTTTAGACTTCTTTAAGCTACAAAACTTATCTACGCCCAACTGTAAGTTGACAATAAACAATGACCGTTAAATAACGCCGATACCTCACTACGAGTGTTATGAGTTACCTTCGCATATAACACAAACTGGAGTATGATGGAAGGGGTTCAGCTGTGCCCGGGGATCTGGACACTTCGGCTGATGGATAACCCAGCCCTGAGCCATTTGTCACGCTTAATCGATGTCATATCGCCCGTTCTCCCGCCTACACCTATGATAGCGTTGATTTATACGCGGAAAAATAGACGCCGAGGAAAAGCGCGATTTTAATTTTAGCCAATAAATATCACCCTCATCGCAACCTATACTGATTATGTTTGTCAAATCAAATCAAATCAAATCAAATCAAAAATAGCTTTATTCATATAAACCTATTACAGGCATCTATGCATCGTTCATTTCATTATTTCTATTCGTGCAGTGATGGTGATTACTACAATCGACAACTTGAAACAAAAACTAAGAGGGTTCAAATCGCGCCCAGATCTAAACCCGCAACAAACTTAGCCGGGTTTTTTTATTATTAATAAATTGTGGTATCTATTAATTCACACCCAAACCTTTTTATCGTTTATATAATCGTTAATATTGCAATATGACTTTGCTACACTGCAATTTGGTTTCTACGCGAAACCGTGACGGAACGCTAAATCGCTTGGCGACACGTATTTACTATATAAACTATACTAGCCACGGCCGAAGCCTCCCACCAGACAAGACTCGGACCGGGAATCGAACCCAGGACCTCCGACTTGACTCTATCTTGTTATTTGTTGTTTTGACACTTCTCCTTTGATTTCTTCCACATTGATAAGTTACACCAACTTAGACTCTTCAAAGATAATTTTATCAACGTAACTTCCTTGTTCTTGAAGATATAAAGAAATAATCTATTTTATTTTATTTTATTTATTTATTGAGGTTCACAAACAACGACACGGTATGTGCTTTTTAAGGGTTTTACATAAAATAATTAATACCGTGGCGTCACATATTTTAACATATTGAGAAGACATACTTAAATAAATGTACATGTATAACAAACAAATAAAAGGAAACATAATCATGAAAGGAAACTTAAGAGAAAAAAAATCAACATTAAGTAACTAATATTCAGAGTTCTTTTGTAAATACTTTATCACAATCACAATAGATATACTTCAAGGCCTACTATTATATATACTACTAAATACTTTATCACAATCACAATAGATATACTTCAAGGCAAGGAGTTCATCATGATCGACCCATTACCGGTTCACTACAGAGCACGAGTCTCCTCTCAATATGAGAAGGGTTTGGCCATAGTCCACCACGCTGGCCATGTGCGGATTGGCAGACTTCACACGCCTTTGAGAACATTATGGAGAACTCTCAGGCGTGCAGGTTTCCTCACGATGTTTTCCTTCACCGTTGAAGCAAGTGATATTTTAATTTTTTTCAAACGCACATAACTCCTAAAAGTTAGAGGTGCGTGCCGGGATTCGAACCGCCGACCTCTGATTAGGAGGCGGACGCCCTAACCACTAGGCTATCACAGCTACTGTCATTGCTTTCAATTCAAGCCTTTGTCGCCAATCGCAAGCCTATCTCATATAAATAAGGCGAGTTGATTTGCGCTGTCAACACACCACCGTCGTAAATCTATTCGACATTAGGCATACCGACATGTTTGTGTATACCGAAGCACATAAACAATGCTTGATAAAAATCTCTATTCCCACTGGGTGGTAGGAAACATTTCCATTTGTGCGGAATTCAACGTGCCAGAGACATTACTTTGTATATAAACGTTCCACTAGCTTTCCAATATGAAAATACACAGCCAAAGCAAACATGCCGCGGGCTATTCATAATGTAACCTAACAATAATGAAGTTTCCAAGTTCTCTTTAAAAATTAAATTTCATATTTGCGTTGGCGGGCGCAAGGAGTTTAATGGTGAAGTAAAATTGAAGCGAAGTAAATGAAAAGGACAGATTTATTCATTTTCTTGTACTAAGTGAGAAATTTCAAATAAACAAATATGAACCATATGGATGAATGACTATTATTCCGTCCTATTTTCATCATCAATTAATAGAATATACCTTTAAGATGATTCAAACAATGTCTTAAATACATTATTAAAATTATTAAAACACAGATTTTCTCCGGTGACTGCACTGACCAATAACTGTCGAGTCTGGTCTGGTAGAAGGCTTCGGCCGTGTCTAGTTACCACCCTACCGACAAAGACGTGCCGCCAAGCGATTGTCGTGTAGAAACCAATTAGGATTATTATGGTTTACCATACCTCTAACAGGTTAACCCGTTAGGTGAGATTGCCGTCAAGGGCTAACTTGTAATGTATAAAAATAAATAAAAAAAAGTCCAAATAGCCGGGTTTCTTAGTTTTAACGATCAATTTGGAACTTTATCATCCACCAATAATAAAATGATAATGAAGCCCTCCGATATAATAAAGATGTCAGACATTTTTTTGACATAAACCCTTTTTCCAAAAATAACACTACACAGCGGGTGTCGGGCGCGAACTTGTTGCCCTTTGCCCTTTATGATAACCCATAAAGAAAACAAAAATGTTTTAACCCGTAGTTAACCCTTTGCGACACATGTCGTCGCGGTTAGGCGCGAAGCCGTGAAACAATCTGGGGTAATTTCGGCCAAAGAATTCAATCTCTATATATATAGTGTTAAGACCCGTTATCTGTTTGATTTCATTATAACATTTGTATAGATATGAAATGGTAAAAATATGGCAGCAACGTGCGGTATTTGGGTCGTATTGTTTTGCAGGAATGGGGGAATCGTTGTTTGAGACTGCTAGGGCGTTAGTACTGCGGTTTATATTATAGATAAGTACATCTCACATATGGTATCATTTTACGACATTTATTCAATCATGGCTAACCAAGTTTTAATTTTTTTCTTTCATTGTTCAAAATATTTTAATACAAACACACTGTAACCTAATCCAAACCTCTAACCATCCTCCAGAAACTTTTCGTTGTCCGTAGTCCTAAAAGGTTAGCCCGCTACCAGCCTAGACAGCATCATCACTTACCACCAGGTGAAAATGCCGTCACGGGCTAACTTGTAGTGTATGAAGAGGAACACAATACCTCACAATCCACACGAAAATTGAATCCAAGAACTCATGATCCAAAATTGAATGTATAATGTATTTAATGAATGAATGTTAAAAAAAAAATTTTTTTAATTTATTATGGATGCTGATGTTATGTTGTACCACCTACCAAACATATATAGATTTTTCGTTTTGCGCATTTGGTGGCCTGGAAGAAATCGCTATTTAAGCGATAAGGCCGCCAAATTATACCTTCTATCTTACCGCTCTGTTTTATTTGCATTTTTGGATTATTTTCTTTTGTGTACCTACAATAAAGCATATATTCATTCATTCATGTCCAACGAGGCAGTTCACGCATTGTTTTCACTCGAAGTTGTTTATTATAGATTTTCAATAGCCCGTCGTCTCGCATCATAGTTGTCTTGTGAGCCGAAGCTCCATTTTCCACGCTGATTTAAGAATTTATTCATATCCCATTTTTTAAATTTAAATAGCATTTCTAAAAAATCGAATAGAAAATGCACTCGTAAACCGACAAAACGAAAGATTGTCAGACTTTATACTATTAAAATCTACAATGTTTTTTTTTACCTTTAAGATAAGAATTTCGATCCATTAGTAAAACCGCTAACAAGAGATAGTATAGTCGCCTTTTAAATTAATAGGTCTGTATTTAATTGCAGTAATAAATGTTTTAATTTTGTGGTCGCTCGCTGGTAATTCAACTTTTAGCTCATATTATGATTATATAACGAGCTGTTGCCCGTGACATTGTTTGCATGGAATTTCATCTCTCCCTCGGGGCCTTAAATATTTTCATGCAATAAAAAGTTACGCCGCTTAAAGATTTCAAAAGGTAAGAAACGTTCAAAAAAATCTCTTCGTTAATTATAATGTCCTGGTACTTATTGTGACGGAAGTTGAATGACATTCATTTCTGTGGTACTATAATTCCGTTGCCTACATATATTCCTATATACATATATTATATATAATATACATATATTTCTATATATAACATACATATATGGGTTTATATGGTTAAACCATATCTATGTACACATGGTTAAACCAGAAACCCGTAACAACCAGAACAGCTCAATATACGAGTAAGTCATGAGTCAGTAAATAAAAAAAAAAATACATTGTGTGTGTGATCTGTGTACCAAATATAATTTTCATACTTATACTGTTCAGATATCCTTTTCGCTTTGGCAAAGCCTGGTTACGCTGTGGCAACCAGTAGCACAGCTAAAAGACAGTCCGAAAAACAAAATAGCCTTTTCAATTCAGTATCTCAAACAATCAAACTTTCTTGCTAATACTTTCAAGAATGAATTAACATTTAAATATAATTGAATATCAGCTTCTTATTTATAAGCATGCTTTTATATAGTTAATATAGAATTTGACAAAAGAGAAGTTTATATTAAAATGTTTGAGTCCTTTCGACAAAACTGAGCAACGTTGTGGAAAACGCTTAATGGCCGAGATTTTAATTAAATCGCGTTAAATATCAAGCAGATGAAAATTTCGGATGTCTTTCAAATGATGAATATCATTCATTATTAAAATTTGAAACAGAGGTATATCTTTCTGTCAACTATTCAATTTAAATGCTAAAATTCAAGATAATCGTTTACTGTCGGTAGCAAGCGCAACAAAACAACAAAAAAACAACCCCATACACATTTATACAATTGGGATATACTTTGTTATTTCAAGACTAAACGTGCCCTTAAAACCAAATTTCATTCATTTTTGCAAAAAAGGATGGTAAATAATAAATTGCGCTTTAGAGTTGTCCCATAGAAATTGTGCAATTGTAAAAACTCGGAAATGAACTACGGTCTATATCCGGCATATCTTTATATATTTTGACGTATAATTCGAAGACCTCCGTGGCGCAGTGGGTGCGCTGTTGCATTATAAAGTTGGAAGTCCTGGGTTCGATTCCCGGCTCGAGTCTGGACTGGTGGGAGGCTTCGGCCGTGGCTTGTTACCACCCTACCGACAAAGACGTGTCGCCAAGCGATTTAGTGTTCCGGCACGATGTCGCGTAGAAACCAATTAGGAGCGTGGGTTTACCATAGTGCTAACAGGTTAGCCCGCTGCCATCTTAGACCGCATCATCACTTACCCATCAGGTGAGATGTCGTCAAGGGCTAACTAAGATCACATGATTTTTTTTTTTATTCAATAAGCAGTCATTTTTGTTATACATCAAACATTTTACATAAAACATAAACAAAAATTTAACATTTTACTTTTAATTTTAACATTTTACTTTTAATTTTAACATTTTACATAGAATTTAATTATTCGTTTGCTACGTGAAATAAGGAGGACATCGCGTTTATGATATGAATAAATTTATATATTTTTATCTTTTCACAGTTTCACAGTATCTCTGAACATATTTTGTTTACACACATGTATCAATTTCCATATAAGCGTACGAATTGAGTTAATGAAATAATACAATACGAAATCATTTTTACATTAAAATACAAGAGGTGCTCGAATTCAACCGCTCATTTTTTATTATAATGCTTTTAGGGTTCCTTCCTGGAGGGGTGGAATTGAACCCTTACAGCATCACAACGAAACTAAATGGAAATATTATTGCTAATATCTCTCTAAATAAAAATAATAAGAAATACCCGTACTAAGTGAGAAATTAGTATTTATTACCTATTAGGTATTTAGTATACCGATGATGATATATTAGCAAAGATATGGAGTTTTAAGTGGCTGTCATTCAGACGTCAGGATGACCCACTAGTGCTAAATTTCTAGTTCAAATCATAACCCAGTATTAGCTATTGATATTTTTTTTTTTTGTATAGCGTCTTTCTTACAGAACTATTTGATCTCAAACTTACGTTACCACACGATAAAATCGAATAAAATTGTATTATTTATCTATTTTTTAAAATATTTGTATTATATTTTTTAAAGAACACTTATGTAAATATGTGTATTATCGGATACTGTAATATGTGAACAAATTTTCATTTGTTACCTACAAGTTCTCCCTTCCCGCCAAAATCTGTTGTCTATAAAGGAACCGGTTCTGATAACTGAGCCCTATACAGTCAAATACCTGTTTATGTAGCCACTATAATATTATATTTTAGCAAGTGTTGCCACAGAATATACAACTAAAAAAATCATGCGCACGTTAGCCGTACAGGTCTCCATTGTGTTATTGTCATTACACAATCATTTAGTACCTATTTAGTACTTGTATATATGATTTTTCTAGATTGTTAACCAAAAAAATAAACTATTATATCAAACTAAATCAAGTAAATTTGTCTGGTGGGAGGCTTCGGCCACCCTACCGATTAAGACGTTTACATTTCCGGCACGATGTCGCGTTGAAGCCAATTAGGAGTATAGGTTTACCATACCCCTAACAGGTTAGCCCGCTACCACCATAGACAGCATCATCACTTACCATCAGGTGAGATTGCCGTCAAATGCTAACTTGTAGTGGGAAAAAAACTCGGCAGTGACAATATGAAATTGTCGGCATACGGAACACATGACATGCGAGTTCAACTTTTAACTTCACCGATTTCTGTCCCAGCATCACTTACATTCGCCCGTTTCATTTTTTAAACAGTAGATAATTGCCGGATTATTCGATACTTTTTAACAAGTGGTTGTGCTCCATTCAATTGTGGTACGATACAGCGATACCCTCGCGGTTGTAATTTTAAACAAATGTCACAGTTTATTGCCGCCCGAAATAGATAGCTCGCGGGATAGGGGAGGGCCATATTGGGGCGCATTAAAAAGTGCATCGGTAAATTAAATGTAATTGTGCGCTTGTTAATATATTTTGGGGTTGGATTCATAGAACATTTTAATGTTTGTGGGTTTTTTTCCATCTTTATTTGAAGCGTTTATGGTTTTTTTTTCTGTTTATTCACTGTTGTTTATCGGGATTTATTATTCTTATGTTTTTAGATGACTTTGTATCTGTTAGAGCGGTGATATCATAGTGGTTAAGATTACGCCCTCACTTTGCTCGAGTTCGATCGACTTAAACTTAAAATTATAATTTATAAATGTTTTTTTGATAATTTAAGTAATTTTAAATTAAATATCACATGTTTTAAGGTGACCGAAAATATTGTAAAGAAAACTGTCTTAGAGTTCTTCGTAATATACTCTTTCTTCGTAATATAATGGCGTGTGAAGTCTACCAATCCGCACTTGGCCAGCGTGGTGGACTATAATCACAACTTAAACGTACTGAAAGGAGACACTGTAGTGAGCGAGAAATGGGCTAAAAATGATAATGAATGAATGATGATGATTGATGACGATAAGATCGAAATAATTAAGCATGAACTAAAACAATACTATACATAAAATATCCAGATTCTAGGTATTAATAGTGAATATCTAAAACCCATTTTAATGAGTTCGAACTGATTTTCATTCTGAATATATCATATTTAAATCATAAATATTATATTATTGACGCGTCAAAAGTGCCTTTTTAAGGACTATTTGAATAAAGATTATTTTGAATTTGAATTTTGAATATATTTATAAATATTACTGTTGTAATCTTTGGATCAAAACGGAAAATAAAAATATTAAAAAAGACTAATTAATAAAAAGGACTTATTTGAGCAGTGTGTTGGGTCGAAACCCTATATGTCTCTCGAGTGAAAGAGTTTCCGTCCAGCAATAGGATATTAAAAATTGTTTTCCATATAAGCGATGACTTTTCAAGTTTACCCTTTTCAATGTAACCAAACTCGAGACCTCAAACTTTAGCCATAGCGCCATGAAGTTATTTTATCCCACTACATAATATAAGCCCTTGACTGCAATCCCACTTGATTGTAAGTGATAAAGCTAAGGTTTCAAAGTCGCAGATGATATCGGTTAGGTATGGTACCATACAACCCCAAAAAAGGAAAGCTTGCTGTAAAGCAAATTTTAACCGGAGAAACTAGAATGCTGTATATACCTGCAATGATAACTGTACTCGGCTTAGACAAACATTATATTATAATATTTTAAATGCTAATACAGTGTATCGATGGCGTATCATGTCAAATAAATAAATAAACCCCAAATCGGCTAAATGCAGTAAAATCCTTTACTGGCAAGGTTATTTTTTTTTTATTCACCACAAGTTAACCCTTGACTGCATCTCACCTGATGGCAAGTGATGATGCAGTCTAAGATGGTAGCGGGCTAACCTGTTAGGGGTATGGTAAACTCATACTTCTAATTGGTTTCTACACGACATCGTGCCAGAACGCTAAATCGCTTGGCGACACGTCTTTGTCGGTAGGGTGGTAACTAGCCACGGCCGAAGCCTCCCACCAGACCAGACTCAAGCCGGCAATCGAACCCAGGACCTCCAACTTTTAAAATGCAACAGCGCATGCGCTGCGCCACGGAGGTCGTCAGAGGTGACAATCAGTCACGGCCGTAATCTCACCAGATAAAATACACAAATTACAAATATCCAAATTGGCCTTGCCGAGGTTAAAACCCGGGACCTACCGCCACTCGTGAGCCGACAGCACTCACCACTGCGTCACGGTCGTCATAAATAGAGCCAGCGTAATATTCGCCTCATCATCCCATAACATACTGGCCTACTATAAAAAGGCGCGTGCTAATACGCTTATTGTTCCCGCCAGGCAAATAATGCATGACGTGGTTAAAAAGCACGATAAAACGTTGCCGAGCCACAACTTTGATTCATAAGCGACCGCTGAGGCGGCCGCGATAAGCGGAAATAATAATAATTCTTTATTTCGGACACGGTCCAGTGAGTGTTAGTAATACATCTTAATGTTAGTAATTGCAACTAAGACACTTCTTATAACTACTTGTTATAAATGTTCCCAGCCTGATATCCGGAGTAGCTAACGTTGGCCCCGTTCCTGGGTCAGAGGTGACGATAACAACTTGATTATTAAGTAATGGTGGCTTATGGTGTAAATTACCATATCTCTTTGTTAAATTTATAAATTTTAAATGCCTCCTAAAATCATAATATTTTTTTCAAATGTGTCTCATTGTGAGGTCCATCTCCTTTAGTAGTGTTTTAATTTATAGTATTAAAAACACCTAGTAGAAACTAGTCATCTTGTAGGAAACCCTACTAGATGCCACTACAGTCGCTATTAGTCTGATGAAAGGCGTACGACAATTTCGGCGGCGGTGGTATGTGGATCGTTGCTTAGTTGCCAAAGTACTCAGGTCGTTATTGCTGGAGAAATGGAGTTATTGCAGGGTTCCAATCCAGTCGGTTTTGAAAATTATTGCGTGTATTATTAATTTATAAATATACTATTTCCTTCACGTGTACCTAAGTTAAAAAACAAAACACTAATAAAAATAAAAAATCTGTTTGCTAACTCCTAAACCTTCTCTGAATCTTCATAGTTTCGATTATATTTTGATAAGTTTTAATTTCGTATAGATACTTATACACATAATGCCCAATACAGTTTTATAATTACGTCTTGATTCACTGTAGCTCAATGTCTCGTGCGCCTCTCGGACGGAGTTGGGGGACCTCGTAGTGGGTGTTCTAGTCGGTAAGCTGGCAGGCAGTCCCACATCCCACCAGAAACGGCGCAGTTCTGCCTGCGTCGCTTCCGCTTGCGTAAATGCATTTTGCAGCGTTAATAAAAAAGACTCGCAGCACAAGGCAGTGGCCCCGCGGATCATCTAGTCATCTCGACATAAGGTGTGAATGTTCGCAAATTACTGACCATTGACAAAACGGATAGAACGGCCCCATCCGCGCTCGTGTCATTTGTGATCTCTTGACCCCAACTCATGCGCAAGCGCATAAATTACGCATAATCATCTGTGTACCGCACGTCATGAAGGGACAAAAAATGTTCTCTTTGTTATTATGTCGAGAGTACGAACTTTAACTTGAAGCTGTGATAGCCTAGTGGTCAGCCTCCTAATCAGAGGTCGGGGGTTCGATCCCGGGCACGCACCTATAACTTTTCAGAGCTTTTATTGTTTAAGTGAATTTTTCAATACAAAATGACATACTTATTATTATTGCTATTTAGTTTTTTTCTTGTCATTTTTTAAATGAATTACTAAAGGAAGCTATGATAACCTAGTGGTTAAGACGTCAGCCTACTAATCAGAGGGCGAGGGTTCGATCCCGGGCACGCACCTATAACTTTTCATCATATCACTTGCTTCAACGGTGAAGAAAAACACCGTGAGGAAACCTGCATGCCTGAGAGTTTTCAATAACGTTCTTAAAGGCGTGTGAAGTCTGCCAATCCGCACATGGCCAGCGTGGTGGACTATGGCCAAACCCTTTTCATATTGAGTGGAGACCCTTACTTACTCTGTAGTAAACCGAGAATAGGTTGATTGTGATAATGACCAACTTTATAAAGCTGAATAATTTTTGCCTTTATGTACCAAACTAATATGTACCTATACTTACGTTCGATATTAAAAATTAATCTAATAAAAAAAAATTCCGATAGCAGATTGAATTTAGTAGTGCTGTTCTTTTCCTACACATGCCTGTCGATAAGGATGGCCGTTCTAAGGACAAAAGTCTATATAACGGCGACCCTTATTTGAACCTGTTTTCGTAGATACTACTAATAACAATGAGTATACATTCTACCGAAGGTGACTAGGATTTTATTTAAATGGCGGGCAAAAGAACTGACGTTTCATACTATATAATCATAATATTGAGTGATTAACACCACCCATAGACAGTAACATAATCAGCAGCACCAAAGAACAACCGAAGCATTGCCGGTTAAGCCATCTTACCAATCTCAACTGTTGCTCGTTTCCAAAATATTACACTTGCTTTTTTATCACATAGACAGTTTGATATCGAAATTGTTATTTCAAAACACGTTTTAGGTAAATGAAACCCGATAAGTGATCTAAATAAACTGAGCTCATCAAAACATCGAAATGGAATACCGCTAAATCTCTAGTATCTGTCGCCCAAATCTCGGATTTTACCCGAAATTATCGGTAAAAAAGCGCAGGGAAACATAAATTGATTGAAATTCGACCGTGTGCAAACACAATAAAAAATCCGGTTAAGTTTGAACCAGACTCGCTGGTAAGGTTCCTTGCTTCGGCCGGAAATTGATTAATAATTATTTTGTTGTTTTTGCGGCAGATTTAGATAATTAAAAACCTGTTCAACATAGAAAAATCGTTTGGTATATCCTGTGATAGCCTGGTGGTTATGACATCCGTCTCGTAATCAGAGGTCGGGTGTTCGAACGTCCGGGTTCGAACTGGATCCCAATGGTTTTAGCTGGTAGATCAGTTGGTCAGTCCTTAAGAAAGTATCCTTCTTCCTTTTTAAACTTCCGAGAAAAGAGGTAGGTCGTTTGTATTCCTTATTCTTCTTCTATTATTCCTTATTTTTTAAAGTAAAACAATTATAAGCAAATAAGGCCTTCTCATAATGAGACATCATTAAATGTTGACTTTCACGTTTATACCTACACATTTAGCTATATTATTTTTGAGCTTAAAATATGTGTACTATATGTCCAAGAAGCAATATTTGTATTCCAACTTTTAACTGATTTTTTTTGATGCGAAAAAGTCGCGTCATAATTTTGCTAGCGGATCCCTAACTTGTGTTATTCCCGTCGTACCCCTGAGGGCATAATCTCAACACAAAGGCATTAGAAGTGATGTTAGAATATCTAATGCAAGCCATTTGATGCTATCTATCGCAGGTGCAGCGATTTGCATATATACGTTTTTTGCCGCGCCCTCGATCAATTACAGTCATCAAAGCACGAATTAGCCAAATTATTTGGTGTAGATTATTTATCTACTTCAAACGAGTTAGGAAATCGGCGGTGCACGGCCCCTTGCTTCGGAGAACAAGTTAAACGTTATTATAAACGCGAAAGTTTGTAAGTATAGATGGATGTTTGTTACTCTTTCACGTAAAAACTACTGAATGGATTTTTAGGGAACTTTACAATAATATAGCTTATCAATCTGAATAACACATACAGTTTATAAAGATATTGTGTGAATTGTCCAAAATATGATGATAAGTGTCAAGCAAGTAGGAACAAAATCTACTATCTGCGTGATAATTTTAAAGTCATAATGTGTTAGTTCTTTTCTACGCCACGCTAATATAAGCTACTCGAAATATTAATACTGGGCAGACGAAGTCGAGGGTACCAGCTAGTTCCAGTTATACTTATAATCCTGCTAATAATTATAAGGCCTATCTACCCACATTTGAATAGCTGTGGAGGGCCTTAATAGACTGAAGATGGTGATAACGACTATGAAATATACGTCTCTGATCCTTATATGAATAACTATGAAATTTAATTATAAAACTCGATTTCATGAAATCCTGACGAATATAACTACCTCGAAAGTATACCTACGCTGTTTAACTATAAAATTAATCTCAAAGTCCGCAATTCTAAATAAATCTTAAAACAAAACGTAAAAAAATATTTGCAATGTCCATCACAGAAATAACTTTTCTAGGGTATGTCAAAATGTTGGATAATCCTTTTTTGATGACTAGAATTACTATTCTTACTCGTTGGTTATTGGTGTGTTGGAGAAGGGATCGGGATTTAATTAACATGGGTAGGTAACCCATGTACATTAGAAATTGGTTGACTATCGGTTTACGTGTCTAGAAAATTAAACATAAATTCTAAACGCCTAAGCCGCAGCATTAGAATGTTTTTTTAGTCATTAGCATCCGAATGGACTCTTATCATTTTTGAATATTTTTGAAATATTAATTCCCAGTCGTAGTAATTGAATAGTGTGGCATGGCTCCATTATTAAACATGTATTCGTTCGGCGTTCGACAGTATTTTTAAATTACCTACTTATGTATTATCATCTTGTATAATCTCTGTACTGAGTAGGTTAAACCTATCTGGAATGATTAAGAAAAAGAGGTTGAATTCAGATAGGATTCAATCTGTTCCATGCAAGCTCTATGTGATTAATGGAGGCACAATGCTATTAATCACTACGCGGTATTCACTGCGATACTTTGTTTAATCGAATAAAATAAAAGAAAATCTTTTAGTAGATAATATAAAGACCGTCCTAAAAATTATTATCATTTTAGATATGGAAGCAGATTGCCTCATGAAAAATCGTGTTGGTTTTTTGAGCAGCTTCAAATAGAAATGAATTATATCGAATAAAGTAAAAATATATAAACTTGGCTTTTATTTAATAATTTTAAAGTTTTTTGTTTAATAATTTTAAAACTGCACTTCTGAAGCTTATTTCACAACAATTAAGGTACCTAATTAACTTATATAATAATATTTTCTTAGATATATAATAAAATCTAAAAACATAAATATGGTGTGACTTAATTATTGAAGGTAGTTTAAATTTTATAGGATCTAGGATCTATTCCAGAGCATAGATTGAAAAATACTTTCTCAAAAAATCGTATCGTAAATAAATCTGTGCAAAAAATAACGATCTGCCGAACTTCGCCTTTTTTGTGTCGGTCATAGAGACTAACGACGATGGAGGAAGGCAAAAGGGGTCAAACTATTAATATAAAAACATTTAGAACAAAAACAAAGTTTGAAAATTGAGTAAATTAGTACACAAAAATCTATGGTTCATTGGATTTTCTTTCGTGAGACGACAAATTTTAATAGGCAAAACGGAAAAAGAGCGAGCGTTTTAGTAATATAAAATATGGCGTATTGGTGCTTAAATGCCAATGACTTTTCACCAGGGATACCCCTATAATTTTGTAAGATTATATTTTGGGAAAAAATTGAAGGTTTTTTTTCTATAAGAACTCACATTACACAAATATTTAGGAGTGGTATTAAGACAACGAAATCCGCTAACTTGTAGCGGATACAAAAAAAATAATCGCTAAATAGCCGGTTTACTCCTTAAAAGCGTTTGCTGGGTTGACTGACCGCTAGTGTTCACGCATTAAACAACGTAGCGGAAACAGGGGGGGTTTCTTTGTTCCAAGTTTCTTTAGATCAGCCTGTGCACCCTTGTAAGAAACCAGTTAAAGAGTGGTTTGATATAAAGGACCCATTTGCTAGATCGAAACTGGTTTAACTAACACAATTAACCGGTTTCAAACCCCGTTTTCCCCCATCAATAAGCTTGTTATATCTATATTAAAATCTGATTAGAAAAAATCTCATAAAAACTTTCATAAGATAAGATAAATACTCTTATTGCACACAAATTTTAAAGAAAAAACAACACAGAACACTTAACACATGAGTATGCAAAGGCGGTCTTATTGTTTAAGCAATCTCTTCCAGACAACCCTTGGGGAGAGAATTAAATAAAGATAAGAGAATGAAATAATAATTTTTATACCATTTATTTTTGTTTTCATTCTACAATTTTCTTTCATTCTTTCATCTTCAATATACATACGACTCACCGCGTCACATCGCTTGCACGTAATTTTTCTTCTTTCGATAATGTCGGGGTGGAAAGATAGTTTCCGTAAGAATATTCTTACAAAATCGGTTTTACACGAGTACGAACTTAATTCATCAAAAATTCTTTTATATTTTTATCATTATAGGGAAAAATATATTACGAAATGTGGTATCAAATATCTATTTTGATACAGTATAAATGGAGATATTTTTATAGACTTAAATAGACCTTGAGAAATAATGAAGATGTATATCGAGATGACTTGTGGGTGAAATGAAAATAAACTTTTGTGCTCGTATTTCTGAATGAAACTAATCTAGGGATTGTTTTAAGGCGGTCTCGTATAATGGATATTTTCCAGTTTCTCGTCCGCTTGTCATGAATAGCTGACTGCTGACCGAGGTGTCGCTCCCTCCCGTTGTATAAAGAAGTTGAGACGAGCACAATGAGAATAAGTAGTCTAAGAGCTGGTAAACTATTGGATTGAACTGTTTGAACATATTAGTTTTTTATTAATTGACTGTATGTCATGTTATAATGTAATGCCACGTATAGTTGTTGGTTATCTTAAGAGAAGGACGTTGGTTAGAACATGTTCACTTCACCTTCTCGACACTGACAACAGTTTTAAACCTTGTATTTTTTGGCACCTTTAAAACAACAATAAATTTCAATTATTTCTCCGCCATAATTATTACTACAAATTAGGAACACTATGATCAACCGGTCGCATGAGAAATATCATAGGGCAGACTCCTTGGTCCATTTTTATGAGACGCAGACTTAAGGTATATCATAGTTGCATCCTTTTTTTTCTTATTCGTCTGTAATACTATTTACTTACCTTTTTCCTGGCTTCCTCATACCTCAACTAATTGACATAATTATTACAGCACAAAAACATTATAAGCCTACTACTTTTTTTATACACCACAAGTTAGCCCTTGACGGCATCTCACGTAAGTGATGATGATGATGATGACATCGTGCCGGAACGCTAAATCGCTTGGCGACACGTCTTAGTCGGTAGGGTGGTAACTAGCCACGGTCGAAGCCTCCCACCAGACCAGACTCGAGCCGGGAATCGAACCCAGGACCTCCAAGTTTATAATGCAACAGCGCGCGCGCTGCGCCACTGAGGTCGTCGACACCAGACATACTACTAGGTGTAGGCAAATGGCAGTACACGTCTGATTTTTTTAAACAACAGTTGAGGCCGCTTTAAAGCGATCAACAAATTTTATATTCGCTCTTTGACTATAATATATACTTTGTTCATTAAACAAGGATTTCCAGTTAAAAATGGCGGGGGCTGTTATCCTTAATTTCCATGTCGGCAGCAGTCGTAACTCGTGGATCTTGTTAATATAATTGCCGCCGTAACAGTTACGAGTGGATTATGAGGGTCGGCATTATCTTTGTCAACGCGTTCCGGAATGTTCTTTGCTCTTTTATCTAAATTATCCATGTTTGGGACGGCCTTTCCGGGATAATATAATTATATTCAACTTGATTATTCCTTGTAAAGATTGAAAAACGTAGAATTCTCTCGTGGATATGAGAAAGCAACGCCAATGCCACGATACTCATGTTTTTTTTTATTTTTTATTGGATCATTAAACTAGTCATCATCATCATCATCATGAACAACCCATTAACGGCTCACTACACTCACGGCACGGGTCTACTCTCAAAATGAGAAGGGTTTGGCCATAGTCCACTACGCTGGCCATGTGCGGATTGGCAGACTTCAAACGCCTTTGAGAACATTATGGAGAACTCTCAGGCGTGCAGGTTTCCTCACGATGTTTTCCTTCACCGTTGAAGCAAGTGATATTTTAATTTTTAAAAACGCACATAACTCCGAAAAGTTAGAGGTGCGTGCCCGGATTCGAACCGCCGACCTCTGATTAGGAGGCTGACGCCCTAACCACTAGGCTATCACAGCTTTAAAAATATATATAATGATTTGTTATATATAATAATGATTGGCTCGAAAAGAACACTCACACACAAATTTCTATAATCAAACACTCGTGTGTTTGATATAGAAAATACGAAGGGAGCTTAATTCAAATATTGAAGCGTGTAGAGTCGGTCTCATCGCTTACGCTATCCATCTCAGACAAACTATAGCGAGAGGATTTTTTATTGAATTTTCCAGAAAAAACAATGTAGGATAATTTACTTGTATCATCTATTAGCTGACCTGACCTGTAATAATCCCTGGTCTCGTGACAACTCAGGGATAAGGATCATCGATTAGTTTCAGAATTTTGTAGGTCATTACCATCATGATCACACATCAGCATGGGTTATGCCTGAAAATCAGCGCTACAGTCAATTTTGACGCAGCATCAAGCTGAGGCAGCGCCCTGTTCAGCCAATGTCTAGACACATACGTTTTTAGATGAGATGTATTTTTTTACAGGCTGAATAAACGCAATTTAGATTTTGTTTTTTTGATTTTGATTTGCCGGCTCACTACAGAACACGGGTTTCCTCTTAATGTGAGAAGGGTTTGACCAGAGTCCACCACGACAGAGAGACTTCACACGCCTGTAAGAACATTATGCCTAAAAGAGGCGTGCAGGTTTCCTCAAGAAGTTTTCCTTCAACGTTGAAGCAAGTGATATTTTAATTGCTTAAAAACGTACATAACTCCGAAAGTTACAGGATTGCAACCGACCTTTGATTAGCAGGCGAATGTCCTAACCACTATCTGGATATCACAGCTTAGCTTTTGTAGGTAAAATCAGTATTTTATCTATATGGATAATAGGACAAAGCACTTTACTGACAGACCAACTGGTCTACCGGCTTAAACCACTTGGATCTAGCTGAACAAAGGCATACGACTTAGGTATACGCTTCAGTAACAAACAGTCAGTTTCAGACGTAAAAATACGAGATCGACGAACTTATTTATGCTGAGGGTATACTTGCTTAAGCTAGTTAGTAAATAAATATTACGCTTTGATACCGAGCTTGGCTTTTATTCACATTAATGTTACGTTGGCGTTACATATTACGCGATTATCATAAAGCGGTCTGAAATATATTCTCCTCATAAAATATACATGAGAACTCTATTTCACGCTGACTTCCTTGTAGAATCTGTTTGCCTGGTATCTGGATTCATTTTTAGTTTTTTATGGCGACCGCGTAAGACAAATACCACCTACTACCACCTCTGACGTCGAAGAATCCTATAAATTATAAAAAAGTTTATCTCACTCTCTATTACATTTGCGTATTTCAGTTCTGCCCAATGTATGAAAATTATTTTAAAAATCTTGTGATTCCTACTTCTAAGTAAAAAAAAAATATATTTTTCAATAAATAAACTGCTTTATCAATTAGACATCCAACAAAATTGTTGAAACCAAAATCTTTCCCCAATAACCACAGATTCACCTACAGATATGTTTTTTTTTTACCCACTACAAGTTAGCCCTTGACGGCAATCTCACCTAATGGTAAGTGATCATGCAGTCTAAGATGGTAGCGGGCTAACCTGTTAGGGGTATGGTAAACCCATACTCCTAATTGGTTTCTACGCGACATCGTGCCGGAACGCTAAATCGCTTGGCGACACGTCTTTGTCGGTAGGGTTGTAACTAGCCACGGCCGGAGCCTCCCACCAGACGATAAAATAATACAAAAAATATATATCACAATCATTGTGAATCATCCTATTATTAACGTCCCGCAACAGGGTACAGGCCTCCCCTCTCATAGAAGGGGTTTTAAAAAGGGTAGACTAAAATATTATGACATATTATAAATATATTTAGTGTTATTGTTGAATGTAAGGTAAATACAACCATTATTCACCTTCATAAATAAACAAATGTTAACATTTACAATAATGCACAGTGAATTTTAATTAAAAAGCGATCTTAACGGGCGAGTTGTTAAATAAAAACTATACGAACCTTCGGGGCTTCATATAACGAAGCTCTTTACGTGTTTAATAAAAACCCCCAACAAAGAATCTCATTTCCGGCTGACGACGGCGCGGCGTATGTAGAAAAACGTAGCGTGACTGTACCTACGGGCTCGCCGTCGGTATAGATTTATTGATACTTATACTAATGCAAAGGTTATTTATTGGGTACCTATTTATTTGGCGATTTCAGGGTATGAGTTCTAAAAACCTCCTTCACCATATATCTTTTTATCTATCTATTTTATTTTAAACAACTTAATTGCACAACATAAGGACAAACAAAAGAAAAGTTGAAAAAAAAGGCAAAAGGCAAACGCAGAAGGCGACCTTATCACTAAAAGCGATCTCTTCCAGGCTACCTTTTCGAAAGAAGCCGACAGACATATAAAGGCGGGCTATCGCAACACTTATATATATATACATACTAATAATTCTTCTTCTTTTTCTTATTCGTTCACTCTTGGCAGAGTGGCCGTGGTTATGATTTGGCCTTCACAGCAGCTCTTACGATCTCCTTCCAGTAACTTCTGTTTGTGGCATCACAGGAGAACGATAAATCCGTAGCGGAATATAATTCTAATAATTATATACTTGTAAAAAGTAATATATAACAGGTTTATATGAAGAAGAAAAATATCACATATCGTCATAGCCAGACTCTTCAATTTTCATCATCATCATCATGATCAACCCATTACCGGCTCACTACAGAGCACGGGTCTCCTCTCAATTTGAGAGGGGTTTGGCCATAGTCCACCACGCTGGCTATGTGCGGATTGGCAGACTTCACGCGCCTAAGAGAACATTATGGAGAACTCTTAGGCGTGCAGGTTTCCTCACGATGTTTTCCTTCACCGTTGAAACAAGTGATATTTAATTTTTTTTAAAACGAAAAGTTAAAGGTGCGTGCCCGGATTCGAACCGCCGACCTCTGATTGGGAGGCTAACGCCGTAACCACTTCAATTTTATTTGTATCTAATAGGTTGATATAGTAGTTGAGATAACATGATTAAAAACGCCTCAGCGAGCTTCTGGGGTGAACTGCGCATAATTACATCAGCGAGATTGTGTTGATGAGCGCTGCTGGGTTTTACGATACCTAAACCAATGAGTTGTGGGGCGTTACTCGTTAATCGGATTTTAATCTACTTTTTTATATCAGCGGAACGTTCCTGCGTTCGTACAAACGTGCTCGTAACATAGGAAATATTAAAAACCTTTACTACGCGGACGCGGACTTTACTGCGATGAAGCCGTGATAGCCTAGTGGTTAGGGTCAGCCTCCTAATTAGAGGTCGGCGGTTCGAATCCGGGCACGCACCTCTAACTTTTCGGAGTTATGTGCGTTTAAAAAAATTAAAATGTCATTTGCTTCAACGGTGAAGGAAAACATCGTGAGGAAACCTGCACGCCTGAGAGTTCTCCATAATGTTCTCAAAGGCGTGTGAAGTCTGCCAATCCGCACATGACCAGCGTGGTGGACTATGGCCAAACCCTTCTCTTATTGAGAGGAGACCCGTGCTCTGTAGTGAGCCGGTAATGGGTTGATCATGACTACGCGGACGAAGTCTGCTAGTCTGTAATATAATAAAACTGTAACAGGATTTTATTTGGAGGATGCTTTACTGTCGATACTGAGCCTAAAACGATTTTTTTGTCTGTCTGTCTGTATCTTGGCGAATCACGCCGAAACTACTGGATGGATTTGAATAAAATTTGGTTTAAGAGTAGCTGATACTGCGGTTCAACATATAGGATAGTTTTTATCTCAGCATTCAGCAAAGTTCCCTTGGGAGAAGGGATGAAAGTCAAAATGTGTATTTAGTTGTAATTCATTAACGCGTACTCCGATTTCATTCGTTCTTTTTTTGTTAGAAAGGAGATACTTTACAGATTATCCTGTAATTATTTCAAGGTCGTCGGCTTAGTAATCCATTGCTTTGTGATTGGAAGACAAATAAACACACTTTCACAAACACTAAAGCAACGCGGAAGAAGTCGCGGGCATCAGCTAGTAATTAAAATAAATTGAATCACCAATATGAATTTAAAGTAATTAAGCGAAATATCCGCTTTCATGACCTACAGGATATTGAATAAATAAAATGGCTTTGTTAACCGATAATGATCGATCTGTTAAAGTTTGTCCGTTTAATTTTTGACTAGCCGACGAACGCGACTTCGTCTACGTAGATTAAAATTTCCCGTGGAATAAGTTTTTGATTGGAGAATATTCCATTTTTCATTCCTGTCCCCGTTTCCACTCCCTTATTCAAAGTATGATTCAAATTTCGAGCAATTTTGCTATAGGATATAAAACTCAATACATTTAATCTATCTTTAAGTATAATGTATCTTTCAAGTTTTTAAAGTTTTCTTATTTAATGCATATGAGTTAACTTACATACTTATTTGTCTAAGAAAAGCACTTTATATAGAAAATTATTGTCAATTTCTTTAGATTAGCTGTCATTTTACAAATTCTATTAAATCTTTAATAATATAATATATATGTCCTAAAGGTAAAGGGTCCTTATTTTAGTATATATCAATTTATACTAAAATAAGGAATAATATTTATCATACATCAAACATTTTACATAAAACTTAAAATAAAACTTAGATTAACCTACAACTAAAAATCTTAAAAAATAAATAAATATTTAAACACCATAACTAAAATATATTATTAAAAGGAGTCCCTTTAGGACATATATATTATATTATTAAAGATTTAATAGAATTTGTAAAATGACAGCTAATCTAAAGAAATTGACAATAATTTTCTATATAAAGTGCTTTTCTTAGACAAATAAGTATGTAAGTTAACTCATATGCATTAAATAAGAAAACTTTAAAAACTTGAAAGATACATTATACTTAAAGACATTAAATGTATTGAGTTTTTATCCTATAGCAAAATTGCTCGAAATTTGAATCATAGTTAACCATTTTATTTGTGTTTTGTGTGCCTTTTCAATAAATTAAATTTAGAACAGGATTCGTCCAGTAACATTTTGATTATAAGTAGAGGTAAGGAAGAGACGTACACGCCTGTGAGTGTCTTATGATGTGCGCAAACGCGTGTGAAGTCTACCAATCCATACTTGACCAGCGTGGTGGTCTCATAACCTTTCTTATTCTGAAAGGAAATCTGCGCTGGCAGTGGGTCGGTACTAATGACTTTTATCAAGATTTTTCTCAAGTTATGGGACGCCCGGGTAAACAGAAACTTTTTTTTATACACTACGAGTTAGCCTGACGGGAAACCCATGGTAAGTGGCTAATCTTTTAGGAATATGGTAAACCCATACTCCTAACTGACATCGTACCGGAACGCTAAATAGCTTGGCGACACGTCTTTGTCGGTAGGGTGGTTACTAGCCATATCGGAAGCCTCCAACCAGACCAGGCTCGAGCTGGGAATCGAACCCAGGACCTCCAACTTTATGATACGTCAGCGCACACGCTGCGCCACGGAGGTCGTCACAAACTAAGAGTAGGCGAGGCTCGTGGTACGTTTATGGGTCGGCGAGCTGTCGTCGGCCGTCGCGACGACAATGAAGCTATTCATCTGATAGCGCTCTCAATAGGTATTGTTGAGTTGATGAACTAGTTCACGCTCGCACTTCACGTAGGCTACCGTGTTTTCAAACCTTTATAGGGTTCCATAAGAAGGGAGAAAGTTCGTTTTTTTTTTTTCGGACTGTCTATTAGCTGTACAAACCCTACCGGTTGCCACAGCGTAACCGGGCTGCCAGAAGAAATTTTGAGCCCTTGGGCTCGATGAAACTAAGGACATGACTGCCTTAGGGCGCCTCCTTTGAGGCCGAACCTCGGCTTAGGCGACGTTTGGGATAACGGGGGGGGTCGGACGGTGATAGAAAGTTAGTCCAACCGCTTGTCTGTATAGACGCATAGGTAGCAATCTACGAAATCATTGAAGGATAATTATTATCATTTTTTATTGGTAACGTACATCGATCCAACTATTATATTTAAAAGAATAACAAAACAAACGGGAAGGTAAGTCCAGGTATTTCCATTATATTTTCGAAACAGAACGCCTATTGGAAAAAGCGTGGAGCGTCAAACATTTCACGCATTTTTCGGAAATACCCAGCTAGATACAATTTCCACGCAACAACACAAACGTAGGTATAAACTATTTGTAATGAAAAGCGAAAACAATATGAAATTCTAGCTTTTCCGGACATTGTTCCGCAGTTGGTTTTAGCAAAAAACTTACAAACATAGTACAAGTTACCGGTCTATGTTTGACGACCTCTGCGGCGCAATGCGTGCGCTGTCGTATTACAAAGTTGGAGGTCCTGGGTTCGATTCCCGGCTCGAGTCTGGTCGGTTTCGGTCGTGGCTAGTTACCACCCTACCGACAAAGACGTGTCGCCAAGCGATTTAGCGTTCCGGCACGATGTCGCGTAAAAACCAATTAGGAGTATGGGTTTACCATATCCCTATCAGGTTAGCCCGCTACCATCCTAGACTGCAACATCACTTACCGCCAGGTGAGATAACTTGTAGCGAACTTGTAGTGTATAAAAAAACAGTGTGTTAAAACCTACTTTACCGACAGACAGAACCATGGACAGAAAAATATACATAATAGGGTATCGATGATACTTTTTGGATACGGAACCTTGAAAGTTTAGTAAATAAAAATCAAAAACCAATTAGGAGTATGGGTTTACCATATCCCTAGCAGGTTAGCCCGCTACCATCTTAGACTGCATCATCACTTTCCATCAGGTGAGATTGCCGTCAAGGGCTAACTTGCAGTAGATAATAACAATAAAAAATAAAATTATATTAATTTGCAATTTAACTGTTCAGGCTGCTCATATACCTAGTGCAGAGTGTTTACTAAACCATTTACATAATGCTATCGTTGAAATAACATTAGCAATTATGGGTAACACGGCGCACGGTTCGCAGTTAGGTATGTGTAATTAATAATGAACAACGCTCTCGGTAAACAGAACAAACAGTAAACATATTACGAGTAAACATAATTTGCATATAACATACAACAGACAAAGTAATTTTGTATGTATGCATGACATTATAATGTACATCTAATCCTTTTGTAGCGGTGATAGTCTAGAGGTTAGGGCGTCAGCCTCCTAATCAGAGGTCGGCGGTTCGAATCCGGGGACGCATCTCTAACTTTTCGGAGTTATGTGCGTTTTTAAAAATTAAAATATCACTTGCTCCAACGGTGAAGGAAAACATCATGAGGAAACCTGCACGCCTGAGAGTTCTACATAATGTTCTCAAAGACGTGTGAAGTCCGCCAATCCGCACATGGCCAGCGTGGTGGACTATTGCCAAACCCTTCTCATATTAAGAGGACACCCGTGCTATGTAGTGAGCCGGTAATGGGTTTATCATGATGATGAATCCTTTTGGTTAAACTCCGTTTGTTCTTGGCAAGTTATAAATTTATAACAAGCGCCATAATAAAAAGGTGATATTTGAAGAAAATAATTTAAAAGTTGTGACTCCTGTTTTTTAAATTGTTTTTCCATCCGAGAAAATTTGTAATTCAAAATAGTTGCAACTGAATGGAATCACAATGTTTTAAATCCGTCCGTAGCCGACATTTTTACAGGATGTGTGGCCGCTATAAACCACACCACACAAATGTGTTTTTGTTGATTATTCATCATCATCATCATCATCATGATCGACCCATTACCGGCTCACTACAGAGCACGGGTCTCCTCTCAATATGAGAAGGGTTTGGCCATAGTCCACCACGATGGCCATGTGCGGCAGACTTCACACGCCTTTGAGAACATTATGGAGAACTCTCAGGCGTGCAGGTTTCCTCACGATGTTTTCCTTCACCGTTGAAGCAAGTGATATTTTATTTTTTTTTAAAACGCACATGCGTGCCCGGATTCGAACCGCCGACCTCTGATTAGGAGGCTGACGCCCTAACCACTAGGCTATCACCGCTTCCACACATTGCATTATATAGCATATAAAGTACTTTTTTTTAATCTATGTCTCAACCTCATAGGGTTGACCGATTTTTTCTATCTTTTCAATCATGTATGGTAATACCTGGACATAAATATTGTATTTTTTAACTTGTAACTGATTGAACTATTTATCAGTTCGTCCATAGCCGCTTATTCCATTACTTTTATATTATTGAGTTAGTATTATAAAGCAATAATTTGACTGTATAATTAAAAAGATTCCTTATTTATAATCATGCTTAGCAAAATATCGCTAAAGGTTCAGTTAGTATAAGATGTGTTTGCTCACAAACGTGGAGTCGATTTCGAATATCAAACACACTATTGTCATAGTAAATTTAAACCTATCCACCTAGTTTTAAATTTCAAATTCGTCTACACAGCTAGCGCCAGATCTCTCTGTCTATTTTACTTTGAAGTTCTAGTATAGCCTGAAGTTGTAGTGTGTTCGATACTTGAAAACGACTCCACTATTGTGAGGGTCCAAATTTTATACTGAGGCTTATTTTGTACTAGTATATTATT
The DNA here is from genome assembly GCA_928268935.1 of Lasiommata megera. NCBI lineage: Eukaryota > Metazoa > Arthropoda > Insecta > Lepidoptera > Nymphalidae > Lasiommata > Lasiommata megera. Next base: position 17,616,708 of record OV743308.1, on the reverse strand, counting down.
AATACAAGACGCTTAAAATATTAAACAACTGCAATACTTGGGCAAATATCACCAAACTAATAAATAAGCTTTAATTTAAGTTATTTCTATTTTCATAGAGCTTTATTTTTCTGTTCGTTTTAAGACCAGTTTAAAAGTAAACATTGAATCGAAAGAAATTGTCAGCTGCAGCGGAATGGGATTTTAAATGGGCTTAATTGAAACAGGACACGCGATGCCTGATGGGCTTATCAGGGTCCGGACGCATCTGCCCTTGAGTCGATGACCCTAATCATTTAACCACTTAGGGAGTCTTCGGCGACGTTTTTATTAATCTTTTTAACTCATTTTTTTTATATCCACTGCAAGTTAGCCCTTGACGGCAACCTCATCTGATGGTAAGTGTGATGGTAAGTGGTAAGTAATGATGCAGTCTAAGTGATAGTGGGCTAACCTGTCAGAGGTATGGTAAACCTAACTCCTAATCGGTTTATACGCGACATAGTGCCGGAACGCTAAATCGCTTGGCGACACGTCTTTGTCGGTAGGGTGGTAAATAGTCACGGCCGAAGCCTGCCACCAGACCAGACTCGAGCCAAGAATCGATCCCAGGACCTCCACGTTTATAAGGCGACAGCTCGCGCGCTGCAAGTAATTATTAATTTATTAATTTTATTTTATTTAATCAATTAATTGCTACAGTTGTTGATATTTTTCGCTTCGTTTCGCTCTTCGCCGAAATCCAATATTCATAATTCACATCTATATTCTAGAACGTTCCTTCCTCGGAATCATAAAAAATAGACAGTTTTAGTGATTTCTAGCATTCCGTTTGTTTATACCTACAACGATTAACGCCAACTTAGTTACATAGTTCCTTTGACGAGCGAATATCTAGTAACTTTGAATCCCGTGTATTAAGGGTCTTTGAAATAATAATTTATGTTCTAATATGTATGCGCTCATTAAAAATTCAAAATACAAAGTCTACTATAATATTAATATTATATTTGTTCTCAACATATACTTAGATGTAGTTATGTTTTCATTAGTCATCACGATCAACTTATTGCCGGCTCACTACAGAGCAGGGGTCTCCTCTCAATATGAGATTACTCTTACGAATACTGGAATAGTTAATATTATATGCCTTTAAAATTGACTATATATATTGCCGTGATAGCCTAGTGGTTATTATGTGCGTTTTAAGGCAATTAAAATGTCACTTGCTTCAACGGTGAAGGAAAACATGGTGAGGAAACCTGCGTGCCTGAGAGTTCTCCAAAATGTTCTCGAAGGCGTGGGAAGTCTGCCAATCCGCAAATGTCCAGCGTGGTGAACTATGGCCGAACCCTTCTCATATTGAGAGGAGACCCGTATAAAGCGATATCATTTTAAAATACCACTATGATCGCTATAGTAGTTATGGCGTTAAAGCGTTATAAACAAACACATTCGCATTTATAGTATTAAAATGGGCTATAAGGAAGTGAGCACAAAGATTAATATAAATTCTATCCGACACTGTTAATAATTAATAATAATATCATATCCTTCCTGAGTGAGAGACCTTCTTTACTGAATTATTTTATTAACGTAGAAGGTAAAGCATAAATCACCTACTTCAACGCTCCAAGAGCATTTCTAATTCCGTGCACAGCAGAGCAACGCAGAAAATATGAAGCTTTGAGCTGTGAGAGGAAACATCAAAATCGCCGCGTTAATGAGTTTTTCATGGCAGCCGTCCCTCGCCTTCCATTGGAATAAACATATTTTTCGTTCGTTTTATCCTTTTCTCTTTCTATATCCTAATTAAAACACTTTTAGTTGCCTTAAAATGATTTCATTAAATTTACCTGCTTCATTAGGGTTTTAATAATTTTAATCTTTATTTCAGACATAGCCTTCTAATCTGAACGTCTAATTACAAATCGGATAGAAAAACAACGACCGACGAGCTCGGTGGCGCAGTGCGTGCGCTGTCGCATTATAAAGATGGAGGTCCTGGGTTCGATTCCCGGCTCCAGTCTGGTCTGGTTGGAGGCTTCGGCCGTGGCTAGTTATCCCCGACAAAAGACGTGTCGCCAAGCGATTTAGCATTCCGGCACGATGTCGCGTACAAACCAATTAGGAGTATGGGTTTACTATACCACTTAGGTACAAGTTAGCCCGCTACCATCCTAGACTGCAAAAAAATATATAAGATGAAATATCTTAATCAGGATTAATCTGGTGAAATAGAAGAAATTAAGATTGAAATATCAATATAAAATCACAAATTAATCTAAAATTTAAATCAAAGATAATATGCTAAAATGTCATAATTAAATTGCCGGCAACCGTGGTGATTTCACTTAACACTTAAAAACTGTGATAGCCTAGTGGTTAGGACGTCCGCCTCTTAATCGGAAGTCGGGGGCTCGATCCGAACCTCTAACTTTTCGGAGTAATGTGCGTTTTTAAGCAATTTCAAATATAACTTGCTTCAACGGTGAAGGAAAACATCGTGAGGAAACCTGCACGCCTGAGAGTTCTCCATAATGTTCTATGTATGCTCTGTAGTGAGGCGGCAATGGGTTGATGATAATAAAAATATTTTTTTTATATACATAGCGAGCAAACGAGCAGGCGGCTCACCTGATGGTAAGTGATTACCGCCGCCCATGAACATTTGCAGCACCAGAGGAACCGCCAATGCGTTGCTGGCCCTTGAGCAATTTGTTAATCCGCCCTTTGAAGATCCCCATATTATAACCATTAGGGAACACAGAAGATGGAAGCTGGTGCCACAATTTGCAATAATTAGAATTGTTATTGTTCCAGCGTCAGCATTCCTGGATACGCGGGCGGTCTATCGGCGTCTCTGCCGGGAGGTGCGGGCGCGGCGTGGGAGCGGCTCGGCGCGGAACTGCTGCTGTCGGGCCTGGTGGCTGCTGCGTACTTCGCCGCGATGGAGCGCCGCTGGACCGGTGCCGCCCCCGCTCTCCTCGGCGCTGCATACTGTGCTGCTAGCTTCGTTTCTGTAAGCTTTCTTTTAATCAAATTTTTCAATAATTTTAGACGACCTCCGTGGCGCAACGCGCGTGCTGTGGCATTAAAAAGTTGGAGGTCCTGGGTTCGATTCCCGTCTCGAGTCTGGTCTGGTGCGAGGCTGCGGCCGTGGCTAGTTACCACCCTACCGACAAATGCGTGTCGCCAAGCAATTTAGCGTTCCGGCACAATGTCGTGTAGAAACCAATAAGGAGTATGGGTTTACTATACCCCTCACAGGTTAGCCCGCTACCATCTTAGACTGCATCATCACTTACCATCAGGTGAGATTGCCGTCAAGGGCTAACTTGTAGGGGATAAAAAAAAAACAATTTTTTGACGACCTTCTTTTTCGGACTGACTATTAACTGTGCTAACCGTAGTGGTTGCCACTTTTTTGGAACGTTCCTTGTCCATGGCTAAACGGAACAGTTGTTCGATAGTACGTTTACGCAAAAGCAGACTTCAACGTTCAAGGATTGTGGCACTGTTTCAAACTACGTATTTAACCCCTACTTGCTACAATACGTCTTTTTTTTGGACTGTCTATTAGCTGTGCTAATCCTAGTGGTTGCCACAGCGTAACCGGGCTGTTTCGGTTTCTGGCGAGCTTCGGAAAGAAGCTCTGCCAGAAGCAATTTTGCGCCCTAGGGCCCGAAGAAACTAAGGGAGCGTCTGCCTAAGGGCGACTCCTGTGAGGCAGAACCTCGGCTTAGACGACGTTTGGGATAACGGAAGGGTCAGACGCGATGACCTACGTGGCGCAGCGCGCGCGCTGTAACATTATGAAGATGGAGGTCCTGAGTTCGATTCCCGGCTCGAGTCTGGTGTGGTAAGAGGCTTCGGCCGTCGCTAGTTACAGACAAAGACGCCAAGCGATTAAGCGTTCCGGCACGATGTCGTGTAGAAATCTAACCTAACCTAACCTAATCCTGTTCTTCAATGAGTTCGTATAAGTGATACCGAGTTCAAAAAATTTAATTACGTTTTTAGTTGGATATTGGAGTGGAATTTCTACATTCCGATTAATTTCTACTGAAACTAATGCTAAGTGGGTTCAATCGCGCCCAGGACTAAGAAGAAACCCACAACAAACTTAGCCGGGTTTTTTTTGTCATCACCATATCACACATAATCAATAATAAATAGTACCTATGGAGATAGAGCAATTCACACCCAAGATTTTTTCACATCGATAATATTTTAATTACGATACACACATGTAAATATTAATAAAAAATGAAGCATTTAAAAGGAACGAACTTGACGCTAAGTAATATCTACAAGCAAATCTTGGAGCATGACTTAACGTTGTCATGTTTCTTTTCAAAGGAACCAAAAATAATCTATTTGTAGGTATAGGTATTGTTATCGGACGAGCCAATCACAATTTACGACAAAGTATCGTTACAGCGATCTCCCACTTGAATTCCTTTTGTGCGACAACAGTACAAAGTTGTATTCAAGTTTCAAAGACGTAAAATATATATTATTCTGACAACTACAATAGCTAACGCGCCGAGTATATATATTCTGTAATCTCGCAGCCTCGCTCGAGATATTCCGAGAGGAAAGGGGGGAGACTTCGTATATGGCGGGCGCGGTTTTTTCACGCTTTTCTTGAATTAATGTTTGTTGGCTAATTTTGAAAAGGACTGGTGTTGGTTGTGTCGTGGACAGTTTTGGTGTCGTTTGTGTAGTGGCTGGTTTTCTGAATGGTTAACAGGTATTAATTTGGGAAAGGTTTGAGGGAGCCGCGTCCGCGGAGTGCGAGGTTTCCCGCCATTTCTCCCTAACTTCTACATTGCTATAAACTTGACATTGGCTAGTCTCTGCGAAGCCATAAAAAGAGAGAACTAATAAAATAATAAACATGACATTGGCTAATCTATGTAAAGCCGTAAAACGAAAAAAAAAAAACATATTTCGATGAGATTGAACATGGAATACATTTTCTTAATTCATCATCATCATGACCAACCCATTACCGGCTCACTACAGAGCACGGGTCTCCTCTCAATATGAGAAGGGTTTGGCCATAGTCCACCACGCTGGCCATGTGCGGATTGGCAGGCTTCGCGTAGCGTTCCGTCACGATGTCGCATAGAAACCAATTAGGAATATGGGTTCACCATACCCCTAATAGGTTAGCCTGCTACCATCTTAGACTGCATCATCACTTACCATCAGGTGAGGTTGCCGTCAAGGGATAGCTTGTAGTGGATAAAAAAAATTGCAATTTAGACCGGGATATAACTGTCAAAATATGTGTGTGGTATTAAGAGAAACACTCTAAAAAGTGCAGCCTCTAAACAAGATATTTTAATGACAAGCAAGGACTTCTTTTAGTTGGACTTTATTATTATGAATTCCCTTAACTTATAAAAATTACGAAATTTGAATAAAGCAACTGTGCGGTACGTGCTATCAACATGTTGCGAATGTAATTCAACGGCGAATTCAACGACGAACTCCGCGTTTGCGGAATCCACAACAGAGAATACTCGCCGCATTGAAGATCCCAAGTCGCAGCGAATGGAGGTAAAGATTTCAATAGCTGGTCGGCGATTACGGCTCTCCGAACACAATGCGCATCCTCCCGCTACACTACCTGCCTTTGTGTTAGATCCTTAACGGACAGATGCTCCTTTTTTTGCGCCAGATGTGTACGCACAAAAACGCGAACACGGAAGACTCTGCCCCGCAATAACATTTCTATTGAATGGTTCGACGAATAGATTGTATGAGATTATCTGTAGCAACGTGAATAGATACCAAAGGTCAAATTTACGTAATGGTTTATCTTTGTAAGGTTCAAAGCGATCTGCTTTGAGATTTAGAGCGTAGGTAATCTTTTGACGACCGTGACGCAATGCGTTCGCTATCGCATTATAAAGTTGGAGGTCCTGGGTTCGATTCCCGGCTCGAGTCTGGTCTGGTGGGAGGCTTCGGCCGTGCCTACCACCCTACCGAAAAAAACGTGTTCGCGTAGCGTTCCATCACGATGTCGCGTAGAAACTAATTAGGAGTGTGGGTGTACCATATCCCTAACAGGTTAACCAGCACCCATCCTAGACTATATCCTCAACCAGGTGAGGGCTTGTTGCAGACACATGACAAGACCAGAGAAAAATCAGAGATGATAAATTTCTTAACTGTCCCGACCGGCCATCGAACCTACAAACGACCTCTATTAAAACAAAGCACTCAATAGTGAGACAAACACTCCCTTTGGAGGGGGGGTACTTGTGTTGAAAGCTGCATACATGAGATTTTCTATAATGTTCTCAAAGTTGCGTTCGATCTGCAATTGGGCAGCGTGGTGGACGGTAACAGCCCTTGTCATACCGAGACCCGTGACTTGCACTGCGGTGACCACTCAACATCAAGCGACTGTAAAGTGATCACCGCCGCCGTAAGCCGTAAGTAAGCCGTACTTGCTCACTGGAGATTTATATGAAAACAAAACAAAAACAAAGAGACCTGACAAACTTTCGACACCCCCCCTTACGACGCGTCGTGGGTAATAATGGACGAAATGACCCATTTCCTTTTAGGCCCCGATTTGCGGTTAGTGCGATGTAGGCTAGTCCGACCGCAGGCAGTGAAAGCCTCTTTGAACCGCAAAGTCGTGTCTCCCCTAATTACAGCTAACAATCCTGATCCAATGGCGACGAGGATGGTTTTAATTCAAAATCCCCGCAGGTAGTCTATTGTAACCGCAGTGCCTACCTATAGTTAAGAAAAAGCTGGAGCCTTTCAATGAGGACGTTTTTAAATGGCTCGCTCATTTCCGTTCGAAAATAAAATGTGAAAAAATTGCGCAAAACTCTGCGGCGAAAGTAGGGTTGTCATCGCGGACTTATTTAGACGATGTTGCTATTGTTAAAATTAATAAAATCAAAGGTAAAACCTGTAATTTCAACCGTCTTTTTTTTGACGCTGGGAAATGCGTTTACGGATCCCCTTCGGAAGCGACACAGGCATAACTGCCTCGCTTCCGACGAGGTATAAGGGATTCCCCGGCGCGGCGACCTGATTAGCGACCAGAATGCTCACTAAAACCTAGCGATGCTGCTTCACGTCGCCTGGCGGCTAGCCTCGTGAACGAGCGCGTAAATCCAACCGACTGCTCCAATAGGAAGGATAATGTTTTACATGTGTACTATAAAATTTAATTAAACACTATTAGGAGAATTGAAGATTTATATATATTCATTTGATATATTATATTTTATATCATATTTTTAAATATTCATATTGTGAAGGGATCCACCGGGCCACAGGTAAGAGAAATGTTTACTGTAGTACAGGGTCTGGTATCTGAAATCGATCAAGAAATCTGTTATTGTTGCGCTTTTAATACGTGCTTAAACATGTTCAATGGTCAGATCTACATTGTGTGCGATAAATTAACTCGAATATACGACTCGTTAAATTGACCTCACTTGACTTATAAGCACATTAATATTTAAAACCACATCCAAATCCCTGGTAATTCAACCATATAATATATGTAAATATTATCGGTTTTATGGAGTGATTGTGGTTTAATAATGCCAACACCGAAACTAACTTAATGAGGCATAATATCTTCTAATTTTTACGGCACTGACAGCTAAGAACAACAAATAGACAAACAGATTGATAATTTTGTTTAAAGACTTATTGTTTGATTTGGCTACCTTTCAATTAATCATAAGTTGAAGTTATTTCAAAATGGTAAAGGCATAACAAGTTTCGTGATTATTATTTAAAAAATTCGAAGCTTGGCTTAGCTGTTAAAAAGCTCAACCAACCATACCATACATAAGAAAATATAACGTACACGTTGTTGGTAATATCGTAAGTTTTTTTTTACACACTACAAGTTATCCTTTGATGGCTCACAATCCGACCCCCCTGTTATCCCAAACGTCGCCTATACCGAGGTTCGGCCGCACAGGAGGCGCAATTAGGCAGACGTTCCCTTAGTTTCTTCGAACCCTAGGGCTCAAAATTTCTTTTGGCATTTTGGGTATGGTAAACCCACACTCCTAATTGGTTTCTACGCGACATCGTGCCGGAACGCTAAATCCTTTGGCGACACGTCTTTGTCACTTAAGGTGGTAACTAGCCCAGTATTATTAGTCTTAGGATATGCTCACCAACACGTTGACGTGGTAAATACAATGTAGCGGCAACCCTTACGAAAGTATTAGTCGCGTAGTTTCGAAATCACCTCTATTTTACGTTACAGAGAGACGAGTTCCGAGAATTGCATGCATCGCCCTGACTACTGTAACACCGAATGTGGAGCAATCATGAAGCTCTTGAATTCTTTACAATCGTTGCAGGTACCCTGTTGGTTGAACAGAGCTGCCGGTCGTTGTAAATGTATTCTAGTTGAGGGTTTTTTTTACAATTTATATCCCACTTCTGAAAAACGAAACGTGCGAGCGGTGGCTGATTGAAACGTTTAATGCCAAGCTAAGGGTTAGGTTAGTATGATTGGGATAAGGTTATCATACTCGTAATTTTATCATATCATCACCAAAGCATCTGATTGGTTTTTCCACAATCATGCTCCGTGAGATATGCAGGCTTATTTCTATTCGTCGATAACATGTTCGATATATAAGAAACCAAGAATACCCGGTCGAGGTAAAGTGGATTGGGGACAAATCTTCCTCTCCTAATAAAGAGAAAGCCTGTGATCTAATGGGCTAAGGTGATTTAAGCCCCCGAACTAGATTGGAGTAGGTCAACTCTATATGATCGTATACCTCCCCTTGTAATCTTCTTACTTCCTCGCTGCTGATGATATCTGCTTCAATGTTAAATTAATTAATAAATCAACGAACTCTACTACTACTAACCTAACCTAACCTAAAAACAATCACTGGGAAGACGTGGGCTTATCTAAAGAACGTAACAGAGATCCTACCTTCAAAGGAACCCATCCTTTGAAGGTAGGGTCTTTGATAAATTAAAACTTATAAATTGTTTATTTGTATATTTTATGAATGTTTTCAGATGCCCTCACTGAACCCAGCGCGGTCCCTCGGTCCATCGTTCGTGCTGTCTCGCTGGGAGAGCCACTGGGTGTGCTGGGTGGGAGGCATCGGCGGCGGCATCGCCTGCGCGCTGCTGCACGAGTGGGGCACCAGGAGACCGCGTGCCAACTCCAACTCCCGAGCATCTTCACCGAGGTAAGGTTAACTAACAGTAACAAAAAGCCCCGACCTAAGCGCTCCTCTCCGAAAGAGGAGACCTAAACATATCCTTCATGACCCTGACGATCAGATGATTACTGACAACATACTCGTACCACCTACCACACAATCATACGCTACACACCGTCTTCGCCGGCGAAGACGAGGTCCCCGCTATCTTACGTTATCCGGACGTGGGCTCCATCCACGGCCTCGGAGACGTACGGACCACTCACCGTCCGACCCCCCCGTTATCCCAAACGTCCCCTAAGCCGAGGTTCGGCCTCAAAGGAGGCGCCCTTAGGCAGTCGTTCCCTTAGTTTCTTCGAGCCCTAGGGCTCAAAATTTCTTCTGGCAGAGCTTCTTTCCAAAGCTCGCCAAACAGCCCGGTTACGCTGTGGCAACCAATAGGGTTTGTACAGCTAATAGACAGTCCGAAAAAAAAAAAAAAGTAACAAAAAAATAACCTAATCTTAAATTTTCAGTAGTACGTTCTTAAATTTAATTTCACACTCATAAAACAATCTTGCTGATTTTACTTAATATTTAACTAGAATTTAATTTTTCTTTTGCGTTTATTTTATTTTGGTAAGTTGTTTTTGACTGTTTTCTGTTTACTTGGTGTATGTTATGCATGTAGTGTTTGCTTTAAAACGATTTAACATACATCTTACATGTAATTTAAATATAGATAATTTGAGTCATTTGTATAAATCGCTAGTAAACCTTATTCAAATAAATACACTCGAACGTAGAAAGTATATGTGTTTGTAAAAAAATTACCTCAAACCAAGTTCTGAGTTTATAGCCGCTAAAAGTCGCAGGAAACACATATCATTATATGGTTGATTAAGAATCAAGAAACCCCAAAAAATAGGGAACTAATAATGGTAGATGTACTTATGTTTTAGCATTGGTAAGTGATCATCATAATCAACCCATTACCGGTTCACTACAGAGCACGGGCCTCCTCTCAATATGAGAAGGGTTTGGCCATAGTCCACTACGCTGGCCATTGGCCGACTTCACACGCCTTTGAGAACATTATGGAGAACTCTCAGGCGTGCAGGTTTTCTCACGATGTTTTCCTTCACCGTTGAAGCAAGTGATATTTTAATTGTTTAAAAAACGCACATAACTCCGAAAAGTTCGAAAGAAGTTCGAAGAAGAAAAGTTCGGATTCGAACCGCCGACCTCTAATTAGGAGGCTGACGCCCTAACCACTAGGCTATCACCGCTACATAACATAAATAATAATATACACGATTTTAGTATATCAGAGCTGATTATTTTGTCTCCACGTTTTACGTAGCTAGTAGATATCTACGATAAAGCAAAACAAATTTTACGTTAATGTTAAATTATCACTATCACTTTACGGCCGGTACCTTCGAACGTATCAAAGGACTTTGACTTAACAGGCATCCGTTTGTTTCAGGGATCTCGACGAGCTGGACAAGCCAGCGTTCCCTTCACACCACCACTACCGCCACGCACCGACCTACTGCTCCGCGGCGGCACCGCGACCAGACACCACGGAGCCCCTGTACTCGGGCAGCAAGTCGCTGTACTGCCGCTCACCACCGCCCGCGCGCCATACCCTGCACAGGTCTGACGGGCCCGCGTGTCAAATGTAACTATTGGTGTCTTTGGCTGGCTGAATGAGAAATACCCCCTTAAATCCCCCCTTTTGTTTACGCACGCCTGCTTTGTTTCATTTTCTTCTGTGGACTCTACTACATGTACGAATCTTATGCCAGATAAATGAAAATCAATATTATTAAAAGGAAATACAAGGTCCTTACAAGGTCCTTGTCGTTCCTTCAGATATATATATATATATATTTACTTTACGTATGTTTCAATTATTTAGTTTGCATAATCAGAATTAATCAATCCTATTTCTCTCTCTCTCTCTCTCTCTTTTTCGAAAGTTCCAGACCAATACATTATTTTGGTAACTTTCCCACTCTTATTGTTTAGGTCTAGGTTATAACATGCAAAGAATTTTGACCAGTAGACTTTACTTAGTTCCAGTGATACCTTTTTGTTTATACACTACAAGTTAGCCCTTAACGGCGATCTCACCTGATGGTAAGTAGATACCTAGGCACATTCATTAATCAAAAATCAAATTCTTTAGCATTGTTATTATGTATTAGTAGAGATATAGTCATAGAATATAGATGGATAGATATAAATTAGTATAGACTAGCTGACGCCCGCGACTTCGTGCGTTGAGTTATTGTGTTTGTTTGTCTTTCAATCACGAAGCAATAGATTACTAACCTGTATTACTTGAAATAATTAGTAGCCTAAATTACTCCTCATTACATCAGCTACCTGCCAATAAAAGTCCCGTAAAAATCGGTCCACCCATTTCAGAGATTAGCCGGAACAAACAGACAGACAGACAAAAATTGTAAAAATATATTATTTTGGTGTATGTACCGTATACATATTCATATGCACGTAGTAAAAAACGGTTATTTCAATATTACAAACAGACACTCTAATTTTATTAATTTGTATAGATAAAACAATTGTATTTATTTGCAAATCGTAGCAAATTATATCTAAATCTATCCCCCGTAATCACTTACTTGAGTTACTATCTACCGTTATTAGAGACGAACTAATGCGATTTTACTAGTGTACTTAGAAGATTTACTTTGGTTAATATTGTTTTTGCGAATTAAGTAAGCTTGTTTTCCTTATTTCGAGTAGCCAAGTCTTGTCAATCAGCGCTAAGTAATGCTAGCGGTAAATTTCTGTTAACTAGTGTTAGAATATGTCGTTTTAGTAAATTGCTTCAAAAGACATGGCGGGATTCTGCCCTAATAATCAATTCATAATACATAAATAAAAATGGGAAGCGGTGATAGCCTAGCGGTTAGGGCGTCAGCCTCCTAATCAGAGGTCGGCGGTTTGAATCCGGGCACGCACCTCTAACTTTTCGGAGTTATGTGCGTTTTTAAAAATTTAAAATATACTTGCTTCAACGGTGAAGAAAAACATCACGAGGCAACCTGCACGCCTGAGAGTTCTCCATAATGCTCCCAAAGGCGTGTGAAGTCTGCCAATCCGCACATGGCCAGCGTGGTGGACTATGGCCAAACCCTTCTCATATTGAGAGGAGTCCCGTGCTCAGTAGTGAGCCGGTAATGGGTTGATCATGATGATCTTGAATACTTAAATGTTCAGTAATTATTCGTAAGTGAAAATTACGATATTTCTTCTACATGTAACCCTTTTTAAATATTTACATGAATATTATGTCATCAAAATATTTAGGCACACTTTTTGTTTTCTATTAATACGGTCTCTCGCTTGGTCTCCGTTCATAAAACTGAAACAGATGTAAACCCACACTTATAAGCTTTAATTTGATGTACTGTATATTAATGAACATGAATATTTTATTTACGGCACAGCTCCATATACATTCCGGCCATGTCATTTTCCGTCGAATTTAAATATAAAAAATAATTGGTTCATCATCTAGTAACATGTGGTCTCTAGAAATTACAAATTTCATTTGATATTGAACGCATTCTAAATTGATTATGCCAGAAAATTCCTGTCGCGTCTGGAAAAATCCTCTCAGTATACCTATTACGTTTCTGAGTACGTATCTTAAAAACCACTAATCTCAAACGCTAGCGGGAAGAAGCGCCAATGTCAGTGTGCCGCAGATTTCGTAAATAAAATTTTGATAACGTCCTAATCCCATTATAGCTTTTTCCAACGCCCGCTGGGGGACTTCCTGAGCATGGATTATACAATCAATCAATCAGCCTAAAGATACCCACTGCTGGATCTATATCCAACAAGGCGTATGCTTTTACGAGAGCGCGCCAACACACACGGTCCTCCGCCTTCCTCATCCACCCGCCACCAGCGATCCCTTTCAGGTCGTTTGTCCAGCGGGACTCGTCCTACGCTGCGCTTACCGGTACGCGGTCTCCAGAGCAACTGCCCCAACGGCCGTCGGTTCTGCGACAGATATGACACGCCCCATGCCACTTCAGCTTGCTCTTCCGTTAAGATCGGGATGCTCCGACTTTATCTTGCACTGTTTAGCCAAATTATAGCCAAAGCTGATAAGACGTAAACTGACATAGGACGTTTCGGCTTGTCCGTTATTTTGGCTTTTATCCTGATGGCGAAAATTTTGAATTAATTTTTGAACTGGTACACAACCTTGGCTTGTGTCGTTGGGCTATGTCGGTTACTTTGGTTCTCCTACGAAAGTCTTCGTTACGGTTCATAATAATTAGCCTATTTTTTATTTACGGGGGGGGGGGGGGGGGGGGTAATTACTGCTGGGGAATAGCTCGGGTTATGTGAGATTTTACCCACTCAAAACCCCCTCGGTCGCCACCATCAGCATAAAATATAGTGGAAGGCTCCGGGATCTACATAATAATTAGCCTGGTCAGCCAAGACTTCATAGCAGCACCGATGGTGAATAGTGAATGGTACAGATAGTTCCCACTTCTCTCGAAGGTTTCTGACTCATAGCTTCTGTCCTCAGATCGCAGTCGGTGTACAGCAAGAGCAGCGGCGCGGGCGCAGCCACAGTGCCTCAGCCCACCTCGCTGGCTTCCACGCAGTCGCAGTTGCTGCTGCGGCCGCCGACGCACACCGTCACGATGAACCAGAATCTGCACAATGCGCAGCGGGACCCCGCCTACGGAGCCGCTGTGAACGGCGTGCGCCCCGGACCGGCTGGTGAGTTTGTTTTCTGCACTCCTGATACATACAGTCATCATCATCATCATCATCATCCAACATTATATATAACAGTACGCGTGATATAAGCTGGACGGACTGAAATTAGTCCGTGGCAGTTTTAAGAGATTCGATGGGGAGATTGTACTTGATAGGTAACGTGGACTTCTCTGGAAACCAATTCCAGACTTGCGAAGAAGATCGTGCACTCATCTAATAACCTCGTATGTAAAAATCGAATACTCACGTCGGTTTTAAAGGAAAGTTTTAAAGTTTTTTCGGATGGTACCCTATATGTAATATCTTTGGTACCCGTATAAATGTATTCAGATATTTTGAAATTAACTGTTAACTAACATAATTGTAGAATAAGTGTTGTCTGGAAGAGATTGCTTAAGCAATAAGGCCGCCTTTGGATACGTATGTGTTAAGTGTTCCGTGTTGTTGTTTCTCCATAATTTGTGTGCAATAAAGAGTATATATCTATCTATCTATAATGAATGAATCAATATATTGCACCCCACATATAGGAAAAAATAGAAAATAACACAGAAACAGTAGGTATACAATTTGGCGGCCTTATCGCTACATAGCGATGTCTTCCAGGCAACCAAAGATCCCCGTCGGAAGCGGCGCAGTCTTGCCTGCGTCGCCTCCGGAGGGGATGCCTAAAAGCATTTCCCAGCGTGAAAAAAAAGGCAACCAAAGATGCAAGAGATATAGAGATTCGGAAAGAGGAAGTGTGAGGAAGAGGAGGTGGTGCAATAATATATATACATAACCATAAAATAATATATATTAATAGGCAATTTATAGTTTAAATATTAGTTTAGATTTTTATCACCCCCAGATCAGCCATAGCCTTTGCAATTATAAAGTCACGCTTGCCGAGATTCGGCAGTTCAAGTTATTACGAAAAAAAAAGAAAACCAGCGAGACATTTTTTTTAAATTTTAGGAGCAGCAGTACCAGAGCGACGTGACTCAATGTACGGTACAAGCACGGGCGGCACCAGGCGAGGCCCTCTCTCCTCGGAGGACAGCGCGTACGGCAGCTATGCACCACCCAGAGCCTATCGCCCCCCGGAGCATTACTAGCGCCGCGCCTCGCAGCACAATATTGCGCTGCTCTTTGACGTGTGAACCAATCCGCCCCAAACCGTGGGTCGTGGTGAACCGTTAAAACATTTGGACTTCTTCCTAGTTGTAAGTACTAAGAAGAACTATAAACGAAGAAGTGAATTGTGTACCTCTAAATTTAAATTGTAACGTAGTTGGACGTGTGAACCAATCTGCCCCAAACCGTGGATCGTGGTGAACCGTTAAAACATTTGGACTTCTTCTTAGGTGTAAGAACTAAGAAGAACTATAAATGAAGAAGTGAATTGTGTACCTCTGAATTTGAATTGTAACTTAATTAGACGTGTGAACCAATCTGCCCCAAACCGTGGATCGTGGTGAACCGTTAAAACATTTGGACTTCTTCTTAGGTGTAAGAACTAAGAAGAACTATAAATGAAGAAGTGAATTGTGTACCTTTGAATTTGAATTGTAACGTAATTAAACGTGTGAACCAATCTGCCCATACCGTGGATCGTGTTGAACCGTTAAAACATTTGGACTTCTTCTTAGGTGTAAGAATACTATAAACGAAGAATTGAATTGTGTACCTCTAAATTTGAATTGTAACGTAATTAGACGTGTGAACCAATCTGCCCATACCGTGGATTGTGGTGAACCGTAAAAACATTTGGACTTCTTCTTAAGTGTAAGAATACTGTAAACGAAGAAGTGAATTGTGTACCACTGAATTTGAATTGTAACGTAATTAGACGTGTGAACCAATGAGACCCGAAAATTGTCGCGGCGCAAAACTATTATAACCTTAATAATTGTACTTTAAAAGAAATTATTGAATTAGAAACCTGTAGTTAAATATAAGGACTATGCAACGTACTACGTGTGAACAAATGGACCCCAAACTTCTACCCATATTAAGAAAGTTGATCCAAGTAAGGATCGCGGGTTATTAACATTAATAATTGTACTTTAAAAGAAATGATTGAATTAGAAACCTGTAATTAAATGTAAGGACTATTCAACGTACTACGTGTGGACAAATGGACCCCAAACCTCTATCCATATTAAGAAAGTTTTGAGCCAAACTATAACGGATATACTACAATGTAATAATTTTACCTTTTTTTTTCAAACGTTATATTGGTTGTAAACTCTGCATTAAATAACTAAGCTACGATTAAACCTAGACTATGAATAATGTGAACCAATATGCCCCAAAAGTTTTTGAATTATCTCCCATGAAGATATAATAGAATAATAAGATGTATTTTAGTAACTATATAACGTTATGTATATAATAATAATGTAAATAACTACTTACAATTAAAATCAATGTTAGAACACTGAAAATACCTTATAACGTGTGCCAAATTGAAAAGGTTTAGTTTGGCGAGTGTTAAAATAGATAAATGTCGTGTTATCAAACCAAATTAATTCCAAATACTTAATTATAACATGCTCTAATTTATAATATTTAGGTAAGAACTAGATAGGAAATAAATTGTTACACTAACCATTAAATTAAAGAATAGAAAAATAGGTAGTAGTATTTTTAACCTTAACGATGTTCTGAAGCGTGTGAACCATGGGTTCTTAATTGGTTGTACTTGTATCCAAAATCATTACATCGTTCCACCAATCTGATTGCTATAACATGACTTTACAATTAAGTTTTTGACCACTAGACTCTGTAAGTGTTTGTATCCTCTTTGGGGCACTACGCAATGTTATAAATGTAGGTAGTTAGATTTAAAATTTCTGAACACAATCACGCGAGGATGTACATGACAAAGAGTATACAACATGATTGTGACATACCTAATACTTTTAAGGTTACCACGATATATTTAGTGTTGCCATCTAACGATTAAATTTTATAAATAAGTAGAATATAATGATGATAATGATGATAATAACATTTTAGTTTACTTTCATTTTAACATCGCTTGCATCCTCTTTGTTCCTTGTATTAATTTCAAAACTTGAACAACGAAATAGGATTGTTGGGATTGGTAAAGTGTTAAAAAAGTAAGTGTAAATAGTGTTTTGATATAATTGACCTAATAATTTGTATTAAGGGAACAAGTCACTTTTTTAGGTTGCCTACTTTGACCTAACCTAACCAAACTTACATCAGAGTTTCAAAATATTACCCACATCGGGTGGTAACGGTAGTACCTAAGTTAAATACAAGATAAAAATGCTAAATATTCCATTTTATATCATTGTGAGAAAGAACTGACAGGTAAACAAAAAAACTGACTAATTAATATGGAAAGGTTATAATTGCGATGACACCGGGCCACTTTAGTTTGTGGCATTATCTATGGTACGGTATCTATAATATAAAAATAATTTAATAATTATAAGACTGTTACCTTTATATAAATATTATTTTAAGGCGTCACCTCCACGAGCGAGTCTGTCACGATGATTTCGCTTCCATATCCGGGTATACACGGGCGTGTGTAAAAGATTTGTAAATAAACTCACATTGTCAGATAAGCTCCTTTCACAAACTCATTCGGCGTATAGTTGCGAATCCTTAAATATTATGTATTAAAACAGTAATGGACAACAAGACCTATAAGCATTCCACGCATGTCAAGTGCGGATGCATTTAATGAATATTATGGAGAACTTTGAATCATTATTTGTATGAGCAAGACATTATATCTATGAGCAAGACTATATCCGCTTAACGCTAATGGTTACGTGGGTAAAACGTTTCTTTTTAGTTAGTTAACGTCGAGTTTACTTAAGATTGCATTTTATATTCTGTGACGCACATGTCACTTACAGCTCTGTGGTCCACAAATCGCCATACACCTGTTCGTGGAGATGCCGCCTTAGTCTTCCATGATAATGTAGCATAAGATATTTTAAGTACAAACCTCAATGTAATATCCAACTAAATGTAGAAATACTAATTATACCTTACATTCTTGATGAAAACACAACTATTTCTAAATCGTAAACACTTTCACTTGTTAATTGTATTCAGGAACATGCTTTATAAACATTACGAAATAAATTTACTTGCAGTTAAAACATTTTTTTTTATTTTTTTCCAAAGTGACATATTGATTTGAAAGTTTCGATATTTTGAACTTACTCAAACTACTCTTTGTCAAACGTTGGAATTTTTCGCATGACGCCTACTAGCGAATGCAACAAGGTTTCTTGTTTTTTTTTCTTTTATACACTACAAGTTAGACCTTGACGGCTATCTCACCTGGTGGTAAGTGATGATGCAGTCTAGGATGGTAGCGGGCTAACCTGTTAAGAGTAAACCCGCACTCCTAATTGGTATCTACGCAACATCGTGCCGGAACGCTAAATCGCTTGGCGACACGTCTTTAATACATACTACAAGACTTGCCTTACTGCGGCGTTTGTGATTGGTCGTTAATTTTTAAATTAGTTGATATATGCCTTCCTTTAGACCAGTCAGTGGTAGGCATAGGTGTCTATACGAAAAAGTAGTTTATACCTATCTACTTATATATAAATAAAATAAGGAAACATGTAAATAAATACAACATTTGTATTTAATGCTTTTATTATCCGGAACATCATGCTAATCTCGAATAATTGTAAAACAATCGTATTCCTATTGACAAAGCTAAAGCACATTGCGTATTGCATCAGAACGTTAATTCCTTACTTTACCACAATTCGATTCATAACATTATTATTATTATTGCATAAAAAACACTATAAAAACCTCTTCTCACCATCTCACTTATTTGAACAACAAATAGGTACGGGTTCTACATTAACTCACAGACTCAAGGAAAGAGATGAACCGACGAAGTAGGACGCCAATAAATAAAATAAACCGAGGACAATAGTTAGAATGCAATATAAACATTTCTGCACAGGCGTACTTTACGTATAACACCCGTATGTAAAAAGTACTCTGTGGTCACTAACGAATGAAAAGTGTGCCTGCAATCAAAAAGTATTTTTTTTTTAGTCGAGGGACGTAGGTACTGGCTTTTCTAACCTCCTAAAAGTTACAATATTTTATTTCGTCCATTGTTTGCTACCGTTTTCCGGTAATAAAAACTCATAATGATCAACATATTGCCGGCTCACTACAGAGCACAGATCTCCGCTCAATATGAGAAGGGTTTGAACATAGTCCACCACGCTGCCACGTGCGGATTGGAAGACTTCACACGCCTACGAGAACATTATGGAGAACTCTCAGGCGTGCAGGTTTCCTAACGATGATTTCCTTCACCGTTGATGCAAGTGATATTTTAATCGCTTAAAAACGCACATAACTCCGAAAAGTTAGAGGTGCGTGCCCGGGTTCGAACCCACGACCTCTGATTTTAACCACTAGGCTATCACAGCTTCAACAACAACAACAACGCAATTCTTATAAAACTGTACTCTTCTGGATATTGCGGAAATAATTAACTCACTACTAAACAATGTAATTCAAACTTCGTATAATACGAACCCCTCATCTACGGATCTGAAATAAAATCTTTAGTTGTACACTTACACAAATAACTATTGTCCAGGCCGGTTTACCATTATGTGTCCTAAGAAACCGTTCGTTAACTTACATTAACCTTATTAATAAACCTTATAACCCCTTTATCTTTGGTTCTTTATTCATTTGGCTGAACGTTAGTTCGGATGGCTCTTCTGTCTTTTCCTTGAGACTATGCAATAATCAGTACAATATAAAAAAAATCTGACCTACCTCGGCAGTGAACTCTATATTTATTTAATGAAAATTTTCTATTAAAAAGTTACAAATTTGATGAAATACCGACCTTTCTATAAATTACCGAATCAGTTATAAAAGCCCCGATTCTCTACGACGTTAAAATCTTAAGTACCCAGTAAACACGAAGTGTAATTTTACGATCAAGTTTACTTCACAGTTATGTGTTTCTGAGAATGTAGCAGAGAATCAGGACTCACTTTTATCTAATTTACGTACAGCGGCATAACAATATGGTGGTAAGAAAAAGTGACCTTTTGCTAATAAGGCCATTGAGTCATCTTGATGGGTTTGTTAATAAATTCGACATGTTTACATGAATTAAAGTTTACTTATATTGTAATACTTGGAGCTTCCGCAGTGTCCAAGTGCAGCGTTGGTACCCACCCCCCCCCCCACCCTCCCTCTTTAAGACTAGACTACATCAAGAGTGAAAGTCCATCGACCCTCCGAGCTCATTGCCACTTTATCCCGCAAATTAATACAACGTTTTGGTTACACGAATTGTTTTACAGCTAATATACGCCGCCATATTGGTACGTCACTGCTGACGTAAACTTAAAAATATCAACTAGCAAGTTTAAACACTAATTGTGCATCATAATATAATCACTATAGAAGAAAGATTAAATCCTAAAATTAGATTAGTCTTAGGTATCGTCAGCAGATCGCAAAAACGCGTTTTAACTGTAGTTTCATCGGAAGATAGCTCGGCGCACACGTCGCTCTGGGATTCCCCGCATCGCTATCTAGTAACGGCCAATTCAATTCCCCAATCAGTACATATCATCGCAATGTGTTTATTAAAAACCTTCCTCGTCCCAAATTCGTTACATAAATGACAAATGGGAGTAGTTCTCTAAAAGAGTCTCATAGCTGTAAAATAATTCTTCCGCTGCCCAAATGAATTTGCTATCGACCAAGGAAAACGGTCACCCGAATCATGCCAAAAATTTTCCGCACCCAAAATGCAATTCCTACTTACCAATGAAAGTGCAACCAGATATTGGGTGGGTACTTTGCTCGCGATGTGTTTGAATGTTGAACCCAGCCAATGGAATCGCTCAACACTTACAGAATTGCTCAGTATAGCACCAGTACTTCAGATAACCTATAGAGTATATTATAAAAATTTGAGATATAAAAAGATTTCTAACATTTCTATCGATTAATATAATACGCTTATGATACTTTGCTACAAAAATGAAACTTTTTGACTACAAATTGAATATTTGATGTCTCGACACATTTATATCGTCTATCGGATCACGCGTCTGCAAAATAGTTTGAGCGCCATTCCATATATCGATGCACGAATGTAGTTTAGCTACATTGCCTTCTTTTCTCGTACAACTTCCTCGCAAGTCTCATTCGGCCCTATATCGAAAGGTAACATAGTTTTAAGGCTGCGATTACTAACAACCCCAAGCCCAGAAATTAGCAAAGCTGAGATGCAATGCTTACATAGTTGAAACATTCCACGAGACTAAAAAAAATGCTCCAATAACGTGCGAGGTCTTTAACGCGAACCACAAACGACATCCTAACATGGCAGTCGCATAGGTATTTTTACGTCACACGTGCTTTCGCATGTCTTTATGAAAAAGTACTGACTACTGTGGATATGAGTGTGAATATCTTCTTCAAGTGCCTCTCCATTACTGGAGGTCAGCAGTCAGTTTTTTGAAACGTTCCTTGTAAAACGCTAAACGGAACAGTTGTTCGATGCCACTCCACTTTCGTAGGTTTCTGAGATACGACTTCTTTCGCCTATACTACTTAGTGTGAATATATGAATACTATGGCTATATATTGCTAAGATAAATAAAATTTAAAGAGTAGGTACGTTTACGCAAAAGCAAGGTTCAAGGTTTCTGATTGTGGCACTGTTTCAAACTGCGTATTTTACCCTTACTTGCTGCAATACGCAATTTGGGCAGAAGTTTTTTTTTATACACCACAAGTTAGCCCTTGACGGCATCTCACTTGATGGTAAGTGATGATGCGGTCTAAGATGGTTGCGGGCTGAACTGTTAGGGGTATGGTAAACCCATACTCCCAATTGGTTTCTACACAACATCGCGCCGGAACGCTAAATCGCTTGGCGACGTCTTTGTCGGTAGGGTGGTAACTAGCCACGGCCGAAGCCTCCCACCAGACAAATTAAACCAATACCAACAGTTAAGAAACTTGAAAACTTATTCTCGGGGTTCTGTGCTTTTGCACAGGTCAGTCTCAGATAAGGACACATTTTCATTGATCGATAGCTTGATAGATATACCACAGCGAAGGTAACCAACCTATGACTGAACCTGAATTACTGCTATTTAAATTACCAATTCACTAGCCAATATTACGGGTATGCATTAGAGAAGTAGAATTAATCCCACTAGCGTCTCCTATAAACAGATAAATATAATATTAACTAATTAATGCTTTCAGGAATGCTTTTTCGAAATTCCCACAACACCAATGCGTTAACTGTAAACTATCAAAATGCAAACCTGCGTTGAGCATTTGTTTATCTTAAAGCAAAGTTAAACCAGACGTCCATGTTACGTCTTGGAAAATCAGATTCCACGCTATTGTCACAATTTGTTCGGTAAATGCCACGTCCCTGTGATGATAAATGTGAAAGACATTTACTCTCGTCTTGACTTTCGAAGCCATTGGTAAGCTCGATGCTATAATTATACAATAGATTATAAAAAGATTAATTATAAAAATCAAATAATAAATAACGTTTCATAACGACGCCAATTGTTCTTGTGTCGGTCCTCCTGGCAAGCGTAGCTCGTCAAGCGGTGCGGGGAGCGGGGATGTGGTGGGCGACCTGGGTTCAGCAAACGCAGCCGCTCTCGTTGCCCTCCTGCTCCGAGCCCATGGGCGACTGGGTCTGCAAGTCCACGGCTGATGGCGACGGAGTTAAGGATATTGGAACAAGTTTTTCTATATAATTTATAAAATAGATAAGTCCAAATCAACGGGTGTCGACAGTCTCTCTTCGTCGTTTTGGTTTGACGGACGCATTTTGAGATTAGTCGTATAGTTGCATGCTACCATGGAATATGTTTGGAAACCTTGGTTTTGCCTTGCCTTACCTTCAGGATTATTGCGCTTGTATGAACGCATACAGAATTACAGATTTAAGCCAACACATTTTTTTTATTTGGAAACTTTACTCAGATCAGGTAGGTACTGACTTGCCCATTCCGGGCGGCTCCATTCGCGACTAGACCATTCCGTTATTTGCCGTTCAGTACCAACGCATTTACATTTAACAGTCACATTTGGGCTTAAAAGCTTGTTGAGTGGTAAGTATAAATTATTATGCCCTTGGAAAAATTCCTCCCCATACATTTTAAGATTCCATACAGTTTTCGGGAGTAAGATACAGTGGTTTACATATGACCAGGGTGGTTAAAAAAGGGTGAGCTTTTATTTCCGTTCAGTTTGGTTCCTGATTGGATGATTAATAAGCACGATTTCACAATATAACCTTGTAATACGTTTTATGAGAAAAATAATCAGATAGAATAGCTACTCTCTTTTCATGATAACTATGACATTTCACAACTTTAAGGCACAATAATACAAAACGGAATTTCTTTCATATATATAAAATAAGATAAAATGTCAATGTGAAGAAAAACTGAATTATCGTTTAAAGTGACTCCTCCATATATACAATTCAGTCCAAAGTTAAACATACAAGGATTTTGTAACAAAAAAAAACTATGTCTATAAAAAACAATATTGATTTTTCAAAAGACAACATTGAGAGATCAAAAAAACCCAAACATATAGTGTTTTAAGACTTTTATTCAAAATATCAGCGTGAGATACGGGTATTTACAAACAAGTCGACGTCACAATGTCTATGATTCTATACACTACGTTACGCTAAGCTTGACGCATTGCTTCACTCGACTTCAAGTCAACACAACAGTAACTAAGTAGATGACGCCATTTTGTATTGTGTACCGAAAAATGCGGTTGTCATTTCGCACTGTTTGTATGTGCAAAGGACAAATAACTTTACCTTCATAAACATTACTGCACGATGGCTCACAATGGATCAATAAGTATTGTAAAATCCACCAATCGGATTGTATTTTTAGCTATCATCGAGTAAGTATCTAGTCTGGTCTGGTGGAGGGCTTCGGCCGTGGCTAGTAACCACCCTACTGACAAAGACGTATCGCCAAGCGATTTAGCTTTCCGGCACCAATTAGGAGTGTGGGCTTACCATACCCCTAACAGGTTAGCCCGCCACCATCTTAGACTGTATCATCACTTACCATCAGGTGACATTGCCGTCAAGGGCTCACTTGCAGTGGATACAAAAAATTCAATAAACCGATTGGTGGAAGATTCTTACACTGGGGCGTAATTTTGCGGTAAGAATTAAGGATTTGATATTTTCTGTCAAGCAACTCTCTGGGATTAGGACACGTGAGATGCATCACCCACGTGTCTCAGAGTTATTATTATTATATATGGTACGTTCATTTGTATTAAAATGTGACAAAAAACATCCCCGGAAACCAGCATTTAAACATAATGGAGCGTCTGAAACTAATTTCGAGGACGATAATGATGAGTGTGAGATTTCACAGTAATGTTTGCTGGTTTAAGTTAAAATTTTCGTGTACAAAATAAAATAGCGTCAAAGGTTCGCGTAAATTAGTCTTATGGATGACTGAATGGGCAACATTGCATCAATATGTTGGTTCAAATATTGGCCGAAAGAAATATATAACTTACAAAAATACGGCCTATTTTTCATTTGAAGACAATGTAGGCACTTTGCCATGATTTCATCTGAAAATGCAATCTTAGGTGGATAAATGGTCTGGCAGTCAATTAAACGTATTCCCCTAATCGGTATTAGCGACTTCAAATGGGAAAGCTAAATCGCTTATCCATCGTAAATACACAATGCCTTCCACTAGCTGAAATGAATATGATTGAACACAAACCTAAAGACTGACTTTTGGCTCTTTAGATTAAACAATACTCGACGTGAGACTGTTGCTACAATTGAATTCTATTTGACTCGACGGCCGGTCTTTTGCAATACAGGTTCGGAGTGCCTTATAATCATGACACTGTTATTAAATTAAAAAAAAAAAAAAAAAAAACGATCAATGCATTACTCCCCATCCGCCAACAATAATATTGTGATAATAATGGATAAGTAAATCTAATCATAAGTAAAAGTAAATCTCGAAAATTACAATATATATAAAAATCTCACTTTAAAAATCATAAATCCTAAACAATATATTATTTTATAAAATGTAGAAATATATTTGAAACAACTATTGAATAAAAATTATTGCTCCTATATCATTATGCTGATTAATTATTCATCAGTTAATATTTATTTCATTAATTATAATACATTATAAAAATTATTAAGAACGCTGGAATGGAAATTTTCGATTATTACAAAATTTAATGTAAATTGTCGTTTTATATAAACCTGATTAATATAAGCTATATAATGAAAAAAAAAAATGTTATAATATAATAAAGAATCATAAGATTTTCTTAAGCACTAAAGTAAATAAATAATACTAATGTACAAAGACCGCGTCACCTCTCATAAGTAAAGCATTTAATGATACATATATATTAAGACTATCAATTAAAATGTACCTATTTAAGTACATATATATGAGCGAAATAAATGTGGACAGACGAAACTCGGAACCGCTTCCAGTAACCGCTTAAATAAGCTTTGGTTAAATAAGCGGTAATGATCTACTTTTTGGGCAAAAACGATTTTTTAAAATATTGAAGGTGTTTTTTATTTTGCGAAAGAAACTGCTATTAATAATTTACTATCAACTGGTTTTAATACCAGTTGATAGTAAATTAAGAGGTTTTTAATTTAAGTCATTACATATTACAGACTCTTCATACGGACTTACTATAATAACCTACCAGCAACAGATGAAACCACGCGTGTCATACAAATTATATCTTAACAAATCGTATTGTCACAAATACCAGTATCAGTACGAAAGATGTCCTAATATATATAGATAATTTTCAATTCAAAATAGCGGTTATATTTTGGTAGGGAAGCGTTTCTTTTGTTACCAACTTAATAGTCACCAAAGGAGATCCAAAAAATGTCTAAAATAAATAGAAATAGTCCAGAAAAGGATATAAAACCTCTCGATTTAAAAAACCGTTGTGTAAAGTTGAAAATTTTCATTAATCTGTATCTATGGAATCTTTTTGTCTGTATCTTCCTTGCCAATGTCATGAAATGAATATATAAAACGAGGTGTCCGCGGTCACGTGCTATATACACCTTCAAGGTCACCAACTAGCCCCGTATCGCTTCAGCACAGCTTGATAATTCAAATCCAACCACCGTATTATGAAAACCCATTCCCCAAGTCGGGTGTTGTTGATGCGTTTTCCAGCCACATAATATTCTCAAATTGGATTGGATTGGATTGGCGTAGCATAGATTGCTGCCCATGTATACCAAATACTAACACGAGATACGGCTTGTGCTAGAGAGGTACGGAGTGTTAGTTGCCTTAAGAGCAGTTCAAAAAATGCTAATACTACACGCTTTGCGCATACATACTCCCATCAGTGCCCTATTATAAGTTATCAAGTCAACAAACGTAACGCCAGTTTCTACCAATCGTTTAACATGTTAAATCATGATGTTTGTCTTCCATATGACAGATTCTAACCCGGTATTCACCAAAACGTAAAGGAGAGGTAAGACATATAAATGAATAGTAGTTTACAGTTGATCTCATTTCTGATGCCTAATTTTTCAAGGTTAGGGACATTAACAATAATTTCCAACAAAAGGCGTGCTGTGGTGCCAATCTTATTTCCGCACTGCTGACCAAACTAGGAGTCATTATGTACCCGAGAAACTATTACTTTTTCTTCGGTTAGAATACCTTACTGACACGCCTTCCTGCTTCACTTTTAAGCTTGGGATACGAGGTCTCACACTTACGCCGATGCAACGTTTGTTTATTTCAAAACTTATAATAGGCACCCTGCACTTTGCAATCGAATTCGTGTAACGTGTATATTCCTTCACTAAACTTATTTACCTGCAATGGATACCAATTCTGTGGCACACAATACCTGAACTGAAATAACTGCGTGCTCTAAAAGTACTGACCCATTTATCAGATATTTGCTTGTTGAAAAGCAAAAGCAAAAGCTCTACTTTTAGAGCTGTCAGTTAAGCATAGTTTAGGATTGGTTTACCAACCAAATAGCACCTATGTCACTCCAATAAAACTTATAAAAAAGGAACATTCATTAAACAATGCGTTAATACCAACATAAACTTCAAGATAAAAATTTCTGCAGCAGATAATTTAATGTCTCCACCAAGAAGACCATCGCAGACACGACAGTGTGAAAAAAAACTGAATGCTGCCTATTAGACAATAATTATTCTATTAGCCTTGCATAGCCAATTTCAATAACGGAAAATTTTATTACCGCTTAAATTTTAAATTTTGTTATTCTGAGAATTACTACCAAATTAAAATCGAAGCAAATATTCAAATTTCTTTCGAAAAACTGATAGAAGTAATTGTTAGGACACAGTATTCTTGGCGGAAATGTTAACATTAACTAGCAGGCTTTACAGACTACACCAAAATCGCTATGACACACAAGCAGAAAGACATCCCGTGTATTCGTGCTTTTGTGTTTACAATATTTCAGACATACTGCACTTTACTAACTCCAAATAAACATTCAGGCTGTCCCCAGTAGGCAAACTGTTAGTGGCCGACTGAGTTTGCAGCGTATAGGTCTAGTACGCCCTTCCATGTATTTGAAATTGAGTGTCCACAGTTCTCTAGTTCTGCACTCACTTTACGCAGTTTACAGCGTCACGTGCGTTGACAGTCTCAGTTGGTAGCCGACTCTCATAACAGTCTGATTGCGACGCACGAAAATTGGTCTGAGCTAGCAGCCAACTCGAATTTCAGTTCGCCACAAATTTGCGGCTCACTCAGTCGGCCGTTAACAGTTTGCCTACTTTAGCCTTAGGATCACCCAGTCGAGCTGTAAAAAAGCAATCAATTTTCAATGTTAACTCAGTCGTTGTAAGCTGGGGTTCACAGTAACGGGCATTCGCCGTCACGATCAACCCATTACCGGCTCACTACAGAGCACGGGTCTCCTCTCAATATGAGAAGGGTTTGGCCATAGTCCACCACGCTGGCCTTGTGCGGATTGGCAGACTTCACACGCCTTTGAGAACATTATGGAGAACTCTCAGGCGTGCAGGTTTCCTCACGATGTTTACCTTACCGTTGAAGCAAGTGATATTTTAATTGTTTAAAAACGCACATAACTCCGAAAAGTTAGAGGTGCGTGCCCGGATTCGGACCGCTGCCCTCTGATTAGGAGGCTGACGCCCTAACCACTAGGCTATCACGCAATAAATAAGTTCGACAGTGGATAGCAATCAGTGCAAAGTTCAAATCTAACCAGAAGAGAATCATGGAAATGGCGAGTTTGTCAGTCCCAATGGAAGAATTGCATTGTCACAAAGTTTGAGTGTTTCTTTTTATTGTAACTTGTAGAAATAATGCGGGTTGCTACTTCAGAAAGTACCGAAATACCGGTAGATATTGTTAAGGACGTTTGACATCTAAGGATATCCTCTCACCATGTGCTGGTGGGTTTTAGTGGGCAATGATCCCATATACTTCAGGATGGTATCTTTTGGAACGGGGGTAAATCATCAACCGTTAACAGTAATATAGTGCAAGAATAATGTAAAGAATGCACTAACTTCTTTACTTGGCTCATAAGATGGTGCTGAACATTGTGGTACCTATCGTATTTTACAAGCCATTCTGTTGTTAAAATTTCAGGAACGTTTGTTCGTCAATTCTGCTATAAGCTTATGTATTCCAATTAAAGATTAAATTCTGCCAGTGATTTATTAATTTTGCCTTATTTTTTATAATTATTAAATAATGCCAATGTTTCTTTAAACATATGCACTGATATAACAGTCTGTTACTGTGAGACGAATGTAAGCTCTACAGCTAGGCTGGGTTACCTAGAACTAATCGCACATCAACCTCATGGGAACGTGCCGGAACCCTGTGCATAAATAGCGCGCTGATAGATGTGCGATCAGCTCAAAGCAGCAATTGTGCAAATCGTATCTGGGGAACTGATGAACGCACATTAAAATCTAATATCACTTTAAATGCTAACACACAAAAGCACAGCAATGTTATGTCAGATCAGGAATTCGCTCTGGATGGATGACAATTTTGTCAATAGATTTAATCCGTAAAAGAACCTGTTTCTTCAGCCAATTTGTGACTGAAAGAGATACACGTAATATAAATAGATCGTTAACTGACCACATGTCGGCTAGAACTCATGTTTCTGTAGTTATGCGCAGCGACATTACAATTATAGAAGAAATAAATAACTCAACAGTGCTCTCTTGCGCATAGCCCATTAATGTTCCAGGCTACAAATTTAAATAAACTTTCTAAACGCTGCGTGTCGCCGGTATGATAGGAGACTAAAGCCTCTACGGATCTGGGATATATTTTATGATTGACTCAGCCCAAAGTGTTTTTATACTTGTAGAGCATATGCTACAGCTTACTATGCCCATTTTACATTTTTATCCCGAAATGTATTAGCCCGATACCACCGATATAATTACTTTCTAATTGAAATTTCTATCGATAGGATACTGACGTTCGTTTTCTCTATCGATTAAATAGAATTAATATTTCGAATTGATCTAAAATCGATTGATTTGCAAAATAGACAATATTTTGAATTACAAGTTAAGTAAATAGCCAAAATCACTTTGATGTGTTTTAACTGTCCATATATAATTTTATACCAGGCTATTTTTAATGGGCTACTATTTGGACCAGAGAGCGTTTGTAATCTTCGTGACTTTAGCATCAAAGTAACGAAAGTACAGTATCACTATCAATTTATAATAATGTAATTAATATTTATGAACGCTTCATAAGTGCCTCTATGAGCAGACATAGATAAATATTTTTCGATTTGATTTGATTTTATGACGGGATCTAGGCGTTATATTATTAGAAAGAGATCATTCTAAATACTGCAATCTAATTCGATTGTTTTGGTAAGGCTGGGATCAAAAGAATTACATGGATGATTGATCATTCATTCAGAGCAAAAATGACATTATAATAATGAACAAAGTCGGTTACTTTGAGCAAACGATGTTTCCGTTAAAATTCGTTGAGAAAGTCGTCTAAAACAAAAATATTTTCATACAGTTTTAACAATTCGGCGATAGGCAATTGATACATGTTTCTAACATGAATAGCTTAAAGTAACCAATATTGTAGATAATTGTAGTACGGCGACATTATCGAGCTAGGGCAGTCTCAGAAATGCGTCTTTCATTAACATATACAAACCCAGCACAGTTTAGCGACCTGCACGTTTGGCATAAACTGAAGGGAAAGATAGACGAATCACAAACAACGAAAAATTTATGTATAGAAACATTTCGTTTTTTTATACTTTTATTTTGATTGCTTCTACGAAGAAGCCATAAATGGATCTTGATTTCACTGTCATATGGCCCACTTTTCATGTTTACATATTCATCTGTCTTTCTTTCAGCCTTGAAAGATTTAAACCGCAGAAATACCCTTACGAGTTATGAGACACGCGCTACTAAGAACTTGAGTATCATACATAGAATTCATATCGGTATGAAGCGTCACAGCGGTTATCGCATATCTACGATTGGAATGGTTCGCTAAACTGTGCATTAACAGATAGCTTACACCGATAGCGTGGCGGGTGGGGCGTGCCTCGTGAGTTGTGCTGCGTCATTGGAGACGCATTAGCAGGCGCAGCCGCTGTCGGGCTCCTTGTTGTCCCCGGGCGCTTGCCGCAGGATCACCTCGTGCACTGAACATATGGTATTAAGGAAAATAAAAACAAAAGTTCTACGGGGTCTATATATTGATAATAACGATCAACATAGCGTCTAGGTTATATATCGAACATTCTGATGCCGGATTGGCGCTGCCTCCACACAAGATGATAATGCAGGGAATATGTGTGTTCTCACAAATTCATTCTTCATTTTCATAGCATATCGAACCCCAATTTCAGTATCAAAACTTACAAAAAAGTGCCAACTAACGACCCGTACAATGCGCTTTTCAGATCCGTTAAGACCATTGCGTCTTCTTTCAGTATACTTATTCATTATAAGTGTGATATATGTATGCCCATAATTTTTTATCAAGTGAAAAATTTCACGACAAAGTACAATGGAATTAATGTTCTTTTACTGCGTGCCGCTAAGCGGTGTAGAAATATGGGCTTTAAAGCAATACCTGTTAGGTTTATTTTACACTGATGTTTTAATCTTATGGATACTCGTATAAGACTTCATTTTTGCGAGCGTTTAAATGTCATTTAGCAAGAGATTTTCTTATATAGCTAAGCTATGAAAATGAAGCAAGCCTATTGGTTGTTTCCCCGCATATCTCCGGTGAAGAAGCAGTTTAAAATTGTAGCAAAACAAATGCGCAAAAGAGTCGCTATGTTGCTGTTACTAAAATATATTCAAAAATAATTTCATAGAAATGTTCATACTCAAATAATTAAGTTGTTTGTTACTTATATTAAATATGGGTATGGGTAGGTATTAACAACTTAACTACTTTGTGAAGGAAATGATACTTCAGGTTTATAAAATATATTCCAGTGCAAATCATCCACCATAATATTATTTAAAACCCCTTAATAATTAGGTCCTTACAAATAAACGTAAGGTATGCAGTGTTTTGTCGCACTTCAACTTGTAGGCCTTCTCAAAGTGACAAAACACTGCATAACTATTTCGACGTTATACCGTTTATTTGCAAGGCCCTCGGAAATTAGTAAGCTATCTTAATATACAAGCAAAAAGAATCTATATTAAGAAAATAAAGCAGAAAAGAGACAGGTATATAAGTATAATGTTGGTCAGCAAATTGTTGGAATGTTTTAGTAAAACTTAAAAAAAATAAAAGATAGAACATGCAATGAAATAATATATAATACTAAAACTATTTTGTATCAATAGTATACGAAAATTATAGAAGAGTATTTTGTTTTTTTTTTTTTGAAGCGGTGATAGCTCAGTGGTTAGGGCGTCAGCCTCCTAATCAGAGGTCGGCGGTTCGAATCCGGGCACGCACCTCTAACTTTTCGGAGTTATGTGCGTTTTTAAACAGTTAAAATATCACCTGCTTCAACGGTGAAGGAAAACATCGTGAGGAAACCTGCACGCCTGGGAGTTCTCCATAATGTACCCAAATGCGTGTGAAGTCTGCCAATCCGCACATGGCCAGCGTGGTGGACTATGGCCAAACCCTACTCATATTGAGAGTAGACCCGTGCTCTGTAGTGAGCCGAGAATGGGTTGATCATGACATTTTGTTTTCCAGGAATAAATAGTTTGTTTTAAAATCAAAATCATAGGACTATCCCTGACTGCAATCTCACCTGATGGTGTGATGATGCAGTCACCTAATCCCAATCGGTTTCACAATGGATCAGAACGAAAAACTGAATGGTTGGCAACACACCTGAGTTGTTAGGGTGGTAACTAATCCAGACCAGTACTGTTAGTATAAGATTTGCTGGCTCTCATTCGGACAGTCGTTTTTGAATACCAATACACTAACGTCACAGTAAATTGAAACGTATCTACCTTGTTTGAGAACCCAAATTCGTCCACACTTCCACAGCCTGCACGAGATTGTAAAATAAAAATAAGTAGAACGGAAATTGCGCCTCTATTTACAGTATATAAGGTCTTATTTACTTTGACGTTAGGAGTTTTTCGGTAGTCGAAAGCGACACCTCGATTGCAAGTGTGCAAATCTTATAATCTAGGCTACAGAAGAGAAACCAGAGAAACATAATATTCAGAAATTATAAATACCCAAATTGCCAAGGTTTTCCCACAAGTATATTCATGCAAATCATCACTTTTGCTCAGTGTGCAAAAATTTTTGTTTTGATTATTAATTTAAAAAATCTTAGTAGCAAAATTAATGCACATGTGGAACCCAAACCAATGAAAAAAAATTTCACTATTAATATTAATTCTATATCATACTACAGATGAATGTCTATGTGAGGTAAAAGATTAATAGACAGATGTTTGCAAAGAAACTAAGCAGGCAACATCGACAACAATACATTAGTAATGTTAACTTTACTTACACACACGTTAGCCCGTTAGTAACCACCACCCACACAAATGAAAACCGATGACGTCACTGTACGATGGACCGTTACCAAACACAATTTAACGCGATGACGTCACTGTACGACGGACCGTTTCTAATTTCACAAACAACGAGAATGTACGCAAATGTAAACCTAGCGGATGTTATTTTGGTAGTTTTTATGGAGTATATTCATTGCGAATGGATTTAAACCCGTATGCCGTCACGAAAAACGGCATGACGCTCATTATGCTCTCTTGACCATTCTACATCAATACTTCATCGACTTTGATGTTGTTACCTATTTTTTAACTTTAAACGTTCAAAGAGTATTCTATTACTGGAATACTCAGTTAAAACTGTGTGCATAAAATCAATAAAAGTCTTGTACTGGGAAACTTGTCCAGTTTCAATTATTTCAACAACTGATCTAATAAATTAGTTAGATTGTATTGTCAATATTATTTCAATGGATTATGTTTTATAAAATATAGCAAGTCTCTGCTTGTGAAACAATTTTTTTCTGTGTAATCTGTGTTAGTTCCTGATAGTTATAATGATAAAGCCAAGTCTGCAGACTTTGACACAGACCCTAGATTACAAGTATTGCAAGATGGCACAATGGCACCCAAAGTAATGTTTTGTTGATCTTAAACCAAATAACCTTTAGCTAATCTACGGCTGTTGGTTTGATTTACAAACCTTTTTAGTGGCTTAACTATGGCTTAACAATAGAATATTGTGTGGCATAACTCAGATTAGCCGATGTTTTTGATCCTTCAAGGTCTTTTTTACTCGCCTTCCATGAACATAACCTTGTACAATAAAGTCCCGAATATTGCAGGAACTTTATTGTAGCTATTCTCAAAATATTTAGTTTTACTAACTCGTCGCATTCCGTCTGTAGTACGTTCTCATTACTCATTCTACAAGTGTTATCTTAATTTATTAAATTTGGCCTTTGCTAAAATACAATAGCTTAACTAGTATGATTCCTATTGCAAGAATGATCTGCCGTGATCATTTATTTTCTTTGATCAAATATACAAATATAAAAACGGCAAGTACAGGTTATTATCAATATCAGAATAGCAATGAGGTTAGTTAAGTTTAAGGTGTCAATTAGAACTGTGGACTAGGCTCGTCACATAGACACTTCCACTATAGCTAATTCCACACACAGTGTATGATTTCTAGAACCCAATACATCCCAAAGGGGCCGTCAATAAAATATCCACGCGAAACGGGTGAAATGATAAAAAATGTGACAGTAGTTCCGAATCGTAAATTCATAATGTCGCATATAGACCAAAACGTAAATTATGCCTTATCGATGCATGAGGTATACTTATTTTATAGACGGCCAATATGATATCATAAACACAATACCAAAAAGTGAGTTCGCACAAGTACCCTTAGTTTAAGAATTTGTTAAAAATATACTGCACCACACACATATTAATTTCAAATATCAATAAATATCATATATGAAACCCAATTCTTATTGTATAAAATTGTGTAAAATTGCGTGTATCTTCGAGAATTCATCCAATAATAATGTACAGAATAGAGTTAATTTGCACCAAAACATTCTTATAATATACATATCTTGTTATGATTTTGTAAACAAATAAAAAAATATTATATGCAGTGTTTCCGATTTCCGCTTTGTATCGAATTAAAATTGAATACAAAAACCGAAAACATATATTAAAACATATTATAACAATACTGTTACCTAAATAGTTTGAACTATGGACCCTAGATATTGAGTTTAAAGTGTATATTTTCCTTCATGAATATATTTATGGTGCTAACTGGCGTCTATTATTATAGGTTGAATCCACAAATCAGCGTGTATGGCCGCGTGAGATGTTTCATGATACTGTGTCATAAAAGTGGTTTTATAGCAAAAGTCCAAAGTGTTTATTATAAAAAGGATACTGTCTTCTGGAGGCTTGCTTTCCGCAGAGTCCATGCCGGGTAGGGCGGCCGCCACCCGCCGGAATAACTGAAATTATTTAAGCACATTATTTATAGTTTAAATATAACTAACTATTTATAATAAGCCTTCTAATTTTATGTTCCAATAAAATAATATGACGGCAATCAGAGAGCTGCGCCATCTAGTTTTAGAATCATGTACGACAGATAAGAGAGTGGCATCGCCCCCTCTCTTTACGCAACACTAGACGTATGCGGGTTCTTAAAAGACTCACCGACGCGGGACGGCGCATTGCATTCGGTCAGTTAGGATCGGTGGTCGAGAGCGGTAGTGCATAGTTGTACTTGGTGGAGCGTATAGTCTGCTCTTTATAGATTGCGATACTTATAATTGTAATTCTGTTCTACCAAGAGTATCTGGTCTCTTTGCCCGAAACTACCCACGTCTACCCAAATTGCCGAGGACACGCCCTGCCCTGTTCATCCTATAAATATAATGCATGTTTTCAGCCTGACGAAAACAACACACGTCATAAATTACAAGACCCAATGGGTTTCCAGAAACCAAAATACAGTAATAAAGTCCAAAATATTTGTTCTTGGACACCCGGAGCCCAGGCAACGAAATCAGGCAGGATTTATCAATGTCTTGGTACAAAAACAAGCATGCATAAATTTTATTAGAAGTAAGCGTTCTGTCACTCACTGGATCATTGGATTATCTAAGTTATTTGCCAAACATGAAACATTCTAAAAATAAAAGCACTTTAGGCCACATTATCGCATATCATCAGGCGTGAAAGCAGTAAAATGATGGTATACCAGTTAATCACTGTACTCAGCCAAATGCTTCAATAACCTTCCGATTGTCCAATCAATATTATAATAATGACAGATCAAACTTCGTACTCAGTCCAAATTTACTTTTTACTCCAAATTGATGACATTTGGAGTTCAAATATTGTAATAATAAATACCTGTTTTAAAATATATGACAGGTATCTAAGCTAGCTTTTAGCCCCTTGGCCAAAGGGTTCCGCGCCATTTTCCGTAGGGACCTATCGCTTTTGCGACAAATCAATCGTGATGTTCAACAGCATTTAGTTAATCCACTCCCCTCTTCTTCTTCGTTTTGGGACCTTCCTTATCCGAATTTGGACGGAGCCATGCCCCATCATCATCATCATCATGTTCAACCCATTATCGGCTCACTACAGAGCACGGGTCTCCTCTCAATATGAGAAGGGTTTGGCCATAGTCCACCACGCTGGCCATGTGCAGATTGGCAGACTTCACACGCCTTTGAGAACATTATGGAGAACTCTCAGGGGTGCAGGTTTCCTCACAATGTTTTCCTTCACCGTTGAAGCAAGTGATATTTAAATTTTTCAAAACGCACATAGCTCCGAAAAGTTAGAGGTGCGTGCCCGGATTCGAACCGCCCCATATTCAATATAAATCGAATGTAGGAAATAATCGTAATCATCTCGTAATCATAATTACCTGTTTAACATTATATCCAGCCTTTGCACTTGTCTCTATGAACATGACGTTTAGCTCCTTGGCCTTGCGGTCGCCGTCTTCGGTGGACACCTGCCGCTTATCTGACAGGTCGGTCTTGTTGCCCACCAGCATTATGATGACGTCAGAGCCACGCTCCGTGCGCACGTCGTCGATCCACTTCGACGTCTGGTGGAATGAGTTTGCATCTGCGAATAAAGAAGTATGTATAACATAACTGACTTTATACACCTTGGAATGATTATTATCATCCTCATCATTATCATGATCAACCCATTTCGGCCTCACTACTGAGCACGGATCTCCTCTCAATATGAG
Organism: Lasiommata megera; assembly: GCA_928268935.1. Lineage (NCBI taxonomy): Eukaryota > Metazoa > Arthropoda > Insecta > Lepidoptera > Nymphalidae > Lasiommata > Lasiommata megera. The sequence goes on along the minus strand of OV743308.1, from coordinate 17,579,882 downwards.
AAGGGTTTGGCCATAGTCCACCACGCTGGCCATGTGCGGATTGGCAGACTTCACACGCCTTTGAGAACATTATACTATTATTTTATGACTTCCAAATTAATTCATTAGATTAACTCACTAAAACTAATTGAATACAGCTAAATTAACTGTTCCAGCAGGAAAAAATGACGCCATATTGAAATGTCAATTTGCCTGCTAGTCGCTGACATTTCACATGTGACATCAGCACCGCTGACGCCAATGCATCGGAAAGTTTATCGGAATGGTGACTTCGCTGAAACATTGCCTTTTATTGTAATAGAATTCCTTCCTTTGGTATTAAACATAAATCAGGCAATGGCTTTCAGCTTATTTGAGTTTTCCAGTCATATTATAGTAGAGGAAGACCAAAGAAGAGATGGGTGGATTGTGTAAAAGAGGATATACGTGAAAAAGGTGTGGGTAGTGAAGTGACGGCTGATAGAAGAAAGTGGAAACTTCTATTAGACGAAGAAGTGTTGTGGCGACCCCACATAATGTGGGATAAGGGCAAGAAAAAGAAGATTAAGAGATGGATGGATTGTGTAAAAGAGGATATGCGTGAAAAAGGTGTGGGTAGAGAAGTGACAGCTGATATAAGTGAGTGGAAGAAGTAATGTGCCGACCCCACATAATGTGGGATAAGGGCAAGAAAAATATGGTTATATAGTTTAAGAATTTTTATTTGTTAGTCACAACATTGGACTATGAATACGACACAGTATAAAGTGGGCATGTGAAATTCTGAAAGTTCCTTTTTTTACAATAAAAAATAATCATTATTGTATTCAAACCTTTTGTTATGCAAACAAGTTGTTTAACAAGCTTGTTAAAAATACGGCAATCGCTTCATTATATCTGTATTTGAATGTAAAAACGGGTATATTTCAATTGTTTGAATAGCATAACATGCAATTATTTGAACAGGCGGGCCTCGACTCTCTATAAAATCTCGTTTATAATTCGAGCCCAGTAGATTTACGATCATTTAACGCGGGTTTATCGCTAAATCCGACGGTGCGAACGCCTTAATTATAAGCTTTTGTATACCTAAACCTACTTCAGCCACGTAATTCAATTTCGTAGAGAAAGTCTTTTATAAAGTTGATTATTTTAACAAATAAAAATTTACGTGAAATATATTATTTCTATGATTTAGAAATAACCTGCCCATAATGAGCCTTATTTCTTATAAATAACTATTTTAAAAATTTGTCCTTCAGCGTTCTGTGCCTTCACCTACTTTGATGGTCTTTTTTATTTATACACTACAAGTTAGCCCTTGACGGCTATATCACCTGGTGGTAAGTGATAATGCAGTCTATGATGGTAGCGGGCTAACCTGTTAGGAGTATGGTAAAATCACACTCCTAAATGGTTTCTACGCGACATCGTGCCGGAACGCTAAATCGCTTTGCGACGTCTTTGTCGATAGGATGGTAGCTAACCACGGCCGACGCCGTCAAGACAACCTCCCTCTATTATAAGCATAATGTAGGTTAACTTTTATCACAGGAACTTTCGATTGTAATCGGACTTTGCAATGAGGGTTCTACAAATTTTAGCGTGAACTAGCAAACAGCCTGTCAGAACACTACCAATCTGAAAGTCTGTCAGAACGTTTCTATTCTATTGATACCCAGCCATTCAATGTAGAAACTATAGCCACTAGCGAACAACTATCAACATCATCATCACCATCTAGACGTCATTAAACGAGACTGGAAATATGTAAGCCTATCGGCTAAGCTGATGATGATGAAACTTAATAAACTAAAGCAAATGTTGTAACAAGACCCTAAAAATAGATTCTGTCTAGTGAGAGTCTGACTCGCACATTTTCACTCATCATGATCAACCCATTACTGGCTCACTACAGAGCACGGGTCTCCTCTCAACATGAGAAGGGTTCGGCCATAGTCCACTACGCTGGCCATGTGCGGATTGGTAGACTTCACACGCCTTTGAGAACATTATGGAGAACTCTCAGGCGTGGAGGTTTCCTCACGATGTTTTCCTTCACCGTTGAAGCAAGTGATATTTTAATTGTTTAAAAACGCACATTACTCCGAAAAGTTAGAGGTGCGTGCCCGGTTCGAATCCGGGCACGCACCTCTAACTTTTTAAAGATGCTAACTATTCGGAGTAATGTGCGTTTTTAAACAATTAAAACATTTTCACTCATTCATTCAATATCTGATTCGTTTGCCACCTTATGAGTTTAATTTTATAGCCAAAATTATATTAACGTTCATCTCAAGTTGACCCTTGGATACATGAAAGTGAAAATTCAGTTACGATGCGTCACGGTCTGTGGCCATGCAGACAAACAAGTTAAAAAAAAGTTATATATATATTAACTAGCGATTGTATCATTTCTGGTAAGATCTACGTAATGGTAAGTCTCAGATAAACAACCTATACTAACAACCTCCGAGGCACAATGCGTGGGCTGTCGCGTTATAAAGTTGGAGGTCCTGGGTTCGATTCCCGACTCGAGTTCTGATGGAAGGCTTCGGCCGTGGCTAGTTACCATCCTACCGAAAAAGACGTGTCGCCAAGCGATTTAGCGTTCGCGATGTCGCGTAGAAACCAATTAGGAGTGTGGGTTTACCATACCCCTTACAGGTTAAGCCCGTTACCATCCTTTTTTTTTTGTCGCGGTGGAAAAGCTTTATAGCTACTTCCGTCCCTTGGGCAGGACGGAGGTTATGTGGGACTCCCACCCATGGGTGGTCTACCCGAACTAAGAACCATCACGGCATGTCCCTCTCGCTGGTTTTACTGGACGGCCGGGGGACCCATTGTATACTTCCCGGTCGAAACCCGCTACTATCCTAGACTGTATCATCACTAAACACCAGTTGAAATAGCCGTCAAGGGCTAACTTGTAAGTAGTAAGTCAAATTATTCAATACGAAATTTCCTCCTTTAATGTACAGCTAGCAGTCTAGCTATAATAAATTCTCTAATTCTTTCGTTCTTCGCTAATTCATTCGCATGGGAATTTGATGTCTATACGTGAAACTGAGTCTGATGAAAATGATCCATCCACGGGAACTATATTTTTTTTCTAATTTATTTATTCATTTGCTTCCATATCTAACAGACATGAGACCCGGTCAGGGCATTGCAAACAGTACAGTTGTTATACATTCATCATATTCATCATATTCTAATGTTAAACATTTCAATAAAAATTAAAAATTAAAATAATAACAATAATAATTCAATGAGTCAATGCTTTGGTAGTCAAAAATAAAAAAAAAGTAATATTTTAATTGTTACGCATAGGCTGTTTGGGATAAAACCTAACCCATAGGCTTTTCCTTACTTTAACCTATCTCTGTTTTCATTATCATCCATATCCGTTTAAACGTTCTGGGGTATAATTGCCCTTAAATGGGGTATACTATGTCAGTAAAAGATATTATGTTAAAAATTGTGCTATAGCATATAAGTCAGCAGTCACATTGTACACAACATGTGCTTCCTAATAAATAAAAAAATAAATGAATGGATGAATGAATGAATGAATAAATAAATAAATAGACTAACATCATGATCAACCCATTACCGGCTCATTACAGAGCACGGGTCTCCTCTCAACGTAAGAAGGGTTTTTGGCCATAGTCCACCACGCGAGCCATGTGCGGATTGGCAGACTCCACATGCCTTTGAGAACATTATGGAGAACTCTCAGACGTGCAGGTTTCCTCACGATGTTTTCCTTCACCGTTTGAAGCAAGTGATATTTTAATTGCTTAAAAACGCACATAACTCCGAAAAGTTAGAGGTGCGTGCCCGGATTCGAACCGCCGACCTCTGATTAGGAGGCTGACGCCGTAACCACTAGGCTGTCACCGCTTCGTTATATACTAGTATAAAAATAATAATACGTCGCTTCATAAGAAAACATGAAAAGAATAAACCGCTTGCTCCTATCAAATGATTCCTATCACGTCAAACACAGGGTTTGTTAAATTAAAGTCTAGAAGCCGTACAACATTTTGTTTATCTTTTAAGGCGATTCCCTCGGAGAATTCTCTGCGGGAACGAGTATATATCTTTCATGAAATAATGGGACGCCGCGCCCAGACATCGGACCCTTGGCTCTTTATTAAATAATAAAGTGAAGCAAGGAAACTCGCTAATGTATCTTTAAGTTGGTAAATAATAAACTCCCATTAGAGTTAATCTCATAACAGACGAAAGACGTTAATTGTATTTTGCTTGTTCCTTCGATTATATTTCTAACTAGTTGATGCTTGTGATTAAGGGTTTTTATAGATTCATGTGCAATATGCAAATTGAAATTGAAGATTATCGCACGTCTCAACTGTTGCGGTTCTTTTTAAATAGATAACATCATCATCATCATGATCAACCCATTCTCAGCTCACTATAGAGCACGGGTCTCCTCTCAATATGAGAAGAGTTTGGCCATAGTCCACCACGCTGGCCATGTGCGGATTGACAGACTTCACACGCCTTTGAGAACATTATAGAAAACTCTCAAACATCTTTTATTTTATTTTAATCACTACAAGTTAGCCCTTGACGGCTATCACGTGGTGATTAGTGATGATACAGTCTAGTTAGTCTGTTAGAGGTATGGTAAACCCATACTCCTAATTGGTTTCTACGCGTCGCATCGTGCCGGAACGCTAAATCGCTTGGCGACACGTCTTTTGTCGGTAGGGTGGTAACGGCCGAAGCCTCCCGCCAGACCAGACTCGAGCCGGGAATCGAACCCAGGACCTCCAACTTTATAATGCGACAGCAAACGCACTGCGCCTCGGAGGTCGTCAAAATAGAAAGTCTCGGTCATAATAGAATATTTTATAGGCTAACTATATAGTATAAAAGTCTTTGTATCATATTTATAAAGATACCTACATCCAACAGTCGCTTTGTAGTTATAGCGGTCGATATCCCTAGGTCTTTCCATAAATGGCAAAATTCAACGTCCTATATAGGCAGTCGCATGCCCCAGATCCACATACCCGGCCCCCATATGTCACAAATTAGATGCGGGGCTATGACTTTATCGCATAAGCGACAGATTTTTTTATACACTACAAGATAGCCCTTGACGGCAATTTCACCTGGTGGTAAGTGATGATGCTGTCTAGGATGGTAGCGGGCTAACGTGTCAGGAGTATGGTAAACCTACGCTCCTAATTGGTTTCTAAGCGACATCGTGCCGGAACGCTGAATCGCCTGGCGACACGTCTTTGTCGGTAGGGTGGTAACTAGCCACGGCCGAGGCCTCCTACTCGACAATTACTACACATATGCCAAATGCAAAAATTTTGTTAGTCACTATTAAGTTAAATATGAGGAACATAAAGCTCTTCCTATTCTAGCACTTTCTTCTACTAGCAATAAAGCTAACTTAATCACTGATTTACCACGTGAGGCAGTCAAATTAAGTAAGCTATCATTTGTGTGAATATAATGCCATGTAACGCCTTACCAAGATACGTTAATTAATTAACAAAGTGATATTCCGAATAAAATTATTTTACTTAACAAATTTCGATCACTTTATCGCTAGTAATATTTTTGGTCTAATGGTACTACATTTATCTACATTTATAATACTAAGACTATTGAAATTCTTACTTATTAGACAAGTTTTTTTTTCTACAGTTACGAAATCATTGTGAAGAAATCTGCATGCTTGAGAGTATCTTCGTAATTTTCCTAAAGGCGTGTCAAGTCTACCAATCCCCACTTGACCAGCGTAGTGGAGACTACGGCCACAAACCTTCTCATGTTGAGGAAATACCCGCGCCCTGTAGTGACTAGCGGGTAGATATGATGACATGTACAAACTATAATCTTATTCACCAGAATGATGGAAAGTCCTATTTGACGCGATGACGATGATGACAATATTATTGTGTGGGCTAATGCCTTGTCCCACAATATCGCGTGACTTGCTTTTTAAATAATAATAATAAAATAATATTTTATAAAATTCGTTATTAGTATTATTCTACTAACGGTGAAATGAAATGAAAAATGAAATTACAGTGTTGGATTTTAGTAAAAAAAAAGTAACAAATTAGAAATCAATATATTTTTTCCTCGAAACGCTGCCGCTTATGAAGCCGCCGCGGTAAGCTATCGCTGTTAGCGACAAGGCCGTAACCCCTGGAGAGGTTTAGGGGTGGTTTGAGATTAATATTTAAACTGGCGAGACGCAAGGTCATAGCAAACAGACCCAGTTGATTCTAAACTTTATTTGTCACCGATGACGCGGCCCGTGTAATCCCATTTTGTACCTTCTCCCTGTGTACTTAGAGTGCAAGTTTATTCGACGCGTCGCGAGAAAGTGAATTCGTTTAATTGAAAGGCATAGCGGCGGTGGAGTCGCCTGTAAAACTTTATGAAACAGATTGCAAAATTTCTACATTTTTCGGCAGTGAGTCAATGACTCGTCCACCTACGTATTGGATTTAGGTAATACACACCTATTATTATGCCTAATATAGCTGTGATAGCCTAGTGGTTACGACGTTCGCCTCCTAATCAGAGGTCGGGGTTTTTTTCTTTTCAGCCATTATCCTCCAATAGTTGTCGGAGTCTTTTTTTTATGCCGATATGCATTTGCGTCTTTATTTTAATTTTAAATCGAAACTTTTGAAAGTTTGTACAATTTTATCACCTAATCTTACTGACTATCCAATTTAATATAGTTAATCTTATAAAAGTTAATATAAAAGTAAATATACCGAATGTATGCATCCATAATTTTATAACTTTTACAGTGATCAAATTTGACTTGTCTGATTTATTTCGTTTTGTTTTTACTTACAATTACTTGTGCAATTTCTGCGCAATACTTAAAAAATGCATCTATATAAAAGATAGAGGTCGGGAGTTAGATCCCGGGCACGCACCTCTAACTTTTCGGTTCAAATATCACTTGCTTCAACGGTAAAGGAATACATCGTGAGGAAACTTGCATGCCTCTGTTAGGCATAATGTTCTCAATGGCGTGTGAAGTCTGCCAATCAGCACATGGCCAGCGTTGTGGACTATAGCCAAACTCTTCTCATATTGAAAGTAGACCCGTACTCTGTAGAGAGCCGGCATTGGGTTGATCGGGATGATGATGAACAATATTTATTTGTATTATATGCATTATTTAAATGTAATGTAATATTCATAACGTAAGTAATTCTTAATTGTTTTTTTAATGGATTCTCATTTACACCTTATGGTAAGTAAGAATATAAAGTGATGATGCAACTGTGGTGAGGTGCGATTCACTTTTGATTTGAAGTTCTCCTTAGTTTAGGTAGCGCGGAGCTGCTGGAAGGAAAATTCCAGATCTTAGCGCTGCGTATTAGAAACGTGGAAACAACGCGCTTCTTAATTATACTTTCTAGTATGGAATATATAAAAATTATCAAATTAAGGCATATTAACAGATCGTCATTTTTTTATTGCACGTTGTTTTATTACTTTAAGATACCTAGCAAATTATTAATTGTAGATAAAATACTTTTACGAGCAATGCATGTTTATTTCAAATAAAATATATATATCGCGTATCACTTAAAAACAGCTTTAGATTTAAGTATTGAATTAAGATAGGGTTTTGCTTCTCAAGATATACACATTAATAGGATTTTTGTAAAAAAAAATGTGCTAAAAGATATGCGTGAACATTTTTATTTATAACTATATCTCATAAATCTCTAATTTATTTGTCCCCACGTTACCGTTTGTGTTTATCCCTTATCCCCACGCTATGTGGGTTCACATCACACTCACATGTCTTCTTCTTCCTTTCACTTCTATCAGCCGTCACCTCACTACCCACACCTTTTACACGCATATCCTTTTTTAAAAAACAAACCATCCATCTCTTCTTCGGTTTTCTTGTGCTATATATAATGTTCTATATATATATGTGAAAGGGCAAAGGAGTACAAGAAGACCGAAGATAATATAACGTTATTACATGATGATACCATCGTAACCTATCACTCCTTATATTTTCTGTCACTGGCGCTACGTTTAGATTCCCCTTATATATTCATTTCTCATCGTATCCATTCTTGTCACACCACAAATCCATCTCAACATTCGCATTTGCGTCTACTCTTCTTGCATCCGTTTACCGCCTATAAAGTAACTTGAACTAATGTATGCCTACCAGTCTGCTCCAATTTCCGGTACCTCAGCTCGCTCTTCCAAAACGACGCCAATATTGACCGAGATGTGTACAATAGAATGAATGCGGGATGGATGAAATGGCAACAGGTCTCACGAGTGATATGCGACCCACAAATACCCCTTAACTTAAGGGGAAAATTTATAAAACAGTCGTAAGACCTGTCGTGTTGTATGGATCAGAATGTTGAGCGGCAAAAAGAACGGATACAAGAAGAGTTCATGCGACAGAAATACGAATGTTGAGATGGATGTGTGGTGTGACAAGAATGGATAAAATAAGAAATGAATATATAAGGGGAAGTCTAAACGTAGCGCCAGTGACAGAAAAGATAAGGAGTAACAGGTTAGCATGGTATGGTCATATAATGCGGAGGGAAGAAAGTGATATCACCAAAAGAACGTCAAAAGAGTAGAGGAAGACCAAAGAAGAGATGAATGGATTGTGTCAAAGAGGATATGCGTGTAAAAGGTGTGGACAGTGAGGTGACGGCTGATAGAAGTGAATGGAAGAAGAAGACGTGTTGTGCCGACCCCACATATCGTGGGATAAGGGCAAGAGAAAGAAGGAAAGTAACTTGAACTAATTCTACTAATATTAGTAAAATTAGTTTAAGTTACTTTCGTAGTGTTTTTCGGAGATTGTTACAGTTATGGGCAAAATTAGTACTAGTTACTCGGAGCTCTGTCGCGATTTACTAGCTATTAAAGTGCTAGCTAACTAAACATATCTCGTGTTTAAGTATCTGCGTCTATACAAAGGTAATATATCAAAAATACAAAACAACCTTCCGCTGTTGTCGAGGCCAATGGCACACTTTCAGCGTTTCAGAGCTCGGTTGCGTGCAACCGAACTGAAATGCAATCTTTTGTTTGCAATCACAACGTTTTATCCAATACATTTCAGAGGTTTCAGACAAACTGCGTCAGACAAAGAAAAAAAAGGAAAAATATCTTAGAATTTAAGTTTAAAAATATTAAGTACTTTTATTCTATCACCTATATAAAACTTAATATACTTTAGTTAAGGATATGATAGATATTATATGATTAAAACTTGTTCAATATGTTAAAAAAAATAGTGAATAAAGTATCACAAAAATAACTTAAACCGCCTGTGTATTAGGATCATTGCGTAACAACATCCCACGTGAAATCATATTCCTAAACTTTTATTACGTAAATAGCTACCATGAACCTTATCGTATTGGGATAGTCTCCCATGGTTGCTTGAGATAAGGTGACATAGTTACTCGTAAGATTACGTTGAGATGTGTTCAAAGCAGGCTTCCCATAGAAATCATGGTAGCTCTGAAACTATTACCTACTTAGGTGGGGATTTTGAAAATATATAAAACAGACTTTATTGTGAGTAATCCAATTATAATTCGCCATAAATAAATAAGATATAGTCTACAAGCACAATTCTATCAAGTCCATATTGGATTTTTCCACCTATTTGGGTAAGATTATTTTTTGATCACAATGTATGTCGCCCTCGATGTGAAAATCAATCTATATATATAAAAGTACTTACTTACTTACATACTTACTTACATACTAACTTACATACATACTTACTGTGAAATCCACTACTTGTTCAGGTCTTAGATTTAAAATCAAACCCAATAGTCAGTAAGTAAAGTACATGAATCGACGGTAACGTACGCTCGCCACCGATGACCAACCGAGAATGCCGAGCGGAGGGTACCGTCTATTCGTGCACTATATTTTATTGAATGTCACATCTCTTCCTTTTTATAAATTATTTAATTATTTTAATTACAATATTTAGCATCTAGAAACAACCAAAACAATATTTTATAACTAAATCAACCTGTCCAACTAAACTTCTTTATCGGATGTTTCTTCATGATTGATGACTTGCCATTGGCCTTCTACTTTCTTTAGGTGTACAATATTCAATCTGTACTCCTGACCACTTTCATCATTCTGTACATTATATCGCTTCCTTGAGCACTTATAACTGTGTGAGGAATTGGATTTAATTCAGAAACTAGTTTATTTTCTTTAACTACATTCTTCACATATATTTTCTCTCCAATCTCTAATTCTCTGTCTACAGCCCTTCTTTTCCTGTCTTCTATTCATTTGTTCTTCTCTTTTTTCTTTGTCTCTGTCTCTTACTTCCGAATCATTATAGTTATTTTTGAGATCCGTTAGAAAAGGTAATTTGTCTCTAAATTGTTTTCCATAGAACAACTCTGACGGGGATTTTCCGGATTTCCAGTTCTTGAGAAAATTTTCTTTAACACTTTAATTGTGTCTTGAGTCGAAATAGATCTCATGATTTCGATCTCTTTGTATCGACTGTAAAAATCAATGATGACAAAAAGATAATCCCCACTCGGCAGTGGACCTAAGAAGTCAATGGCGGTATCCACCCAGGCTATTGAAGGCAGTTCTCTTCTTGTCATGGGTACTTGTGGATTAGGTGCCGAGACTAAGGTACACCCTCTGCAATTTTTTACAGTATTTTCAGCATTCTTGTCTATTTTAAGCCACCAGACTTGGGTGCGTAACCTAGCTTTCATATTGACAACGCCTGGATGGCCTTCATGGCCCGCTGCTAAAACTTGTTTCCTCAACCCACTGGGAATCACCATTTTATTGCCCCTTAGTAAAATGCCATCATGTAACCAGAGTTCACTTTGAAACAATTTGTAATTATTTACTGAAGCATCCCACACATTATTTATCAAAGCATTCTTTACTAATTTAAACTCATAATCATCATTAGATGCTTCAATAATCGATTTAAGGGATAATGCTATTGGACGCGCGTATTGAACAATCTGGTTAATATGATGGTCATTTTCGAAAGGACTATTTTGTGCACTGGTACCCGTACATAGACGGGATAGTGGATCAGCTATATTAGATTTTCCAGGTTTATATATGACTTTATAATCATTCATTCATTCATGATCAACCCATTACCGGCTCACTACAGAGCGCGGGTCTCCTCTCAATATGAGAAGGGTTTGGCCATAGTCCACAACGCTGGCCGTGTGCGGATTGGCAGACTTCACACGCCTTCGAGGACATTATGGAGAACTCTCAGGCTTGCAGGTTTCCTCACGATGTTTTACTTCACCGTAGAAGCAAGTAATATTTTTTTGTTTTTTTTTTTTTTAAACGCACATAACTCCGAAAAGTTAGAGGTGCGTGCCTAGCTTCGAACCGCCGACCTCTGATTAGGAGGCTGACGTCCTAACCACTTGGCTATCACCGCTTCAACTTTATAATCATTTGATTGTAACCGGAGTACCCAACGCTCGATTCTTGCGCAAGGTTTTGATTTCGTGTCAAATATGACTGGGATCCATTTTCCCACGAAATTGACTAATCCTAAAAACTTTGGATTTCCTCAAGGGTTTCCGGAGGTCTAAATGTTTGTATAGTTTTAATATATTTATCAAGTGGTTTAATGCCTGACGATGAAAATTCATGTCCCAGGAAATTAATTGTTTTTGCATTTAACACATTTATTATTATTTAACAAAACGTTGTTGTCTTTGAGAACTTTTAATACGTGTTGAAACCTAGCGTTATGTTGGTTTTCATCACGTCCAAAGACAACAATGTCATCTATAAAATTTATAACTCCTTCGCATGGCAATAACATTCTCTCCATAATTTTTGGAAATGTTCCGGTGCGCACGATGTTCCAAACATTAACCTTTTGTATCGGTAAAACCCTTTACTCGTTATAAAAGTTCTAATTTCTCGACTCAAAGCGTTCTTAATATCTAATTATGAGAAAAATTTTGCTTTGCCTAATTTAGGAATGAGTAGTTTCATGGTGGGTATTGGTTTTTTTTTTCTTATAATTGCTTTGTTAGCAGCACGCATATCCAAACAAATACGAATATCGTCGTCGGGCTTTAGAACCGGCACCATTGGAGAAACCCAAGAAGATGGTTTATTTACAGGTTCAGTGACGTCCATTTTTACAAGTTCGTCTTTTTTTTATTTATCTTTGATTCCAGAGGAATTGGGACTCGTCTATAGGGTTGACAAATTGGAGGAACGGTTTTGTCAATAGTGATCTCCAATTGGACATCTTTGGGGAATTGTTTTTGTTTAATGGAATTCACATCAAAACCTAGTTTTAGTACATTAAGGGCAATCGCAGTTTCTTTACCTAAAAGGTTTCTTGAACCATTTTCAATGACATAAAATTTCATTGTTAATGATTTAGAACCTACTTTAATTTCTGCATCAAATGAACCTAATACTTTAAGTGGGTGCTTAGCACCATACGCCATAAAAGTTTTGTCAGAAGAATTTTGTTGATTGAAAACTAATAACTTCAGACCGTTTCATAAATTGCCAAGTTTTATCATTTATAATATTGGATCTACTACCAGAATCAATAAGCATTTTGATCTTAACTTCACCTACCTGACAATCTATTGTTGCATCGTCGTCGATATGGAAAATATAGTCTATTGATGCAGACTCTTTACTTTTTTGGATCCCTTTGTTGTTGTTGTTTTCCGTTTTAGGTTTTTTAGCTTTATTATTATCATTTGTGGAGAGGTTAGTACTTTTTCTTTTATTTGCCCTAGTTCTACAATGTTTCTGAAAATGATCCCTGAAGCCACATTTCATGCAATTAGCACTTATCGCAGGGCATGAACTGCTGTCACTTTTGTGACTTTTACTGCCACATCGGCAACAGGTATCAACCTCTGTTCTTGTAACTCATCTGGCGGTTCTAGTGTCAATTTTGTTAAGGCTGGTAGGTGTTACATTTGTACCCTGTCTATCGTGAAACTCGTTCAACTGACGTTCTATCGGTTCTAAGGAATTTGCCTCTGTAATTATTTTTTCTATTGTTGCTGTATCGCCAAGCAATAAAATGTTTTCCTTAAATTCAAATTCAAAATAATCTTTATTCAAATAGTCCTTAAAAAGGCACTTCTGACGCGTCAATAATTTACATAGTAGTTATTTCATGGTGATAACTATGTTTGTAAACTTAAACTAAAGCTATGAGGGTTCCAAACGCGCCACGGTCTAAGAAGAAGCCCAAAACAAACTTAAATTTTCCAAACATTTCGTCTGGTTCCTGCTTCATTAATCAGAAGATATGCCTTTCAAATAAGTAGCCTTGCTTAGGGGAAAAATACTCGTCCAATTTTTTATTGCAATGTCATAAACTTTAGCTGTAAGATCCGTTACATAAGCTCCGGGTATATTAAAATATAGATCATGCATCATCATAGAGACATGCCTCCAGAGTGTAGTAGCATTGCTCGTTTTTTATTTTGATCATTGTTACTCGTTGCTACGAAATATATTTCCAAGGCACGTTTCCATCTCTCCCATCGGGAGCTAATAGAAGTTGGATCACCTTCAAAATCGAATGGTTCTAATGTCGGTACTTGTGATTGGGACATGTTAGACGATCTGTAAATATAAAGGGACATCTCAACTAAATACGTACTAATTGAATAATTCAGATATAAATATGTTTGAACATTTGAATTATTTTAATAAAAATTAGGTAAGGACTTATTTGAAAGGCATATGATAAGTTCGTTGATGAATTATTACATTGATTACGATAGACAGTGCCAAATACAACCCATTCGACTTCAATTTCATTAAGTAGGTACTTGGCCTTAACAGGTTTTATTTTAGTTGTGTGACACTTCATACATAAGTATATGTTAAGTTTTAACCATACAAATGCATTTATTAATGACTTCAAAGTTATTGAAGTGGTACTTGGTTACTCTAACTGAGTAACAGATTAACGATAATAATATTTTCGTAGGTACATTTGGCTAATTGATCGAATATTGCGATAGGTACGATAGAGGTATTATTTATTTGCGAACAGATTTGGTCAACAATACACAACTGTAATCGTAATTGAAACTTCCCAAAGCACTTTCTTGAATTCCTATTCTATTTGCTTATTATTTTTGAAACGTAGGTAAACACAAAATGAAAACTGTAATGTGCCGACACAAAGGTATTTCTTAACAATTAACCCGTTAGTAATTATCTTATCTTTTCTTTTCAAAACAGTTTGTGGAATTATAATTTTTTGTTGTTGACCAATTTCTGTAAGCAGGTACATAATTTGCGTGATAATTTTACTTACTGCGCTTTTATTCGTCGCCAATGTGAAATCCACTACTTGTTCAGGTCTTAGATTTAAAATCAAACCCAATAGTCAGTAAGTAAAGTACATGAATCGACGGTAACGTACGCTCGCCACCGATGACCAACCGAGAATGCCGAGCGGAGGGTACCGTCTATTCGTGCACTATATTTTATTGAATGTCACACTTACTGATTAAATACGAGATCTCAAAATCTGTTGTACGTATAAAGCTATAATTTAGCAAGTAGGTAGGTGATAGTTAAGAGATGTCAGCTAAAAAAAGTATATTTGGAAATTCCACCCCTAAGGGGGTAAAATGGGGGTTGGAAGTTTGTATGAAATGTCTGTGTTTTTAAAGTTAGAGACACAAACATTTGCATTAAGATTAATAATAATAAATAAAATACATGTTCATCAATTTTTTTTTAAATATTACTTGTATACACTAATATTATTCAGTGGAATTAGGAACCTCCTAAGTTTCTAAATAACGACTATTACAGTTTTTAGAAGCAAGAATGCTGATTAATCAGTCCATTGTACTGGTATTTTCTTAATATGTAGACGTTGCGTTATATGACATCAGTTGAGTAATTTGATTTAAAAAAAAAAGGTTGGGCACATTATATACCTACCTACATTGTTTTTTATGAAAATCCACTAATTTCTATGCAAAAATGTTGCGCCTCTTACTGGAGCGTGTAAACTAAATCCATATAATAATAGATACACTCTTATCCAAAACGATAGTCATTCTATTGTAAAATCTCTAATTTTAAATAAGTTGACAAGTTAGTGCAGCTGTGATAGCCTAGTGGTTAGGACGTCAGCCTCCTAATCAGAGGTCGGGGGTTCGAACCCGGGCACGCACCTGTAACTTTTCGGAGTTATGTGCGTTTTTAAGGAATTAAAATATCACTTGATTCAACGGTGAAGGAAAACATCGTGAGGAAACCTGCACGCCTGAGAGTTCACCGTAATGTTCTCAAAGGCGTGTGAAGTCTGCCAATCCGCGCACGGCCAGCGTGGTGGACTATGGCCAAACCCTTTTCATATTGAGAGGAGACCTGTGCTCTGTAGTGAGCCGGGAATGGGTTGATCATGATGATGATGATGACAAGTAAGTCATTTTACGACTTTGATATCAGAAGGTGAAGTCTGGGTTGAAACGAGCTGATCTTGAAAATAAAAAATGTTCTCTTTTGCGTTTGAACCACGTTGCATTTCGGAAAGGAAATTATTACCAGACTTGTATACAGAGATATAGGGAACTCTAGCAATATATAAAAACTAGAATTATAAAAAAAAATGACCGCATTTTTATCGTTATCCTGTAACTCTCGCAATATTAGGCAAAAGAAAATGTATTTCAACTACAATGTGTAAGGCTATATTTTTGTCTGGTGGGAGGCTTACACCGTGGCTAGTTACTACCCTACCCACAAAGAAGTGTCGTCAAGCGACTTAGCGTTCCGGCACGATATCGCGTAGAAACAAATTAGGAGCGTGGGTTTACCATACTCCTAACAGGTTAGCCCGCTACCATCCTAGACAGCATAATCACTTACCACCAGGTGAAATAGTCGTCAACAGCTAACTTGTATAAAAAAAAATTAGACAAATTTCATATAAATCTAATAATAAGTAACTAAAGCATTAAAGCATAACCAACAAAAACAACCAGAAAACTTTGATACTTTTAAATTGAAAATTTTATTTTATTTTTCTATTATAAAATAGTTTTTATTGATATTTCATAAGGGAATTGATATTAAAGAATCTCAGCGTCAAGTATAAGCCTTATAATATAGGGCCTGTACACACATCTAGATTCATAAAATTATTGATGAAACATAAAAACGATGGAACAACAAAATACCTACAATTTCGTATTACATTCATTTTCCCAGACGTTGGGTAATAAAAATTTCCGCGGATATATTTTTCAGCTCGTGGTTTTATTTCATTTTGGATCGTAAAAATTCATCATTACTAGGGGTCTAGCATGAGTTTTTACAGTTTTCGACGTCGTAATTGCGTGTCGAGTTACTTCATAATCAAAAACGTTTGACGTTTACTTTGTGATATTTTTTTCTTATTACGACGTTTTGACCTTATCTGAAAAGCTGATACATATAGGTATAACAGTAATACAGTAATCAAAATTACCATGTATTTTGCGTAAAATGTATGTGCGTTTAGTGTTTACTTTGAAATGATTTTATATACATTTTATAAAAATCACTAACAAACCTTTTGAGTAAAAAAAAAACAGCCTTCTAATTCTAAAAGATTTCTTAAAGATTTCTTAAAGATTAAATAACAAACATTATTAAAGTGGTCTGCGAAAAACGCGTGATAATCGCTCCATCTCATCGGTGGTTCGTCTATGTTCTATATAAACCCTATGAAGCCACAGATAATATTAATTCAGGGCCGTAAAAAAAAAAATCTACACTATGAGCAAGAAGGCATTTTTAACCGGATATTGATATGGGACGTGTATGCGGTAATCTGATACACCTAATGCATGTATGAAAACCCCTCCGACATCGTTGGGGACTGTGTGAAAGCCACGTGCACATATTTTACTACACCTTTGAATATGAGACGAAGTCGCGCGAGTAAATAAAATGTTCGAGGCTGAAATGACGTTTCCCTACGAACCGTAGCGAAACAGACCGCGAGATATTCGAAGAGAGATGTGCCCTCTGCAAAGCACCGGCCCACTGGGTCAATAAAATGCGAGGTATCAACAGTACCTTGCATTACATTTTATTGTGATCAAAGACTATTTCACGAAATTTATCACCTAAATTTTTTCAAAGTGTATGCACTCTACGATAGTAACAGCGCTTTGCTAGTAAACAAATATATTTTTATACTTGATTGCAGGAGAGGATCGGAAGGTGTTTTCTGTGTTACGTTATAGGACCAAAAGGAGGTCAAGGTTTTTCTTAATATATCGCTCACGCCCATGACCTATCGGCTTATAAGAGTATACTCATACCTAGCGTTGGTTTTGTCAAGATTAAAGGAAAAAGATGGACGGAAGCGTTTGCGAAAAAAAAACTATTATCCGAACACAATATTTTTTATAGTAACTACATAATAAATGTGTAAAATATACAAGTTTTAGTATTTTGAGAGCTTCGTTTACTCAGGGTGTTATTTAATCCATGCAACGGAGCGAAAACGTGCAGGATTATTTCGTTTGGTAGTTACCAATCTACCAACAAATACGTCCCGTCTAAGGGGTTTAGCATTCCGGTAAGATGTTGCATAAATAATGCCGATTGGTTGTCTGGGTTTAATACACCTGCTATACCCATAGCTCGCTACCATCTTAGATTTTAGTTCAACTTACCATCATGCGATATTGCAGTCAAGGGCTAACTACTAAAGGATATCGTAACAATATATCGACAAAGACGTGTCGCATAGCGATTTAGCGTTCCGGCACGATGTCGCGTAGAAACTGATTGGGAGTATGGGTTTACCATACCCCTAACAGGTTAGCCCGCTACCATCATAGACTGCATCATCACTTACCATCAGGTTAGATTGCCGTCAAGAACTAACTTGTAGTGGAAAAAATATATATCATAATAATTTAATCATGCCATATCCAGATAATTAGATTGACCTATTCCTGCTCAACTGTAGTCTCAACGAACCCGTAGTGGGTTCTGTTCCGAGGCAGTGTTGTAAAGACACCATCGCCCCTAACGTGTTCCTCTTGGGAGCTATCTCATGTAGTTTATTTATGCGCGGTCATACGGCTTGGATGGCGGTAGACCGGCGAGATGGCAGTGTAACGTTACACCACACGGTCACGTAATATTACACTGAGGTTGGACACACTGAGTCATCCGAGCGAATGTGAAACCAGTGGGTATAGTATGCAGTAACAGGTTTGCCTAGACTCTTTAGCGGTGTATTGACAAAAACAATGACGTAACCTCTAATAAAAGAACTGATGAAATGTATTCGTTCAAAACCTTTTGTAAAAAAAAAGACCTTTGAATCACAAAGATCTATTTTATTTATTTTTTCGGACTGTCTATTAGCTGTACAAACCCTATTGGTTGCCACAGCGTAACCGGGCTGTTTGGCGAGCTTCGGAAAGAAGCTCTGCCAGAAGAAATTTTGACCCCTAAGGCTCGAAGAGACTAAGGGAACGACTGCCTAAGGGCGCCTCCTTTGAGGTCGAACCTCGGCTTAGGCGACGTTTGGGATAACGGGGGGGTCGGAGCACAAAGATCGTTGTCTTGTTTAATAATACTCGGTTATATATATTGGGGCCAAGTAATATAATCATTATATATATATGATATTCAATTATTATTCTTTTTATAAAAAAACAGAAACAGTTTTCTCAAACTTTTCTGTATTAACATCAGCCCCGATCGTTATCTGCTAAGAACTAGGTATATGACCTAGGTTCACGTTATAGCTAATAATATAATGTACTTTGTGTCTTAGACTAATCTGTTTAATGCGTTACTTATACCCTTCATATAATTAATATTGTCTGTACATAAATAATTTCAAGCAAGCACCTAGCATTTTACTGTAATCGCTATGGCGGTTAAAAATATTTTTATTTTCCCAAACATAAACTAATATACACTGTAAATATAAGCAATAGACATGCATGTGCAATGAAAATATTTTTAATTGTTTTCTCTTTATAATATACCACGTAGCTCTTATCTAAGCTCTAGGAAAAGACGGTAAAAATAGAAACTATAAAAAATGTTATGTGTTTTGTATCGTAACTAAATAATTCATCTCTGCATATGTATGATATGAATATACGTACTAGGCTGTCTGAAAAACATATAACTAGCCAATTGCACAGTTGGTAAAAACTAGGCCACCTGGCCTCGTTGGACCAGTGGTTAGAATGATCCACGATGATATCCGATTCGGGATAAAAATTGATGGGTTTTTCAATCAATAATATAAGAAAACTGCAACAGGACGAATTCTGTACATTAAATATATTGTGAAAATTATAATTGGAGGATGCTTTACTATCGATACTGATCCCAAAACCATTATTTCTTTTTTGTCTGTCTGTCTGTCTGTATCTTGGCCGCGCATCACTCCGAAACAACTGG
Source organism: Lasiommata megera (assembly GCA_928268935.1). Taxonomy (NCBI): domain Eukaryota; kingdom Metazoa; phylum Arthropoda; class Insecta; order Lepidoptera; family Nymphalidae; genus Lasiommata; species Lasiommata megera. Next base: position 17,560,400 of record OV743308.1, on the reverse strand, counting down.
ATAGATTTGGTATAGAAGTAGCTGATACTCCGGTTCAACATATAGGATAGTTTTTATCCCGAAATTCAGCACGGTTCCCTTGGGAGAGGGGATGAAAGTCAAAATGTGTATTTAGTTGCAATTCATCAACGCTCATTTATTTTATTTTTTTTGTTAGAAAGGAGATACTTTAATGTTTATTCTGTAATTATTTCAAGGTCGTCGGTTTAGTAATCTATTGCTTCATGATTGGAAGACAAACAAACACACTTTCACACACACTAACTCAGCGCAGACGAATTCGCGGGCGTCGGCTAGTTTGGTAATAAATTCAAGTTACCGAAATGTCAATAATATCACATCAGTAAATTAATGTCGAATCTTTGAAGGGAAAACTTTAAGACAGTCGGTTACAGTTCAAGCCTATATTGCATTGTGGATCTATGCTCTTAAATTCACGCCTTCGCGTAAGTAATCCTGTGGGCATAACTGCCGTGCAATATAAAATGAATAACCTTCGACCAATAAAATATACTGAAAAATAAGAATTTACTCACTGGTGTCTATTTACGTTTGCTAAAAGCCAATAAGCTCGTGCAAAGCAATAGAAGTGATTTAGGCAAGGAAATACATAAATAGTTCGTTTACTATTCAAACATTTTAACCAATGCACATACACAAACACACATTCACACTCGTTCACACACACATACATATACGCACACACTCATACACGCTTAAATAATGTTGGCTTTACTTTAGATAATTTATCTCTTAGAATAAATGTACTATATCCCTGGAAGGAACTACCCTCTGCAATACAGGTTTTCCTAGTGCAGAGGGTAGGGACAAATTATATATATTGTAAATCGTTTTTAAGCAATAAAATATTATCTTATCTTATTTTATCTAAATATAGTAAATCAGTAAAAAATTATTCTGGACACTTCCTGCTAGGTTTTGTATGTTGATCGTTTTCAAATGAATAATTAGGTATGGTGAAAAAGATTTTTGTCTCCAATCGATAGGAGCAATTTAAAGCATTTAATTTACAGATATCGGAATCATATTATGCTGATTGCATATATCATATCCCAAATTGGGACAAAATAAGTGATTGATCCCATAATAGGTGTTAAAGTATGAAATGGCCATTGCCATAATATATGGTCTTAATAGAAACAAAACCTTCACGGTGTGAGATTTCGACTAAAATTTTTTTCATGTGCCACCGTAAGAAATCCTCAACAAACAAGAGTTCCGGCGGACACGAATGTTTTAAGAAAAAAAAAACAGATATATATATATTAGGTAAAGGTTAAAATATAAAAATAAATCATCAGTAGTAATATTTGGGTTGATATGAATGGATACGTAATTAACGGAGTCTACCCTGTATCTAGGAAAGCAAGCTAGGCCCTACGTCACGATTATTGTCACTGAAATCGATTATTACGCACTTAAAACCTTTCATGCTACAACTCAAATATTTTACTTGGCCGGCCTGAAATTGACTCTGCATATACATATAATGTAAGATGTCTGCGTTTAAATCCTAAATACTATAACATATACTATACACCGTCACTCCCTTCTAGCCAGCCAAAATAGATCGCACATACATATGTAGGGCTTTTCTCTTATTCTTCTCTCTAATGGAGTTTGAATACCCAAAATATGAGTTCTTCTCTAACACTTTGAAATTAATAACTATAAATCATCATTCTCAACACTTACTGGTAATATCATAGACAACAACAGCCACAGTGGAGTCCCTGATATAGGAAGGTATGAGGGAGCGGAACCGCTCCTGCCCCGCCGTGTCCCACAGCTGCAGTCTCACTGTGCGATCCTCCAGGTACATTGTCTTGGAGAGAAAGTCTATTCCAATAGTTGCCTGTTGAAATAAAATTCTATTCAGATTTCTAGTTCCTTATTTTTTTATATTTGGATATAAAAAAAATGTGTTGTAGGTGTATAACTAATTTATTTGGTATAACATGGCTTTCTTAAGAAACTCATCTGGCCTAAAGAGGTAGCAGGATAGATGTGAGAATCTATCCCGGTACCTTTTTTATAACTTCATCCTTACTCATTCTAAGCCACACAAACAGTTAAAATATTTTAGTTATCCCATTTTAAACATTAAATTGTATTTTTTTTAACAATAACAAAAACAAAGTATATTTAATTAATTCAAATGGCACTGCAAAAAAGGGTTGCTTGGATTTCTATTTATGTTTTTTTTTCTTTTAATGAAACAATACACAAGTTTTAAATTATTTACTTAAAATTAAGTAAACAGAAACACCACTTAGTAAGAAATAAAAAATTAAGTTTATGATTTCTTCATATACAGTAAAGTAATCTGTATATAGTAAGATAAAAGAACTGTATAAATAGAATAGGTTCTTATAATAAATTTCTAGAATAATATTTTTTCATGAAAATACAAATGACCCTCTAACTATAATGAAAATATAATTGATAGTTCAGTAATAGTAAAACATGTATTTGCAATTAAGAAAACATATTCTATTGCTTTATCCTTATCACCAAAACATTGTGTTATCACAAATAAAACAGCTATTACTTGAATGATAATAAAGGTTAATTAATTAAATTAAGGTGTACATAATTTTAAAACATTCACAGGCATTATTGCTTCTTATGGTAAAAAGGGTCAATTACATTTTGAACAAATTGGATGTGGATCGCAACCAACTTTCTAGGCACAAATCCAAAAGGCATGGCTGATATTTTATTTTTTAACTTTTCTATCACATAGATAGATTTTGTCAATTTGTACTCTGATTTTGTCAATTTCCAAAGCAAATGAATTTTGCAGAACTGAAGATTGTGCTATTAGCAAACTTTATTCTCAGTCACGAGAAAACACTACTTATAGACAAATCAATTGAATTTATATATAAAAGCATTGCTAACAATGTAAATAACATTGTCATGTGCCTTTAATGCAATAAGATATCACTTGCTTTAACAATGAAGGAAACATTGGGAGAAAACCAGTGTGATTTAGATCTCCAAGAATATGAAGTACAACAGCCAAAGCCATTATTATTCTAAGAGAACTTGAGACCTTTTATGGCCTGTAATGGTTTTATAATAATAAAACAAAAATAAACAAAATAAAATGATGTCAGTTGTATGAAATAACTTCATTATTTATTATTAAAATAACATGACCAGAATATATCTGTTTACTTGACTTTAACTTGTATGATTTACAAAGGAGAAACTTAACTATTATTAACTATTCAACACCACGAGAAAGTTGATTTTAACAGATATCTTTCTCAGTTATTAGGAAGTGGACTTAGTGAGTTTTAGGTTACTTTAAGAGAATGTGCAAATTTTGTGCAACTTCATCTAGTGTGTACATATACTACTATAATATATTTTTTATGTCAAGTTCAGTAAGAATTTTACCCTGCTAGTTTGTAATACCAATCAAAAAAAAACAAAAAAATATTATTCTTATCATCATACAAGTGTCCTCACAGTTAGGTAGTTATTTGGCATTCCAATTATCAGTATTTGTCTCTTATCCAAGTGTTTTAATTTCTATAATAATATAAATGTTTAATCAGCTTAAACTCACCTGATACGTGTTGTCAAAACTATCGTACATGAACCTAGTGATCAGCGACGTTTTTCCGACTGAAAAAAAAACACAAGTTACGGGTCATTGCACCGTCTAATTACGTCGAGCCTATCCAACAAAGAATGCATTGGCTAACGGGAGTAAAGAATAACGTGAGAACTGTGAGATCGAGCGACGATATTACTCATAAACTCAAGAGTAACCTAGTACATCTATAACATTTATGCTGCGTAATCTACAGTAATTACGACATTAAAATCGATGTCCCATAAAACGGGATTCCATCAAATCGAAGTAGGTCGATGTAGGTCAGTAATTCAATAAGTCTAGACAAATCTATATACGTGTCGTAAATTCAAAAACTATAAATTAAAGATGTACGGCTGCCTGGCCAATTTGAGTTGGACTTACCACTCTGTTCGCCCAGGAATACGAGCTTAAACTTGCGCAAGGGGTTACCAAATTCACCCGACGTAGACATGGTTATTGTATTATTAAATTAAGTTTGCTTAACTATATTTTCACAGTAATTCTTATCACAGAAAACTACATGAACAATGACAGATCCTCGGCCACTCCTGCGGCAGGCACACACGAGCGTAGCGCCGCCACGTTACGGCAGACTGACGGCGCTAGTCTCTATCGAAAGCCAACTCAGCAAAATGACATCATGCTGTTATTGGATCCAATTTTGTAAACATTAAATATAACTTTTTACTGTGGTATACGAATATATGTGAAACTAATATTTTTCCAAAAAATGTCTCATTTAGGGAACTTTAAACCAAACTGGTTTATTCTTGAACGCACCATTAATATGACTTTGACAATTGACATAAGTCTGTAAAAGTGTGTACCTATATGGTGTCAACTTGTCAAGTACACAATACAGATAAAGCGTGAGTTCACGAATATGGGAATTTAATATAAATAAATTGCAATTTACTTTCTTCTTTTTTTAATTCTTTCACTTCTTACCTAAATGGGAAGCCAAAACTTGGTGCAGACCTGATGGTGTATCATCATATACTGCGTAATCACGCAGTCTATTAGATTTTAGCGAGCTAACTTTTTAGGCATATGGTAAACTCATTCTTCTAATTGGTTTCTACGCGACATCTTGCCGGAACTCTAAATTTGCTTAGCAGCACGTCTTTGTCAGTAGGGTAACTAGCCAAGGCTGATGCCAGAGAAGAACAGAGAAAATTAAGAAAAGCTAAATTTCTAAATTGATTCCGTAGTGGATCGATTCCGAAACCTTCCGCTTATAAGCCTATAATGCAAGACAGAATATCGTCACCATCTTCCATTCACATGACGTAGGCGAAGTGCAAAGAACAGATTTTGCACATTATTATATAATTATAATATAATTGTTTGTCTATTAGCATTACATAGATGGTCATTTATTATCGTTTAATACAATATTGAATATATTTATATACGGTTATCAGCAGCATAGTAGCTTAAATTGAATAAACATATAAAAGCTCAAGTAAGAAACCTTTTTATGGCATTCCAGCTAAATGTACACCACTTGTACATCAGATTTAAGTAGATGAAGCCATGAAACAGTGATTAATGTGAAAACCATGTATGGATTAATTAAGGAAATTGAGACAGTACTTTTTTTGGAACTAACTTTTAAAGTTAGTAAAAATCCCAAGCAAACATACTCAAAACACTTGGAGTATTGTTGAATAATTAATAACTTGCAAAGTTTGCGTTTGACTTGCTATTAAAATAGCTTGTAATGTAAAGATCCATATATAATACAGCATAGTCTGGTAGTCTTTCAAAAAAACTTAAACTTAATTATTTTCTATGTAAGACAAGAATTTCTTGGCAGTATATCTTAATTGATATTGACTTAACTTGCCTTCAAACCTTTTTAAGACTACCACACTAATTTAGAAATTAAAAATCCAAATAGGAGAGGGATCCAACATGAGACTCATTATGAGGCGTCATGCACACAAATAACTGAGTAGGTCAAATAAATTGAAAATATGGAATAAAACACAATACAATATTTTAAAACTTTTCTAATATAGGTAACTGCACAATAAATATTTCAAAGTTATCACAAAAGATACAGAACTAAAATGTTTGCATGTTACAAAGGGTCAAATTTTCAATCGATAGATAGTGTACCCAGAGCATAAATTATAAGTTGTAAAGAAAATCTGTCTAATATTTTGGAAGATTCAATTAAGGTGCACTTGGTTAAGAAAATTTACAGCTGTATTACATAAACAACATCATAAATTACATACACGTTATGTTTGCTATCATTTTAGTGATATTTTATATTTATAGTTTAATTACTTCATAGTAAATAATATAGCCTAAGTTACTCGCTAAGCCTGGAGTCTGAAAAGGAGGAGTCTCCTGATAATACCTACCTACTACTAACCCTGAAAATTCAAACTACCTTCTTAAATAATATCAGATAAATTTGTAAAATAAAACATTTTTATGGAAGCAGTCTGAAATTTTTTTGTTGTTACTGGCATTCATATACTCGTAACTCAAAATTATGATATCAGAGTAGCTACGTGATTACCTACGAGGTTAGGGCTATGTACTTAACGAGATTTGCGGAAACAAGAATACAAAAGCATTTATTTTAATGAAGATTTGGCTCTGTTTGACACCTATATTAATCTTAGAAATAGGTATGTACTCATTTTTTACCTGTCTTTATTGCCCTTTAAAGTGTTAAGTTTTTAAGAGTTTTTAAAGGTTTTTAAATAATTAAATTTCAAAATATCCTCTATTTTACTGTGTTCTTTTTTAGTATTTTTAAAACAAAGGCTGTTAACGTTACAAGACAAGTAAAAAAATTGATGTACATCTTATAATATACGTTATTATAATTTTGGAAGTAGATATCTTCAATAAACATGGTTGAAAGGAAGTGTTTCTATTCGTATTCTAATGACAATATATTTTTAATTTCTTAAATTTTATTTTATCTAGTTACTCTTTCACAATAAATTTAATTAATGTTTTAAATAAACGATATTTATCAATTTAACATCTTTGGTTACTGGCCAAACTATTCCGACCGCTGTTGTTACTTAAATTTGAAATATACACTGCAGTAACTAACAAAAGCTCATCCAAATTAAACGATACAGTAGATAACTAAATAAAGATATTTCACAAAGTACCTCTTCACGTCTTTACTCATTAAACGTACCCGAAAACCACAAAATAATTAGCTCTTAAAATGGCTTTTTTATTAGAAGCGCTGATACTTAATGCGCGTAGATTAAGGTTTAAAAAAAAACCTTTAGAAATATTGACTCAATTCGGTAAACCAAAAATAGATGTTTGATGGGTTCGCGTAGTTTATTGCCTATGGTTATTACTAACAAATAGATTAATAACTATTATAATAAGAATTATTTATCTAAGAGCCGGATACGCGGATACACTCTGCTAGTTAACTTTTATGAAGAAGGTAATTTCTTTTTCATAACCACAGCTTGGTACCTACAGTTTTCCGGTAATTAGACCAAACTAGCAGTTAGTCAGTTAGTTAGTTGACCAAACTGCATTGGAAAACACTGAAAGTGTATGCAACCAAGTATGTGTAGACTGTAGAGAACGAAGATGAAGATATCTATAGAAGCTTGCAAATATGCAACAATGGTAGTTGTAAAAATCATAGCGATATAAGGTACCCACGAGACAGGATTACCTAGTGTGGGTACCATCGGAATATGTAAAACTGTAACTGTGTTTTTGGTGAAATAAATATTTTTAATTTTAATTAATTTTTAATAGCAATGGCAGAGAGCGTTTCAACACGACAAGACGTCATATGGAGTCGACGAGGGCCTACGTGCCGCAATCTTCCCAGTATTTTACACATGGGGATGAAACGTGGACAATGGACAGACGCGTTCGAATGGTTCTGGACGCGTATGTCGAGCATAGTCCAGCCAGCCAAGCGCTCGATGTGTCTATTAATATAGATCAACAGTTCACCTATCCTCTCTATCTATGGCCACGCAAACATAGCTTGGAAAAGTTTATATAAAAAGGTGACACCAAAGATAAAGGACCCAAGACCGTGCGCCAACTATATGGGGAGACCAATTCGTACGGTTTTTAATCCAGTGCGAAAGTGGCCTCAACAGAAGCCCATAGAGATAACACCCCCGATCGAATATAAAATGTCACCAGGACCACGACCACAACTGAAGAAGTTGTGAAAGAACGACCGCGGAGACACAATGTTAATAGCAGACTTAAAGCCCTTAACCGTTACTATTAAAAAGCGCCAATTTCAGCGAAAAGGGCCTGACTCATACATCGAATTAGCTGGAGGCTATAAAACTGCTCCTATATTTTTTTTATCCACTACAAGTTAGCGCTTCACGGCAATCTCACCTGATGGTAAGTGATGATTCCGTCTAAGATGGTAGCAGGCTAACCTGTTAGGGGTACAGTAAACCGTAATCCTAATCGGTTTCTACGCGGCATCGTGTCGGAACGCTGAATCGCTTTGCAACACGTCTTTGTCGGTAGGGTGGTAACTAGCCACGGCCGAAGCCTCCAACAAGACTAAAGTGCATTTTCAAAACAAAGTGTATACCGGCCGTTCCTGCAAGCGTTTATTTAGTTTAGAAGAAATCGTTTAAAGAGCGGTTTGATGTAACGAGTTCAACCTGACTAAATATCGATTATTTATAAGCCAGTATTAAGTCTTATTTGAGACATGAATAAATTATAAATATGTGTAGGATTCAAGGCGCGTGTCGCATCGGAGGGTATAGGTTCTCCTCAACCACTACAGCACCGCACAACACGTCGTAGCCCGTTCGGTTGTAACGGAACATAAACACAACAGCACATAGAGGAAACAGTAGTGATATTAGGAGGTTCTTTATCACGGAGCGGGCCAGCGCTGAGAAGAAGCTCAACTTCTGGCCGGGGTATACCAGGACTGTCTCGTATGGTCTGTTTTCCACTGGTATGACGGCCGAGGCGCTCAGCACGCGAAGGCCCAGCAGCGCTTTGCCTGGAGTAGCGCCACCGGCCCTTCCAGCGCAACAGCTCAAGAAGATTGCCTGTAACCAAATATTCTATCATTTAGGGGATCCCTAAGCGAATATCGTGCCGTAGGTCGTAATAACTTTCTCGAAATAAACAATTTGGAGAGTTGCTAGGTGGTTTAAATTGTAGAAAGAGTTAAATATGTATGTAAATGCAAAAAAGTGCTGTGATAAGCCTAGTGGTTAGGAAGCTCCCTAATCAGAGGTCAGGGATTCGCTGCCGCGCACGCACCTCTAACTTTTCGGAGTTATGTGCGTTTTTTAAGCAATAAAACGATGTTTTCAAAACTCAAAACACCTGTTTTTAGGTACTTGTAAGATACCTTATTTACCTTGGACGGTTCTTAGTTAAAGTTGATTTTTGTGCTGTTGTCAGGATCGAGAGTTATTATTTTTGCATCCATCATGATCAACCCATTCGGCCGGCTCATTACAGTCTACATGGATCTCCTCTCAATACGAGAAGGGCCATAGTCCACCACGCTGGCCATGTGCGGATTGGCAGACTTCACACGGCTTTTAAAACATTATGGAGAACTCTCAGGCGTGTAGGTCTCCTCACGATGTTTTCCTTCACCGTTGAAGCAAGTGATTTTTTTTTTTAAACGCACATAACTCCGAAAAGTTAAAGGTGCGTGCCCGGATTCGAACCGCCGACCTCTGATTAGGAGGCTGACGCCCTAACCACTGGTTCATTGGTGACTGTTAAAAAATTTAAAATAATACTATACCTCTAATATGCATGCTACAACTCTGTAGAACATTTCTAATGCAAGTATTTCAGATGTCAGTTCCCATGCAAACTGGTAGTCATTATAATTCTTACTGAACTTGTCGAAATCAAACTTGTCCAGGTCACTGAAATTCAGAAAATTTTGTCAAGGTCCTTTACTATAAAATTAAATTTACCATGCAGTGAGCTAGAAAGAGAATCAGACTCTTGGAGTTAGACTCTAATCTATAAGCTGAATTCAAGCACCACATAGGTATTTAAGGCCTCATTGTAAATGCAATCATCATCATCATCATGATCAACCCATTACCGGCTCACTACAGAGCATGGGTCTCCTCTCAATATGAGAAGGGTTTGGCCATAGTCCACCACACTGGCCATGTGCAGATTGGCAGACTTCACACACCTTTGAGAACATTATGGAGAACTCTCAGGCGTGCAGGTTTCCTCACGATGTTTTCCTTCACCGTTGAAGCAAATGATATTTTAATTTAAAAAAACGCACATAACTATGAAAAGTAAGAGGTGCATGTGCCCGGATTCGAACCGCCGACCTCTGATTACGAGGCTGACGCCCTAACCGCTAGGCTATCAACGCTTCTGACATAGCTTCTGTAAATGCAATGCAGCACAATTTCCTCACGAAGTTTTCCTTCACCGTTGAAGCAAATGATATTTTAATTTTAAAAAACGCACATAACTCTCAAAGTAAGAGGTGCATGTGCCCGGATTCGAACCGCCAACCTCTGATTACGAGGCTGACGCCCTAACCACTAGGCTATCACCGCTTCTGACATAGCTTCTGTAAATGCAATGCAGCACAATTATACAAGCACTGAGTGCTTTGTATTAATATAATATATTCTATTTCATTAATACATACTTGGCAATTAGAAGCGGTGATAGCCTAGTGGTTTGGGCGTCAGCCTCCTAATCAGAGGTCGGCGGTTCGAATCCGGGCACGCACCTCTAACTTTACGGAGTTATGTGCGTTTTTAAAAATTTAAAATATCACTTGGTTCAACGGTGAAGGAAAACATCGTGAGGAAACCTGCACGCCTGAGAGTTATCCATAATGTCCTCAAAAAAGGTGTGTGAAGTCTGCCCATCCGCCACATGGCCAGCGTGGTGGACTATGGCCAAACCCTTCTCATATTGAGAGGAGACCCGTGTTCTGTAGTGAGCCGATAATGGGTTGATGATGAATGATGATACTTGGCAATCATTATAAACTGTAATTTATGAATTGAATGCAGAATTTACTCACATGACTTCAAATGTTTCCACAGCCATAAATGTTAGAGCGAGCTTAATTAGAAAAAGAAGAACGAAGTCAATGAACTCAGCAAACACTCTCTTGTATAGCATAGGTATTACATACTCATATCCTCCGTGCCTGGCAATAACTGAAAGTTATAACAATTACATTATATATTTAGCTATATTATGAATTTGTTCTCAAAATGTTAGTTTATTTGTACAAAGAAAAAAAAAAAAGTGTTTATATGATTTTGAAATAACAATATTGATTAAGCTAGAGTTTTATAACATTATTATTTTAAAACATAATGTAAAGTTTAAAGTAGTTCATTGAGCTATCTCTCCATAGCTAGGTTAGAAGTATCAAAAGATAAAATTTGAAATTAAGAGACAATTACAAGACAACAAAACTCACTTTCAACTTGCTAATGGTTTAGGCTACTAATATGTTTAGGAACATAAATAAAACTCAGGAATTCTACGCACAACTGTATTAGCTAGGTAGCCTTCAACAACACACATTGTCATTAATATTTTTGTCCTACCTACTACTTAATTCACTTTATTAAATAACAAAGTCAAAAAGTACCCACCTCAAACTAATAACAATACTGTACACAACAGCTGCTAAACCATTAGCAAGTTGAAATGGCAATGAGCAGGCCATGCTTGTCTTAGGTGGTACAGCCGATGGACCAGAAAAGTACTAGGATGGCACAAACAAGCATATGTAGTGTGGGACACCCTGCAGCACAATGGGTCAACAACATAGAGATTGTGATGAGAGGTGGGTGGATTACAAAGGACCAAGGCTATTTGGGAAAGGCATCTATTCAGCTATAGGATTACACCCCGATATAATTCTATACTTACCTACTTAGACAATTTATTTGGGATCTCAACCTCAAAATTTGGTTCTGAGCTTGTGCCAGAAAACTTTGTTGAAGTACCATGAACCTAATACGTGGCAGGTCCTGGGTTCAATTCTCTAGCTTAAAACATTGTTGTGCAAACATAATGACAAAAACAAACTTTATTAACCTGAGACTCAGAGCCAAAATAATCATGGGAGTTGTGTCCCAGAAAGCAGGAGATGCATTGCGATGGTGAAAACAGCCATGACAAGCTTAACCGGAATATGGAGAAATCGTGGTGTAAGCAACAACACCAAGAGCTGTCTGGTCCGTGTCTTAATATTCTTTATATTCATGTATGGAGTAGAAACATGGACACATTCGAGATGTGGTGCTGGAGACGCATGTTGAGGATTCCTTGGACAGCCAAGCACACAAACTCCATGTGTCCATCCTAACTCAGGTATGGATAAAAACACCACTTTCCTCCATATGCTACCAACAACTGCTCTCCTATTTCGGACACATCATGCAATGTGCGTCTTATTGTGACAGGCAATACAGATGGCCAAAGCTAGCTCACCAATCAGATGGGCAGACCAGCTGAGGGACACTAAGTGCAAATTTCACACAATTGCAAGACTAGTCTCTGATAGAAGCCAGTGGAAACCATTAATCCACACAAGGTTCCGCACTTCAGTAACCAAGGAACGACTAGAGAGAGAGAGAGAGAGAGAGAGAGCCTCAGAGAAAAAAATTAACTGAGCCTAATAATTACTATAAAAACACAAATCACAACATATAATTAGCATAGTCTACACATGAGAGCCTAAGCAGCGGTATAGGCTCCTTATGATACATGTAAAACCAGTTGCAAGCAGTCAATAGTAAATAATTTTAAAAAATTAACAGTTTACTTTCTTCCGCAGTCCGTGGTGGAGGTAAAGCCGGCTGATCCTGTGCTGGCGGCCTCGGAGGCGGTGGTGCTTCGAACTGCAGCGGTTGTCCTTGAATCTGGTAGTTGTTATTCAGCAATGGAACGTTCGTGGCGTTGTTCTGGAGCCCTTGCAGCGACATCATGTAGTACGGAAAACATGTCGATAGGTTCTGGTGAATCTGCGCTTGCTGTAGCCATAATCTCAGTGTCTTAAAGTAGACATCTCGCTCCGATTCGTCTCTTGGCGGTTCATGATTGTCCACGAGTCTCTCAGTTTCCGACATTTTGACAAAACTACATCAATGTGATAAAACAACAAATTTTTGAGTAGTTTGAACAGTAGGTACACGTCAGTTTTGTTATTTTATTGAAATTTATTTTGACTATATTCAATTAATGTCTAACGAAAAAGTCACAACTGTCAATTGTCATATGTCAAGTCATACATAGGGATGTCAATATTCATTTCATACCGAATCCTTCGATATATATATAATAATTATATAATTAATAATTAATCGCGAAATCGGGGAAAATTCGAATTTCAGTTAAAGGCGGTCATTTAAGGGACATATATTTTGGAAATAATATGTACCAATAAATGAAAAGAATAAGATTTTAAATCCGGCACACAATTAACCCTTTCTTTGCGAAAGTTTTCACACTCACGACTGCGTGACGAAACCATTGACACAATGAGCCTTGAGTAGTTCAACTCCGCAACGTTGCTGAGCACCACTACTAACGTCCCCGGCCCCACTGCTGTAGCGCGTCGTTGCTAAATAAGAGCCCACCTCTCTCACCTCCATCGTAGAGAACATCCATTGAGAGATGATTAAAAATGTGGCATGCATGCACTGCGTTGAATGACCTGCTCAGTGTACCATAGGTACCATGGATTTTTCTCAGTTAACAATGTATGTTAACTTAGATGACGTTACGAAAATAAAAACAATGTATGTTGACTGAGCAAAACATCATTCACGCTGGACGAGGTGTTAAATGTTTCATAATTGCCCAGAATGTATTATGTAGTTAGTGCATAATGCCATAAAAGAGCATTATTCCGTTTGCCAAGACGTGTAGTCATTATGTCTTTAAATATTGAAATTTATGTTCGCTCTTATTTTATTCTGAAATTAATAAAACTGAACAATCAGTATATATATAAATAATCGAATGAATCGAAGACTCATCGGTACTCAAACTCGACTTACATTTCTATTCAAATGTCATTCTCATAATATCTCAGATGAGTCCACCCTTACCGAATTGTCTATGATAATATCGTACATAGTTCGTTTTCTCAAACCAGGTATATATTTATTTCTGGCAAGTTTAAAGGCAAGTCTCGTTGTAAAGGGCAGGGCAACAATGGTAAACAAACGTCAGGCGGCTTGTCATCTGGCCATCGGATGCGTGCGCAATTATTCCTAGATTTTGTGGAGTGTGGTGTGAGTGAACATTGGTGTTAAAGCACAGGGATTGTTCACTTGAACTCGAATTGTATGTTACTTTTTCCCCGCATAATTTGCTGCCACCGTGCGTTAAGTTACATTCGCTTTTGTGTAGTGTTTACTTATGTTCGCCGTGAACGCGAAAAGGTGTCTGGATCAATCGGTATAATTTACTGTAATTTCGCTCAGTAGAATGCGATGGGTGATTGTTGATGAAGAATAAAGAAAACTACACACTAGTTTCGTGGGCAGCTACCTGTGAGTATTCTAGTTTTCATAAGTTTATAAAACTGCGTACTTAAACACGTACGAAGCAAAGTTACACCTAAGTTTTATCTTATAACAGGTTAAAGGTACTCTGGTTTCTACGGAAACTAATTTATAAAGCGGTATTTTGCGAGTGATGGTTAAAGTTGACCCTGACATTTGCAATATAATCGTGATACGCTTAAAAACTGCGCTGAACATGTTCTGATAGCCTTGAGAGTTTTTTTATACTATTGCACTGATGTGGGTCACTCACTTCTTGCCATTAGAGTCACCTGGAATGCACAGATACAGAGTAATAATCCTTAAGTAAAACAGGATAATAATCTTTCAGGCAGAACTTGATGCAGGCCTTGTGTCTAGGCCTGTTATAGCCTGTAAGTTCTACCTGTATGTAGCAACTGTTGATACAAAAATAAATAAAAAAATACACAAAAGGACTAGGTGTACTTTTGTGTAATTATTTTTATATACCTTGATTAAATTAAAATTGCCTATATCTTTGTAAATCAAATCAAATAATTTATTTTGCATAGATTGAGTCAGTACAATTGGTGTTACATTGTAAATTTATAATTTCTGGCTCGACTGATAGTCCTTTAGATTAGAGCAAATAATATTCAAACAAACCCACTCTAATATGGTAGAGATTGTTTCCTAATTTAAACACTATTCTTGATTAGGTATAAATATAATTTAAAACCCAACTTTAGTTATTGTCTCACTTCTAAGCACAGGTCTGCTCAACCCACAAGAATACAGTACAGCCCACTGCATTGCCTCAATTTGATTTTGCTGGCTCAGGTAATAATCACTAACTCCTGACGTATGAGTTGTCAGTGATAATTTTATTTATGTTAAGTACTCCATGAACTACATATAAGTAAACCGGCCAGTTACTGACTTAGTCACACTTGTATCAATGTAGAATTGGTGGATCTGAGTTCTAGGTCCCTCTGTCATAAAAGTCATTAAGCACTCTGCACCCAGCAGTGAGAAATAAAAAAAGATTATGATGGAGTATTCATTAACAAGAAAATAGTAATAATAATTATAAATGGTGGTAAACTGCGTTTATTAGCCAGAATGATAATATACTATAAGAAAATAAAAAACAAATTGATATTTACCTTTTATGATTTCCGATTTGTTGACCGCCAATTAACGCGCGACTAATATCGAATATTCAACCGAACATCCGGCTATCCGGCGAAGGTTCGCAGGAAGTTCGGTATTTGACCTAACTGCTATTCCGCTATTCGTTTCGTCTGTTTCAGCTAATTAATAACGATCTTTTAATGCCGACATATTAAAGTGCCGTGCCGTTAAAGTGGTTATAGCCTAGTGGATAGGGCGTCAGCCTCCTAATCAGAGGTCGGCGGTTCGAAACCGGGCACGCACTTCTAACTTTTCGGAGTTACGTGCGTTTTTATAAAATTTAAATATCACTTGCTTCAACGGTGAAGGAAAACATCGTGAGGAAACCTACACACCTGAGAGTTCTCCATAATGTTCTCAAAGTCGTGTGAAGTCTGCCAATCCGCACATTGCCAGCGTGGTGGACTATGGCCAAATTCTCATATTGAGAGGAGACCCGTGCTCTGTAGTGAGCCGGTAATGGGTTGATCATGATGATATTAAAATGTACACACTCTAATAAACTTCACGCCGTTGTCCAATGCTACGGAAAGCCTAAAGCTACGTCTATCGTAAACAGGTATGACCATACAAACCAGGAAATCCGAATTGGTGCAGTATGCAGCTCATCTTAGGAAGAAAGCGTGCTCATCTATGAGACAGTAAATAGTTGTTAGAACAACAATAAATAGCTCTCCGCGATAATCTATAAAACGATGGAACATGGCATGGGGCAGTGAAAAAACTGCATCGCTTCGTAAGGGCATTGCTTTCTGGTTTTCAATGCATGCGATAAGACCGTCTCAATTTCGTTTTCTCCATCGTATGTATTAAATAGGCATCACATGCTAAATCACATGAAGTTCCGGTGAGCGAAACGTGCGTAGATAGTGCACTTTTAAAGATCTGTGGTGGCGATTCATTCAGTCTGAGCGATACTTTTTTGTATGGCTAACTAAGAAGAAGACAATGTGTACAACGATTCAGGGAGTCGGCGCCGATTGTCCTAATTAATATTTAATGCGCAAACGCAGGCGGCGGCTGCATTACAGGACACTTACTCACTGCTCGCCGCCCTTTCGTGACGTGAATTGTGACGTGGGCGACACTGTCCTTTCCGACTGCGGTGTGTAATGCTATAGGGCTACCTTTTGAGTGGGATGTGTCAAGATGCAAAGCGTGGAATGTGCATCGCTCGTTGTAGAGCTTATATCATTGATTCCATTTACACCAGTAAACCAGTAGTCATAGCGTAACACCTATCGTTCCCCCGCGATTGTGTCCGCGTACCCATCCTACTTATCGGTTTCCACTCGGCATAATAGAGGGTGGTTACAAGCCGCGGCCAAAGCCTTCCACGAGACCAGACTAGACACGGAATCGAACTCAGGGTTTTAAAATACGACGACGTACAAAATAGTTCGACGAAAATATATATATATAACAATATGAATAGGATACACAATATAAATCCCGTCAAATAAAAAAAAGCAAATATTAGTGTAGAATGTACTTCCGATTGTAGGTATCCTGTCGTCCCCCGTTTCTCTCCCCCTATTGCAGGACCCTACCTTAATTACGATATGCAAGTCCCCTGGTTGCCCGTGCTCAGTTTAAAATGCCACTGACGTCACGATACCATGTCGAGACCCTTCAGGCTTTTCCTACTAGTGATGTTAAAAAGTTTAGATTTACGTACGACAAGCATATTCTAACGATCAAATTTATATCTAATAAAAAAAACATCTTTGGCCTAATGTCAGTATATTGATTCTCCGCCATCTGTCGAGTACCTATCACTAACAACGAATAGTATTAATAATTAATCTAAAAGGGTCGAAATCGTATTGTTAGTTAATTTGTATGCAAATGATTTAGAAGTTTCTTAACAATTTTGTTCGTTGTTGTCCTTTACTAATGTGGCCCTTGTACACGTATAAAGAATTCTTAAATCTTCCGTGACGTGTTTTTAGGATCTGTGAATATTATTGGAGATATCTATCCTATGATATTCTACAGATCTTGAAGTTTAGAAATGATAAAATAACCAGTCAAAATAAAAAACAATCAATCACTTTTTCCTTAAAGCGAATCTCTCTGTCAGTGAAGTCAATAAATAATACGAAGTAAATTTTTTGAATAATTCCTCCTAAATTATTTTTCGAGCACCAGGTTCCTTTCGTCTTCGAGGAGTTACGTTCAATCTTTTAATCTTTCTCAGCTTCTGTGAAAGTTGTTCGGCTTTTGCGACTTCCCCGATTCCCGAATTTTTAAAGATTTCCAATAATAGTTTATGTGTTGGTAACGTCCAGTCATTCAGTGTATTGTAAGTGCTGTCGAAGTTTTCTTCTCTAATAACGCATTTGTGAGCCATGATCTTGTGCTTATTTGGTCATGGGATCTGCTTGAAGTCCTAAAATGTTCACTTTTCTGGATGACTGAGAATCTACTAGTAAGCGGTCACCATTCGCACATTAAGATCCCAATTAACATCAGTCCTCCGATCAGATAACATTTGCATTTGGCAAGATCTTGATTTAAGTTAAGTTCCTGGGATTCCACATTTGCAAGATTGCATCATCAACCATCAATAACGATGGAAATTAATTGCTAAGATTTCTTCTGAAGTCTCCTAACTACTAATCACTAACACCGGGTTATTTAACATAGCTGTTCTGGGAAGATAATTATCGAATAAAGCTGAGTCACATCGTTCGACCGGTTATCTGATCAGTGAGTCAATACAGATAAATTTGAATGGGTATATATTATTTTATCATAAGCAACTGGTTTCCAGGCCTATTTCAAATGAATTGGAAGAGTAGAGATTTTTGTTGCATAAGTAATTTCTTCAGACTTGTTACACAGTTAAGGATAAGGAAAACATTAAGTAAACTATCGATAAGCTGACATAAAGCCACTCCGATATACGAAAGAAGGGATTTACAGAATAAACTTTCCCAGAATAACTCTCGAAATGTGTAAGTTATCTCCTGATGTTTGTTTTTACTAAGGAAAGCGTGATCTATGCAAATTCTGGAGATATGAAGTAGAAAGAATCTAGATTACGAGATAAGGTTCCAAACAAAATCTTTCTGTGCGTCCTTAGGAACGGTTAAACTGATTTTTAGCGGGACTTCACAAGCAAGAAGTACTTTATAAGGAGCAATCCAGACTCCATTACCACGGAAAATCTTCAACCGATGTTGTCGGTACTCTTTTAGTCAGCTAAAAAGCGGATTTGTAAAGTTGTTTGTTATTAATATTTACTCGTAATGTACGAGTACTTACGATAGTTCTGTACCTTTGTACAGAAGAATTACGAGTAGACGAGGAGTTCAGTGACAAACACAGGTTTGTCACTTAACTCTGCTAAAACATATTTTAATATTTTATTACGGAGCGGCCCACTGTTTTATGCTCATGGAGGCCACCGAGGGGGTTTAGTGGGTAAAAATCCCGCATAACCCGAGCTTTTCCCCAAACCAATAGTCGGGTATCTCACTAGGAGATTTCCCCCCTGTAAAAAAAGGTATGGTATTGGTCACTGGTAGATGTCCCAACGTTATGACTTAAATTTATGCATACCTTACACCATTTGCATAATCTCTATCAATACATACATAGCGCGTTTAATACATAACTGGTGCATTCGCATATCCGCCGTATCGATAAAGGTAAGTAGCCAAGAAATCATTTCGATACTATATCAAGTGATAATTATGTTTAGCACTCGATCATGTATTTATTTCGGGTCTGCGGTGAGGTATGCGTCATGCTTATTATTCTTGACCAAATATTGGCGAGGCTCTGCAGAATTAGAGGCGTATTTATATAGGATCGAAGTTTATGACTGTGTCATTAATAATTCATCTTGAGGTTTATTCGTCATATACTGTACTTCGATTGGCATGTGTTAATGCATTGGGTAGCGTATTATTTTGATGAGATGCGCGTCACCGCGTTTACAAGTAACCTATTCTTGTTACTGTGTGTTATTATTCTTGGAGGATAGATAGATAGATAGATAAACTCTGTATTGCACACTACAGACTTGAATTCGAAATAAAAAAAAAAACAAACATAATGCGCAAAGGCGGTCTTATCGCTAAAAGCGATCTCCTCCAGACAACAGACAACAGGATTTCTCCATTTTATACCTGCGTATATGTTATTATCTATTTTTTATTTACATACACCTATATTTGTACGTAATATGTATGTACTAGCTATATAATATTCGGAAGCTGAATTTTTATATTATCTGAACGTTTATATTTTACGTTTATATATGTATGTTACGTTCTTAAAAACCTTAACTGCTCAACCGATCTTATATAGTCAGTATTCTAGAGACATATGATACTTTTTATTCGGGGAAAACGGAAAGGTCTCCGCGAATTTAAAATAAACGATAAAAACGCGGGCTGCGAACAGTAAAAATGATATTTGAACTACATATACTTATACAGCTGGTATATTGATAGCGTCACTTTTATTGCACTCGTTTTTATTTTACTGTCTCAACGGATAAGTACAGTATAACAGTTTAATTTGGAGGTCCTGGGTTCGATTCCCGGCTCGAGTCTGGTCTGGTGGGAGGCTTCGGCCGTGGCTAGTTACCACCCTAGCGACAAAGACGTGTCGCCAAGAGATTTTAGCGTTCCGGCACGATGTCGCGTAGAAGCCAATTAGGAGCTCGGGCGTATCATACTCCTAACAGGTTAGCCCGCTACCATCCTAGACAGCATCATCACTTACCACCAGGTGAGATAGCCGTCAAGGGCTAACTTGTAGTGTATAAAAAAAAAGATCATCAATCCTCGAAGGAATTTCTCTTTATTATCCGAGTTCCGCAACGAAACAAAAAGGCTTTCATACCAACACGTAACAGGTTAAACGCTGGAGACGTTTCCCCGAAGGTCATTTATCACAATCAGCCGTGTGACTCCTGGGGGGCGCCATCTGCCCTTACGCCAGAGGCCTCTGTGACGTCGAGTGATCTATATCAGTAATGTTCATTTTGAAGTGCTTTTATGTGGCAATCTCATAATTGCGAAGTATAAAAATACTTTGCATATAACTTGGCGATAATTAGAGGAATTTCCACGATCTTCCATCATGTACCAAAACGCGTTTTCTACGCACGTTTCGCTCCAACACCGGTGGAATCCTCCGCATTGATTTCATAGCGTATTACTTATGAACTTTTTTTTTTATACACTACAAGTTAGCCCTTGACGGCTACCTCACCTGGTGTTAAGTGATGATGCAGTCTAGAATGGTAACGGGCTAACCTGTTAGGAGTATGGTAAACCCACACTCCTATTATACAGTAACCGTTCCACTACCCTCTGCAATACATGTTTTCCTAGTGCACAAACAGGTACAAATTATATATATATTGTAAATCGTTTTAAACAATAAAATATTATCTTATTTCTTATCTTATCTTATTATTGGTTTCTACGCAACATCGTGCCGGAACGCTAAATGGCGACACGTTTTTGTCGGTAGGGTAGTAACTAGCCACGGCCGAAGTCTCCCACCAGACCAGACTCGAGCCAAATCCAGAATCGAACCCAAGACCTCTATCTTTATAATGCGATAGCGCACGCACTGCGCCACGGAGGTCGTCTTAACTTACCCATGGAAACTTGGTGTATCAGTCCATTCGATCATCGCTCGACTGTTGAAAATATAGAAAAGTGAAACAGTGGAATCTCTTTGCAATGAAATCATCTAGCTACTCTGTATATCAAGGCAAATAATAACTATTAGAGTCGCTTCAAAGAATCGTATTCCAGACATGCCCGATAATGAAGACGAGCATTCATCAAAGTTCATCTTCTGTACACAGCGTCGCGACTTTGATCTCGGCGCGATTTGACGTCAGGCGGAAGGAGCAGTTTGTTTTTGGGAATTTATCATATGATGCCTGATAGTTTTAACTTTTAACATGATGTTTAATATCTAGGGCATATCGATTTATTACGAATGTACTTATATTAGCCTTTATTTTTAGTTTTGTGCAATATCTATACAAATAAATAAAATTGGAATGTCTGTTTGCAATATTGAAATAACCGTTTTTTACTACATGCATATGAATATGAATACGGTACATACATCAAAATAACATTTTTTTACAATTTTTGTCTGTCTGTCTGTTTGTTCCAGCTAATCTCTGAAATGGCTGGACCGATTTTTACGGGACTTTTATTGGCAGGTAGCTGAAGTAATAAGGAGTAACTTAGGCTACTTTTATTTTAGAAAAATAAAGTAATGTTGCAATGTCCAAGTACTGTACAGTACCGCGCGCAGCTCACGCGCATGCCACCGGCTGTGCCATTACGTCTCAGGCGCCTCCCACTTCTCACACCAATTGTTTTAGCTTAGTAATTATTTCAAGTAATACGGGTTAGTAATCTATTGCTTCGTGATTGAAAGACAAACAAACACACTAACTCAACGCAGACTAAGTCGCGGGCCTCAGCTAGTATTAAATATAATTTAACGTAAGTAAGTAAGTAGTGTTATCTAAGAGGGAAAAGTGCACTGCTCTGAAAAGCCATCCAACTTTAACTGCCCTTCAGTTACTTTTATTTTTAATGAATTAAGGATACGATTACATATAATACAGTTAGTATTTTATTTGTACTCCTTAGAGATGAGTCTTGACAGTATTACATTAAGGATCTATGGTGATCGCTACCATCTATAATTCGAAACGATAATGGTACCACGAACAGCTATACTTTCTACGCCTTAGTTGTGTAGCCTCTTCATGATTCACTATATATTTTTAATGGATGCTTTCTTTAGTGCAGATCACATAAAATATGCGAATATTTATCGGTATATTCCGGAGTTTCATACAGTGAACACGTGTCCATCTTATCCATTCTACTAACTCCGCTCCAAGAAAGGTACAGAGACTTTTCCTGCCCAGCGAGTCGGGGCGATATTGTATAGGCGAGGCATAATAGAGAATCTAACAAATATTTACTCCTGTTTCTTACAAGTATTTTTCGATATGATATTACAATTTATGCAACGTATCGATGAAATATTAGTTTCTGGTATTTTCAAAACTTGAGTAATTGAGTGATTGTGATAATCTTAGTCGTGGACAAGCAAGTAACCTATCTATTTTTGAATTCAGATTAAAGAACTACAAGATTGAAACCAAGCATAATATAATATACTTTGGCATTTTTACTTCAGTTTCTTAGACATAGATAGTTATAATTTTACTTTATTTTTATCTTTTAGAGTACCTAGTTATATTTAACTTATGTGTTAGTTATTTGTAACCCGATGAGTGGGTTAAGGTGTGAAGTTGCAACTTGACACAATGGAGTTATTCTAAGTTACACTTCAAATCTGTTGTGGAATATTCAAGACGCCATTATTGAAACCGAGATTGATGGGAATAACAATCCTTTTGTCGGAAATGAGGTGCGGTGGGGATCGTAATGTTGTCAGTCATGGGTCATCAGGAATGCATAACTGACTGTTTCCGTTGAGCTTCAACGCAGTGATTCTGTTTCGAACTGTTTTTTACTTGTACATAACGTGTCCAATACCTCGTTGGCTGTAATGGAAGTTTCAACCATTGTGAACTTCTCTGCCTCACATATGGTTGAAATGGAGGTTTTAGCCGTTGTAATCTTACCTGCCTCACATATGGCGCTAAAACGTGAATACTTACTGAAAAATCTACAATATTATTTTCTCAATGAACTATCGATAGAGCTATGGTAAGAATTACCTTAATTGTTTTTTTTTTTATTCACTACAAGTTTGTACCTGGATGGTAAGTGATGATGCAGTCTAAGATGGCAGCGGGCTAACAGGTTAGGCGTATGGTAAACCCATACTCCTAATTGGTTTCTACGTGACATCGTGTCGGAACGCTAAATGGTTTGGCGACACGTCTTTGTCAGTACGGTGGTAACTAGCCACGGCCGAAGACTGCCACCAAACGTAATGTGATGTGCTGTCAGTGCCAAAACTATTTTTCATTTATCAAACGCTGCGAGGTTAGAATACCAAAACAGTTACGTTCTTACCCGCTAATACTATTTGTATTAGCGGGTAAGAACGTAACTAACAAATAATTTTACAAATTGTTTCTTCTTTTTTCATGATTAATTCCGTAAGTTGTTATTATTTTGTCAATCGCAAGTTATTTTGCCAAAGTTATACACTAATGAAATGTATATTATACTTTTCATAAATAAAAGTTTATTATTATTATTAAAGGATGAAATTCGATACGAAAAGATATGCAGGAACTAATGTCATTGACATTGTGAATACCATCAGCAAGCTGACATGGCAAAAGAAATTCTGTGCCTCGTAGATGTGGTGTTCGTCAGACCTGAGAAAACTTAAAACTTTCGCGTTTATAATATTAATATGGATTATCGTTATAATGTCAAATATGTAAAGTGATCGATTACTTATTTGTGTAAGTCAATCCAAGATTAAAGTAGGAAGGAATCAATCTTAATTTTACTCGAGAGCGAACGGGTGACTCTTATATCATCATCAGTATAAATACGTCATATACCTGCTGGCAAGACCAGCGTTAAAGTGGATTAGACGTCCATTGGCATTAAACTTATCTCGCCAATAATGTGTTAAATTTATACGTGTTAATTTTAATTTAAATATTAATAATTATACTTACATAGGTAAAGATATCGGAACTTTGTAATACAAATGAGCCTTGAATAAATTAATTAAATTGTTATTCAAAATAATTGTATGCACACAGCATGTGCCCTGCAACTAGTTGTAATCCTCGACTTCGTTCGCGTGGAAATTTGATGTGTACTATCGAGAAATGACGGCCGGATCAAAAAATTTAAAACACAGGAACCGTACATTTTTACGAGTCATAAAAGAATTGTATTTGTGTTGTTCCAGATTCCAGTTGTGATAATCTATATTTTTTTGCTAAAATTTTTCCAGATTCGTTATTGGCGTGTTTTAGTCACAAACAACCAAGACTTTAGCGTGGCTAATGGTACTGAGATTCCACTTTCATGATATCTATGGAAATATAATACATATATACGCGAT
Organism: Lasiommata megera; assembly: GCA_928268935.1. Classification (NCBI taxonomy): domain Eukaryota; kingdom Metazoa; phylum Arthropoda; class Insecta; order Lepidoptera; family Nymphalidae; genus Lasiommata; species Lasiommata megera. Next base: position 17,535,989 of record OV743308.1, on the reverse strand, counting down.
AACAAAGATTCGCCATTTGACGGATATAGAGACTGTCAGACTTGTGTATTTTAGCTACTTTCACAGCATTATGTCATATGGTATTTTATTATGGGGTAATGCTGCTGATATTGACACTATATTCGTTTTGCAGAAGAGGGCTGTTCGTGCGATATACAAATTAGGTCCCAGAGAGTCATTAAGAGATAAATTTAAAGATTATAAAATAATGACAGTGCATAGCCAATATATATATGAAAATTTAATATATGTTCATAAAAATATTGATAAATTCAAGAAAGAAATGGACTGTAACGCACCGAACATCAGAAGTAAAAGTAAATTTGTAGTAACGCTTAGTAGGCTGCACAAAATTAGTAACTCATTCAAAGGAAATTGTATTTTATTTTATAATTAATTACCTATTGATATCCTGGTTTTTACTTTGTAAACTGATTTATATTGATTAATCTCCTTGTTTTTATAAACGTTCACTCGTCGAATTATTATCAGTCACAGTAACTTTTACTGGAGTGCTGTAAAATCGTCTAATATAACACGATGGGATCTCAAGCGTGACTGTTTGTTACGGAGTATAGTTCCAACATAAAGCACCACAATATAAATATAGAATAGGGTGAAGTACTCCGAGGAATGCGCTCCCAACCGAAAACAGATAAGCGTTAGGCTGTCCACAGATATGCCAACTTGACACGTGAAAAATAAAAAAGGAAGCATCCGATTGCATCAAGTATGAAGTATGTTTTTCAAAATCAAATTTAATTAAATATAGCTTTATTCATGAATCCTATTAATGTCATCTATGAAGCGTTCATATATTATTTTAATTTATGAGGTGATGGTGTTAACTACACTCGCCACCTTAAATCTAAAGCTAAGAGGTTTCCAATTGCGCTCAGGTCTAAGAAGAAGCTCATAACAAACTTAACCAGGTTATTTCTGTTATCACCATCTCACATAGTCAATAATGAATTATAATAATCTATGAAGTTAGAGCAATAATTCACATCCAGGCTTTTTTAACGTCTATATAATCCTTAATATCGTAAAAGTTTTATTAAAACTTTGAACATTGATAGACATCTCCAAGGTTTTAATTGGTAATTTTTTATATAACAAAATACGATTTCCTTTGAATGAGTTACTAATTTTGTGCAGGCTACTAAACGGTTGTTCTAGTTCTATATTTAACAAAAACAGGGTGAAATACTCCGAAAATGCGCTCCTTATCGAAAACAGATAAGCGTTAGGCTGTCCACAGATATGCCAACTAGAAACCAAATGCCAACTGGAAACATCCGATTGCATCAAAAATTAAGGATTTTATTCTAGTTCCATATTTAAAAAAACATGGTTGGTATTCTTGTAAAGTAATAAAAGCATGCGGTGACAGGGTACGTCGCAGTGCGCGTTTTGCATAAATTCTCCGGTCATCGCTTTCATATGAACTATGGGTAATATAATGGACCGGGTGCACTGGGCCGTAGCGAGAACAATACTATGGGATGACATTTGAATGCATACTTATTTGCGCTACGGTCACTTTATGCGTTTACCCAAACGCTACACGAACGGAAGTAACCTTACTGAGGATTTAATGTTGTACTGAATTTCTTAATATCGTGTGACACACTTAACATACTATGATCGGCTCGATTATTCCACCACACTACAGATGTTCCAACACGGTCTGAACAATTCAGGTTGGGTCGTATAATGGACAAGTTGGAACTTCTGTTGATAGCTGTACCCGTGAATACATTCAGGTGATGACGTCACGCTACACGGCTAACACGTTACGCCATCATAGGATTCCGCTGAAGCATTCGGCATTTTTTTGTGTGTTGACTTACTGATGAAAATGTATGGCGGTTTACTTAGATATTTATTTTATTCATATATTTGTAATCAACAGCGTTTACATTTCAGACTTAATGGTAAAATAAGGCCAAATAAGATTACAATTAATATAAAAGGAAAGACCAAACTATACAAACTTTGAAATTTAACAACTTTGTGTGTGTGTCTGTGTGTGTGGCTCTCTCTCTCTGTGTGTGTGTGTGTGTGTGTGTGTGTGTGTGTGTTTTATATTGATATATATATGTAGACATATATATATATATATATATATATATATATATATATATATATATATATATATATATCGAGTGGATACAGTTCGTTAAGGCATAGGTAATAAAGCACGCATAAACGTGTAGATTAGGCTAAATCTGCTACATTGTTCTTAATAAATTAGTCTTCACTTAAACAACTGTACAGATTTATTTTCGTGTCGGCTTACTTAGTGCGCATACTAACCCTATCTTATGCGTCAGTGACAAGCGCTTTATCATTTTACGATGCGCACTTGCCTATACGCATAAAGTAGATACTATATAAATCTACAATGATCGATTGATAGCTTTATTTCCACGGAAAGAAAAACTTCTATATTTTTTTTATAGCTCACAGGTGGAACACCTGTGAGCTATAAAAAAAATATAGAAGTTTTTCTTGTTTATTATTCATAGATTCGCTCCCTCTACAATACTCGATACTGTTGTTCTGTATCCAGAATTGTAAATGGTTATGAACAGTTATATTGCTAACTAATATGACATTGCTTACTAAGCAAATTAGTAATCTATCTAACAAAAACAAGATCCTGGAAGACGATTTCTAATCGCAGCACCACGTTAACCAGTCAAATTGTTAACCATCATATATCCTATAAGAATCCCACCGTTAATATATCCAGTGATGTACACACGTACGTACATAATAATTGAAGTATTCGTCATCATAAACAACCCATTGCCGGCTCACTACAGAGCGCGGGTCTCCTCTCAATATGAGTAGGGTTTGGCCATAGTCCACCACGCTGGCCATGTGCGGATTGGCGGACTTTGAGAACATTATGGAGAACTCTCAGGCGTGCAGGTTTTTTGTTTGTCACGATGATTTCCTTTACCGTTGAAGCAAGTGATATTTTAATTGCTTAAAAATGCACATAACTCCTAAAAGTTATAGGTGCGCGCCCGGGTTCGAACCCCCGACCTCTGATTAGGAGGCTCACGTCCTAACGACTAGGCTATCACAGCTTTTTAATTATTGTAGTTAATATATTATAGTATTATAAAATATGTATTAAATAATCGAAGATACTCGTAGAAGCATGCCAACAGTTCGTGTTTTGTGACGCCGAAACATGAGGCCTGATAAGAAATCTATTAGTCTATAACTTTCGGTTTAGTTTTTAGTTAAGTAATGTAGTTATGCACTAAAAAAATGCACGAAATGAGGGTTGAAAAGGCTGGAACAGATCTCTTATAGAGAGCTTTCGTTTGAATACTTCGTATATAAAGATTTGTTATCAAAAAATTTGGTAAAAAAATAATAAAAATGAAAATTAATGAAACATTTATTAAATGGTCGCTTCATAGATGTCTGTACTAAGTTAACATGCATAAATATTTTAGAATTTTTATACACCTACCGGATTCTCATGTTCTCCTGGTACTTGGAATTTTATAACAAAAAAAAAACCGAATAGGTAACTTCACCATTTTTGCCTCCACCCGGAATCAAAGTTATGAACTCGTACCCCGTAGTCGCTCACCGCATCACGAGGCAGTTAGTATCATCGGTGAGAAGTCAACTGCTAAGGAAAATTTCGTCGTTAGTAGGTAAAGGCCGCAAATCAAACTGTTTTTATTAATTACATCAATTTGTATCTCTTTACGTCATTAAATATTTGTCCGTGTCAATGGCGGTTTTATTTTCCTTAAACATGTAAGATTACATTAGGTTTTAATAAATAACCAGCTGACGCCCGCGACTTCGTCTGCGTTGAGTTAGTGTGTTTGTTTGTCTTTCAAATACGAAGCGATAGATTACTAACCCGTATTACTTGAAATAATTACTAAACTAAAACAATTGGTGGGAGAAGTGCGAGGTGCCCGAGACGTGATGGCACAGGCGGTGGCATGCGCGTGAGCTGCACTTGACAGTACTTGGACATTGCAACATTACTTTATTTTTCTAAAATAAAAGTAGCCTAAGTTACTCCTTATTACATCAGCTACCTGCCAATAAAAGTCCCGTAAAAATCGGTCCAGCCATTTCAGAGATTAGCCGGAACAGGAAACAGACTGACAGACAGACAATCAAAAATTGTAAAAAATGTTATTTTGGTGTATGTACCGTATTCATATCCATGTAGTTAAAAACGGTTATTTCAATATTACAAACGGACACTCCAATTTTATTTATTTGTATAGATGTATAGATAATTACGTGTGTAAAAAAAATAATCATATTATGTGTGTGTACATGGCATTGGTATTGTACGGGGTATTGTGATTTCCCCACATCCATTCACGTAACGTGGGTTTACATAATTAAATTTGTACCTTTATTTGGAACTTCCTTGAGCCGGTTTCAGTAAAATTTTATCAATAACTATGCTCGTTAGAATTTAATAGGCACGTAAATAATCTTATAGACCGATAACACTTTAGCAACGGTAGAGTGGGAGGCTTCGGCCGTGGCTAGTTATCACCCTACCGCCAAAGCGGGTCGCCGAGCAATTAAGCGTTCCGGCACGATGTCGCGTAGAAACCAGGAGTACGAGTTTTACAGGTTTGCCCGCTACCATCTTAGACTGCATTATCACTTACCATCATGTGTGATTGCCGTCAAGGGCTAACTTGTAGTGTATAAAAAACAGAGTTTTTCAAAAACCGACCTCGACTATGAGATCCACCAGCAATTCCTATTAATAACTTACATAGTAAGATAGTTGCGTAAACTTAAAACTAAAGCTATGAGGGGTCAATACGCGTGCTGGTCTGGGAAGAAGCCCACAGCTAACTTAGCCTGGTAACTATTATTTTTTATATCACCATCTCACATACCATTTTAGAGATTTATAGCAACGCAAAATGTTTCTTGTCTTTTTATTTTAAGGTATTACTACCTTCTAGTGCTGCTGGTTGCAAAAAAATAATCCTAACTTAAGCAAACTGATAATAATTCCTCAATCATTAAACAAAAAAATACTTCATTCAAAGTGCACTTATATATTTTTTTCTTCCCGCTCGGAAATGCTTTTACGCATCCCCTCCGGAGGCGATGCAGACTGACTGCAGACAAGACTGCGCCGCTTCCGACGGGGTATGTGGGACTCCCCGGCGGCCAGACCAGAATACCCACTAAAACCCAGCGATGCTCCTTCGCGTCGCCTGGTGGCTTGGTCACGGGAACATAGTGCTCTTATATCATTTATCAATACAAAGCACACTCATGAACAACCCATTACCGGGTCACTACAGAGCACGGGTCTCCTCTCAATATGAGAAGGGTTTGGCCATAGTCCACCACGCTGGGCCATGTGCGGATTGGCAGACTTCACACGCTTTCGAGAACATTATGGAGAACTCTCAGGCGTGCAGCTTTCCTTACAATGTTTTCCTTCACCGTTGAAGCAAGTGATATTTTAATTATTTTTAAAACGCACATAACTCGTAAAAGTTAGAGGTGCGTGCCCGGATTCGAACCGCCGACCTCTGATTAGGAGGCTGACGCCCTAACCACTAGGCTATCACCGCTTAAAGCACACTCACGCTTTTTGTCTGGTGGGAGGCTTTGGCCGTGGCTAGTTACCACCCTACCGACAAAGACGTGTCGCCAAGCGATTTAGCGTTCCGGCACGATGTCGCGTAGAAACCAAAAGGAGGATGGGTTTACCATACCCCTAACAGGTTAGCCCGCTACCATCTTAGACTGTATCATCACTTACCATCAGGTGAGATTGCTGTCAAGGGCTAACTTGTAGTGGATAAAAAAAAAAAACACTCAATTATGCTTAACTATAATAATGCTTTGAATATAATACCGGTAGCAGGTATTTATTCCTTTTCGTAAATCGTAGCATTATCGTCGAACTGACATCGACATTAATGACGTAGGATCTAAGAAGAATCTGCGGCGCGCACGTCGATCTGTTATTTATATTACTTTGGGATGGATGGGTGAAAGCGAGTGAAGACGGATTGTGCTCTGACAGTTTGTTTACCATGCCTCTATTTTGGCTGCGATGTTAATGTATGGCGTAAAAAAGGTGCTAGATACTACAATGTTAGATATAGTTCCGTAAAGAATCTATATATATAAAAGCGAAAGGTCACTTACATACTTACTGATTAAACATGAGATCTCAAAAACTATTGTACGTATAAAGCTATAATTTAGCAAGTAGGTAGTTGATAGTTAAGAGATGTCAGCTAAGAAAGGATATTTGGAAATTCCACCCTTAAGGGGATAAAATAGGGGTTGGAAGTTTGTATGAAATTTCTTTGTTTTTAGAGTTAGAGACACAAAAATTTGCATTTAGATTAATAATAATGAATAAAAAACACGTCCATCAAACTTTTTTTAAATATTACTTGTTAAGGGTGGTAAAATAGGGGGTGATGGTTTTTGCTTATTTTTTTATTATGAAGTCTACAAGCTTGAAATTTTAAAAAGATTTGTTTTAGGGCGAATTTTTTTTAACCACCCCGAAGAGGGTAAAATAGGGGTTTGAAGTTTGTATGAAAGTCCAATGTTTTTAAATTTAGAGACGCGAAAATAGGCAATTTGACATTTGCCTGTAGCTTACTTTCTGTAGCTGGGCATTGGCAAGTTTAAACTGCTTTTACGCCACAATGCGCAATAGATGTGGCGCTCTGGTGCATAGGTTGCGGGGTAGCTCCAGCAGCATCCTAAAGATGATCGCCAGCAGGTTGGACTGCAGATATGTGAACCACTGCTGTTCTATTTCAAATGGACTAGAGCGGCGGTGATTCGCATATCCTGTAAAAGTTCATTTACTTACAAAGGTTAAGTATTTACTGCAAAAATATGAGCTGTACTTGTGGATGCTTGAAATAAAATTATTATTATTTATATTATTAAACACAATCAAATATAACAAAAAACGCGGAATAGAATAAAAAAATGGGGCAACATGTCGTCATAAACGCTTCCGGTGCTTGTCCTTGATAACTCAGTCTCGGACTTTTTAAGTGTTTTTGTATATGTTATGGATTTCTAGATTATTATTACATTTTTGTATTTTTTTTTAGTAATGATGTCGGCAGCAAAATTTTGCTGAAATGATGATCACACTATCAGTGTTTCTGTCAAGTCGTCGCGGTCGCATTGAGACGATTTCTATTTTTTTTTTATTCCACTATAACTTGCCCTTGGATGCAATCTCATCCGGGTGAGTGATGATGCAGTCGAAGGTGGTAGTGAGATAACAAGTTAGAGCTACGGAAAACCGGCTACGGCTTGTCGACATCTCTTTTGTGTAGCCATGGCGGCAGCCTCTCACCTAACTAAACTCTAACCGGGAATCGAACCCCTTGCCCTTATTATTACCTTCAATATACATGGTTCTGGTGGGGGGCTTCGGCCGTGGCTAGTTACCACCCTACCGACGAAGACGTGTCGCCAAGTGATTTAGCGTTCCGCCACGATGTCGTGTAGAAACCCATTAAGAGTATGAGTTTACCATACCCCTATCAGGTAAGCCCGCTACCATCTTAGACCGCAATATCACTTACCATCAGGTGAGATGCCGTCAAGGGCTAACTTGTGGTGTATAAAAGAAATATATATACACATCGGAATGTATAAGTTAGCTAGAATGCAAAGATTACCCATTCAAGTATCATCATGATCAACCGATTACCGGCTCACTACAGAACACGGGTCTCCTCTCAATATGAGAAGGGGGTTTGGCCATAGTCCACCACGCTGGTCATTTGAGCCTTTGAGAATATTGTGGAGTACTCTCAGGCGTGCAGGTTTCCTCGCGATGATTTCCTTCAACGTTGAAGCAAATGATATTTTAATTTTTGAAAACGCACATAACTCCGAAAAGTTAGAGGTGCGTGCCCGGATTCGAACCGCCGACCTCTAATTAGGAGGCTGACGCCCCAACCACTAGGCTATCACCGCTTCATTCAAGTATATACTTATTGTATTACGGCAGGGCGGTAGGGAAATACGTGCGAGGGTAAACTTCGCTCCACCCGATATACCTATATACCTAGAGGTCTTTGATATCGGCAGCCTTTCAGCCGCCGGGTGCTTAGGTTAGTTATTTGAAATCTGTATATCTTATATATATCGATTGCGGTGACCCTACTATACCTATGATTCGTTCAATAAGATTCCTTTATATTTTCAGCGTCTGTATAATATTAATGCGACACTGTCTTACGGTATAGTCTGGCCTGCTAATGAGAGGTCTACCCAAGCTATACAACCTCGATGGGACCCGTATGTTAAAGAATACAATAATACACCAGTAAAAAATTCAATGAACAGTTAAGTAAAATCATCAATAATTGATAATAAGGCGGCCTTTTTTATACACGGTTAAGATTAATAGTGTCTGCAAAATAGTAGTTTTATTTTCAACGCAACTTTATGTAGATATACTCATGTGAGTATAGAACTCAGGATTCTTTCATCGTCATCATGATCAACTCATTGCCGGCTCACTACAGAGCACGGGTCTCCTCCCAATATGAGAAGGATTTGGTCATAATCCACCACGCTGGCCATGTGCGAATTGGCCGACTTCACTCGCCTTTGAGAACATTATGGAGAACTCTCATGCGTGCAGGTTTCCTCACGATGATTTCCCTTACCGTTGAAGTAAATGTTATTTTAATTGCTTAAAACGCACATAACTCCGAAAAGATATAGGTGCGTGCCTGGGATAGAACCCTCGACCTCTGATTAGAAGGCGGATGCCCTAACCACTAGGCTAACACAGGTTTACCGAGTGTTATTTGGACTTTTAGTTTAGGATATAATAAAAATAATCGTATGCGAGGGAAGTTTTTGTCTCTGTGTAATGTATGCTCCTTATATAATGCTAAAGTAAACCGTTACGGACTCTTAGTTAAAGCGCGTATATTCTCCGCGAAAAGCTAGTTTTTTTAATAAGATATACAAAATGAAGTTTACATAAATATAAAATGAAACATAAACTAAATATAATAAGTGCTCAATCGGTCAAGAAGAAAGTTCTGGTTTGATTAAGAAGAGACACGATGCATATACCTCTATACGCCTGATGAGTGACTGATCCTTTTTACCTGTTCCATTGTTAGCAACGTTTTTTTTTTATGCACTACAAGTTAGCCCTTGACGGCAATCTCACCTTATGGTAAGTGATGATGCAGTCTAAGATGGTAGCGGGCTAGCCTGTTAGGGGTATGGTAAACTCACACTCCTAATTGGTTTCTACACGACATCGTGCCGGAACGCTACATCGCTTGGCGACACGTCTTTATCGGTAGGGTGGTAACTAGCCACGGCCGCAGCCTCCCACCAGACCAGACTCGAGCCGGGAATCGAACCCAGGACCTCCAACTTTATAAAGCGACAGCGCGCGCGCTGCGCCACGGAGGTCGTCAAACGTACTTGACAATTTTATAACTATCTGCATGGCGTATTTCTGATTATGTATTCAGTAACTACAAAATATGGAGAAAGAGTGGAAGAATGAGATCACATTCTTCCACTCTATATGGATCGCGGTTGATACGAAACTAACAACCACGATACATATAAAGAGCTCACTTTAGAGGAGTACTTACGCTTCTCTTCGACATAATGATTGTTCGTCAATTGTCGTGAGCCAAATATAATTTAGATACCTACACTCGGCGAGCGTTATTTCCTCTGCAACTGTCGAGTGTTGACCTAGTATCACCCCCCTACTTGTGGACCCGCTTGTTTCCTGACGTTAATTCAAAGTTGAAACATCGGCCGGAATAACTTTGTACATGAGCGTCGCGATAGGTAAAGTTTCGAACGCCGCACGTCTCTTCGGATTTTGATGATATATTTATCCTGTAGAACGTAGTTATTAAGCGGTGTTGTTCGTTTATATTGGAAATAACATGAAACCTTTGCTACTTTTTCTGGGAACTAGTATTACATAGGCACATTTACTGTGGTTTGTTGACCTAGTATTGATAGGTACTACGTGCCAGACCCTGCGTTTCCTGATTCTGTACATGATATGTTTAGAAGCTCAAAATGTTTGTTTGGCACTCTGACCTCCGTGACACAGCGCGCGCGCTGTTGCATTATAAAGTTGGAGGTCCCGGGTTCGATTCCCGGCGATTACCATCCTACCGACAAAGGCGTATCGCCAAGCGATTTAGCGTTCCGGCACGATGTCGCGTAGAAACCAATTAGGAGCATGGGTTTACCATACTCCTAAGAGGTTAGCCCGCTACCATCCTAGACTGCATCATCACTTACTATCAAGTGAGATTGCCGTCAAGGGCTAACTAGTAGTGGAAAATTAATATGTATGGAAATAACAAACAGTCCAATTATACTTGTGTAGATATATTTTGAACACGTAGGAATGTTACCGTTCCGTTTTATTTCCCAAGGCATCGATACACGTGCGCTTCGGCATCAAACCGCCATCACGATGTCGAAGTCGATTCCCGTACGAAAAGTTTACAACTTTGCTTCATTTATTGCGCAGTTTACATAATGAACTCGTTCGTTGGCTGAACAAATTGTTAGGGGTCCGCGTCAGCCACGGCCCGTTTCTTTGTTTCTAATTCTGAACGCTTCCACTGCTCTGTGATTTGTTGCTCATCGAATTTGCTATGCCTTATAATTTAATCGACTGAAGTAACTAAATATCTGTCTAACACATTTAGGGTCATTTTAATAAACGTAGCATAGGCGTGTTTTGTCACACTTCAAATTGCGGCATCTTTTTTTGACGACCTCCGTGGCGCAGCGCGTGCGCTGTTTAAAGTTGGAGGTCCCGGGTTCGATTCCCGGCTCGAGTCTGGTCTGGTGGGAGGCTTCGGCCGTGGCTAGTTACCACCCTACCGACAAAGACGTGTCGCCAAGCGATTTAGCGTTCCGGCACGATGTCGTGTAGAAACCAATTAGGAGTAAGAGTTTACTATACTCCTAACAGGTTAGCCCGCTACCATATTAGACCGCATCATCACTTGCCATCAGGTGAGATGCAGTCAAGGGCTAACTTGTGGTGAATAAAAAAAAAAAATACACTACATGTTGGCCCTTGACGGCTATCTCACCTGGTGGTAAGTGATGACGATGTCTTGGATGGTAGCGGGCTAACCTCTTAGGAGTATGGTAAACCCACGCTCCTAATTGGTTTCTACACGACATCGCGCCGGAACGCTAAATCGCTTAATGACACGTCTTTGTCGGTAGGGTGGTAACTAGCCACGGCCGCAGCCTCCCATCAGACCAGACTCGGGCCAGGAATCGAACCCGGGACCTCCAACTTTATAATGCAACAGCGTGCGCGCTGTGGAGAGTAGTAGGAGTAAGGAGGAGGTAAACCCACGCTCCTAATTGGTTTCTACACGACATCGTGCCGGAACGCTAAATCGCTTGATGACACGTCTTTGTCGATAGGGTGGTAACTAACCACGGCCGAAGCCACCTGACAAAAATTTACTTTAACCTCCTTTCAAAATGTGACAGATTACTGTATAACTATTCCGACGTTATGCCACGTTTATTGGAAGGACTTTGGTGCGAGATCTATAAAGCGCGCTTAGCTTTAAGATACAGTTGAAACGAGACAAAAGTTATAAATCTGTCTCATTTTAACATTTTGTGTAGGCAAAGTCAAATTACGCTCTATAGATTTCATCCTTTGAGTATTAGACTGTGTGACATCCGTATTACTTTTTCCTTTTAATGTACATACGAACCGAACAATGATACTGTTGATGGGTTCCTTCTAGCGGGTAGGTAAGTTAAGATTTTTTTTTGAAACTAAAAATCTTAAAACTGATTAAACTTTCCCCCCCTCTTAGGGCGTCTAAGGGGTGGGGATATAAATTGGGATTGGAAACTTAAAGTCCTATGTTATAGAAGTTTGACATATGTTTGACGACCTCCGTGGCACAGCGCTGTCAGATTATAAAAAAGTTGCGAGGTCCTGGGTTCGATTCCCGGCTCGAGTTTGGTCTGGTGGTAGGCTTCGGCTGTGGCTAGTTACCACCCTACCGACAAAGACGTGTCGCCAAGCGATTTAGCGTTCCGGCACGATGTCGCGTAGAAACCGAAAGGAGTATGGGTTTACCATACCCCTTACAGGTTAGCGCGCTACCATCTTAGACTGTATCATCAATTACCATCAGGTGAGATTGCCGTCAAGGGCTAACTTGTAGTGGATAAAAAAAAATGTCAATTGCATTGATGTTCAAAATTTGACATAATAACATACCTGGTGGAGTTTTCAGAATATGGAGTGAAAGTATGAAATTTAGATATAGAAAGCAGTTCCATATTGCAAGTCTAGGGTAGAGACCTAAGCTAAGGAAAAGTTCTCCGGACATTAAAAATTCTACGCAGTAAAGTTCCAGACAACCTAATGTCTGTATAACTATCAGCTGGAGTCATATATCTTCATTTATTTATAGATTTGACGCCACTCGGGTCTCAGCTGAGAATCAGTGCCGAGTTAACTAGCTGTAAACCTATTCTGATTGGTGTTAACAGACAAATATAATGGCTGATGTATATACGAATGTATACTGTCTTATTCAATTGTTTCGTAAACGATGCTACATATGGCTGGAAAATCTCCCTTCCATTTCATAGACAGAAGATGTACATAGATTTTGAATAATAGAATTAACAGATTTAACCCTCAAAGCCCAACCGCATAAGAGTCAGCAGGTAAAAAATTCCGTTACAAAGTACAGGTCGAGCTGATAAAAGAGTGTTTATATATGGTAGAACGGTAATAGCTTTGAGAACGTCTGAATGGCCATTGATAAAAGTATCGGATGAGCCCGTATCAAATGCTGATAACAAGCACTTATCGGTTGCGTAGTGCAATGCAGTATCCGGATACCGTATATACTACCACGTATCACAGTACAATTTGATATCGTGTTTATATATCGAGCAGAGTGCTAAAGTTATGTATGATATATCACGTTTTTTTATAACACTATCCATTTATGTTCAAGAATACATATATAATCTATATATATAAAAGCGAAAGGTCACTAACATACTTACATGCTTACATACTGATTAAACACGAGATCTCAGAAACTATTGTACTTATAAAGTTATAATTTAGCAAGTAGGTAGTTGATAGTTAAGAAATGTCAGCTAAGAAAGGATATTTGGAAATTCCACCCCTAAGGGGGTAAAATAGGGGTTGGAAGTTTGTATGAAATTTCTGTTTTTTGAGTAAGAGGCACAAAAATTTGCAATAAGATTAATAATAATAAATAAAAAAAACAGGTACATCAATTTTTTTTTAAATATTACCTGTTAAGGGTGGTAAAAAAGGGGATGATTGTTTTTGGTTGTTTAAAATAAACCTTAGATTAACCTAAAACCTAAAATGTTTTATATTGATTTTTCATATTTTGGCTCACGGGTTTAACGCATTACAGACGCTCATTTTAAGCAAATGCTATTAAATAGATTGCACTAGTGCATAAAACAAGTAATTTCATAATAAAGTTTTATCATCCACAAGAGCGGCAATCTAGTAGATATTATAGTCTAGGTTTAATGCGTTTTAGAAACAAATTATCTTTGTCTTCGACCGAGATTACAAGGAGATGGAATAATTTAACTAGAGTAATGTCTTTTAATAATTAAATATATAGTAATTTTTAGGTTTTATGTTTAATTTAATCTTTTTTACTGACATTTAAAAGTATTGTTTTACAAATTGTGACTACGATGTCAGATAAAAAATTTGTTTTTTATACAGTTTTTTTTTTTTTTAATTTTGCGGTTGTGTGTGCGGGTGTTCCTGTGACCCAGCCACCAGGCGACGCGTAGGAGCATCGCTGGGTTTTAATGGGTTTTCTGGTTGCCAGTCTGGCCGCCGGCGAGTCCTACATACCCCGTCGGAAGTGTCGCAGTCTTGTCTGTGCCGCTTCCGGAGGGGATGCGTAAACGCATTTCGAGAAAAAATACCATTTTTAATTTGACCACCACATCGTGTTTTATCTTTTGTATGTTTCATCGATAAACATATCTACTCACCAGACCAGACTCGAGCCGGGAATCGACCCAGGACCTATAACTTTATGGTGCGACAGCGCGCGCGCTTTGCCACGGAGGTCGTCAAATGTACAAGTGATTATCATAAAACGATGTGATGAAATGCTTTATTTGTCCGCAAACTTGAAGCATTGTAAGGAAAAGAGACAGGAATAAATATGCATAAACACAGTTAAAGAAGAGTTACGGCTGACTTCAATGGTCGGCTCTAAAGTATTCATGACATTCAAGACAAAGTATCAGTATAGGTAAGTAACTAAAGCAATAACATCTCCACAAAGCAACTGAGATTCCATTCTTCTCGGAACCAATAAACGTTAAACTAACGAATTGGAGCAATAAATACTCTCTGACCATATTTCTTTAGTTTGGAAAGTACAATAAAGTATTTTTTTTTAGGCCATAAACTAGGAGAAAGCTTGAAAGCTTTGAGCATTAAAATTATGGAGAAGTAAAGGTTTTTTTTTGTTATTATGAAGAACTATTTCTTTTCTTATAATAGCAACAAACTTATACAAATGACCAGATCTGAAGACGTGATTATAATAACAATATAAAATGGACGTAGAACGTCAGTTAACTGCTAGCTGCGAGGGTACTTAAAAAAAGTATTTTTATACACCACAAGTTAGCCCTTAACGGCATCTCACCTGATGGTAGGTGATGATGCGGTCTAAGTTGGTAGCGGGCTCATCTGTAAGGGGTATGGTAAGCCCATACGCCTCATTTGCATTGGTTTCAACACGACATCGTACCGGAACGCTAAATCGCTTGACACGTCTTTGTCTTTAGGATGGTAACTAGCTACGGCCGAAGCCTTCCACCAGACCAAACTCGAGCCAGGAATCGCACCCAGGACTCCCAACTTTAAAATGCTACAGCGTACCGCTGCGCCACGGAGGTCGTCAAACCTCTCTAAAACACCTGGTCACCAGAATATCGTAATTCCTTGTAGAACATTCAAACCTCTAAACCAACGAAAAAGCTATCAGCGACACATACGAGTATAGCGGGTTAGTTAGTTAGTTAGTTATTCAATGAATTATAACAGTCCAAAAGAAATATTTTAGTGTGAAATCGGATCTCTCATTGTAAGCTAATTCTAATAGTTTATCATAACATGTACAAAACTAGTTTGTTTTATTTCGAAACATTGTTTTTCAACAAGTGTACTTTATTCCGTATAATTTTTTTCTATCAGAACCAACTGCAACAATTTTTATTCACAAAAGCCGTCTATACTTAAGAGAGCTACAGTGTCATTTGTCCAGGTAGGTATTTATACTAGCCAGGTTTTTTTCAGTAACACAATGATAACAAAAAATAGGATTGTGCTATATTGATGTTTTAGAAGTGGGTTTTTTGGTTTATCACAAAAAAGATAGTGAAAATCACAAGTACAAGCTCGTATCATGCTTATTGAGATTGATACCAGTCTTCGCTTGGGAATTATTTATAGCCTATTGTTATTTTATTTCTATCTAGACGATGTTGCGACTTCGTCCTGGTTCTAATCTACCTCCCCACCGATTTTCAGCCAAATTGGTTCAGCCGTTGTTGAGTTATTGTAACTAACACGACTTTCTTTTATATATATATTTTTTTTAATACACTACAAGTTAGCCCTTGGCGGCTATCTCACCTGGTGGTAAGTGATAATGCAGTCAGGATGGTAGCGGGCTAACCTGTTAGGAGTATGGTAATCCCACGCTCCTAATTGGTTTCTACGTGACATCGTGCCGGAACGCTAAAATCGCTTGGCGACACTTCTTTGTCGGTATGGTGGTAACTAGCCACGACCGAAGCCTCTCACCAGACCAGACTGGAGCCGGGAATCGAACCCAGGACTTCCAACTTTAAAATGCAACAGCGCACGCACTGCGCCACGGAGGTCGTCAAAAATAATAAGCCTAAGAGTTTGTCTGTACATAATATTATACTTTAACTTAGGCTTTGTGTTCTCTGAGTTTGGCGCTCTGTAAACGCTGTGGTCTTTTTAGTGGGAGGTTCAGGGTTCTGTGTCGGGCAGGATCAATTTGGGATTAAACAATTTTGAACCCAACACAAAGATTGCCAAACGATAAAGCGTTCGGGTACGATTTGATATGGTTAAATTTATTTGCCATACACCTAACAGGTTAGCACCCTACCATCTTAGTCTGTTTCATCACTAAAAAAACTAAAGAAAATATTTAAATCCAGTCGATTTCAAGTTCTTTATAATATAAAACTGTACAATGAGAAACCGTTTCAAATTACCCCGCGTACACTAACCAGTAAGACTCCTTTACCGCATCTCGTACAAAGCTCAGCAAAATCCTTACATTGTGCACTTCGTGTCCGAGGTCAAAATGCACATTATACGGCACGCTATCTCGCTGCAGCAGATGTAAACTGTTTAGCTGTTTTATTTTAACAGTAAAAAGTGGAGTTATACTGTAATAGAATAAGTGCCAAGATTAAAATTTTTAATTAAATTTGGTCTGATGTTGTTTTCACATGCCAGATTAACGTTTTTTTTATGTTTCATTATATCTCTCTCCATTAGTTTTTTAATTACTGAAGATCGTGGTCCTGGTGTCCTTGCAACCTCGTGCGGATTGATTGATTTACGCTTTCGACGATCTCCGTGGCGCAGTGCGCGCGCTGTCGCATTATAAAGTTGGAGGTCCTGGGTTCGACTCCCGGCTCGAGTCTGGTCTGGTGGGAGGCCTCGGCCGTGGCTAGTTACCACCCTACCGACAAAGACGTGTCGCTAAGCGATTTTAGCGTTCCGCACGATGTCGTGTAGATTAAGACCAATTAGGAGTGTGGGTTTACCATGCCCCTATCAGGTTAGCCCGCTTCCATCTTAGACTGCATCATCACTTACCACCAAAGATCCTTAAATAAAGATGAAAAACACGTAAAAATGATATGATAATGTTTCTCAACACGAAGTGAAATTTTTTGAATAACAGAACTATAAGTAACCTTTTATTAAATGAAATCTTTGAAAATGCTATTCAGTGGTGGTGTCAGCCAAACCGAACAGATAACCAAACATGCCATTTCCATTATGAATTCACAAGGAGACTGAAGGCGAAAATTGAACGGCGATCTTTGCGGAATATTCACTTTTTGTGCCGACATAGTTATCTGCGTCGATGGCTTATTTCAATTGCTGTATAAGGCCAGGGCTGCACGGCTGCGTTGGGACTACAGACAAATAAAGTGATCAAATTTACACTAACAGCTACCTTCAGCTTCGTTTACGTTAAGTTGAAATTTCATACAAAATTCGAACTATCTATTTGCAAGCTTTGAGGTAGGATTTTTTTCTTATAATAGTTATCTGTATTGGCATACAGAGAACTGCTCTAACGTAGGCCCAAAAAAATGCCTGTGCGTTGATCGATTCACATTTATCAAATCCATAGATTAGAAATGCGATTTTTTGACGACCAGCGCGCCTATTAATAAAGTGGGAGGTCCTGAGTTCGATTTCCGGGTCGAGTCTAGTCTGGTGGGAGGTTTGGGATGATTACCGCCCTAGTGACAAAACATGCCAAACGATTTAACGTACCGGTAGCAAAGTAGAAACCGATTAAAAGGATGCAGGGTTCAGCCGGCAACGCATCAGTTGCTCCTCTGGTGCAGATGTTCATGGCAGATGGACACTTAACATCAGGTGCCCGTCTGCTCGAATGCCTACGATGGACGTACTGGACAGAAGTATTACTATTCTTTTTGCATATGTTGAAACATTTGTCTTACGAAGCAGCCATCATCGTTACCAGCCAAAAATAATGCTCTTCTGAGAGCTTCACGTTTATATATCATTTACCATTAAGGAGAGAGTTCTAGAGTTTACCAGACAACACTGCCCCAATGCTTTTTTCTGTAAGATGTATATTGATATAACAGACCCGCAATACGAGACGTGACTGGAAATACCTTATTGTAGCCCCAGCCTTAAGGACTCCGTTGTCCCCGACCGGCGAGCTAAATTTCTTGGAGCAAAAAATGTAAACATTGTCATTAAAATAAATTGCGACCCTAACCTCTTCTTCGAGTACACGGAGGATTTGTAATAAATATTCTTTGGACGATATTATTTGAATGGACCATATTTTTTTTTGGATGTGAACGTTTTTTGAAGGTAGTTCATTTCCATAAATATGCTAAAGCTTCCATAATGGATAATATGCTAAAGCGAACACGTTAATTGTACCCAGATATCGAACAACTCTTGATAACAAGTAAAGGGCATGCAATCCTAAATTAAAAAAAGTATTTTCGGTAATGCGTAAATAAAAAAAAATTGTTTTCATCCGTCCAATTGGATGACACGAACTGACACAGTGTTTTATATGTACATAGCGAAATAAATGGCTTTTTAATGACATCGCTTTGTATTATTTACGAGCCGAATATAAGTATTTTTCTTTTGTAAAATTTTCCAGGGCTTGCTTCTACATAACAATTGCAGATGCCTATAGTCAACTCCTTGCGTAATGAACAAGTTATTTATTTCGTTGTGTGTGGTATACTTACTTTAGCAGCTAGCTGTATTTGTAGTGACTTAAACACCAGTTCTAAAGGCAGTTTTGTAAGAAGCTAAGAACGCATCTGAGTAGTTGCTCTTTTCTAACATAACCATTTAGCAATCTAACAATTATAATATCAACTGTGTAGATCGTAGAGAAACAAATTCAAATTCAAATAATCTTTATTCAAATAGTCCTTTATAAGGCACTTTTGACGCGTCATTAATACATACATTACATAGTGATTTGATGGTGATAACTACTTTCGTAAACTTAAAGCTATGAGGGTTCCAAACGCGCCCCGGTCTAAGAAGAAGCCCATAACAAAATTAGCCAGGAAAAAAATCAGAAAGCCAAGCCGATTGCTTCCAAGCAATCATTTTCTGACTTTCGCAGGTTGTGCACTGTCGTATTATAGTGGGAAGTCCTGGGTTAGATTCTCGGTTTGACTATGGTTTAGTTGGTTTACTACACTTCTTTCAAAGACCTACCCTGGAGCGGTTTAGCGTTCTAGCACGATGCAGTAGAAAGCGATCAGGAGGATGGGCTCAGCCGGCAACGCTGACGCTTCTCTGGTGCTGCAGTGTTCATAGGCAACGGTGATCAATTAACATCAGGTGTCCGTGTCTACTCGTTATCTCACCGTGTAAATTAGAAGAAAAAACCAACGACGACCTCCGTGGCGCAGCGCATGCGCTATCTCATTTTAAAATTGGTTCCTGGGTTCGATTCCCGGCTCAATTCTGGTCTGGTCTCGGCCGTGGCTAATTACCACTCTACCGACAAAGACGTGTCACAAAGCGGTTTAACGTTCCGGCACGAACCCACTAGGTGTATGGGTTTACCATACATATAGATTGCCGTCATGGCTAACTTGTAGTGGATAAAAAACCCCGGCGTATAGTAAAGGTTGACTTTTAGTTAAGCAATCAATCAATATTGCAGCTCAGAAGGCTTTTTTGCTCACTTTGCTGCCCATTAGACAGTATTTTTGCCACCTTTTCTAAATATAAGATAGTTAATGAAGCTATCATTTTCATAGTTAGCTTCAAAGATATCGTTGATGGCGTCGTTTGCATATTTTCCATCAGCATCAGCGTCGCCCAATAAATGGTTTAAGCAATCGAACCGTACCGACGCAGAGATGAACTAACGCAGCCGTGAAACAGATGCGGATTTCCAATAATTTGCTTAGGGAGCGAGCGAGATTATATTGCTCAATAAACTGACGGAATTACGCCAAGTTGTAAAATTTGCTTTCGGAAATTGAGTTCGATGATGCGATGCCTTTACTTGCGATAAACACACGGACACGTTACTGTTTCGGGTATCTATATAACGATTACACGAAAATTGGCCCAAGTTTGCTTTTGCTAATGTGTCTCGATAATGTTCTCAAAGGCGTGTGAAGTCTACCAACGGTGAAGGAAAACATCGTGAGAACACCTGCACGCCTGAGATTTCCCCATAATGTTCTCAAAGGCGTGTGAAGTCTGCCAATCCGCACATGGCCGGCGTGGTGGACTATGGCCAAACCCCTCTCATATTCAGAGGGACCCGTGCTCTGTAGTGAGCCGAGATGGGTTGATCATGATGATGATGAATGGTCGTTTAATGTCATTTTTGTACAATTTGTTTCTCTTAATATATAAAAAGAAATGTCCCGACTGACTGACTTTTTGATTCGTCTATACCTTTGGACCTAGATAGCTGTTGGTAGCTCTTTTTATAGCGAAGTAATGCAGACATCAGGCAAGGTGCGATTTTTCAGAATTCTCTAGGGGATATATAACTATAAACTTGTATGGAAATACGTCTCTGTAGTTATTTATTCCATAAAAAATATACTTTGGAGATTCTATTAAAACAAATATTTTTTGAGGAATTAATAACGCGGACTGGTGGCGAATTGGTGGTCTAGAGAATTTCGTGTAGAATACCGAATGTAAATTTTTGTACGGGAAAAATAGGTACCTACTTATTAAATGTTATACATGGAAGAAGGCGCGGAGTACCACTAGTATTTATAGAAAAGTATTTTAGAAACACAAGCTTTCGGCTCAGCACTTACATTTACTTATTGAAGTGTAGGTATGCTTTAAAACTATGCTTTTTTTTTTAAACAATATCTGCAGTTGGGAGACAGCTGCAATAGTAGACTTGACCTTGAATTGGTGATTAGAAATGTGGCGGTCTAAAATGGTAGCTAACCTTTAGGGGATTAGCAGATATATGTAACCTATACTCCTAATCGGTTCCACGAGGTATCATACCGATATGCTTAAAAGCTTTGTGGTACGTGTTAGTCGTTAGGGTTTTAACATTTACAACTACCGTTTAAAATTCAAAAACCTTGTGTTTTGACATAACCTCATTTATCCCGATATATCATATAGTATTCAAACTTTAAGATTAGTTGAAGTTTCTGGTATTATTTTCTATTATTTATCGTATTTCGTATGTTAGTAGTATTTAATTTTCCTCTATGAACGCGATATTAAAAGGAATTATATTAATTTCTAATCGCACTTTACTTCCTTTGATCGTCGCGTTCAATTATCTATCACAGAGCGGTAACTCGTCAACGAATAAAAGAAAAATGTGGTAACAATACACGTACGTAATCTCTTTCGACACGTGTAAATTATTAACGTTTGTTTGCGAATGATACAGCGGGTTATTTTTTACGAATCCCGTAACGTACATGAGATAGAAAAGGGGTTAATCCAATAAGCGATACGTTTGATTAATCGCGCCGCCGAATACATACATATTCACAGAAAACATGTCCATATTCCTGAACACCTTTTCAATCTGGTTTTATTGCCAATATGCACAATGTTTAATGCCCTTGTGGATATCTGATTTAAATAATATGATTATTAATTATTCAAGCGATTTACCGTAGTGAATGCAATAAATGATTTTCTGAAAAGGTACAGTCAACTTTGAATTTGTGAACGTACTAACAATGAGTTATGACTAAGGTACCCGGACGGGTTCGAAACTAGTCTGATAAACTCAGTCTCCGATGTCATCTATCACACTCATATTATAAAGGTTTGTGTCTAACTTTGTGTGTCTGTTACTCCTTCATACTCGTACTACAGAACCAATTTGGAATGGAGATGCATCATACTCGTAGCTCAGGGTGAGGGTTTAACTTATCCCAGAGAGAGAGGTTTTTGTGGGATTTATGGAAAACATGAATTCACGTCGTTGAGCTACAGCTATAGCAATATGATATGTAGCTGCCTTCAAGAGAAGAGTGAATAGACTTTTTCTAAGCCAGCGCGTTCCACCCTTAACCTCATCATTAGTTTCTATCAGATATGATTGTAGTCAAGCGCAAGCTTATCTATAATTAAAAAAGTAATAGTTCGCCAAAGCAAACTTATTCCAAATTAAATTTACATGATGGAAAAGGGAGGGGAAATGCGAATGGCAACAGCAATGAACACGCGATAATTACAAACGTTGTTTATTCACCACGAATTTTAAAAAACCCTCAGTATGCACATGATTTCGTAGGCATCAGCTTGTAGATATATAGTTGATCCAATTGACTAAACAAAACCAAAAATCTCCATATGAAAGATTGACTATTCAAAACACAATAGTGCCAATACTCCTGTATGTAAAATTCTAGCCAAAACTTTATTGGTTGGTTATAAATTTATGCTATCCTAGTGTATTTCATGGACTTGTCAATTTTAGATTATAAATTCTTTAGAAAATACAAACATTGGTTGGACTCTATACCGATAGTTTATCCTTATCACATTATTATACATTTAAAAGCGTTTTTCCAAAACGTCTTTCTGGGGTCAGCAGTTTTAGAGCAAGTACACAGTTTTTTTCAAATTTCGTATCTGCTTTTTTCATTTAAGTCAACAGGTTACATTTACAGCACACACATAAATGTGAAAATAATAAGTAGTCATTTAGGACTGTCAATTTTTTTTCATTACTTTCCGAATACAACTCAAATATACGTTACCTGGTATTATAACGTTCCTCTTAATTGACATTTTTTTTAGTCAGCACAAGTTAGCACAAGTTAGCCCTTGACTGCATTTCACCTGATGGTTAGTAAGGCTTCGGCCATGGCTAGTTACCACCCTACCGACAAAGACGTGTCGCCAATCGATTTAGCGTTCCGTCACGATGTCGTGTAGAAACCAATTAGGAGTATCGGTTTACTATACCCCTAACAGGTTAGCCCGTTACCATCTTAGACCGCATCATCCCTTACCATCAGGTGAGATAGCCGTTATGGGCTAACTTGTGGTGTATAAAATATATATATATATCACGGACATCCCCAAAGTAACGCTTCTATCCGACCTTTAACGTACTTAAAGTTTGTAACCACAGCTACAGTTTGCCGTGTGACGATCTAATTTATAATTCATACGCGATGGCAGTTTGTTAGGACCGAAATACGTCTCGTTCATTAATATGACCACGCACATGCAATGTTGAAATAAAAAATTGTCCTTTTGGTGGTTATTATAAACTGTTTGACGGATAATACGGTAATGTTAATTGGTATATTTAAATTGTCTATTTTTTGCATCCATTATCTAATTGCTTCATGATACAATTGCCATGTGTGATAGCCAAAATATGTTTTATTCATGTAAACCTAGGTCTAAAAAGAAGCCCATAATAATCTTAGCCGCTTTTTTTTGTTATATAAAATGTTTCAACAAATTATTGCAAATTTTATACCTATACCTCTTATATTAAAACCTATACCTCTTATATTAAAACCGATACCTCTTATATTCAAATCGTTGATCCCCAATCAAATTCAGACCATGAAATTTCTACAGGACAACAAAAATGTGCCCCACGAGATATATATGTCGACGTTACACGATCAGGCGTGTAAATTACAATTCTAGTTGAATAATGTATTAACAGCGAAGGCCGGCGAGTTGGCCTCTTGCTGGCCAACTCCGTTGAATTGGCTGTACACGACAGTGAAAACTGATACTAAACAGTGCAATGTAATCCTTCCTACCGCTCATGTTGGAGCAGAATCAGAATCATCTTTATACGAATACGCATTTTCAACTGTACCTTTATTGAAGGTGCTATTTATCATACTTCTATAGCTTTTCTTTTTAAGCTTAACATATTATCCAGCAGTTGTAACCTGCCTGTAGCCTAACTCAATTTTATTAACATTTGCTCAGTGTTCTTCATTTTCTATTGAACGATTTTAGAATACTTGCAACATCAAAATGTGTAATTATTGTATGGCTCGCAACTAGATTTGAATGCTTTACGTCACACAGTACGATCGTGACGTCGGAAAGACGTTAACGCAAAATTCGACCATGACTTTATGTTAACAAACTTTTTACTGTATTAAACAGAAAGAGCGTTAGATTAAAGAAAAATTTGTAATTTTCATGTTATTATTGCATTCAAAATAACATTCGTATTATGTGTAAGATTATATGAATCTGAAAAAGCTATGAGCACATTTTCATCTTCATTATCGTCGATCATGATACTCCTCAGGCTGTTAAAATCAAACTGCTGTTGATTGTTCAAGCTGCTCCGATGCGAGTAGGCGGGCTTTAAATATATTTTTTGCATGCTAGCAACAATTACTTAACAGAGAATCCGAGTACCTAAACATTTTATTAATCTTACGACGGATATATTTATCCAGGCTTCCTTTCCACTTCAAATAACAAACGTAATTTGCTATAAATGTTATTACGTTGCGTACCAAAATGGGTTTTGTTAGATTGCTCGAAAGGAAATAACTCAATAGAATGTACATCCAAAAGAACACTACCTGAATAAACTCGACCTTTATATCCTTCTAAAAGGGCAATCGTGAAACTATTTTTAGTTAATGAGATCTGAAGAATTACTTTAGTTTCCAGCTTGTAGTACAATTCCGTAGACTTAAAATGTACCAATTTTTCCTATCGTAACCTTTCCACGTGGTGATGCGTACGAGACAGATAGCTAGCTACATTTAAATTGAATACGTCAAACGTAGAATCCGGTGCGGCGCCGTACTTACGTAAGCATGTTGACTAAATTCGATCATGACATTGGGTTACATAACCGTTTAATTGGCCGGGGCAATGGCCGATTGAACGCTATGATTTACAAGGTACGCTTGGATTTATTTTTAATTATGATGATTGTTGTGTTAAGTAATTACGAATAAGTTCAATTATTTTCAAATGGTTGAATTAAGTAGTTTTTTCTATGATCTTAAAATCGATTGTGAACTTATCAATCGCTCTTTTGTTTCGCCTGATGGTTGGCTCACGGAAACGCTTGCACACGTCCGTAAAGTCCAAAGCTTAATTAAATAGTGTAAGTACGTATTAAACTTAGTAGATAGAATCGTTTTAGTTTCTTTGATGATTTTGTTTTGTATCTTTTATCATCAAAGAAAGGAATAATTTACTGTCCGCGAGACTATTCTTTATTCAACGTGAGACTGAATTTATTGCCAACAGACGTATGCAAAACATATAAGGGGGTCTGTAGAGCCCGGGTTAAGCACCCTTAAATAAAGTTGGATGATCTGGGTTCCAATACCGAAATTAACGTAGTCCATGTTAATTTAGTCTCGTCAATTTTGGTCTGGCCTTATCGCGGACTTTTAGGCGGCTTTTTACCACCCTAACAGCAAAATCGACTTTCTAGCTAAGAATTCGTATGAAGGCTTAAAAACTGTCACACGTGTGTCCAGAAGATTAGCCGTAAACTCTTTCATTTTGAAACGCCAACGGGTATTTCGAGTTGAATAAAATATAAACTTCTAAACTACAGGCAGAGACACCAGTCGTCGCCGACGACGTTGACTTAATTCGTTCATTACACAACCGTTTAATTGCCAAGAGCATTGACCACTGAACGGTATTTAAAAAAGCTTCTATGGGAAATATTTTTACATGGGGTTTTTCGAACCACACTTGCTAATTAACTAGTGGTGTTGGAATGTGTCCGGAATGAGCCACATTAAATGAATTAAGTCACTCAAATATTTTTGATAGTGTTTTTAATTAACTCTTGGGTTTCGATAAACTGTGAGAGATGCATAGTATGCATGCAATATGGTATGTTTGTGATGCTTTTTTACTCATGTGAAAGTATCTCTCTGTGTAACTTATAAATGTATAACTTGAACCCGTATCCAAATGTGATAAAAATTGTTGGATTCCTTACTCACATACATGAATGGAATATGGAAATTTTAAAATATCCTTGAAACCATATATTTAAATTGCAATGACGCACATCTTATTACTGTATTCACAAACGTCCGTTGTTTTTGTGGCACAAAAACTCTACGTATGGATTGTTTTTGTCTTGTCTCGCTTGAGGATCAAAGGAGGCCATATCGAGTTATGCGCGCGTCACGCGTCGCAGTGGTTGAAGAGCGAATCGCGTGCGTATGCTTTTAGTTACCTGCACACGTTTACGTCAACGGGTGTTCGCGGTCGTTGTGTAGGTTTACAGTCTGCACATTATGTACCCACTTAAAAGGGAAGGGAGACAGGTGGACGTAATTGCTAAGCCAAGATCTCTTAATGTAAGTTGTTTCTTGTTGATCAAGACTCAAGGTCAAGAACGTTTTGAACGGCGTTACCTTTTTTTATATATATACTACAAGTTAGCCCTTGACGGCTATCTCACCTGGTGGTAATTGATGATACAGTCTAGGATGGTAGCGGGCTCACCTGTTAGGGGTATGGTTAAACCACACTCCTAATTGGTTTCTACGCGACATTGTGCCGGAACGCTAAATCGCTTGACACGTCTTTGTCGGTAGGGTGGTAAATAGCCACGGCCGAAGCCTCCAATCAGACCGGACCTTTAAAGCTAGCAATGCAAGCCACGATATCTCGTATCTTTGTGTAGCATTTTCTTTTCCTATGAAGCAAGACGAGAATGAAGAAGACTTTTCGGAGGTTTAGCCCTACGTAACAAGATTACGTGACGTGATATGGCACGACCATTTTGGTTTACAGGTTGCAATTTGTATGTACCTATCGCATGTAGAAGGAAAGGTAGACGTATGGTCGGTGTATTTAAAAAGTTATTTCTGTGAAATGTGCTCCTCAAGGCTGAATGTAAAGTGCCCGTTTCTCGTTCTGAAAGCCCTTGACTGTACGCGTTAACGTCAATGAGCGCACGAGGACAATTGCGTGGGTTTACACTTTTACACCCTGTAAATACGAGTATAAACCTACGTACAAAGATGTAGATGGCCTGACATTTTCTGCCAAGATCCCTTTATGTGAGATCCCTTAAAGGCTCAAGGTCGTTACCATTATAAAAGCCTTCCCATGACAACTATAACATTATCTCGTTAACGAAGATGTTTTAGAGTTACAGTTATCTACTAGTGGGTTAAAGTATATAGTAATAAGTAACGTCTTTTTAGCAGTGGTTTTCTAAATCTTTATATTTATGGCGTTTGATCGTGTTCTGGGAAGTTGTCTCTTAACTAGCCATTTCGTCTTAATCATATCAGAAATAATAAATATCTATATCTATAGCTGTGACAGCCTAGTGGTTAGGGCGTTCGCCTCATAATCAGAGATCGGGGATTCGAACCCGGGCACGCACCTCTAATTTTTCGGAGTTATGTGCGTTTTTAGGCACTTAAAACATCGTGATAAAACCTGCACGCCTGTGAGTTCTCTATAATGTTCTCAAAGGCGTGTGAAGTGTGCCAATATGTACATGGCCAGCTTGGTGGACTATGGCCAAACCCTTCTCATATTGAGAGGAGACCCCTGCTCTGTAGTGAGCCGGCTATGGGTTGATCATGATGATGATGATGATATCTATGCAACTTGGTACCTCCCGCTCATAAGACCACAAAGTTAAACACTCCAGGAAGGTTCAAAACCGTAAAAGTCATCCAAGTAAAACGTTTCCAAATCGTTTATCTTAATTAAAAAAGGTATTGGAATACGAAGGTGTTTCTGGACACTTCATGGATTAACGCGAATGACCATCAGTTACAACTACTAGCAAGATAAACGAGGCGCTGGTTTCCAAAAGGACCAATTAATTTGTTAAATCGAATGTCTCAATCGAAGCTAACCAAAACGGACCAAGATGAGCCTTTGATTAATAAGTAATTTTCCAAATGGTTTGCTCTTTTAATACATTCCGACTCTGATGTTGACTGTTGAATTGAGTAACCAAATAGTTGAATAGTTGGTATGTAACTAATTTAAATTCCTGCAATTAAATAAACAACTTCGTTCCACAGTAAATTGAGTGTGTGTTTATATTAACTCTTCCGCGGCACAGCACGTGCGCTTTCGCATTATGAAGTCTCAGCTCGAGACTGGTCTAAGCTGTACGATATTTCATAAATTCATACCGTCAAGCGATTTAGGTTTGATGCCCTAGTAGAAATCCATTAGGAGGATGGGTTCAGCTGACAACGCATCGATAGCTCCTCAGGTGCTAACCCCGGCTAAGTGTGTTGTGGGCTTCTTCTTAGACCGGGGCGCGTTTGGAACCCTCATAGCTTTAGTTTTAAGTTTACGAATATAGTTATCACCATGAAATAACTACTGTGTAAATTATTGACGCGTCAAAAGTGCCTTTTTAAGGACTATTTGAATAAAGATTATTTTGAATTTGAATTTGAATTTTATTTATTTACTGGATGGTAAACACCTTATTGATAAGGAACACAAATCTTCAATATCTATACTTGCTATCTATAATATACACACCATTGTGAAACCAGAACCTTGGAGACCACTTTTCGGTACCAACACTAAACAAGAACTAATCCACAATGACCAACGACTAACTAACTTATAAAGGGCCGATTCGAACGTCATGTTTTCCGTTTTGCCTTATTCAAATCCGGTATCTTAAGAAAACAGTCAAATCACGCAGTGCGTCCGCTGTCGCATTATAAAGTTGAAGGTCCTTGGTTCGATTCCCGGCTCGGGTCTGGTCTGGTATTAATATGTATTTTTAGGTATTTTTAGGTTTAAAATAAAAGATGCAATGTGTGCACTGCGAAATGTGAAAGTTGAATGTAGAAGTTATTTAGGAGGAGAATGACGACACTAGTGAGAGTTAGGCCACTTGCCGTGGTGGTATGCGGGTTGGTTGTATAACCAACAACAGACGCTTGATGTTAATAGGTTAGGTAAAATGTGCATGAAAATATTTTTACAATTTTATATGTCGTAAAATGTCAATTAATTCATCGTGTATACTCACTCTTGAGGCGATCCGTTATTATATTTCAAACATGCGATGCCTTATTGGTTTTCTCCGTAAAAGCTTCTCCCAGTTGTAAAGGAAATCTAATTACGCGGGCGGAGACAGGCGTACACCGCTCGTGTCATATTACCTCGCGACATGCCCGGGAGAATATCGAATAATGTATTCTTTGCTAACTCCTCCCGAGGCTACGCCCGTGTGTGCTGTGTCCCTAGTCCCTACCTCCCTAATAATATTATAAATAGGTACGAATTTTGCAGCATTTCTCCGTGGCGCAACGTATGCGCTGTAGCATTATAAAGTGGGAGGTCCTGGAGGACTAGCCACGGCTAGTTACTGGCTAAGACATTCCGTCAAACGATATAGGTTATATACGGTTTTTCGTATACACTGAAATTTAGCCCTTGACGGCAATCTCACCTGATATAAAGTGTCTCAGATGGTAGCAGGTTAACTTGTTAGGGGTATGGTAAAGACAAACTCCGAATTGGTTTCTCTCGCGACATCGTGCTGGAGCTCTAAATCGCATGGCGATACGTTTAAGTCGGTGTCGGTATGTTTAGAAGTGTTTCTCTAAATCGTAATATTTATGGTGGTTGTAACTAGCCACGGTAATCGAACCCGGGACCTACTACTTTATAGTGCATCACGCAAGCGCTGCGCCACGAATATCGTCATTGTATTTTTGTATTGGATTGTAATTTGAGAAACAGCAACTGAAATGGGGAAAAAGGTTATACCCGTAAAACTACTAAGGGCTCTATTTAATGGAAGAATTTTAGAATGCCAGTGAATTCTGAAATTACTAATTTTCAGAATTCACTAGGAATTCTGAAAATTTGAGGAAAAATCTAGAAAACTCGGAAAATTTTCTATAATAACGCCTAATTTTTCATTAATTAATTTTACACCATAGTGTAATGAAGTTTCTTCATTCGTTTCGCGGCGGGCACGCACATGACGTCACTTCCTTGATCCAGTGGTAAAAGTTTTCCTCCGGGTCGCTCATAAATCGTGATGTCGTTTCCTTGACCCAGTGTAGAGAAGTTTCTTTGAGTGGCCTTGAGGCGTGAGTTATTCGCGACGTGCAAAGAAGATTCCTTGAATTCCTTCAAAGGGCGTATAAATCTTAACTTCATTCATTTGACGAAAAAAAAAACGTTCTTTTAAAGGATTTCGTGGCAAGAATAATAATTAGTAGACGCTTGTACAGTTGTTTCTCATATTTTATTTAACATTTATTTATTTATTATTATTAGTTTTCCACATATATATACGAGTATATATATATTTAATATTATATTTTAAGTATGTTTATTTATTGATTATTTATATATATTATATCATATATATAAATATGTGTTATTTGTATGTAGTTTAAACATATCTTGTTTTACCTTTTCCACTTTATAAATTCATCTTACTCACATCTAAGGGTAGCTGGAAGAGATCTCTTATAGGGATAAGCTTTCCTTTGTATACTTCTTTTGTAAGTTATTGATATAATAAATTTGGTACAAAAATAATAAAAATAAAAATAAATAAATACCATCGTACCTAAACAGTTTTAGTCTGCATAGTAGAAGTACTTGCCACATTTCTAAATAAAGGTTAAGTTATCATAAATGCTCTCCAAATAAATATCGTTTAATAATTTGTCAGAGTATTACATAATTAATTCGTCAAACGAATAATGAATAGGCAATGAATACGGATGTTTCCTCCCAAATAATATTTTGCCAAAGTTATATAATAAAACGATTTTCTCTACATTACCATTATCTGTTTACTGAGTCTGAAGCTTTTCCAATAAATGCTAATATATATTTAATGTCAGAAATAATAAGACCCCAGGGAATTAAAACAATCTTGTAAAGTCAAAGCTTTACCGTCTTTAGAAGTCTATTTGACTGAAGTACCATTTCCCAGCGCTTTGTAATAAAAACAGACAGCAAGAAAATACATTGCAACGAAAATTCTTTATAATACGTAGACTAACTCATAAAGAAAGAGGTCAGTTTTGAATCCAGTGGGGTCAATTGGAGAAAGAGGGAACTCTGATTGAAGCCACTGGCTCGTTTTGTGGTTAATAGGGACTACATCAATAACATAAAATATTACATTAACGATTAAAAAGCTTAAGTTTGAATAGATCTCACTGCATAGCTAACTAAATATTAATGTACTGTGAGATGGTGATAGATACAAATATACGGCTAAGTTTGTTGTGAGCTTCTTCTTAGCCTAGGACGCATTTAAAGAAAAGCTTTAGTTTTTAAGTTAAACCATATCCACACATTAATGGTATAATTAATATGAATGTTTAAGAACTTATAAGTTCCTGTGATAGGCCAAAATTAATCATCTTTGATTAGATTTGCTTGCTAATCATCATCATTGAAACTTGCAGACTTCCATTACTGAACACTGCAGGCATTAAAGAGCCCTCATCCATCCGTTAACCTTTGCTCTCTTCATACCGTCGACGCCCATTCTTTTTATTTCTCCTCATACTTTTGAATTTTGGTTTACTCTATAAAACTGCATTTTATGATAAAGCATTTATTATTACGTCCTAGTCATATACCAGCGATCAGGCAAGTACTGTTATATAATATGTAGTAAAAGGTCCCCGATCCAATAATATGACCTATTAAAATTACATACCTACTACGAGAATACGCTGCTATATCTTAGGCTCATCATAACCATCCAAAGAGCTCATAACATTGAATGAACGCCGATATTGTAATTCACGTTATTTATTTACCGACTAATATCAAAGTGCGTCGGCGTTCCAAACATCGCATTCACGTAGTCATTAGTCCTACTCTAAGGCTTAGTCAAGAGCTGTTCACGTTACTAATCCTTTCGAGGAGCATGACAGATGTGTCACTCTGTCTAGAGTGAAGCATCAGAAGCGAAAAGGGAATATGCTATGCATTAGTGAAGTATACGCTACAGCTTGCATACCTCAGCGAGTTTTGAAGCTAGTGATAATATTCGGGACCTAGTTGAGAAGACCAGATTACGCTGCAGACCTGCAAGACCAGAAGCTGCAAGTAGCGACCCATAGTCAGTTCTACCCGTGCTATCCCGGTTTTCCGATTGCTGTGATTTTGTGTTTCTTAGTCCTAGACAGGATAGTTAAAACATTAAGCGGCACAAGGCTAATTTTGTCAATATAACTACGTCGGCGATGTCTTATCTTGTATCATATTGAAGATACAAATTTAGTGAATTTCTTATCGGAACAGTCTACCAAATCCAAAATCCCGATTTAGGCAAGAGTGATTATGAAAGAATCTTTGAAATTAAGAACATTTGAAATAAATATACTTGTGTTTAATTGGGTTTGATCCTAAAATCTTGAGAATTTCGTATCTTAAATAATTAGAGGATTAAAATATTATATAACATAAGTAAACATAACTATAACATAAGACTAAGTGTCTTATGCTCTAAGAAATTGGATTCCATTGTCTGATGGACATGGAATCGCTTAAAATGTTTGGTATTGACCTTAGGCAGGCGCGAATTTCGCGTTTCAAATCGATCTTGTGTGGGAGATTAGAAGAGCTCAACCCGACGGCAATACAGTGTTAGGGACCTCTCATATCTGATCTGATAATGAAATCCCATTTAGTTTGGGATTGATAGAGTTCGATCAGGGTCTCTGAAAACTCGGTAACTTTAAAGGATCTACGTATAATCCAATTAATTGCACCTTTATTAGAAATAAGGTGAGAGTACATAAAATAAATAAGGATATACTGTCTCGTCTTCGAGAAAATTGTGTAATTGTACCACATAATGCGGTCGCGTAATTGTGTTTAATGGTGCTAGATAATCATGCGATGCTATCTCTTCACTTCGGGCGGAGAAAATTCTTGAAAACGGAAATTGCCGTCGTACGAAACCTTCGAATGTCTTGGAAATAAAGACGAAGGCTGTAATAAACTCGATATAAAGAAAATACATTTATATAAAAACGATATTTTTAGCTAAATGGTACTCAAATCAGTTGTATGATGCCACTGGATAAAAGCAAATGTTATTTTATGTTAGCACATGATATACAATAAACATTAGGCTTAATTTAATGTAATTCGCGACAAACATACGAATCTGCACGCTGTAATTTAAAATTTCATAAGCAACACCGCCCACACAGATTCCTTCAAATGTGATTCCGGTAAATACTGCTTGTTGATACACTATATTTCGCAAATCGTTGGTTCATTACCTCTTTATGAAACGTAATAGATTCTGTTCTATAATGAACTCACAAGTACAAAAAGGCCTATACAGGCCATAGCCTAGTATCTAAATTCTTTTCTCCTAGATGCTTGTCTGGTTAATCTTCAATGATTGCGTGGCAGTATAACCATTAATCTTCAACTATCAAATTATTGCGTGCCAGTATAACCAGATGTTAGTCGTACTACTATAAAATTAGAACTTGAAATAGAATTGTTTCCTACATGCTAGATAACATCAAACATATTGTTAGTTTTGTGGCCTGCTCCGAACTGTGTACTCCCAGGCGCGATTGTTATGTCAACATGAACAACCGGCATTGCTTCAGCAACTGCTTTCACCACAATTATGACCCCTACTGTTAACATTATAGGAACTAGCGTATCTCAGCCTAATGGGTTTTTGGATGTTGTAGTTTAGCGAGTCGTACAAATATTTGAAATGATTAAAACTGTGGCGCCAGTTAATTTGTACTAGCTTGAAATTAAAGGAATTAGCTGATGTTTACCTTTGTTTCTAATTCAGGATGCACAGTAGCTTCTGCTCGTCTTATATGTTGCTTTAGACTAGTTCATTCGTAATTTTAATTGTGTTTAGTATATGACGGATAAAGACCGTTGAAGTTTTTTTTAGTAAGAGTGACGTCAGCATTACTAACGTCACTTTTACTAAAAACTGCTGAATCTTCTTTACTTTTGCTCATAGCAATTAAAACCACAACGACATTTTAAGATTTATTACGACAATAACTAAGAGGTCCGAACAGTCCGACGTCTCGAGCGAGAATGCCACGAATGGCATGGCCCGTATTTATAATAAAGTGCATGCTTGCTACCGTCAAAATTGTGTTAACAAAATCATCATGAGTTAAAATGTGGGTAATTACTGAATTGGGGTGTAGTGGGGTAGTTGCGTCCCTATTCTGCCTAGCCGGTCTTGCTCTGAGACGGTAGATTAGGTTCATAAAATCGTCACTACCTCACAAATCTCTCACCAAGTGGCTCCCAGCGCCACACCCTGGTAATCGCGACGGCTCGCGAGCTAAACCTTGGTGAGGGTGGGGTTCGAAATCATTCAGTATCGTGAACCCTAGATGAGATTTCCTACTATCCGACAGTCTCATCCTAAAAGAAGGAAAACTTATAATTCAACCCGGAATGGTACCTCCGTAAGGCGCAAGCCAGGTGCCTGCAACCGAACCGACACCACACGTATTGACTCCGTCTTTCCTGTGGAGCATGTCGGGGAGGTCGAG
This sequence comes from Lasiommata megera, assembly GCA_928268935.1. Lineage (NCBI taxonomy): Eukaryota > Metazoa > Arthropoda > Insecta > Lepidoptera > Nymphalidae > Lasiommata > Lasiommata megera. The sequence goes on along the minus strand of OV743308.1, from coordinate 17,501,570 downwards.
AGGGTGACGCAGGTTCTGGGCATGCCTGTGCTGCCATAAAGTCGTCCCAGGCGTAACAGCGTCCGTGGAGAGGGCACTTCACCCACTTCAGCTTGCTAGAGTGGAAAACAACACGGGAAGTGACAGTGACCGGTTATAAGTCTGCACAGATAGGCGTAGGTGCGGACGCCAGGGGTTACTTTCGACAGTGGGAGGGTCCATCGTAGGCTCATTGACTAGCTACCGCCCGCTTTTATCCGGGCAGCCCCCGGCCAGTAAGGTGCTAGTCCGCCTCGGTGCTGTCTTGTTCTCTTTGGGTGGGGAGAGCACTAGGTTCAAAGCTAGACAGACGGTGCCGTTATTTAATCACCTGCGGCATACAGAACTAAAAACAACAGAATTAAAAAGCATAACCACTCCATGCGCTTCGCTACATGGAATGTCCGCACTATGCGGACAGGCTTTCCGGACCCCAGCGGAAGCTCAGTAAACTCCCAGATCGACACACAAATTCGTAAGACTGCCGTAATAGATTCCGAATTAAATCGTCTCAATATATCCATAGCTTCTCTTCAAGAAACCAGATTGCCTGATGAAGGCTCACTGCGGGAAGCCCACTACACTTTTTTCTGGAAGGGCAAGGATTCATCTGCTGTGCGTGAACATGGCGTCGGCTTTGCTATACGTAACGAGCTACTGTCATCTATAGTCAGCTCCTGTGGTGTTTCAGAGCGTATCATGACTGTTCGTCTTTCTACAACAAATGGTGTTTTGACTGTCATCTCTGCGTATGCCCCCACACTAACTTCTTCACTGGAAACCAAAGATACTTTTTACAGTCAGCTTGAAGAAACTGTTCGCAGCGTCAATAGCGGTGATCGGCTTATCATCCTTGGGGATTTCAATGCTCGAGTAGGTAAAGACAGCGTAGCATGGCCTGATTGTATTGGAAACCATGGTATAGGACACATTAATGATAACGGTCAACGTCTTCTTGAGTTTTGCAGTAGGAACCTGTTATGTGTTACCAATACTTACTTCAAAGGAAAACTGCTTCGCAAAGTCTCTTGGAAGCATCCCCGTTCCGGCCATTGGCACCAATTAGACGTCATTCTTACCAAAAAGAAAGATCTCCGAGACATCCTTCATACCAGAACCTTTCATAGTGCAGAATGCGATACTGACCATTCATTGGTTGCGACTACTATTTTAGTAGCACCCAAAAGGTTCCACTTTTCTCGTCAACCAGGTGGTAAAAAGTTGGATTTACTTAAAACTAGGGACGTTGAACGAGTGGAGGCTTATGGTAAAGCGGTCAATGAAAAAACAGCAAACTGGGATCCTGATATGTTGGCTGATGAGGAATGGTGTCAATTGAAGAGACTTTTGATGGACACTGCTGCCGAAATCTTTGGTTACCATAGAACCAAGAGCAAAGACTGGGTTGTTGACAACATGGTTGAGCTGGAACCTCTGCTTAATGCTAAACGTGAAGCTGCTCTTAGACATCGCATGCAGCCGTGTGATAAGACCCGCACAGAGCTCTGTGCAGCTAAAGCTTCCTTTCAGCGTGCTACTCGACATTTTGCGAATACATACTGGATCAACCTCTGCCAACGCATCCAATCTTGTATGGAAAAGGGTTGTTTTCGCGATGCTTACATGGGCATAAAAATGGCACTGGGTCCACTTCCGAAAAAAACAGCTCCACTAAAGGAACGGGACGGTACTATCATCTTAGATCCCAACCGCCAGCTCCATCGTTGGGTAGAACATTATAATGAACTCTACGCGAATCCTGTAGATATCCACCAAGAGGCAGTGCGTAATATCCCGGCTTTTCCTCCCTGGCACGAACTCGATGACATACCGTCACCTTTGGAATTTAACGAAACAGTAAAACTGTTAAAAAATGGCAAGAGTCCGGGAAGCGATGGCATACAAGCGGAACTCCTAAAGCTTCGGTGTGTGCAACCCCACGTGTACAATTTGTTTGTCAAATGTTGGACTGAGGGACTTGTGCCTCAAGATATGCGCGATGCTAATATTGTCACCCTGTATAAAGGGAAAGGTGACCGCGGCGACTGTAACTCTTACCGCGGCATATCCCTCCTTAGCATTGTCGGCAAACTATTGGGTAGAATTATTTTAAGTAGGTTACAGGTCCTGGCAAATCGTGTTTACCCGGAGGCTCAGTGTGGGTTTAGGGCACAGCGTTCTACAACCGACATGATTTTCACCCTCCGTCAACTACAAGAAAAATGTAGGGAACAAAGAACTCCCCTATACATAGCGTTTGTTGACTTAAACAAGGCTTTCGACTCGGTTAGCAGAGAAGGGCTATACAAAAGTCTTAAAGGTATCGGCTGTCCACCCAAACTTCTCCAACTTATTCGGTCATTTCATGACGCCATGCAGGGTAGAGTCGTGTTTGATGGTAGCACATCTGAGCCATTTCACATGAGAAGAGGCGTGCGTCAGGGCTGTGTATTGGCACCAACGCTTTTCGGCATATTTTTCTCTCTCATTCTAAAGGCTGCTTTTGGGGATGCAAACCAAGGTGTACATCTACACACGCGACCTGATGGTAAGTTATTTAACATCTCGCTCCTCAAAAGTAAAAAACACCGTGTAGATCTGTTTGTTGACAGCCTCTTATATGCCGATGATGCAGCCTTTGTAGCAAACTCCTCCCAGGAGCTTCAGGAGATAATGGACAAGTTTGCAATAGCATGCGCGCACTTCTCCATGTCAATAAACACCACCAAAACCGTTGTGATGGCACAGGGCACTACTGAGACACCATCAATATCACTAAACGGAGTAACACTATCTGCTGTCGACGATTTTTGCTATCTGGGATCCACCATATCAAACAAGCTATCAATAGCAAAAGAAATTGATATCCGTATTGGTAGGGCAGCTACAATGTTTGGCAAACTTCGTGCAAGAGTATGGGATAACAAACATCTGTCGATAAAGACAAAAGCATATGTATATCAAACTTGTATTTTATCCGTACTCTTGTACGGAGCAGAGACGTGGACATCCTACCTTAAGCAGGAGCGGAAATTGAACACTTTTCACATGCGTTGCCTACGTCGCATTTTGGGTATATCTTGGAAGGATAGAGTCACAAACGAGAGTGTATTAAACTCGGTCGGACTGCCTAGCGTTATTGCTCTCCTTAAGCAAAAGCGGCTGCGGTGGCTGGGTCACGTCCACCGTATGGAGCACTCTCGTTTGCCGCGCCAAACTCTCCTTTCAGAAGTTGCCAACGCTAAACGACCGGTTGGTAGGCCGCTGTTGAGATACAAAGATAGTGTAAAACGCGACATGTCTGCCTTTGCTGTCGACCCGAAAATTTGGGATACCCTTGCCGAGGATCGTAACAACTGGCGTAAGGTTGTTGCGGAGGGCGTAGTTGCTCATGACGCCGCCTTAAATGAGCATCTGGCAAACAAGCGCGCTATAAGACACGAGCGCGTAGAGAACCCCCTACCTCCTAGCGGTTCCTATGTTTGTGAACTGTGCGGACGTCACTGTCGCTCTCGTATTGGCCTCATAAGCCATGAAAACAAATGTCGCCGCCCATGAGACGCTGTTCAAAACATCTTTCGAAGATGGATAGGGCCAATGATGAATTACTGAATTCTTGTTGTTCTTGGCGCTGCTAAATGAACTTAATAACTCCTTCGCGCCGACATATTTTTATTTTATATTGCTATGGCTCTTTTTTATAATTTCAGTAATGCAATTGTAACCTTATAGATAGGTACTACCTTATCTTTTCTTATTACATTGCTTCATAACCCCAACGCGTACATGTATTTGTTACGCCATCTTCACTGTCCATATACCATCTCGCTATTTTCACTATCGCGTCGTCAGCTGCCATGCTTGGAAAAATCATTACCCTTGCAGATTATAATATTATCATTATGGTGTCAGTCAGTGGATATGGATATTTCTGAATCCTTGCCCACAAGAAAGACTTGCCGATGGAATTAAACTATTCGACATTATCTCAATTATTCCAACGTGTAAAAGGTGTGGGTAGTGAGGTGACGGCTGATAGAAGTGAGTGGAAGAAGAAGACGTGTTGTGCCGACCCCACATAATGTGGGATAAGGGCAAGAAAAAGAAGATTCCATCGTGTAATAGGTTTCTTATAAGTTTATTTCTTGTATTTACTGAATTAAGAATTTCTTCCGAAAAGTTCACAATAATATTGAAATATAATAAATACCAATAACTTTTACACACTTTATACAATATGTGAAATCAGTAGAATTGACTATGAGATTGCGTTATTTTATTCAGTTATGGAGTTATCTAATGAATGGGAAATAGTGAATTCTTAGCATAGGTAAGACATTCTTTGAATTATTCTAAAAGGCGTGTATAGTGCATAAAATATAAAGTTACGCTGTTTTAAATTTGTTAATCTATTTTTACCATAACATCAAGTAGGTGGAATTACCACGTGAAACTGTGGGAAGTAGTATGACCGGTTTGAAAGGCTTATGAATAATATATGAATATTTAACTACTACTACTAATTTAACTGATTTAATTCTTAATGCTTTTTGAATATTTTTCCATTGAATATTGCAAGACAAAATGGCTCCAGGACCAGTGGAGTTTGAACATCTTTTGAAAAGACATACGATCAGCATTTCTGATGTTAGGTGAATGCTGCAGCAATGTATCAAGCAGCCCTTCACATAATATATGGACTCAATTCGAATGAAATTAAAGTTTGGAATGCACGATTTGAGTCGAGTTGGTTTTGAGTCGATTTCCATTCGATGGTCTTCGAGGTCGAAGGCCATTAGACTTATAGATGTGCGAGTTGGGAGCGTCATCTTTACAGACGTCACTTAGAGAATTGTCACAATTCCAAAAATTGTCGGTGCGTTTATGATGAATTGTTCTTGTAAATTCAACCAAGGTCTGCCTTGTACAACTTGAATCGTAAACATACTTCGTAAGTAATAATAGTTTCTAGGAATAGAGACCGACAAAGGCAAGTTCGCGCAGCTGGTCATCAAGTCGTTCTTCCATTACCGCATATCTGGCGGAAAATAAGTTGAAAATTGTAGTTACAACTTAGCTGAGTAGGGACTAGTAGAATATGTTTTGCTTTCAAACAAATCTTATTTTTTCACAGCATTGTTTTTTTTCCATTATAACAAACTTACTGTCTTCTCTTTCACTAGTTGTATTAAGAGTATTTTTTGTACTTCGTCTATACTTTTATACTTAAAAGCTAATTTGCTATTCTTTATATGTTTTAGTTTTATTAGAAGCCCTCGTATTTATGAATTTTTTATTAGAGAAGAGGAGGGATATTCCCGCTTTTACTGTCTGTGTTACTATGGCATACAAATTATGAAATGGTTTCAATGCAAGCTTGTTTTCAAAGGAGATTTGTTCGCGGTAGAAGTTCGCTATAGCTAAGTTCTATGTTCGTTTGAGAATTATCATCTAATTTCTCTGTAGGTAAGCTTCCACTAATCTAATCTAAGTCAAATTTTGCACTCTAAGTAAATCTTATAACACTGCATTGAATGCACAGGTGATTTCTGCCACGAACCTGCAAATTGTGGAACCAGCTTCCATCTTCGGTGTTCCCTAATGGTTATATAATTCAAAGGGCGGATTAACAAATTGCTCAGGGGCCAGCAACGCATTGGCGGTTCCTCTGGTGCTGCAAATGTTCATGGGCGGCGGTAATCACTTACCATCAGGTGACCCGCCTGCTCGTTTGCTCGCTATGTATATAAAAAAAAACACACTGCAATTATATTGCGGAATACTAACTCTGCAATAATAACCGCAGATATATAATACTGTATATTAGGCTCTAGTCTTAATGGATGTTATATTTTAAAAGTAGAAGCCTGAAGAGGTTCTAGTAAGTTTTTTTTCGGGGTTGGTTATTTAAATATGAAAATCCAAAAGATTGGAAACTTGCTATTGTCTCAGTTTTTGTTCTCGTAAGCAAGTTTGTTGGTTGTTTTCAATAATTTGACCCAATAACCGAAATTAAACAATTACTAAGATGTATAACTGACATAGCACAAATCGCTTTGTACATGTGCAGAGTTCGTGCGGACGTACGTGATTATCATGTAGTCTTATGACATTACATAGTAATCATTGGCTTGCCTAAAGTAACGTTCATCCAAGTTGGTAACTATTCTACTTCTTCTTTGAAGATAAAAGTTGGGCTTGAGACTTCGTAATTTAGAGAGCATGTTAAGTCGGTCCTGGTCTCTATCACTAACTAACCTTTGGTAATGATCGCCGACTAAGAGTTCAAGAAAGTTGCCTCAAATAATCACATTAGGCGCACGATGAGACTTGTTTGTGCCCAATATGTTCAACAGTATTACATTTATTGGGCTGATGGGCATGATGAAAATAAAGCCACAAATGAAGTAAGAATAGAAATTACATGAAAGCTTTCAGAATTTCGAGCAACTGTGGATACATACTCGTATATACATATACCAATATTAATTTAAAAAAGGGTATACCTGTCTAAAAGGATCTATCTAAAAGGATCTAGCTATAATAGTTTTACAAGGTAAAAAACGCATCATCGCTTGAGAAAATATGAGAAATGTCTGAAATTGGAAAGAATAGGTAGCTTTAATAATACCGGCCATAAAATGAGACAAAATTCTCTTCAACAAATAATATAAATGCTCCCCCATTTAACCTTAAAAGGCGTAATAGTAATAAATATTGGTAAAGTTTATTTCGGGATATAATCCCGAATCCTTTTCCTTAATATATTTCATTCAATCACTCTGTAAATATGATAGATTATTGAAATAACGGTTTTTCAAATAACGATAAATATGTTTCTTACGAAATCGTGCCCTAATGGTATTACAAAGAAGGCTCAGTTTAATTTTGAGACTGAGAAAATAGTTCCAGTATCCCGGATTATAACTCGCTGGTTAAAACTAGAAGCTTAATCCTCTTTATTTAAAGTTATGGTAATTGGGAAGCTTATAGTTTCAGTTTGTTCGGTCGGAGGCTGCTGGTGTTGTAAACCTAGTATAAAGTGTATAATTATATCATCTATTTTAAGTTGCTAAGATTCATACTTATTTTCTATCTTAGTACAAACAACAACACATGAGTAAGTACAAGTTAGTATAACGTTACTAACTTGTATAATTATAATGGCATTATGTACGAGTACATTATATACTGAGAATTGTTTAAAGCAAACGTGCTAGGTAGCACGTAACAGTTTTGCTCTGCTCAAGATAATATGACTACTTCCCAATGTCGCGTGACGGAGGATATAGCCTTTATCACCATCTTCATCACAATCATCATCACCATCATCATCACCATCATCATCATTATCTTGTCATTACCGGCGGACTGTAGCGGACATTGCGCGAGTCTGTTCTCAGATTGTGGCCATAGTTCTTCACGCCGGCTAATTGTGCAGACTTAACACGCCTTTTGGAAATTTATGTGATATTTTCCCCTCGCAAGTTGCCTCGAAATATTTCCTTTCAACGTCAAAACAAGTGATATTATATCTTATATTTTTATATGCACTAAAAGTTATCCCTTGACAGCTATCTCACTTGGTGGTAAATCATGATGCAGTCTAGGATGGTAGCGGGCTAACCTGTTAGGGGTTTAGTAAAGCCACACTCCTAATTGGTTTCTACGCGACATCGTGCCGGAACACTAAATCGCTTGGCGACACGTCTTTGTCGGTTGGGTGGTAACTAGCCACGGCCTAAGCCTCCCACCAGACAATTGATCTCGGTCCACCCGAAAGGGAGGCAAAAGTCTTCATCATCATATGTAATGTGATGCTGTTGGCCCTATATTACTTTCTGAATATTTATGAGTGTTTTTTTTAATTCTTTCAGATGAATGCGCCTTAAACCAGATTTATTGGGAAGACCGCGCCGCCCAGCTGCCTTTTAAATTGTAAGTTATCCACATCATAGAACTTTAGTTAGTAAAATAGTAAACGATGATAAAAACGATGGTAAAACAGTAGGTGATGAACGCATTAAAACTCTACATATCAGTAAATATGCACATGACGTCCCTAATCTAACCACCCAAACTAATGAATTCAAGAGTGTATGTTTGTATATTTGTTTCGTGGTAACCAAAAACTACCTATTCCACCGAACTTGATGTTTATCAAGATCGATGGAATAGCACATTTTGTCTTGCAAAAAATCCAGGTAAATGTAAGTTAGCGGGATTAAAGAAAACTTTTGGGAATCTTGAATTACAGACAGAAGAACAGAAGCTACTTTGCGAAAGTCCATGGTGTCGATGATCCATGCTTAATCAATTGAGGATGATTCGGTGTCGAAGCAAAACTTGCATTGAGAGGGCATTCTGGAATATCTGTATGGGGTAGTGTATAAAGATTAAATAAATTATAAACTGCACCGTGCAGATTTGCCTGTTTTGCGCGGATTGCAGTAAATTTAACTTAATGTTTATAAAACTATTGTGTTTTGCCTCACAGCTAAACCGATCTTGGCAAGATTTTGCGTTTTTAAGATGGAAATAGAACATTTATTAATTTACTATTAATTTTCTCTTTGTTGATTAATTTTGAACTCTTTTCATCTATGTGGTAAATGTTATCGTTCACAAGTTGTGAAAACTTAATTGCATTATGAATGATTTTACTTTTAACGCAAAATTGAAATATAGCCGTTAAAAGTAAATAACTCTACTAAACTAAACTCCCGGTTCCCGCAGTATTATTAAAAGTCGAAACAATCACAGACTTAGACATAGGCAAGAGCTACTAGAATTATATGTCACTATATACTGACATAATAAAACTCAACGCTATGGATTTCTTTTATATATACATCGCCAGCAAATGAGTAGACGTATCACCTGATGTGAAGTGATAACCGTAGTCCATGAACATCTGCAGCACCAAAGAAGACCAGTCCTTAAAGGAGTATGATGCCGAGTAGAAACCTCGAAATCTTGGTATTCTGGTACCAAACCCCTTAGCGGTATGCTTAACGGTATCTCTTAGGCTTAATTGTTTAACCATTCGGATTTATTATGCCGTATAATTATAGTAGGTGCTAGCATGAAATGCAGTTGTGCAAAAAACCATAAGGAAAAATCTCTTCCCTACCGCAAAGATTATATAATGACACGTAAATAAAAACATATTAATTTATATGGATGACTAGAGTAGTTACCTACTTAACCATTATTTATGTACCCTATTAATTGTTACGAAACGCCAACGCTAAGGTACCTGATTATATGTACGTCCTGTCCGTCTGTCGTAATCAATCTACAAAAAAAAATGTGAAATATGCGTAAACAAATGAAAATCACAACGCACTTAATTATACTAGATATATAAATGTTTCGCAATGGAATTGTGAAATGATTACCTTAACTTTACTCTTTATAAATATCATATTTTTGCAGGCTGATGCCTAGTGAAGTGGATAATTTACGTTGAACCAATTAAGTAACTATTTAATTCCCATTACGCGGACCCTTGACGTAAGCTGCCAACTTTTGATTAATATATTAATTAAGTTGATAAAGGAAATGAGGTTAATGTGTTATAGTTTTCATTCTCTAAATATCTTCATTAGATCATAACTTATAGTCCTTAGGTAGTCCTTTTCTAATCGAAAAATAAAACTTCAACCGCTATTTTTTATAATTTTAGGAGTTATGATTTTTTGCAATTTTTTGAGATGCCGACGTTGGTTACGTCGGAATTTGTTAAAAAAATCTAAAGATAAAGAAACAACAAAATACTTTTATGAGTTTTCTTTTTCAACTGAATGCTCATTATAAGAATTTTTATGCATTAAATAATCAGCTGCTTAACTTTGATGAAAGTTATGAAAATGTTGGTCTAAAGTTAAGAATTTACGTTCCGTGAATTATGACATAAATTTTCAACTTTAAATTAAAAACAGGTGACCTTATGATTGCTGTTAGGTTTAAGACTCAACTTTCATTAGAAAAAGTGGTACTTAATTTGACTAAAATTGTCCTTCAAAGACAGCAGGAAGGTGGAAAAATCTTACAATTAGGCAAGTGATTTAATTCCTAATTATTGATTGGAGAATGCTGGAAACCCTAACCTTGATTCCAAAATATACATACATGCCTAGATTTGTCCAATAACCATTTTCCGTTCAAAAATAAAAATCAATTCTGGGAATGTGTAAATCTAATACTAGTAATGCGAAAACCAAATTGATATACCTCGTGTATAACAGTGACAAAGAGTAGTCCAGTTTTTAAATTTAATTAAACTTTTTAGGGAAGGTCGATAATCTTCAAAGACATAACCTGTTGCATATCCTTAATCTGTTGATTTATGATGAGAGACGAATATAATTCAAGGCCCTTGCATTAAGATTGAAATTAGCCTGCCACGTTTCCGCTTTAGAGCAAACATTGCTCTAGTCCCAGTGGGTTACACTTATTAAAGGCACTATACACGGGACGATTCGCCAATTATACCAGTAGTTTCGTCGTGACTGATCGGTGGTGTATGTTAGTATCGTTAACGATGTAGTTAATCGAATCCGACATCGCAATGAATCTTTCTTTAATTTCCTAACGATCAATTGCGATCGTGCTGGTACGGTCATGTCTGCGTTAAGAGGAAACCATGTAAAATAGTAACAGGTGACAGCGAAAGGGGCAGAAGACGCTCCCTAACAATCTGGAACCACCCAGAGTCATCCTTTGGAAAATGTTCACGTGCACGTGTTCGAAGCGGGGATAGCCTAGTGATTGGGGCGTTAGTCTCATCAGAGGTCGGCGGTTCGAATCCGAGCACGCACCTCTAACTTTTCAGAGTTATGGTCATTTTTGAAAATTAAAATATCCCTTGCTTCAACGGTGAAGGAAAAACATCGTGAGGAAACCTGCACGCCTGAGAGTTCTCCATAATGTTCCCTAAGGCGTGTGAAGTCTGCCAATCCGCACATCGCCAGCGTGGTGGACTATGGCCAAACCCTTCTCATATTGAGAGACTACAGAGACCCGTGCTCTGTAATGAGCCGGTAATGGGTTGATCATGATGATGATGACGTGTTCAAAGATATAACAAGTTTGAGCCTAACAGAAGAAATGCGAGAACGCATCAAGCGGCAGGTCAAGTATCATAGGGGGGCCCACCTAAAATAGGGAAATGTGCCAGTAGATTGGATGAAGTTTGTTCGTTTAAAATTTATACATTGCACCGAGTTATCCCTTCGTGTGTGAACAGCAGATTTACATCTATGGATCGTCGCAACTTTCTTGAACGAAACGAAGTGACGTATCGTCCAGTGTACGGCGCCCTTAAGTCATCCATCACTCCCGTCTCCCTCCGAACTCTCCGGGGTATTCACTGTAATCGTTTGTGTACGTTCATGCACGTGAGGCAAATTGGATGACTTGCAGTTCACAGTTCAAGTTGTGTCAGCTGGTGCAATTGTATTGTTGTATGCTTTTCCTTGAATAAGGGTGTGGCTCCGACGTCATGTATGCATTACGTCAGATGAAAGCGCTTGTGTCTTATCCCAAAAACAGTATTTTTTAAAAGTTTTCTTTGATCCTCCATTCTAATTTGACAATGGTCAACTTAAATGAAATAATTAATTCTAAACCGGTGTTAGAAATTAGCGTCTATGTGTTTTATAGCAGCTGTGATAGCCTGGTCAGGACGTCCGCCTCTTAATCAGAGGTCGGGGGTTCGAACCCGGGCACGAACCTCTAACGGAGTTTTTAGGCAATTAAAATATCACTTGCTTCAACGGTGAAGGAAAACATCGTGAGGAAACCTGGGAAACCTGAATAGCATGCCGGACAGTTCTCCATAATGTTCTCAAAGGCGTGTGAAATCTGCCAATCCGCACATGGCCCGCGTGGTGGACTATGGCCAAACCCTTCTCATATGGAGAGGAGACCCGTGCTCTGTAGTGAGACGGCAATCATGTGCGTTATAGTAGTTCCATTTCATGATATTTTTCCACCTAGAGAGTTTCGACGACCTCTGTGGCGCAGAGTATGCGCTGTCGCGTTAGAAAGTTAGGGGTCTTGGGTTCGATTCCCGGCTTGAATCTGGTGACAATCTACTGACAAAAGACGTGTCGCCAGCGATTTCGGCACGATGTCGCGTAGAAATCAATTAAGAGTATGGTTTTGCCATACCCCTAACAGGTTAGCTCGCTACCATCTTATACTGCAACATCACTTGCCATCAGGTGATTTCGTCAAGGGCTATATATGTAAAATATTTAAAAAAACCCTTGATATTTTAGCCACTGGAGTCAGCCCAAAAATTTAATATTGCTATCGTCGCTATTATTTTGCGAGAGTCAATGCCCTTTTAAACTTACACTAAAAACAAGGCTAAAACAACGCGTTTAGTTCGCTTCTGCAGTAGCGTGCAAAGACATCATCATTACGATCAAGTGCGTGCATTTCATTCATGCATAAAAGCAATGCATACCCCACGAGCCATGTGAAATGTTAACATATTTCTGAGAAATATGTGTCGGCCTGGTTTTGGTTGAATAACATGCTGACATCATTGAGCTCTTCATTCATACTTTAAATTGAAAGCTTTGCCTACACTAAAGATCAGATTAGATCAGAAAATTGTATCATATTTCTGCATAGCCTGGTGAAAAACACAGTGCAAAGTATTGGCAAATGATTAAGTCAAATCATAACACTGTTGCTCGTACCAGCGTGTCTTATGATTGGTTGTTATTCTGAAAGCGACTGCAGACCCCAGCAAGATGCGTTGGTGTAGAACCCTTTTTTTTTTTTTTTAACGTGGGTAATCCTCGTGGATACTCCGCGTCCGAGGAGACGCGGCGGTTATGTCAGACTCTTACTGACTAAACCCCCACGGTGTATATCCTTTCCCGCCGCCTGGTGGCCGGATCACGGGTTTCGCTCGCGCACACAACCGCAACCAGGCCGGCTGGTGTAGAACCCTAAAAATATGAATTGATTTTTCATATCCTTAGGAACATATAACAAGATTAGGTAAATACCTTGTTCTAAACTGTATAGTTTATGAATAAAATAGCTTGAAATAACAAAAAAAGGTATCGCGACACATTTATAATTATTTCTTGTTTCAAATAGAAACACAGAAATGACATTTGATTTAACCCACATCATACTGCGTAAATCCTGAAAGCATCACACGCCCTCGATAGCCCTTGGATATCCGAAGGTTGTCCTCATTTCCACCGGGAGTTCCATTGGTCGATAACGTAACAACAATTGCCCTGAATGTAGTTTTAATACCTTTTGCATTTCAGGGTCTTTTATATTACATCTGGTATTCTTTACTGTATTTTTTCAATTCATTTAATTAATATATTTAAATTACATATAAAATTCTCGTGTCACAATGTTTGTTCCCATACTTCTCCGAAACGGCTTGACCGATTCTTATGAAACTTTTTATGCATATTCAGTGAGTCTGAGAATCGGCTACTATCTATTTTTCAAATCCCTAAGCGTTAAGGAGTGTCCACTCCAAAAAAAAATTTTTATTTTATGTGGCATCGAAAAATACATACAACCCTAAATTTTCACCCTTCTATCGCCAAACCCATATTTTTAATAGTAATTTTAGTAATTTAATCATTTGTCATCCCGCTCGATAACTGGACTATTATCGTATTTATTGTCAATGTTTTTCACTCTAATTCGACTAAAATTTCCCTGAGCTTATCGTAAAGCTAAAATTTTTGAACATAAACAATATTTATGTTATTTTTATATTCCCTCATCGTTCACAGCGCTCCATGCCTCTTTCACTCATATATCACATCCACATCACACAATAAGTTAGTTTTTTTTTCTGCAATAGAAACCCCAAGAAATAATTTATATGGCAAAACAACGTTTGCTGAGTCAGCTAGTTATTTATATTAATTTCAATTAGTATTTCGTTTAGAATTGTTTACTCATGCTTGCATGCATTGTATAGATTTTTTGATTGTCAAATACTGACCTATTTTTGTAAGTAACAGCACTAACCACTATCTAATATACGTGTATTTCAGATAGTGAAAATAAACATATCCTTTCTAAACAAGCACATGTTTTTATCATAGATTTCGTTTGCAAAATATAAGCAACTTGTACTTAAGTATATAACATATGTTATAAACTTAAGTAATACTGATTAAACATAAATATTTCTACAAAATTAATGTTTTCGTTTTGACATATTTAAAGTCTGGACACATATATAATATACATGACATTGTAAGTAAAAAAGACCGTCCTACCTTCAAGTATTTAGATACTTTAGAGAGGACGATTTTAATGAGTAGAATTTAGTAAACTTCTCCTTCCTATTATCTTTATTCCCCTCGAGTTTGCTCTCATTTCTTATTGCCCGATTTTCTCGAAATAACCGGTAATATTTATGTTCCCGATATCGGTTTGCAACAATTTAAGGATGATATTCAGGTATATGATTAAATGGTTTAGATATATAATAATTATTACCTGAATATATAATAATTGAAGCGGTGATAGCCTAGTGATTAGGGCGTCAGCCTCCTAAACAGAGGTTGGCGGTACGAATCGGAGTTATATGCGTTTTTAAACAATTAAAATATCACTTGCTTCAACGGTGAAGGAAAACATCGCGAGGAAGCCTGCACGCCTAAGAGTTCTCCATAATGTTGTCAAAGGCGTGTGCAGTCTGCCAATCTGCACATGGCCAGCGTGGTGGACTATGGCCAAACCCTTCTCATATTGAAAGGAGACCCGTGCTCTGTAGTGAGCTGGTAATGGGTTGATCGTGATGATATAATAATTGTGATCGTCTTAGCTGATGTGAACCACCCTTGACCATAAAATGTCTTCTACGGTTTACCTGTATCGATTACAAACCACCGCTGCAAATTAAAACCACCGCCGTTAAAGCACGAAACACCGTGTAAATTAGCAAGTGCATATATTCAAAAGCTTTTAATAAGGGCTGTGCGCAATCAAGGTAATGGATATTGGTTACGATGAAATGAACACTTTCTTATTATAGTTATTTCTCGAGCTAAGTTGAGCTCGCTACTATGCTGATCCGCCACTAATATATTGGGGTAATTCAACCGCGAGTAGTCTAGTAGTACAACGAACACAATTAATACAAGAAAATAGACATTTAAGAGAGTATTTATTTATTTATTTACTAGCTGTTGCCCGCGACTTCGTCTGCGTAGAATTGCTGATTTCCCGTGAGATTGAGGTTTCCCGTGCGGCCAATGCCCTGCTTCAGAAAGTAAGCTACAGGCAAATGTCAAATTGCGTTTGTCAATTTTCGTGTTCTAAATTAAAAAACATAGGACTTTCATACAAACTTCAAACCCCTCTTTTACCCTCTTCGGGGTAGATTTGGATGAAAAAAAATTCTAACCTTACTTACGCACTAAAAGAAACCTATTTTCAAAATTTCAAGCTTGTAGACTTCATAATAAAAAAAATAAGCAAAAACTATCATCCTCCTTTTTACTACCCTTAACAGGTATTATTTAAAAAAAATTGATGTACATGTTTTTTATTTATTATTATTAATCTTAATGCAAATTTTTGTGTCTCTAACTCTAAAAACAAAGAAAATTCATACAAACTTCCAACCCCCCTTTTACCCTCTTAGGGGTGGAATTTTCAAATATCCTTTCTTAGCTGACATCTCTTAACTATCAACTACCTACTCGCTAAATTATAGCTTTATACGTACAATAGTTTTTGAGATCTCGTGTTTAATCAGTACGTCAGTAAGTCAGTATGTAAGTATGTAAGTGACCTTTCGCTTTTATATATATAGATTTGGGTTTACAAACAAAGCCACAGTATAATATATAACAATCAAACTTACACCTAATATTAGTTACCGTGGCGTCAACCACGTAAACCACAGATACATTCTAAGTGGACCGATTACAAAATCCAAATTAACTTTACAAAAAAAAAACCTAATTTACTTTACTAAAAAAACCGCAAAGATGAAAAGTATGAAATAATTTCAGAATGGTTTCTTTTTACGAGGTTCCGTCAATTAAGGTTAATGCGAGTCCATGTTCGGTTCGATCAATTAATCTATAATAAAATTTATAGCCAGTTTTGATGCGTCAATTACACAGTAGTGATTTGTTAACTTAAAATTAAACCTGTGAGAGTTCCAAATGCGCAAAAATCAGAATCTGGCTTAGTGGAAGAAATCCACAACAAACTACGCCGGGTCACTTTTCTTTTTGATATAACTTTTGTAATTTATCTTATTAGAACAATATTTGATACCCAAGTATGTTTTTCGTTTACACTATAATACGACAAGCTTACGTTTTAAATAAACTTTGAAGTTATTATTAGGAAAAGTCGTCCGTTAGACGTACTGCAGTTTTATTTCATAAAAGTTAACTCTTGAAGGCAATATCACCTGATGGTAAGAGGTGATGCTGACTGAGATGGTAGCGGGCTAACCTGTTAGGGATAAGGTAAACACATACTCTTTCTTGATTCTACGCGACATCGTGCCGGAATTTTAGATATCCTCTTTGTCGGTAGGGTGGTAATTAGCTACGGCCAAAACCCCCCACCAGACCAAACCCATGCCGGGAATCGAACCCAGGACCTCCAACTTTATGATGCGACAGCGCACGCGCTGCGCCACGGAGGTCGTCAAGATGAATTATATATTTTTTTTCTTTTGTACAAATTCCGATCACTTCAATTAAATAGCCGTCAGTGAATACAGTTGAGATGCTATGCGGAAGTCACTTTGGCATTTATATTGTATCGAGTACATTTGTCGAATTGTAATAATGCCTCCTTTTGAGGTGGTGGAAAATGTGAGGTCGGTCGGTGCGCCCGGTTCGGTATTCAATGCACAATTGCGCTTCTTATTGCATTGTGTGTAAATCGTCACATCTTGAAAGGCTTGAGGGCGCTCGACGTGATTGTCAATTATTGATGAGTTTCGAAACACTTTGTGAACTGTCTACATGTATGTTTACCCGACTGATAAACGTTTTAGAATGGTTTTAAACGTTCAAATATATAGTTGTAGTAGCGGACCATGCAGACATCGTTTCTCTGATAATTCTTAATTGAATTAATGAATGCACCTTTATTGTATACCACAGATAATAATACAAATGCAAATACGATACAGCGGTTAGATATAAGGTATAATTTGGGGGGATTTTCGCTAAATAGCGATTTCTTCCCGGCACAAAAGCGGGCAAAAAGAAAATAATGCTTGGTAAATAACTTTATTAAAGTTATGCATTACAGCATTTGGCAGAGCTTTCCGTTATCCCGCATAGCCTCGGGGTGATTTAGCTAATGTGTACAAATAAATAAATTTAATTATATACTTATATGTTATTGCTGTTTTTTTTCAAATATTAACTTCTCTAAAGACGTTGCTAATATGAAAAAGAAATATCGGTTTTTAGCTTCATTGATTTCTTTTTGTAATACCCCCTCAGTGGTTGGTTTGCGGTTTGACCGCAAAATTATTAGTTTTCTCCTTGAAGCCCTACTGGGAAGTAACGGCCGTTGCGATTTGTTAAAAGCCCGTCAGTTCAGGCAAGTCAGCAATTCATTGGCACGCTTGATACCTTTAATATAGCCGTTCAGTGTATTATGGTCCTTTAATTTAAGTAATAAGGTGTAATTTGGCTTGCAATATCGTAGTCTAGGTAAATATAAAGTGAGCCGTGCGGGATGTCTGCGAGTCGATATAAATTTATTGCCGCGCTAATTTAATGGAATATATAGTAAATGTATACTTACATAGATAAGCAATCATACTTATAATTAAATGTACGTTTTAAAATTGAATTTGAAATTAGACTTTTCATCGTTCAAGAGAAAAATAATATTCAGAATGGCGTATCATAGATTAAAACAGTATTAAGGGAGATATTTTATACGTACTAAAAACAAATAATATTATGTGAAGAGAAGGACTTACAAGCCTTAATACAATGTAAACTGTCTCAAGTTTTAAACAGTAGTTGGAGTAAATAATCAAAGCCGAGTGGGACATTAAACGAGTCGCGTAATTACTAAATCTCATTACTGGCGCTCTAATTTACGTATCGGGATTTACTGCCGTATAAACAAAAGCAGCTGTGGAGAATTTAGTGACTACAAATCGACAGATAAAGTAATTAGCGTTAATTTTAAGGTGCGGAGTTCCTTAACGAAACTTAAGTTAATAACTGGAACATCTTGTGAATGCATGAGTGAAAAAACCTACAGTGTAATATCTTTCCGTCTGTCCTTTTAATACTCTTCGTAATTAACTACAGTGCTAGATGACTATAGCTATCTTATCATTATATGACATGATAGGAATTCAGTAAACAATTGGAAGGATTAATCACCATCATCATCATTATGATCAACCCATTCTCGGCTAACTACAGAGCACGGATCTCCTCTGAATATGAGAAGGGTTTGGCCATAGTCCACCACGCTGGCCATGTGCGGATTGGCAGACTTCTCACGCCTTTGAGAACTCACAGGCGTGCAGGTTTCCTAACGATGTTTTCCTTCCCCGTTGAAGCAAGTGATATTTTAATTGCTTAAAAATGCACATAACTCCGAAAAGTTAGGGGTGCGTGCCCGGGTTCGAACCCCCGATCTCTGATTAGGAGGCTGACGTCCTAAACACTAGGCTATCACAGCTACAAGGATTAATACTGCTATATATTGTTTGTAAAACAAAGTCTTTCAAGAATCTTAAAGCGTTAGATATAATATAGAACGCGAGAGTCACGGTAAGTACGTCTAAGCCATCTAAAGCTGGGCGAACTCGTGAAGAATATTATGAAGTTTATGAGATCAGATTTAAAGTAATAAGCCGGCACCGAACTCCGAAAAAACACTGGAAGTGAGTAATCTTTGTTTAATCGATTCAAGCCCACTGAAATAGAATTAAGCTCGGCAAAGACTTTCGATACAATTAAGTAATCTTCAAAGTTCACAGCGGTTACGCAAGTGACCTTTATAGCGACGAAATGATTATTACATTAATATAATAGTGTGGTGAGAGCCAAGACGGCAACCACCGCTGCGCTACGCCTGCGCTATCACATTTTAAAGTGGAATTCATGGATTCCATTTCCGGCTCGAGTCTGATCTGGTGGGATGCTTCGGCTAGTCACTCTAACGATAAAGACGTATCTCAAAGCAAAATCAAATCAAATCATTTTCTTTTATGTAAAACTGTTACAGGCATCTAAATTCAAATTCAAATAATCTTCATTCAATTAGTCTTTTAAAAGGCACTTTTGACGCGTCAATAATTTACATAATAATGATTTGATGGTGATAACTACATTATTTACACATTTATTACATGTATGAATCGTTCATATCGCATTTTCTATTTTTTATTCGTAATAACTACACTCGCCAACTTAAAACTAAAGCAAAGAGGCTTAGCGTTTTAGTAATCCGCGAGATTTTGCGTAGAAACCAATTAGGGCTACCATCTTAGACTGCATCATCACTCACACCAGGGCAACTTGTAGTGGATAAAAAAAAAGAGATATGTCTTGAAATTTTCTCTGTAACCAAAGAAATGCGTAAATAACCAAGCTGAATCTGGCAACCTTAATCGTGAATCAACATCGATACTGACATTTATATTTGTTTTTTTTGATTTATTATCTATGCTGTGTATACTAAATTAAATTAAAACAGAAATAGATTAAAAAGCAGAGACATTAAAATTATAAAACTAAACACGGGTTCGAGTTTATAATCAAAGTGGATTGGGTCATTGTATAAGTTGTGTAATTGCACAATTTTATTGCTGGCGTTGTAATTTTCGGATTGGAATTTACGAGTATAGCTGCGTAAACAATAACAGCTGTGGAAAGTTGGAAGAAACATCTAGAATTTGATTGGTAGCCATTCAAAGAAAATGTTATGCTTAATTGGCAGAATTCCGGCTAAAACTACGTTGGTTGGTGTTTTTAAAGCTAGCCTTTTAAATATTATTCACTTATTTGAAAATTAATAATGCTTTATTAGATACAATTAATCGTAGCTTACCACGAATGGTTCTGTGCATAATTTCTTGATTCTCGTTTCCTGCGGTTTAAGGTAACCGAGAAAACTTGCGTACCGATTTTCCTGGTAAATAGTTTGTATTTTTCCCTCAAACTCTTACCTGTCTGTGAAAATCTTCGCATAATAAGATGTACTTTCATACATTTGTAAGATCTGTGTTTGGAAATGCTATCAGTCATATAAATGGTAAAAGTGTACAAAGCGGCACTTAATTCGTTATCTTCTTCTTCTTCAAGTGGCTCTCCATTACTGGAGGTCAGCATTCAGTTTTTTGAAACTTGTGTTCCTTCTTCCATATATAAACTGACTAAACTAAGGAAATTAATGTCAGTGGTATCCCGTTGCCTTCCGATATCGCAGCTTGCCGCCGTATATTCGTTATCAGAAAACGCCATTTCTATTAGGGCACAATTTATATCTATATCTATGCCTATAGCATGCTGTGATTGCGAGTGTTTTACTTTGTACACTGAAGAACTGTTCTTTCGCCCAAGATGCTTATCAGATTCTGAAATACAGTAGGACCAACTGGACAGTAACAAAATTTCTTTGACATGAAGATCATCAGCGTAATCGCTTGATTCAATCAAATTTTTTGGCAAAGAGTATCTTGAGTAACATCCATTCACATTGCTAGCAAATTACATTGAATTGATGTCATGTGTACATCCAATATATTTCACCAATAAATCTTTTAAATAACACTTACGAGTAAAGTAAGGAGGCTAAACAATAAACAATGTGAATACACTCAAAACGTTATTTCTGTACACATTTAAATCTCATCTCATTTGAATATGAAAACCATGGAAACAGTCGCAGACACTCCACTTCGTAAGCGAATACCTAGGTCGTGAAAGATGTGACCTTAGATGTTAAATGCTTTTACTGAATTGAATATTAATTAATTGCCTGGTGACAGACGATTTATATTTCAAAGGTAACTTCAACATAATATATTGATCTGAAATGAAGCCACACGATAGGTTTATGTGTTCTTTGCGAAAGGTTAGGTAGTGAATAATGGGTAAGGTGATTCCATTAACTTTCGTGTGTACGTGTTCGTACCCTTATTGCTTTTTATTATTTTATCATTTCAGTTCATATTCATCTTTTTGTATTTATTATTTTTTCAATAGTCCCAAGTTTGACTGGTGGGAGGTTTCAGCCGTGGCTGGTTACCACCCTACCGACAAAGACGTATCGCCAAGCGATTTAGCTATCCGGCACGTGTCGCGTAGAAACAAATTAGGAGTGTGCGTTTAACATAGTCCTAAAAGGTTAGCCCGCTACCACCCTAGACAGCATCATCACTTACCACCAGGTGAGATTGCCGTCAATGGCTATTTTGTAGTGTATAAAAAAAAAGTGTTATACTATCTATATCTATCGTCGATGGTTTAAGAATTTAAAATAACGTCACTTAACTATTTTTTTATTCATGGTTGTCAGCATTATAACATTTCAAAACTAATGAAGAATGAAGCTCTTAGTTTAGGTGTCTTATCAATTATAGTTAGCCAACTTTGGTGACGTTGATGATCCTTCTAAAAATTAATAACCACCCTATTAATCGTCCTGACATCGAGCAGTACCTCTACAACTTGATGAAACTATAAATTAAATATAAAATAAAGATACAGATCAAGACATAATCTTTGGAGAATTCATAGATATCCCAAAACAAAGTATGAAATAAAATATCCCAAAATAAAAATGGCAATACAAATTAAATCACATTGTTTTTGTTTTCGTAAGCACTTGTACATATTCCATATTAAAACAATGAAAAATAATAAATTGATTGCCGATTCATTGCTAGTCAGGCTGTATTTTTCATTGTTTGTTGTAAGAGGAGCTTAGACATGTTGAATTTCATGTTGGGTACGCCCACAAATTGAACCAGATAATTGGCGTGCTGAAATGTTTTATTCCCCGTGCTCTACATACTTAAATAATACCGGACTTTACGACCAGACATCTGAACCGCATATGCGAACGACTATAAATAGAATTCGCGCTCTCGTAAATTTTATAAATCCTTTGAAAATTCGATTTTGGGTCGGCATAGGGTTACTACGTTCCGGAAAATTAATTATCCTACAGAATTCGTACATATCAATTCTGTCTGTTACTTTGTCGATTATTTTGATAGCCGGGGGCTCAAGTCGCGAGCATTATTTAACCGTGATTCCGCAGTTGTAGCTGTTGGTACGAGTATTATTACGTAGAGAGAGTATTATTTTGGAGAGTAATTGGCCTGGTCTCATTTTAGACTAAATGCTAGAAATATTATATTAGTTTATATAATATTTCGTAAAGTTAATAATGTTCACAGAAAGCCCAGGGGCAAAGTGCTTTGGGACATAAATGTCAAATCAGCGAACGTCAGACCTGTAATCCAGCCGCTCTCAAAACACCCACGGAAATTTTGGCGCGTCTCATTTATAGGCCCAGTGTCTTAACCCAGTGATAATTTTGGTGTTATTGTACACTGGTCGTACTTAAATAGGCAAGCTTCTACGCTTCTGGAGTTATGAATAAGGTACAAGCGGTTGATTGTTTAATTCAATTGGTGTCGTTATATTTTACTTTGTGCAGATGGCCAAAACTTTTAACAATTTTATCTAGAAAGACTAAAGAACTATCTTTCGCTTAACTAATGTAGTACCTACCACTCTCTGTACCTCTTTCCTGTAGCTGTGTCCTTTACGCCTTTGGTTATTGCATGGAAGAGATTTTTTTTGAGAACGAATTAATGACTTCATAAGCAGCGCGTTCGCTGTCTTATTAAAAATTGGGAGGTCTTGCGTTCGATACCTGGTACAAGTCTCGTCTGGTGGGTGGCTTTGGCCGCGGATATTTACCACCACCCTGGACTGACTGGCATAGACATTTAGCGTTTGCTTTTGAGGTGGTTCAAATCGTAATATGAAAATTAGATCAAGAGGAAATGTCTTAATGTCACTGAAATGTTATGTTGTTAATTTGAGTAATTGACTGAAAAATCGCAGGAATTCAAAAAAATCTTGTATTACATTAATGGTCTACTTCTCGCTCCATATTTCTCTAGAAGGGAGTTTTATAAACTTTTTATTATTTCTAATAAAATAAACTGTTTTCGTTACTGGCATCTGTGAAAGTCACAACACCCTTCAAGAGCGGCGCGACGCGACGCGACGTTACCTGAACGTCTTTTCAACCAATAACTGGTGATGAAACCGTTTCAGCATAGAAACACTTTCTAAATCATACAAGAACGAAAGTAGTTTAGTTTGATGAGTTGTATTATTAATCCATAATAAGTTGGGAAAACTTATAATGGAATGTCATTGTTCGTTATTTGGGGATACCTTGTAATTTTGTCCAGGGATAAGAAATTTAGATAGTCCTTTTTTACTTTTATTTAGATAGTCATATATACTTTTGTTCCTTTCCTTTTTGTGAGATTCAGATTGTTACCTTTAAGAATTTAGTGTTGATCGCCGTCGTGTACGTATTAAGTTTACCAACGATTATGTAAACTGTGCCGTTATCATTGTTGGCCGTGTTGTGTAAATGTTAGGAGACACACCTACTAGTGTATGGCAATATTGTAGTGGGTACTCCTATCCGCAATTTGTAGTGTTTTGTTGCTCGAGATTCACTTAAAGGGGGATGGAGGTAGCTCAGCTATCTGTCCATTCGAATTGGAGGTTTGTTTTATATATATATATATATATATATATATATATATATATAGCGAGCAAACGAGCAGGCGGGTCACCTGATGGTAAGTGATTACCGCCGCCCATGAACATTTGCAGCACCAGAGGAACCGCCAATGCGTTGCTGGCTTTTGAGTAATTTGTTTATCCGCCCTTTGAGGATCCTCATATTATAAACATTAGGGAAGACAGAAGATGGAAGAGAATAGGATATAAGTTGATGAAACAGTTACTGATTTAGCTCAATGAGTCGCGAAGCTTAAGTGGCAGTGGTCAGGGTGGCATAGCTCTGAGAGCCAATGGATACTTAGGTCCCAAGGTGCTTTGACTTGAAGGTCGAACACTAGACGTACGAAACAATCGATCAACCATCATGGACTTTGGAACTGCTTCCTATGAAAGACCTATATCTAGCGTTGGACGTCAATCATAACGCGTACTTTGGTAATAAACATCTTTTGCCCCAAAGTAGGATCCAATGAGTAAAAATGACCTTTTTGACGACCTCCGTGGCGCAGCGCGTGCGTTGTCAGATTATAAAGTTGGAGGTCCTGGGTTCGATTCCCGGCTCGAGTCTGATCTGGTGGGAGGCTTCGGCCGTGACTAGTTACCACCCTACCGACAAAGACGTGCCGCCAAGTGATTAAGCGTTCCGGCACGTCGCGTAGAAACCGATAGGAGTATGGGTTTACCATACCCCTTACAGGTTAGCCCGCTACCATCTTAGACTAGGATCATCACTAACCATCAGGTGAGATTGCCGTCAAGGGCTAACTTGTTGTGAATAAAAAAACGCATTAGTTATGTAGTGGTTACATTGATATGGACAGTTACGAAATTTATCATTACTGAATTAAATCTTATCTGCTCTGGTGTCAGGATTATGTCGTGGTCTAGTATCAGTCTACTGGCAAAGACGTTCCGTAAAGCGATTTTGGCGATCCTTTAGGATATCCAATCATTAGTAAAGGTATAAGTAACTATATATATATATATATATAAGTACCTTACTCCTAACAGGGAGAATGATATGTTAGGAGTACGTCTTCGTAATCATATCCAATATAAGAACAATATGCAAAAAACATTCCACAAAAATGTACCACCTGGCGCATTCACTAGACCCTCGTTACCAAACGTAATCCATTGGGATTGTAAAAACAAACTCAATCGGTTTATTAGAACCACAAAAGAGTTCTATTGTACACATCCTGGTTCCATCAACAGATCCAAGAAACCAAATTATAGTAGGTTACAGTCATCAGATCAGGTCAGGTCGTGTTGTGGTTTTTAGTTCGGGTATACTCCCCTTCGGGGGTGGGAGTCCAACATAACCTCCTTCCCGCCCAAGGGTACGGAGGTAAAAAAAAGTCAGGTCGTGTTGAAATTTTTATATTCAAAACCCAAATTAGGGTTGGTTAATCGAATGAAAGCACACAGATTTACCTACCCCCTAATGATAAACCGATTAAGCTCCGCCAAAATCGTCTTTAGTAATTTTAGATGTCAAATCGTGTTGTGCGCCATTTTAGCTTGGCGCGAAATTTAATAACAAAAGCAATTTTCCAAAGCCGCCAATTTCTAACTCTTCTGATATTTGTGGTTCGTGTAGCGAAACAATTCGATACGAGGCTCATAACATATATTTGTAGATAGGTACATGTGAGGTGGAGGAAAACTTGTCTACATTTAACGTTTAAATATTGTTAAATAGTCTGTAGCAAATAGAAAATACATAATCAGCCACAAAAGTTAAAAACACACGTTGGAAATAACGAAAAGTACTAGCTACCAAACATATATTTATAACTAAGTTTCACTTGTTTTAATCCCAACAATACATAATAATGTAATACCTATTACAATGTTGCCATATGGAAACTTAGTTTAAAATCTATAACGTTTTAACTTTGTAATTAGTTGTAGGAAAGGCTATGCTTGTTTGATAGATATCAGTATTACACTTGTATCACTGAATGAATAAGTTATTTCATGAGTAATCTAAAACACGATAGAGGTCATTAGGGGAATTTTTTTACTACTTAGATATCTATTAATATTTTATAATTCAACAAGTTTATATGTATACCTATCAAGTCTGTTATCGGCTCTATGTTTGCATATACTGTGGGAGCGAAGCTGGATAAACACGTCATTTATTTATGTGCGAAAACGTTTAAACATATTGTAACGAGACAGGGTTCTGAATAATAACAAGTGAGTCTGAAACTGGTACCTTTATCCCAAAGGACGTGTTACTTTTCTACCTACCATTTAATGCGTGAATTGTTTCGTGCACAAAAGACAGTTTCTTTGCGGCATAAAAACCAGTGCATCTGTAGTCTCATTCCCTATTGTTGTGTTTGGAGGCGTCGTACTGGAAGTTCGCTTCGTCTCGGTTTGCGGAACGTCTTTTTCTATGAAAGAGTCTTTGGGATGTTGTTGCAAGCTTAATCTTTAAACCATCTTAACTTCTTAAGCCAAGCTTTTTGTAGAAATCTTTTTCTTTCTTATTACCTCTATTTGAGTGATCCTGGTCATATCTCAGCCTTGTCATCTTTATTGATAGAATTTGTAAATTTAATAATTGATGTATGCATTTTAATAGTTATATATTATGTTTATATGTGTTGTAATTGTTTGTACTTTTATAATGTAAATGTAGTAATGTATGATTATGTATATTTATTTTGTTATAACTTTGTTCATTATCCACTTTTCATTACAACATCAGATTTTTAAGCTTTGCTTTTAAAAGATCACTAAGTTATAGGCCGCCTAACACTTTTTTTGTACCTATTTTCTTGTATTCTTTCTTTATGTTTTTTTTCAATAAAGTCATTCTATGTATCTATCTATACGAGCATATGCTCACAATAATGCGAGTTATCGTAAGGATCTTCATTCGTATGTCGTTAATATTCCATTGACACATAAGAACCACCTTGCTTTATAGATTCTAATGAGCACAGCAAAGATTTGGTATTTGATGCATGCTTCCTGCAACCTTCCGGTATCCGTATAATCTGTAACTTTAATGTGTATATCTTTAAGTTAAGAGTGAATAGGCGTTTTGCTAGGGTAGCGTGCTCCATCTAAGACTGCGTCATCACTTACCATCAGGTCTGACTATAGCCAATCGCTAAGCTATATATGTATATATAGCCTTTTTTCCCCCGTGGTGGAAAAGCTTTATGGCTACCTCCGACCGTCGGGCAAGACGGAGGTTATGTGGGACTCCCCCCCTTAGTCGTTGAAGTATACCCGAACTAAAAACCACCACAGCATGTCCCACTCGCTGGATTTGCCGAACACCTGGGGAACCCATTGTATTCTTCCCAGACATCCACCAGCCGCCCCAGCCTTAGCAACAGGGCTCCCGCGCTAAAACAGAGAGGATCAGGACAGCTTGATCCCCCCCCCCAGACAGTAAGGAGACTCGTGCAATGACGGGTAATTAGATATATATATATTATGGTATATATAGCCTAAAATATAGCTTTTTTTTATTAATTTTGATACTCGAGTTAATTTAAAGGCTTTCAAAGGAAAACTCTGAGCTACAAAACTGTCTTACACAATCCAGAATTTATAATAACTTTTGCACGGCTTCCAGAACTTTTTGGACGTTAAAAGCAAAATCGTTGGCTACTCAAAGGTGGTCCTATAATACCATTTGAAAACTTTTGAAGGTGAAGAATAATCGAAAACCAAATCATTTCATTAGGGTTTCGTATATAAATAAACTTTTACTGTTCTTTTCGTTTTCAGTTGGTACTACATAAACGTGTAAAGAAAGTTTAATTTTATATTTCACCTCGTTGAACGCTGTGGATACAACAGCTTTTACTGTCGACAAAATAGTAAAAAAAAAGGTGGTCGCAAAAGGAAATCATCATGATCATCATGATCATCATGATCAACCCATTGCCGGCTCACTACAGAGCACGGGTCTCCTCTCAATATGAGAAGAGTTTGGCCATAGCCCACCACGCTGGCCATGTGCGGATTGGCAGACTTCACACGCCTTTAAGAACATTATGGAGAACCCTCCGGCGTGCAGGTTTCCTCACGATGTTTTCCTTCACCGCGGAAGCAAGTGATATTTTAATTGCTTAAAAACGCACATAACTCTGAAAAGTTAGCGGTGCGTGCCCGGGTTCGAACCCCCGACCTGTGATTAGGAGGCTGACGCCCTAACAACTAGGCTATCACCGATTTACTAGGCTATCACCGCTTCAAAAGGAAATATAATTTTTATAAAATATTAACGGAAACAATCAAATTTATTTGAGATTTTACATATCGTTTAAACTTTAAACGTTTATTTGTTGTTACAGATAGGAGTATTTTTATATATTGTGTAAAAAAATGTATTGTTATGAGATGAAAATTAACGAAATAATACTGTGTTTTATTTCAATTGACGATCCATAACAAATAGAAAATAATATTTTTATATAATTATTTCTGTACTGTTGCTACTGGAATTTTAAATAGTTATCAATTCAATTCAAATTAAAAATAACTTTATTCGTGTAAATCTATTACGGCTATTTAATGACGCGTTCATATATAATATAATCTTCATTATTTTAATTCGTAAGGGGATTGTGATAACAATACAATTATTATTATTTAAAAAAAAAACTGAAAACTAAGGCATCTCTATGCCTTAGTTCCAATCGCGCCCAGGTCAAAGAAGAAGCCTACACCAAACCTTTTTTTTTTGTTATCACCATCTAACATCACTATGTTGTATATAATAAATTATTCTCAGCTAGAGCAATTCACACCAAAACTTTTTTATTGTTTCAAACTTGTTAACAATACTTCCATTATGATATTATAAATATGAATTCCGTAACAATGTATTTCTAAGTGTATTCCGTCTATATAAAGGATACCTGTTTAAAATGCCGATCAAGTATGAAGTCAAAGTGTTCTAAATCCAATTTTCTAACAAGCCTGTATTTGAAGCCAAGCTTTGTAATTTAACTATTAAACGGTAACTCGCTATGGCAGCCTTCGAACAAACTAACTTCTGTATTTTAATTTATATCGATAACTAGCTGACCCGGCAGACTTCGTACTGCCAAATATAGCCTGTCAAAATGATTTGTAATGTGTAATTTTTTTGTTCCTACATATTTTATAGTCGGGGCAAAAAATTCACCTGAACAGAACCGTCACCCTGGTGATAGCGCGTTGTGAATAAGAAATATAATTAAATAAAACATATATAAGCATTTAAAAATAAGTAATCTCTTTATTGTTAATCATATGAATCATAATTATTAACAAAAATCAGTTTTATTTTCATTGTAGTGCTTTGTGATATACGATGTTTTTTGTTTGAATATCTGGCGCATAGACAAACAAATCTGATGATTTCCAACACGGGAACAGGCAACATACAATTGACCATGTGAGAAACATGGGTTTTCCAGATTAATACCACAAACACTTAATGATTGCCCCTGGGACTTGTTTATGGTCAAGCACATGTACTCAATTGAAATCAATGCTTCGTTGTAAATTTCTTCACTTATTTGTATATTTTGATTTCCCATTCTATTTCGTATTTGATACAAAATATCACATATTATCTTTGTACATGATCCACAAATCAATTGGGTTTGATGGGAAGCATGTAGATATGATTATAGACAACAATGTTCGTATTTGATGAGCGTGTGATGATATTATAGCATCATTGAGAGTTTGATCCCAATGAGCGTCATTTTCTAGCAATTGCAAACGTTGACAGGCTTCCCTGTAAGATCCACACAATTCACCATCAACAGTTCGTAAATGTTGGAATGATTTTGGGCCACGTATATTGACTAATAGCAGTCGTAAATAAAAACATTCATCATTGCTTGGATGTACTGAATAAATTCGACCAATGGCATCTGGGTATCCTTGAACTTGTTTCCCTTGTTTCCGTCTTATAAATCTTCTTGAGGATTGATTCCAAGTATAATATTTTGGCATTTCAGAATATAGCAATGTTTGTGCAAAATCATCGTTTTGGCATGTCTCAAAAAAAACTGGTTAATGTAGTAGATGGTGGCTGAGCAGCTTTTTGTACTGCGTTCTGTGCTGTAAAATACACTCTTTGTCCATTTTCTAAATGCACAGCTAAGTGAACAACAGAAGGGTGTCTCTCATGAATAGGAAAAGAAAATATTCGCCATACTGCTTCATTACTACTAACATAGCGGCCCATTTGGTATTGTGTAACTTCATCATTGGAATTCTCTCCACCAATTCCAATCACAGCCATATCACTCCCTTTGGTTACATATTTGCAAATGTATTTAATAGATTTCACTGAATGGCAAGATTCTACGATTATGTAGATAAGATTTGATGTGTGCTTTGAAGGTCTTTGATAAAATGGGTGAATATGGGACAATCCAACGATTATCTATTTCAATATCTTGTTGATTTAATTTGACAATTGTTGATCTTCCATTGTCTGCTGTCGATCGTCGACGATACAGTGGATAACCGTCATTACCAGTAATTGTTTCCGATATTAATGTCCGTGGATATCGTTTTAAGCCACCGTAAGTTGTATCGATAGGTGGCGCTGGGGTCACGAACCCAGCGAATACAATAGCAATAAAGCTCGTTTTAGTTAGTTTAGTTTTTAGCCCGTTTAGTCTAGCTGTCTCCCGCGACTTCGTCTGCGTTGAGTGTTTGCTTGTCTTGCAATCACGAAGCAATAGATTACTGAACCGAAGAACTTGAAAAAATTACATCATAAACATTAAAATATCTCCTTTCTTACAAAAAAAGAATGAATGGATTCTGAGTACGCCTTAATGAATTACAACTAAATACACATTTTGACTATCTCCCAAGGGAACCGTGCTGAATTCCGGGATGAAAACTATCTCATATGTTGAACCGGAGTATCAGCTGCTCCTATACCAAATTTTATTCAAGTCCATCATTTCAAGTGGTTTCGGCGTGATACAGACAGACGCTAGTAAAATCGCTAGTAAAGCATCCTCCAATTAAAATGTTCAAAATCTATTAAATGTACAGATTTCGTCCTGTTACAGTTTGACTATGCACTCTTTGACGTTAGGAACACACCTACATTGCTTAGACAACAGTGAGTGCTTGTAATTTAATATGTACTTTATGCAATAGCAATAAAATCAAATTGACAATCAAATTGACTCTACGTTTATATAGAAAACGTTTGTATGGGAAAAAGAAAAGTGCTGTTTTAAGGGGTTTTCCGGCAATTATTCCATCCTTGAACTTCAACGAATATTTAAAAAAAAAATTGGCCAAATTGGTGCAGGCGTTGTTGAGTTATGCGCTTACCAACAGCTTTTGCGATTCATTTTTATTTTAGATCATTCTAATTAACTTTTATAATTATGTGATAATACTGACATGTACATATTTAAATTATAGAGTTTAAATAATAATTTCAATAAGAATTGAAATACTAATTTAATCGTTTAAATATAAGAAAAAAAAATCTGAAAAACTTGTTATCATAGCACATTGAAATAATAAGTGCTAAATATTTTTTAATAGAGGTTAAATAAAAACAATAAAAAAATATATTTGTACAACTATTGAAAAAGTGTAGGAAATTGTGTATCATTTTTGCATTGACATTTTAATTAAATTTTATAATTATGTGATAATACTTACATACATATTATATTCAAATTAAATTATAAAGTTTTGATCAATGAAGCACAAATAAGTAAAAAACAGGATTAATATCTTCATTATAATATGAATTCAATTTACACTTCAGTCTAAGTAACACGTGGCCGGCTATGCTAACACCAAAAATTTAAAAAGTGGAAATAATTAAATTATACGGTATTTCGTTCACTACAAAATAAATTTAATTAATTTTATAGCGTCAACAACACGTGGTAATTATGCTGTTAAAATGTAGCTTATATGACACGTTCGTAGATTTACCATAGCAGCGCCATCTATTGATTACTTACTCAACCCAGTCGAAAGGTATCGACATCTGTTAGAATCATTTGGAGTTACCAGATAATTGTGACTGTCAAATAATAACAAACAAATAATTAGCAATAAATTAAAATTGCGACTATAATTTGAGATTTAAACTATCCTATCTCTCAAGTTGGATCGAACTGCACATGGTGTGCGAATTTTATTATAATCGGTTAAGTGGTTTAGGAGTCCATTGAGGATAAACATTGTGACACGAGATTTATATATATTAAGATAAGAGACCAGACGAGTTAAAGCCGTCCGAGTTGTTTTAAGTAAGAGCTTTTGTTTACTTTCGCTCATATTAATTAAAACCACAACTGTAGGAATTACACTTTTATTGCGACAATAACTAAGAGGTCCGAACGGCCCGACGTCTCGAGCGAGAATGCCGAAAGACATCGCCCGTATTAATAGCAAAGCATGCTTGTACAAAATTGATTGCTACAGTCTTAATTCTGCTAACAAAATCATCAAGAGTTCAAATGTGGGTAATTATTGAACTCTTGTTGTTCTTGGCGCCGCTGAATGAAGTTAATAACACCTTCGCGCCGACAGACCTTTTGCTCTAGTCGATTAATTGTTATACAATTTTATTTCTATGCGGTAGTTCAAAAAATAACGTTACGTAAAAATCTAAACCTGCTGAGAAAACGCAGGTAGTGTCACCTCGGATACGGGTAGACCTGTGCGACTTATCCGAGTCGACACTAATGACTATTTCACTCTACTGTATTCCTCACGGGCTTGTGACTTTTGACCTGACTGACATTTCTCATTATGTGTAGAGACTGGATGAACTAGTTGGGAATGCCGCAGCTTGTTTTGCCCGAGTCGACGTTAAACTTCTCGGCACACATAATGAAGGTTATATATTACACTTTCCGGAGAGGGGAATCTCGGGCTAAGAAAACACATGGCTTGGCAATCAAGTTGCGTGTTAGTTTATATTGTGTGCAGCAACTTTGTGGAGGAAGGAGGACTTGGAGAGTAACAACAATGGCCACTCGAATTCAAACAGGCGAGATATCAAAATCGTTACCACAAAATAAATCTTTTCTGAGATAAAAAGCTATATAATATTACAAATTTCATCAATATCGGTACTTGTACTGTTGAGCCGAACAAAATAACAAAAATTATGAATAAACAAAAATTATTGTGGAATAAGCATCGTTTGTAATAGAAGATGATAGATACCATATCTCATACCCGGCCCCGTTCCCGTTTCCGCTACTTTTCCCAAGATATTAATCCAAATTGGAGGTTGGGACAAGTTAAAGCTCATCAACGTGAAACTCATTATTCATAAATCCGGCGGTAGCCATGGATATTTCCGGGATAAAATGTAGCGTGTTAATCCAGGGTATAACCTATCTTTCTTCAAAATTTCCGCCAGTAACCAACGTACAAACTTTCGCCTTTAAAATATTACTTTGATTATTATGGACAAATAAAAATCATCTCAATCTCGTGATCTTTGAAACCGGAAAAAACCGTATCAAAATCAGTCAACTTTTATGCTATATATATATATATAGACACACAATTATTTTTTTCGGACTGACTATTAGCTGGTCTAACCCTATTGGTTGCGACAGCGTAACCGGGCTGTTTGGCGAGCTTCGAAAAGAAGCTCTGCCAGAAGAAATTTCGAGCCCTAGGGCTCGAATAAACTAAGGGAACGTCTGCCTAAGGACGCCGAACGTCGGCTTAGACGACGTTTGGGATAACACGGGCGTCGGACGGTGAAATGACCCAATATAGCCCTGACGCAAAACCACTTTTTGGGTCGGGGCTCAAAAATTTGAAAGGACGGCTAGAAATTTATTCTGCCCGTGTGGCAGTGACCTCTCTATGAAAATATTCTCGTCAGGCAAACATTTCCATTTTTCAGACGATCTGTTTATATAATAAACGCCTTTTAAAGCGAGCAAAACCCTCACCCACTGCTCTGGGCATTCTGCGGAGCGTTCACGTTCTGCGTAAATTAATTTAATCAAATATCGCAATTTATTCCCGTGCTCCACTGGCTGACCTACTTTTTACAAGTCGCTGAAAGTGTACAATACGTACTATGTGCGATTCACAAATGCGAGCGATCGAATCTTAATCCACACGTATGAAGTGCAGCGACGTCTAATGCTTGCCGAATCGGTAGAAATATGAAATGTTTCTTTTTTCGGACTGTCTATTAGCTGTACATACCCTATTGGTTGCCACAGCGTAACCGGGCTGTTTGGCGAGCTTCGGAAAGAAGCTCTGCCAGAAGAAATTTTGAGCCTAGGGCTCGAAGAAATTTAGGAAACGACTGCCTAAGGGCGCCTCCTTTGAGGCCGAACCTCGGCTTAAGCGACTTTTGGGATAACGGGGGGGTCGGACGGTGATAAGAAATGGAAATGCAGCCGAATTACTGGAACTTAAAATAAAGTGGCTTCCCGGTTCCAGCTGTCTGTACGTTTGGATCTTTTATACTACACGGTTTGTATGCGGTTTTCATGGATTACAATGGCAAACCTTTATATCGTAATACTTTTGTTCTATAAGCTTTCATTTTATTTTAGCATGCTATTAATTACAAAAAATAAAGCGGTGATAGCCCAGTGGTTAAGGCGTCAGCCTCCTAATCAGAGGTCGGCGGTTCGAATCCGGGCACGCACCTCTAACTTTTCGGAGTTATGTGCGTTTTTAAAAAATTAAAAATATCACTTGCTTCAACGGTGAAGGAAAACATCGTGAGGAAACCTGCACGCCTGAGAGTTCTCCATAATGTTCTCTAAGGCGTGTGAAGTCTGCCAATCCGCACATGGCCCGCGTGGTGGACTATGGCCAAACCCTTCTCATATTGAGAGGAGACCCGTGCTCTGTAGTGAGCCGGTAATGGGTTGTTCATGATGATGATGATGATGATTAATTACAACCATGAAAAGGTAAGAATTTCAAAGACTTGTAATACATCTTCTATGTATTTTTTGTTAAAAAGATATTTTTGAGATTATTTACAAAGCATTTTAAACAATACAGTATTATTTCTTATACAATTAAATATATTATACATGTACACAGATAAAAAATTCCCCTGTAGAATTTCATTAAAATTATATCTTAGGAGATTTTAAATGTGGTGGCAGAAGCCGTCGAGCGGTTCGTGCCTGTTTCTATTATAAAAAAAATGGGCATTATTATGTTTGTAACTCAGCCTCGTCTCTTTTGTTATCTTTCATGCGACGGTAGCAACTTGTTGCGCCATAATCTGACATGCCTCATGCTAGCGAAGCGTATGACGTTGTAGTGGATCATTTCCCCACATCAAATCAAATTAAATACAGTGCCTCCCAGTTGTTTGGAGAGTGTGGTCTCCAAGGGGGTTTCAGTGGGTAGAAATCCCATGATTGATCTATCCCACGAGTTAGGTACCTACTATCTACTTATCAGGAGATTTCACCCCCGACATTAAGCAAAAATAAAAAGCCTAATTGTTCAGAAATATATGTCTGATTTCTACCCAAATAAAAGCCAACCGGTAAATTTCACCACAAGGTATCCTAACAGACTCATATTCCCCAAGTCTAGAACTGCATCTTTTAGCATAAGTTGTTATGGCATGTCTATTAATGATGCTATTGATAATTGCCTAATGAATTCAAAGAATTACCTTTAAAAGTTTTTAAAAGAAGCTTGCACTAATGTTTATTGGATACAGGCTTTTATTGTTTAAATGAATTTTTCAATACAAAATGATATAGTATTTTACTGTATCTACTCTGCAGTGACAGTATTTACTTACCTTACTGTGCTGTTCTGAGTTAATAAAGCTATTTTGTATGTTGAAATTTTAAAGTTTGAACGCTATTCTTATTTATGTGCGAATTTAAGACTCTCGAGTCCTTACAAAGATCCTGCTTTGTTCTTGCGTAAAAGCTAGACCACACTCTCGCATTTTTAACATGAACAGAAAGATTTTCTCAGTTAAAACGTGTTGTTTGTTTACCGCTGCCAGTAATAGATGTATAACGAATACAAATGTGACACCCACAGAGACGTCCCGCTTCCCACCTCAGGAACTCCGCTATTATTGCATTAGTGTCTGTAGTGGAGAGCCTGTCGCGCTGGTAACATGCCGACGCAAATTGATGATGTAAAATAAAAAATTCTATTACGCTCGATGGAAACCTTTTAGAGCACCGCAATGAGAATATTGTAAGGTATCTGTCTCCTTTTATGTATTCCTGGTGGATTAATCGATCAATGCATTTTAAGTTGTTAGCTTCTGTCAATTTGTTGATGGATTGGAATTGTGTTTACTTTGGTGATCACCTACTGATGAATTTCTTAACTTGACAGCAGTTTGCTCCGTTTTATTCTCACTTATAGTTTATTGTCGGTTGAAAGAATACGTCATC
This sequence comes from Lasiommata megera, assembly GCA_928268935.1. Lineage (NCBI taxonomy): Eukaryota > Metazoa > Arthropoda > Insecta > Lepidoptera > Nymphalidae > Lasiommata > Lasiommata megera. The sequence goes on along the minus strand of OV743308.1, from coordinate 17,465,335 downwards.
AATGGGGTTATGGTGAGCGCTTTGTTCTCACAAGTGGAATTAGCCAGGCTCTATTACAGATTGGGTGAATTGGAAATTTATTATTTCTACATGTATTACATCCTGGCTTAAGAACCTTCGCCAGTGGTTTAATATGAGCTCAAGTTCATTGTTTAGGGCAGTAGTGAACAAGATCCAATTAGCCTTAATGGTTGCCCACCTCCGGTAGGAGATGGTACTTAAAGAAGAAAATTATTTCTGAATTTTGCCTGTCTTGTAGTGTACAATAAAAAAATATTCATTCATTATATTACTTCCTCACGCTGAAACTACTGAACAAGTATGGCTGAATGGAGACAGATTGTACCCTGGATTAAGACATAAACTATCTTTTAGCCAGGAAAAATCCATTCCTACGGCAAGATATAACTATAGGTATAACTATAGCTTAACTCCCTCGTAGATTTATATGCTGGGATAATGAAACATGTGATAATCTTCGATTACAAATATAACTTCATCATGATCAATCCATTGCCGGCAATTAAAATATCACTTGCTTCAACGGTGAAGAAAAACATTTTTAGGAAAACGGCATTCCTGACAGTTCTTCATAATGTTCTCAAAGGCGTGTGAAGTCTGCCAATCCGCAAGTGACAGCGTGGTGGACTACGGCTGAACTGTTCTTATATTGAGAGGAAACTCGTGCTCTGTGGTGAGCCGGCAATGGGTTGATCATGATGATAGCAACTTTGTAGGAAACCTTTGCTTTGTGAGTTTAACTATCTCTCTTAGCAGGTTGTCTCGTTTGTGAATGCGACAGTATATAAAAATATCCTTCTTCTTTAGGCGCCTCTCCAACTAGTGAAGGTTGGCAGTCAGAATGTCATATTTTGCCTTGTATCTCGCGAGGCTGTAAAGCTGGGCGGCTCTCGCGATCCCAGTCCACTCCCTGATGTTTCGCAACCAAGACTTCCTCTTGCAACCGATGCGCCTCTTTCCCGCTACTTTGCCCATCATTATGAGATGCAGGAGCCTGGTATTTGTCATGCCTAAGCAATTGCCCCAGATAAGTAATTATTTTCTTTTTGACAGTCTCCCAAAGTTCGCGATGACAACTAACACGTCGCAAGACCTCCTCCTTGGTCACCTTTAATGTACCAAGTAATATAATAACAGCACAGAATTAGAAGTGCTGAAAGGCACCGCCACCTGACCGTTGATTAATGTACGTTCCAGCGTTCGCTGAAAATGAAAATTTTTATATCGTCGAGGACCGCAACATAATTTGTGCGAGTGGCCTCGAGTACATTAAAACATAAAGTCCCACTCCAATGACATTATCACATTACATAAACCCTCGGAGGTTTAATGGTGGATTTTTATTATAAGCCAGCTGTTTCCCGCGACTTGGCTCTCGTAGAAATTTTTAAGCGTACGTGTGAGACAAGACGGCCTGATTTAAAATCTGTGCCGCGGAAACCTGGCATAACATATAGATAATTTTACGTTTTTTTTTTAATCAAATAGGCTTGCGCTTGCTACAGTCATGCCTGATGGACAGTTATGATGAGGTTTAGCGTGGAGCTTGCCTAGGAAAAGTCTATTCACTCTTCGCTTCATGGTGCCAAGATAATATTTTGCTGGTAACACGGAAGTAGTCAGGGCGTTCCGTTCCGTCGTATTATAAAGTTGGAGGTCCTGGGCTGGATTCCCGGCTTGAGTCTGGTCTGGTGGGAGGCTTCAGCCGTGGCTAGTTACCACCCTACCGACAAAGACGTATCGGCAAGCGATTTAGCGTTCCGGCACGATGTCGTTTAGAAACCAATCACGAGTATGGGTTTACCATATACCTCTTTCAGTTAGCCCGATACCATCTTAGACCTTATCATCACTTACCATCAGGTGAGATGCTGTCAAGGGCTAAATTGTGGTGTATAAAAAAAAAGAAAAAAGGTTGATAGTGAAAAAAAAACACATTATTAACTATTTCTATCTTCTTCTTCTTTTAGTGCCATCTCCTACCGGAGGTTGGCAATCATTAAGGCTAATTGGATCTTGTTCACTACCGCTCTAAACAATGATCTTGAACTCATATTAAACCACTGGCGAAGGTAAAACTATTTCTATATCTCGGCCGTATTATCTATTTCTACACGCTTCTTTGATAATATCGGGGGGCGTGCGTACTGCGCATTCATTTGATGTTCTCAAGTTTACTACCGCCTGAGATAGCACTTGGAGTACAAGCTAAAGTACTCCCACGGGTATTTAGGGCTATCATAACTTTGTTTGGAGGTCGCAACTCGCACTAAAATGTCTGCACACTAGCCGGAGCGGCGACGTCACGTCCTTATTTCACAAGCGAAGATATTTAAACGCTAGTGACAGATAACACAAAGAGATAAAACATTAAGAAACTTTTGAGTCCTTGACCAAGTTTAGTTACAGTAAGTTCATAATAGAAATTTTCTCTTCTATTATGAACTAGACTAGAAATGGCATATGTTATATATTTTTTTATTCGATAGCAAGTTGGATCTTGGTTGTGATTAATTTGAACTGTAAGTTATCATGCATTATGCAGTCTTAGTTCAAGCCTGCTGATAATCCATAGCCTTCTCCAAAGTGATGATAACTGAAATCGACGGTTTAAGTTGCTTTCGGGGAGCGAGGAAATAGACTGTGTGAATTTTGTAAATTAAGACTAGAGATATTTAGCTAGAAATACACAATGTCTAGTCAAAACCTGACCCCGATAACGAATACAGACCAAACGAACAGATCTCGTCATCCATATTCAAATATGCTTATCACTAGTCTCAATTTAAATAAGCAAGTTCTCAACTGAGAAAAACACGTTTTAATAAGCTTTACGAAAATATTGAAACTGCCACTTTTTTTTTATACAATAAAATTTAGTGATGCTGCTGTCTAGGATGGTAGCGAGCTAACATGTTAGGAGTATGGTAAACCCACGCTCCTAATTGGTTTCTACGCACCATCGTAGACCGGAGCGCTAGATCACTTGGCGACACGTCTTTGTCGGTAGGGTGGTAACTAGCCACGGCCGAAGCCTTCCAACATACCAGACTCAAGCAGGGAATCGAACACAGGACCTCCAACTTTATAATGCGACAGTGCACATTGTGGAGGTCGTCGTAGTATGACGGTCTACTAATGGTTAGCTTCTAAATTTCCCGGAAATCGTACCGGCTGTAAAGTCTAGCGATTAGACCTTTTAACCTCAAGCACTAAACTGAAAGATCAAAGAATGTACCCAACAGCCGCTCTATTACGGAATATTTTCAACTGAATCTCTTTGACCAGCACACATTTTCACATAACTTCAGGAACTTTGGTACGACCTTGTCATTGTTTGACACAATTTTACGGACTTCATATCTATGTGATATGATCCTATATTAAAGCTTCTGGTAGGGTCACCATTTCTTTGTATAACGAAGTCTAGTTTGTAATTACGGAACCAGTGCAAACGTAAATGAATCTTTGTGAATTACTCGTATTTACGGCCTTTAACATTCTAAAATGGAGAAGGGTTTGGCCATAGTCCACCATGCTGGCCATGTGCGGATTGGCAGACTTCACACGCCTTTGAGAACATTATGGAGAACTCTCAGGCGTGCAGGTTTCCTCACGATGTTTTCCTTCACCGTTGAAGCAAGTGATATTTTAATTTTTATAAACGCACATAACTCCGAATAGTTAGAGGTGCGTGCCCGGATTCGAACCGCCGACCTCTGATTAGGAGGCTGACGTCCTAACCACTAGGCTATAACAGCATCTTAAAAAAATATATTGAAGAAAAATCCTGTAAAACGTATGGCAGCCCTAACTTCGTGGAGAATGGGATATTGCTGTCACATTTTACGACATGGGAAGTAAGGCGACACGGCGCAGCCCAGAGTTCATTGTACATTGAACGTTTAATATGAACAATAAATAGCGTGGCGCACTCAATCTTCCATGAAACTTGACCGAACTATAACGGCCGCCTTTACAACGTAGCGTAGGTATCATACCGTTGGACAATTATTTTCTTGTAAGCCGATATAATCGACAGTTATCATACTACCGTACCTAGTTACAAACTAGCTATCAAAGTATGCGAATGTTATAAGTGAATAAAAACGTCCATTCACGTTTTTATTGGTCACTTATAATCATTATTCAAGGCATTTGCTGCCCCTTCAGTTATAGAAAATTGAACAATTTAATTATTGTGCGTATTCAATTGAATATTTAGTGCGAGCCAATTAAATTAGTTGATTAATGTTCATTTTTGCCTTGCTCATTTAAATCTCCAGTTATACGAACAGCATTAGCTACTTAATCACTTACTTTTAGGCACAGAACTCATTATCTTATCGCAGAGAGAGTTTTAGCTTCAGCTTCAATCATCCGTGCTGCAGTAAGATTCTAAAGTTATAAGTAAGCGGTTTGTAAATCGTGCGTGCATTTTATTTATTTATTTATTTATATAATGTTTACCTTTATTGCAAGACCTATAAAGGGCAGCATGAAAATAAAAAAAATAAACAGCAATTGGCAACCATATCACTAATAGTGATCTTTTCCAGGCAACCATTCCATCGGAGTTAAAAGATAAACGTTAAGTAAAGTTGGAATAGTTAAATATACATAAACACTACTAACTACATGCTACTAAATATATAAAATAATAACAATACACATGCAGGCATATAACATTTTTTCCATTACAAGTTGGCGCTTGACGGCAATCTCATCTGGTAGTAATGATGCAGTGTAAAATTATGATGATGGTAGCGGGCTATCTTGTTAAGGGTATGGTAGACCCGTACTCCTAATTAGCTACACATAACTAAGCAACACACGAGCATAACCGTGGAGTGCGACAAAAATTCCTACAAAACACTTTTACCTACATGGATAAAGTTTATGTTGAGGACATACGTCGACCAACTGTGAGGTTGCTTAGCTGTTACACTCGTCTATATACTAATCCATTGCTTACACAGCTTTAATAGACGACATAAAATGTGTATAGAGCCGCGGAGCGCCTCGCCCCGGGTATCCTCGGTAATGAATATATTTTTATAACTGTTTTTATTGTTCGTATAAGTAATTATTCTTGTGGAAACTCGTAAAATCTAACGTTATAGCTTCACCATCGGTTTTTTTTTACATTATATCCTCGGAGTTTGTTATTATATCTCTACAGGGTCTTCCTTTAAATACTGTTTTTTTAACGCTCGTAACTCCGAATAGTCGGAGGTGGGTGCCGAATATTAAACAGGTTCTCACAGTGTCAACCGCTATGCTATCGAAACTTCCATTGGTTTAATTATCATTACTATTGTGACAAAGTGAAATGCTTCTAACCTGGCACCCTTTTTTTTTCTCGGTGGGAAATGCATTTATGCATCCCGCCCGGTGCGAGCTCCAGGCGGGTATGTGGGACTCGCCGGCCGTCAAATTAGCGGCCAGAATACACACTAAAACCCAGCGTAGCCTTCTGCATCCCAGGTGGGGTGCCAAGGGATCGCGGTAACATGCACTTTGACATACTATACCAACCTGTAGTCTATGTATATTTTTGTTTCGTTCTATTTATAACACTCTGGTAATTGTAAGCAGGTACGTGATTGGATAATACCACGGAAATGTGGTGAGAATCAATTATTCAACGAATACCGCGCGTGCATTGGCGGCCGCGTCACCGGGTGAGGCGGCAGGACGTGTGTGTGTGACACGGTGCGAAAGAGCACGGGTTTTGCAATGCGATGCTCGCACTAGGAAATGTATTTTTGCGTGTACAAAGTAGCCTCGCTTTTTAATGTCACTGTTTGTATATACAGTGGACCCCCGATAATCCGGCCCTGTCTAATCCGGCGCCCCCTGTAATCCGACATGACTTAGAATTACTACTTGACGACTAAAAAAAATTGATGAATATTTCAAAGCTTCATAATTTGATATAGTATTCACTACATGATTTTGATTAATAATTCTTGATTATTTTGGTAGATATGTATGTGCATTTATGCTTAATTTTATAATAAAACGTAAGCTCTTAATTGTTATTTAATTTACTAAATTCGACTTACATAAATTAAGTCTGATTTGTACTTCAAAGTACATACATATGTACGTATAATATATAGATTCTTGTCATTAGATATGTAATTTGTCGGATTACAAGGTACTCTTTCGTAAAAAAATCCGGACTATAGGGGTCTTAGGCAGTGCTCTATAATCCGACAAATTCGATAGTCCGACACTGCCCTGCATAATGTTTGCCGGATTACCGGGAGTCCACTGTATATATTTATTTATATATTGTACTGTATATATATATTTTTATATATTGTTATTTATTTGGAGGCGAGCACGGCAATGTGGTAAAATCAATCATTCAGTATAAACCATGTTAAAATATCAAAAACCCAAGTTGGTTGTTTGCTTCTTCTATGATCTGGGTGTGTTTAGATCGTTCGCAGTTTTAGTTCTTAATAAAGGCGTGTAGTTTTTACTATCATCTGACATCAAAAATGGGGGGGAAAAATAATATATTCAACAATGTATGCTTCTACATATTTTTAAGGTTTCCACGAATAAAACACTTTTGAATTTGATTTGTATACTCTTAACTTAATGTGACTTTAGGAGAATAAATATGATGATTATTTATATATACATTTTGAATTACTCCCAAAGTAATTATCATTGTCATCATTTTCATCCCAGTAACAGTTGCCTGGAGGAGATCACTTCATTATGACAGTTTTTCTGCAATTTGTCGTAATTTTGTAATTTAAATTTGTTTTAAAAAGGTACTCGACTAGTACGGGATGGACACCGCAAATTTCCTATCTCCGGGCTAGTACTGAACTGTCTCAATAGTAAAGCTCAACAAAACTAAGCTGTAATTATTATTTATTTGCCGACTCAGAATTCGAACCTAACCGCGTGAACGCTAATCGAACATAGTAACCAGTAGACCAACGAAGCAGTTAAACCAACTAGGTAGTGTATGACGCAAACAACTGGAGAGTTCCTTTTTCCAATGGAAAAAAATAACCCGCTAAGCCCCCTTCTGTATGCCAAAGCATTTCGCCTCGAAATTTCCTAAAACCAACCCAAACACTTAAAGGAAATTTAATTGTTCGTCAATTTTTTTTCCACTCCGCCGTTGTTAATCTCATTTATCCCCCATGCTCCCCCCCCCCCCCCAACCCTTTCATCTCGGGAGTGTGGAGGGCAGAAATTGTTTAATGTCTGAAGAGAAATTATAGACTTTGCCACGCTCGGTATAATTTTCTAATTTGCAACCTTTATCAAAGACTAGGAGCCTGGCCCTCGCTTGTGTTTCTTGTAAATAGCGACGTAATAACTTCAAGAATCTTGGTAAATGAGCGTAGCTTTTAACTTTCACGATATAGTGTTACTTACTGAGTACTTCGTTATTCTATACAGAGTATAATGTAATATAGAATTACTCTTGCCCTAGGGAGCTTCTGGAAGAAATCTCTGCTGAGATAAGCTGTGCTTATACAAGTCTTGCACATATTTTACGTTTAGTCTTACGCTGAAATCTATAGAGCGTACTTTGACTTTGCTTAGCAAAAGTTAGTGTTAAAACTAGACTTATGTCGGACACATTGCGTTGTCTCGTTTTAACTGTCTTAACTGAAGTATCTCTGGCTAACGCTAAGCTGGCTTTATAGATCTCCGACGGAGTATTTGTCTTTGTCTACCGTTAACTATACTCGTATTATTAAATTCGAGGCAACTATCAAACGCTTCAAATGTTCTTTTATATGATGCTTACTTAAGATGAATTTTGCCTGGGAGGTTCTTTAGACCCGGTGTTCTTAATAGTGGTATAATCTGTCTTCGATTTTCGACCGAGCCAATAACGGAATTTATTATTTCTTGTCGGAAATTTTCTTTGGTCTGAAAGCTTCGGCTTCGTACCGTTACCGTGTCGGCTAAGACGTTCTTACACCATGCAGAAACCTATAACGGGTATGTATAGGTATCTGGCTAGCGTGTTATGTATAACATTAAACCCATAAACCTAGCAGGTTAGCCCGACACCACCATATCTAAACCATAACATCTATCTTAAAGTCTATTTTTACTGGCTTAACCTTATACTATAAGCAATAAATATTAATAATAGCAAAAGCATAATATTAAAATTATAATTCCACTATATTATAAAACTAAAAAGGATAACCTAATAACGTAAGACCATACTTTTTCCGTTCGTTTTATCAATTATTATAATATTTTTAAGTACCTAATGGTAATTGCCCTTAATTGATATTACATATAAACATTGCTACGAAACTGGTTACGGAGACTGAAAACAGATACTTGAATTTGATAGCTTGATTTAGCCCGCCACCTACAATAGACTGCCAACCAACTATAACCAGCCAAATTGCATTAAAATATGAGAGAGACGGCCTGCCACCATTAGTGTGTCATAAATTTCGAATGTTAATTATGGTCAGTCACAATTACACTCATACAATTACTCATTCCAACGATAATATTACCTGGAAACTCTATTTTGTATGGTAAGCTACTTTAATTTGCTTCTCTCCTTCATCCTCCTTTGCGTTGCTGGCATGTCACCGCAAATCCAGCGCCAACCGCCTTTTGATCTCATTCTGTCAGACTTACTTAAATCGCTTGTCCTTCATCTCTTTCTTATAGATTCCATGAAACCTCCTTAAATACGTTTTGATAGATTACTCCAATCACTTCTAGTTGAACTCTTGAATAACTGATATTTCATCTCGTTTAGACAGAACTCTGGAATTTCTTCTTCGATTCTTTTTGACAGAATTCTCACATCACGTTGAAAACGTTTTCACTAGATTTCTTGATTTATTTATCTCGTTTTAGGAAATTTATAAATTCTCACTTCATCTTCCCCACGAGAACTGTCAGTTATATATTATCTACTAGTCAACTTATAGTCATCAGAACAGCAGAACTATAGAATCTGCATAATACTGGAGGCGATGTTCGAATGAGTTGTCTGGCGAGCCATCTCATTAATGCCGGCGACATATTGGCGGATGGGCGATACGAGAGAAACTGCAGTGGGTCGTCCTTATTTATGTCTTTTAAAGTTGCTAGGCTGTCACCAAATATAATTGAGACAAATATAGTTAAAGGGTTTTTAATTGCGACATATATACCGCCCTGAAAAGTAATACCCTAGTTTTCTCTATATATATTATATAAAAACAAACAAAGCATAAAGTACTGAACGGTTCCTGCTGATATTTATCATACATCATATAAAAACCCCCGAACAAGTAGGTATTGTACCGGACTATTGACTGGTTTGTAACCATTATTTGATGGCTTAAACCCGAACTTCCTACTAATATTATAAACGCGAAATTTTGGATGGATCGATGGATGTTTCTTTACGTAAAAAGTACTGAATGGATTTGAATGAAATTTTACAATAATATAGCTTATATATCAGAATAACACATAGGCTATATTTTATAAAGATATTTTGTGAATTGTTCAAAATATGACAATAAGTGTCAAGTAAGTAGGAAAAAATCTACCATCTGCGTGTTAATTTTAATTTTATAATGTTAGTTCATTTCTACGCCACGCTAATATAAACTCCTCGTCTGTGTCTCTCGATAGAGTTTCTCAATGTTGAGGTCTGTTATTTTCATTTGAAAATGTGCTAATTAGCATCATTACATGCTTTTGAAAGCATTAGCTTTTCTGTTTTGTCTTTTTAATACAAAAAGTACATTCATGTTGTTGTATCCTAGCATCTGGCGCGTTTCTGCTGTGTTGTTGACTCATATGCCGTCACAGAAGATGACATAACGCCGCTTGAACGTAATTTCTACAGTTAACTTTGATGTTTCTCTGATTCTACAATCAACTTTGATCTGTCGGACTCCGTGACGACTAACGATTTTTTGTAGAAGAAATTTAATTTATCAGTCTTTTCAATGCAGACAAAACATCCTTGCCATTATTTCCGTGATTAAAAGGAACAATCACGCGCCTCAATGCTTAAACGCTTTGATCTGGAGCGGTGCATCACACAATGTGCTCATTACCGTCCGACCCTCTCTACGAGATCACTTCACCGCCGGCACTCTGTCTCTACCCCTAGTATAACATTTTTACGCTCACAATCGCAGAGTCGTTTTCGAATATCGATACACACTGACGTCACAGTAAATTGAAACTCTATGCTATCCTCTAAATGTAATCTAAATATTCTTAAAGCTATTTTAAATACAACTATAGGTACAGTGGAAAATTATTGCAAAATAATATGCTGTCCATTAATTTAATTGCTCTATCTCTACCATAATTTATTATTGATTATGTGAGATGGTAATAACGAAAAAAACAAACCTGGCTAAATTTATTGTGGGCTTCTTCTTAGACCGAGACGCGTTTGGAACCCTCATAGCTTTAGTTTTAAGGATACGAATGTAGTTATCACCATCAAATCATGTAAATTATTGACGCGTCAAAAGTACTTTGTAAAGGACTATTTGAATTTGAATTTGTTTGAATTTGAAATTACGCGCATTGGCACCATTACTTCTTTTCATTTGAGCTAAATAAGAGTCATCAGATGTCTGGATCAAGTTTTGGAACACGATATTATTGAATTGTTCATGAGATCCAAACTGGGATTATATATGAGAATTTATGAAATTTGTGAATCTAACTTGAAAAAACGTTACTTTGACACTTTACTTTGACGTTATACTGTTTCGACACTCTAAAGCGAATTTTAAACTAAGGGTGTCTGGCAACATTAAGCTTTTACAACAACAATCCGTGTTCCACGTTAATAAGCATCTGTTTTCATCCGTGTTCTTAACACGATGATGCGAAATATCTATTGGAATGACGCTTACTTGTGCCATCATGCCCTTCTTTGCCCAATTTGGATGTTTCACATTTGCCGAGCGGTCCTTGCGGTGACCTTGACTTGACGTGACTTGCTTGCAAGCAGCATCTACTAAGCAGATTTTATGCAATGCAACAATGCATTTTATGAAACGTAAGCGACGCTCTGTTATTTTAACCTCATTCGTATAGAAAGCTGGATGTTTGTTTAAGCCCAGACGTATGACTATTACCTACCATTAAAGGTTACGAAGGCAAGGTACATACCATCAAAAGTAATTAAATTTTCAACGAAAATCGGCCATAACAATTAGTAAAACTGAGAATACTATGGAAAAAGGTGAATCCAATATGGCCACTGGCAGATTTCAATTATTTTTTTTCATATTTATTTTAATTTGGTCCACCCCAAGGGAACTATTAATGTTCTCAAAGTCGTGTGAAGTCTGCCAATCCGCACATGGTAAGCGTGGTGGACTATGGCCAAACCCTTCTCATATTGAGAGGAGACCCGTGCTCTGTAGTGAGTCGGTAATGGGTTGATCATGATGAAGGGAACTATAGTACATTAATTGTGTAAGATCTGAAACGTTGGATGGAATATCAAGAGCATGGGGAAAGGCATGTAGTATATAAACACTGCACTAGTCTGCGGTACATTATCCACCGCGCATTACTCGCCTCTCTACTCGAGATCACTTCCCCGCCTGCACTTTACGACGCATCCCACAAATAGCACTGCACGAAGGTAGATGCTTCTATTTTTTTAATATCCAAGTTATTGCTACGACCCGTTTTGTTTTTATTTGTATATATGTTTTGCGAATATCTTGTCAACCCTTTTACCTGCTTTAAACGACCCTGAGAGAGAACTTTGCCTGTTGATCGCGGAAAGTCTTCCCCGCCGGGATTTGTATTTCGCATTGTACCGGGATAAAAGTAGCATTCGTTAATCCAGGGAATAATCTATCTTCATTCCAAATTTCAGCCAAACAAGGGTGTATGTAGATCCGGCATGAAAGAGTAACAAACATAGACACTTCGTAAAAACTTTCGCCTTCTTAATATATGTGAACAGAAGTGCTATGCACACACCTCTATACAAAATGTATGGATTCGATAGTCTACCACGACACAACACGTTAGTCTAACGTGTGATAACGTGTGATGTGTTAGCTTAAGGGTAAGTAAGTAACTACATACTGAAAGTATAACACATCTGATTGGTTCTACAAACTTAATTGCAAATTGCGGGTAGATCCCAGAGATTTCAACGTATATACGATTATTATACCTTATAAAGGTATATATATCATCATCATCATCATTTCAACCGATAGACGTCCACTGCTGGACATAGGTCTTTTGTAGGGAGTTCCAATGGCCACGATCTTGGGCCGCTTGTATCCAGCGGCTCCCTGCGACTCGTTTGATGTCGTCTGAAAATCAGACGACAACAAACGAGTCGCAGGTCGACGACGACGACCGCATCATCACTTGCCATCAGGTGAGATGCAGTCGAGGGCAAACTTGTGGTATATATATATATATATATATATATATATATATATATATATATATATATATATATATATATATATATATACCACAAGTTAGCCCTTGACTGCATCTCACCTGATGGCAAGTGATGATGCGGTCTAAGATGGTAGCGGGCTAACCTGTTAGGGGTATGGTAAACTCATACTCCTAATTGGTTACTACACAACATCGTGCCTAAATCGCTTGGCGACACGTCTTTGTCGGTAAGGTGGTAACTAGCCACGGCCGAAGCCTCCCACCAGACAAAGAGATAGAGGTATAATATGAACACCTTAGAGAGTTAAAGGTATATTTCATAAAATTCATCTGGTTTTTCTGCCACGTATAACTTGACACCACGTATCACGCAAGCGCGCCCCAACCTTCATGTTCACAAAGTGTCTAGTGCGAGATTTTCTTCTTGTTCGATCGCGTAAAAGTTAACAGAATTTGTATAGGATAGCAGGACTGGCATCTCTTACATAATAGATGCGTTTGCGCGCAAATTGTAGCAGAATCCTATTACAACATAATATATAGATGAAAATGCTTAAGCATTAATTGGTCTAATTAATATAAAACAAAGTTAATTATAATTAATAAGAGACTATGTGAGGTGGTGTTTAAAAATAACCCGACTTACTTTGTGATGAGCTTCTGCTTAGACCAGGGCGTGTTTGGAAACCTTAAAGCTTAAGTTTTAAGTTAACGAATTTAGTTATGACGATTAGTAAATGACTGTCCTAGGTTAACATTAACAAAACATATTAAGAAGCTTTTAACGAAAAGCTATTTTATATTATTTATTTTTTATTTTTTCATAATCTAAATAAATCTAAGAATAAAGGCAGCAGGAATAAAGGCATTACCCAAAAACAATATCACGGTGTTTCCAAATTACGATCTGTCACGTTTCATTTCTTCTCCGGGCCAAGTATTGACATTATTATATCTGCCAAGCTCTCCCGCAATATTCTCTGCACAAACAATTCTAAAATCCCCCAACAGGCTGTTTTATTTCGCGATGGACTGAGTGCTCTCGTGTTCAGGCAAATAATAAGGAGGATCCGTAATGCTAAATATACCGTGGAATTACAAAACGATGCTCACTGATATTATGGAAAGTTCTGAATCCTGAGCTTGGCTCTCCTAAGTTTGGGTGATGATTCTCAATAACATTAAAATCCTTATTTTTTTACGTTTGTTTGCTATATGTGACGTAAATTTTGATACCAGTACGCCTGAGTTATAAAAAGGGATGCAGATTTTATGTCAAAACTTTAATTGGACGACCTCCGTCCCTCCTGGGTTTTATTCCCAGCTAGTTACCACTCTACCGACAAAGACGTGTCGCCAAGCGGTTATGCGTTCCAGCACAATGTCGCGTAGAAACCAATTAAGAGTATGGATTTACCATACCCCTAACAGTTTGGCCCGTTACCATGTTAGACCGCATCATCATCAGGTGAGATGCCGTCAAGGGCTAACTGTAATCTATTAAAAAAAAATCAGGATCTTGACAAGTACATGGATAAAGTTGCAGACGACCTCTAGTAACTTATCTTATCTCGTACATTCAAGTAAGTCGTAGGACACTATGGAAACATAGAAATGTTTGCAACTTCCTAAAACGATTTAAAAAAGAGCAGACGGGAAATTCGGACATCTTTTTGTGATCAGCAGTTATTCTTGCCATGTATTAGAATTAATTATCCTAGTTATTCGCTAACCACTTAAGACAACAAAGAGAGATAAGCGAAAGCCAACGAGTTGTTTGTTTAACAGTTTAAAAGTACTTTAAAAAATGGTAAACGCGTTGCGGTTTAACTTAACTTGCATGATGTATTTTTTGGATGCAGCGCTAATCTTCCCTTAAAATTGACGTTCCTGTGATAGGTACATACTTATTACTTATTGAGGACTGTAGCTTTAGGCCAAACAGCCTATTTACGCTGTTTCAACCAATAGGGTTAACACAGCTAATAGACAGTCCGAAAAAAAAAAAAATAAGATTTGCAAACTCGCAAACATGGAGTCGCTTTCGAATATCTAAATACTTAACATCACATTAAAATGGATCTTATTTATTAGGAAAACTATTTTGCAAACTTTCTGCTGGTATGGAAGTGTTGACGAATTTGAGGAACAATTTGAGGCAGATACTTTACTGTGATGCTAGCGTGTTTCGCTATTCTAAAACTAGTCTACAATCGTGAGATAACAAATCTAATACTAACGGTACCGTTGGAGTATTAAATATGTGGATTATGAACTGATAAAATTATAAGCAAATCCAACTAGACACAGTGGACTGGATTTAGTATATATATATAGGTACACTATATTTATGTGGAACTATGTTCTGTATGCTTACGTACTTGTACGTAGTGCTCTTATCGGCAATGTAATAATATGCTGTTAATGTACGCACGTATGTGTCCGACATAAATGTTACCGTTTCATTGAATGGCCGTACACAGCCTAGTGGTTAGGATGTCAGCCTCTTAATCAGAGGTCGGGGGTTCGAACCCGGGCAGACACGTATAACTTTCGGAGTTATCTGCGTTTTAAAGCAATTAAAATATCGCTTGCTTCAACGATGAAGGGAAACATCGTGAGGAAACCTGCATGCCTGAGAGTTCTCCATAATGTTCTTAAAGTCGTGTGAAGTCTGCCACTCCGCACATGGCCAGCGTGTCGGTCTATGGCCAAACCTTTCTCATACTGAGAGGAGACCCGTGTTCTGTAGTGAGCAGAATGGGTTAATCATGAATGAATGAATGCTCATGTCAAAAAATATCACTGTAAACTCTAGAACATGTACCATAATAAAATAAGTGAGGTTTGTCAAAAAATATCGATAGTAAATTTGATAATAAATCGTTATCAACTATTTATTATTTTTGTTTATTGCTATATCGAATTCAAAATTCAAATTCAAAATAGTCTTTATTCAAATAGTCCTTTAAAAGGCGCTTTTGACGCGTCAATAATTTACATAGTAGTGATTTAATGGTGATAACTAGATTCGTAAACTTAAAACTAAAGCTATGAGGGTTCCAAACGCGCCCCGGTCTAAGAAGAAGCCCACAACAAACTTAGCCAGGTAAATTTAAATCGAACTTAGCCAGGTAAATTTAAATCGAACTTAGCCAGGTAAATTTAAATCGAACTTAGCCAGGTAAATTTGAATTGACGAACTTATAAATCGATATTTATAAGTTTTAGATGAATGAGTATTGACGTTTGATACGTGAGTCGCTTGCTGCAGACTTTTCATTTCACTTACGTATTCTCCTTCTTTCTCAATCAATTCCAGTGCTCAATAAATTATGCCTCATCAAGATCTATTGTATATATTTTGTTGTCATTTGTTTTGGTATTGATTAAATAAATTATGTATGGGAGTGCGTACACGTTGCGAGGTCGCACAGTCACGTTTGTTGTCAGCGCGGTTTTGTTGTGGCTCTAGGAGCGAAGGTTTTTTTCAATTCTATTATATAATAAGTAACATGGTATATGTGTTCTTAATTTTTTTTTACTTGTTCTAATATTAAAATATTTGCGTAACTTTTTAAATGAAAAGTTTTCTAAAGCTTTTAAAGCATACACGTAAACAAAATCTTTTTTTATGTAACTTAGCACACTTGTTTTTATTATATTATTTTGCGGACCAGCCTTGAAGAAATTTTCAAAGAAAAGTTGTCCTGACGAAATAAATAAATAATAATGCAAATCCGTAAGATTGTCTTGATATTTTAATGACATATTATTGAAACATTAATCAATAAACAGCAAGTATAATTTGCTATATTCCGCCGACAACCGGGAGATTTGTATAATATAACACCACACAAAATCTTCCACTAGAACCTCTACGCACGTTTCGACCCGTCACCGGATCATCCTCAGGAGATGTTGACTTTACAAGCGCGAAAATAAAGTACTTTTCGCGCTTGTAAAATTATACTTGCTGTTTATTGTTTATCATGGACTTCCGCAAAGTAACGCCTGCTTCTATTCATTATTTGAAACATTAATCCTAATAATGACATTTGTTATAAATCAGATTTTATTTTTTTAAATTATTCTTGACATGCAATTAATTTAGCATGTGGCAAATCTACTGTGGAATAGAAAAGCTTTCTGAAGGTGAAAGAACTATTCAAATCGGTCATGTAGCTTAAGAGTTTTTCGATTACTAATAATCAAACAAACCAATCCTTGTTACTTAAGATATTAGTGTAGATTATCTCGCAATCGGTTCTAGTTAAAACAATGTCCGCTTCATGCTGTATCAGATGTGCGAAAAAATTTAATAAAAAAAAAATACGATATATAATAGATAACTTAATAATATAGAACGTAATGGCTAATAGTAATTTATTGTTGGAGAGAGTTTATGTGAGAAAAAATAACCCCCGGTCAAGTTTGTTGTGGGCTTCTTCTTAGACCTGGGCGCGATTGTAACCCTCTTCTTCTTCTTCTTTGTCGTTACACTCTTGACAGAGTGGTCGTGGTCATCATGAAGCAGTGTCTTTGAGGTCAGATGTTATACGCCTCACGAGCATCCGCCACTTTTCTCGGCTGGCCGAAAGTCTGGTGCACTCGTGCAAAGGACCGCCTACAGCAGACTTTATCTGATCGGTCCATCGCATGGGTGCTCTTCCTCGACCTCTAGTGCCCTTCACCTTGCCCTGCACGACAAGACGCTCTATGGAGTCACTCTCACGCCGAGAGATGTGTCCGAACCCTCTTAGCTTTAGTTTTAAGTTGGCGAGTGTAGCTATCACCGTCATTATACAAATTAAATAATGAAAATATAAATTATATATGAACGCTTAGTAGATGACTGTAATAGATTTACATTTATAAATCTAAGAATTTTTTAAAAACTCCTGACATCCCTGATTGGAGCAACAAGTGGAATCGAGAGATGTTGATTCATATTCACGATCTCATACAGAGTCCCACGCCGCAGCTAATGAGGCTTTCTATTATTTCATATTAAATTAATAAAGCGACGCTGGCGAGCCCGCGACTCAAATTTGTGAGAACCTTTTAGGAAATTCGGTTGACGTTAGGCAGTATTCAAAGCTTAATTGGAGCAGATATCCATTAAACATTTATTGCTTCATTATTCTCAGATTTCAATTAAAAGGTATCTTCAACGAAATCCGAAATAATTAATCTCTTCGAAACAGTACTTTGAATGTGTACTAGTCTATATTGTATTGTATACTTAGCCTTGCTTCGTTTAAATAATTAAATTAGTCAAGTTTTGGTAGCTTTATCTCTTCTTCTTTTTTTTGCCCTTATCCCACATTATATGGGGTCGGCACAACACGTCTTCTTCTTCCACTCACTTCTATCAGCCGTCACCTCACTACCCACACCTTTTAAACGCATTTCCTCTTTTATACAATCCATCCATCTCTTCTTTGGTCTTCCTCTACTCTTTTGCCCTTCCACGTGCATATATAACATTATTTTGGTCACATCACTTTCTTTCCTCCGCATTATATGACCATACCATGCTAGCCTGTTACTCCTCATCTTTTCTGTCACTTGCGCTTAGCTTTATGAATTATGAAATTTTATCTTCTTTTTCTCGCCCTTGTTCCACACTATGTGGGGTCGGCACAACATGTCTTCTTCTTCCACGCACTTCACGCACCATCTTTTACACGCATATACCCTTTCCCACCCATTTCTTCCTTGGTCTTCCTCTACCCCTTTGCACTTATTCAACATTCTTCACCATCTTTTCTGTCACGGATGCAACATTTAGACTTCCCCTTATATACTTACTAGCTTGTGCCCGTGAGTTCGTCTGCTCAGTATTAGTATTTCGAGTTGCTTATATTAGCTTTCCGTAGAAAAGAACTAACATTATGACACTAAAATTATCACGCAGATAGACGGTATATTTTTTCCTACTTACTTGACATTTATCGTCATATTTTTGGCAATTCACACAATATCTTCATAAATTGTAGCCTATGTGTTATTCTGTTGTATAAACTATATTATTCTAAAGTTTCATAAAAATCCATTACGTGTAAGAGTAACATCCATCCATCCATCCATCCATCCATCCATCCATCCATCCATCCATAATTTTTTTTATACACTACAAGTTAGCCCTTGACGGCTATCTCACCTGGTGGTAAGTGATGATGCTGTCTAGGATGGTAGCTGGCTAACCTGTTATGGTAAACCCACGCTCCTAATTGGTTTCTACGCGACATCGTGCCGGAACGCTAAATCGCTTGGCGACACGTCTTTGTCGGTAGGGTGGTAACTAGCCTCAGCCGAAGCCTCCCACCAGACCAGACTCAAGCCGGGAATCGAACCCAGGACCTCCCAACTTTATAATGCCGCCCACGCACTGCGCCACGGAGGTCGTCAAATACTTACAAACTTTCGCTTTCTTAATGATTAAAATGTATATAATACAAAGTAATATGTAAAACTTACGTAAGAACTTACCACGCCTGTCCCTGTGATGATTGAATAGATAATATTATGCAGTTCTAGTATCTAGTGACTAGTCAATAAGTCACTTCCATCTAGGTATTATGATGACTTATGTGTAATTCATCGTCTAGAAAACTTCCATATGCCATCGCTAGAAGATAGAATCCAATTATGCAGTAGTAACAGGATAAATGCATACACGTTGAAAACAATTCTATGTAGTTACTTATCGAATAATATGAGAAATAGTTCCGCGCCTATTACGTAGGTATATCAATGGAAATAGAAATATTTCCGTTCATAAACGTATACCACATTAAAGATATCCGATATTATATGAATAATATTATTCATATATTCGCTAGCTGTTACCTTCGACTTCTATAGCGTTATTTTTTATAAAAGTTGACTCAAATCGTTAATTGGATGGGTAAACAATTTTGGGGGTTTAAAAACTAATTGGGCAAATTTTTATTACATTAATATCATCATGATCAACCCATTATCGGTTCACTACAGAGCACGGGTCTCTTCTCAATATGAGAAAGGTTTAGCCATAGCAATCGAAAAGTTGAGGTGCGTGCCCGGCTTCGAACCCCCGACTTCTAATTAGGAGGCGGACGTCCTAACCACTAGACTATAACAATTACATAAACAATTAATAGTAATTATCATTATAGTCGAAATTACATTCTTAGTTCAAAAATATATAAAAAAATCTGTTTGGGTTATCTACCGATATTATATATTCCCTATCGAAATTTTCGAAATAAAATCAATCTTCCGTAAACGTCCAATGAGTTTTATTATAAGTATAGATATATAATTATATGACTTTGAAATTGCTATTAAGTATATTTCTTAAAGCATTACATGACCTCATATACACGAATCTCGCCAGCTTATTTAAAAATAATATTTTATAAGTGGGTACTGATGGTAAACTCAAGTGATATCCCAGAGGAAATGAACAGCAGCCCAGTCTAATAACGCTAAAAGCGTGATCGTGTAAACCTTTTAGAAGAGAGACACGCGTCAAGACATATTAGTTTGTAATTTTTTCCATTAAATTGTCGTTATTTCGTTTTCTTTATACACTAAAAGCCCTTGACGCCTATCCCACCTGGTGATGATGCAGTCTAAGATGGTAGCGGACTAACCTGTTAGGAGTTTTTCTTATTAGTTTTTGCGTGACATTGTGCTGGAACGCTGAATCGCTTGGCGACACGTCTTTGTCAGTCGGGTTGTAGCCAGGCCAGACTCGAGCTGGGAATCGAACCTGGGACCTTATATTGAAACTTTATGATGCGACAGCGCACGCGTTGCGCCACGGAGGTCGCCAGAATACGTTTTATACTTGCACACTTAAAACTTAATTTTAGTTTTTTTAAAGTAGGTAAATCATTTTCTCAAGCCGCCAGTATATAAAACACAGATTTTTTTATCTTTAAATAAAATGTGAGAAATAAATTTTATTTTTCAGATCTGATTGTAAGATTGTGCGTATGGTGTGTAAGATTAGTACACTCGCAGTTGTAAAGTAGCTATCGAGTATGGAAACATCATAACGTCAAAGTAAAATGGACTTTATGATTATTGTATATAGTCGCAGTTTCAGTACAAAGAATTTTTGTTTTTGGTCTTTAGTACAACACTAGAATGTAATAGGTCTACGAGTATATCAAAGTAATGATATTTCGGCACGATCGGTTTTAGCTGTTGGTTTAACAAAGCTTAGTATTGTAAAGCTTGCGGATTCTGTTCCCGGCTGCTTTTCCGGATTATAAAGTATCCTATAGTAGTAGTATGTAGTCGTATCTTTGTGGCAATGAGGTTGAGCCATAAGACATTAACCGCATTGATAAAATTTGTATAAATAGTATAAGTTTGTATTTGTAAAGATTACTAAGCTTCCATACATTTTAACATTAACATATTATAAACATCGTTGAATATTTGCTATCGACATAGATCTGAGTTTTTGCGCAATCAATAAAAAATGAGTTGTGTAGGCGTATCAGTCTCAGTTTCAGCATAGTTATGTTATATGTAGTTTCATACACACCGCACCGAAATGGATGAAATTTGGCGTATATATTAGCTTACATATGCCACGGATTTAATACAAATCCTTTGTTAACTATGCACGTCTTCGCAACTAATTCGGTCGTGGTGAAATTTAGCAGAGTATAAAGTTATCTAGGACAATGTTATAGAAAATTTTTGTCACGGAACAACTTACGGTTTCCGCGAGATTTAAAAATAAACTAACCATCGCTAGCAGCCTATAGTTTTAACTGTATAATATCTATAATAGGTAAAGATGATTTTTATAAAATTAAGTAGTACGCTTTTTCTCCATTGTCCTTTAGACTTTATTTCAGGAAAAGTTGAGAGTTCTCCATAATGTTTTCAAAGGCGTGTGAAGTCTGCCAATCCGCACATGGCCAGCTTGGTGGATTATGGCCAAACCCTTCTCATATTGAGACCCGTGCTCTGCAGTGAGCTGGTAATGGTTTGATCATGATGATGATGATAAATTATTCATTCAAGCAATTAATTGTTCATTCATTCATAAAAAAGTAGTTAGCAAAAGTTTTAATATTTTTTTATCGCAATGGCGGTGTTCCGCCCCCGTGCCTTGGAAAGCACTTTAAACTCTCGGGCCCGGTTGTTATCACTGACATGTGATAACTTACGGTCGACAAATGCCTATGGCTCAGGATTACAGGTGGTGAATGAGAGAGAAAGGTTGTCCCAACGATGGGAATTACAAGAATGGGTAGATGTATATGTTGTATAAAACACTTTTTTTTGTATTCTGAATTTGTCGAGCAGTCGAAGAGACGTTTTGTAATATTGAAAATCACTAACGTCATAGTAAATTGAAACGTGTAGATCTAGTTTTCAAACCCAACTTCATGCACACTTTCATAATCGTGTCGTGGTTTTGGACGATCTCCGTGGCGCAGTGCGTGCGCTTTCACATTATAAAGTTGGAGGTTCTAGGTTCGATTCTCAGCTCGACTCTGGTCTGACGGGAGGCTACGGTCATGGCTAGTTACCACCCTACCGACAAAGACGTGTCGCCAAGAGATTTAGCGTTCCGGCACAATGTCGCGTGGAAACCAATTAGGAGTGTTGGTTTACCATATCCTTAATAGGTTAGCCCGCTACCATCCTAGACTGCATCATCACTAACCACCAGGTGTGATAGCTGTCAAGGGCTTTGTATAAAAAGTACAGTAATATGACTTTATTGAATCAACCACTGAGACACAATCGCCAGTCGAAAAAGGAGACTTCGTCAAGTCTATTTTTTCGACTCTATACATATCGCAGTCAACTTTCACGCAATCGAATAAGTAGAAAATCTCGCACTAGACACTCTGTAGATGTTGCGTACAAACGCTAATAGTAGATAATGAATAATGAGAGTGTATATTAACACTCGGTTGATAAGTGATAAGCGTGCCGGCCGGTTCGCTTTATCTCGCGCGCGTCGTACGCCCCGCTGTATGTTTGTATTTGCACAATTTGGGTTATCGCCATATTTTTTAGGTTATTTAAGTATGTTCGTACCGGATGATATAAAGCGAATATTTTAAGTTTTCTATTTATTTATAACGTAGTTTATGCGGTCGGTAATCACCAATCACACTAAAAATATAAATGCGAATGTGTATATGTGTTTGTGTGTGTGTGTGTATGTGTGTGCGTGTGTGTTACTTGTTCACGCCAGAACGAATGAATCGATTTGGGTAAAAATATGAACGGATATAGATTATATCCAGGATTAACAAATAGGCTGCATCGTATCCCGGAAAAAGCCATCGTTCCCGCGTGATTTGCGTCTGAAGCTGAATTATACGTCGATTAGCTACAACTGTAGCTATATAGATTATACTAGCAAAATTTTAAAGTTCTAATTTTTATACATGTTGGGTAATGACACGGAAATGGGAACAGGTATTTGCTGGGATATAATCTTGAATAAGGTACAAATGTTTCAGATTCTTTATTTTTCATTTAGTGAACGTATTTTTTTTATTTTATTATGCTATTGCAAGTTGTCTTTTGACCTGGTCTCACCTGGTTGGTGGTAGGTGATGATGCAGCGGGCTTACCTCTTAGCAGTATGGCGGTTATAATAAACCCATTAGAATTCTATAATAGCTTGGCTAAACGGGGTTTTTATTTTTCATTTTTCCTTTTAGTTTTTTTTCCAGGTCTACGCAGTCCTGCGAACTGCTGGACAATACCAATAGGTATCCCTCTACGCGAGAGGAGGACTTTGCCGGTAGTGGGATGTTAATAGACTAATGGGTGGATGATGTCAATGTTTTATATTTAAACTCAAGTCACGGTAGCCCCTAGCCGTTAGGCGTTTTGTTTCTTCTCATACTCGTAATAATTAATGACCCGGTTGCCCGGTGTGCCCACGCACACTTTTCTTTGCTCGCATATTTCATCGACATCTGCTATACGTCAAATCTATACTCGTAAAGAACGTAACGTGCATTCCTTGTTATAATGGTTTATTCAGTCCCAGATTTATATACCCGGGTATAAATATATCCGGGTTACCTTTCAGCTACACTTTCGAGAGGGTCGAAGTTAGACCCACGCGCAATTAGCACTTTTCATAGTGAAACTTAAAATAAACCTTAAATTGAACCTAAAACTAAAAATCTTAAAAAATATAATATTTTACACAGTTAAAATATCGCTCACCGTTGAACGGTGAAGGAAAACATCGTGAGGAAAACCTGCACGCCTGAGAGTTCTCCATAATGTTCTCAAAGGCGTGTGAAGTCTGCCAATCCGCACATGGCCAGCGTGGTGGACTATGGCCAAACCCTTCTCATATTGAGAGGAGAACCGTGCTCTGTAGTGAGCCGGTAATGGGTTGATCATGATTATGATGATGATAATATAATTTTCAAAATATACTATTAAAAGGAGTCCCTTTCGAGGGTTCCGAAGATACTGGCAGCGTTCCCCATTTGAATAGCAAGACTAATTCGTTGTCCGAGGTAGCTGGCAGCTCTCCGATCTCCTGTAATGAAACATAGCTATGAACTTTTCATAGTTGTGTTTCATCACAGTTGCAAGCAATTAAATATCAATTGACGTTGACGGAAAATACCTGCGTGACTGGGAGTTCTGTATAATTTTATCAAAGGCGTCTAAAGTCGACTCGTACTGAGAAATTCTTAACAGAAAACCTAATTAAGTCCTTTGATTTCCCACCCCTTAAAGAGCTAACTGTAGCCACAAAATAACTTTTTAAATATGTACCTACCTGTTTTTTCGTGTAATCTCATGGATTTCGGTTGAGATTAATCTTAGGCAATAATTATTTCTAGGCGGGCATGTTAGCCGTACTGTACTACGTACTAATGGAGGTACTTTTGGTACTGGTTGGAAATCGTCTTAAATCGAGCAAATTAGGCTAATCAGCATCTAGGCAATAGTCAGTAAGAAATGGCCGAATACGTATTCTGAGTACATTGTCAACTATAAGGCACTTTACTCAAAAGTTGATGAAAATGGAGCAAATAATATAGATAACTACTCATAAATCAGTCATAAGACACACCTCCAACTCCTATGACGAATTACATATAAACAATTGCGGAGACGGGAAGGTAGTACGCCATGTGTAGGTATAGGGAAATTTCCTATTGTTACCTTATGCAATATTTACCATACATATCGTAATACAGGTTTCCACAATAAATAACGTATCACAAATATATTTTCGTGTACACGGTCACATAGCCATCCTAACCTATTGTTTTAGACCGTACACCACTTCAACGACGTTAATAACACATAACTCGTATCCGATAAACTCTATTTCGTAAGTTGCCTGGTGGGGATCGCTGTTTAGCGATAAGGCCGCCTATTCTACCTCATAAATCTTTTATATGTTATTTCAAAGCTGTTTATGCCTTTTATGTTTTTATAATGAACATTCATATAGTCAGAAGAGGTGATAGCCTTGTGAAGCGTTGATAGCCTTGCGGTTAGGGCGTCAGCGGACTAATCAGAGGTGGGCGGTTCGAATCCGGGCACGTACCTCTAACTTTTCGTAGTTATGTGCGTTTAAAAAAAAAAT
Source organism: Lasiommata megera (assembly GCA_928268935.1). Lineage (NCBI taxonomy): Eukaryota > Metazoa > Arthropoda > Insecta > Lepidoptera > Nymphalidae > Lasiommata > Lasiommata megera. The sequence goes on along the minus strand of OV743308.1, from coordinate 17,440,281 downwards.
ATCACTTGCTTCAACGGTGAAGGAAAATATCGTGAGGAAACCTGCACGCTAACATAATGTTCTCAAAGGCGTGTGAAGTCACGTAGATAACCCAAAACTGATTTTTATTTTATTTTTGAACTAAGAATGTAATTTCGACTAAAATGATAATTCAATTGTTAATTTAATTGTTATAGCCTAGTGGTTAGGACATCCGCCTCCTAATCAGAGGTCGGGGGTTCGAACCCGGGCACGCACCTCTAACTATTCGGTGTTATATTCGGTGGTATTTTAAGCAACTAAAATATCACTTGTTTCAACGGTGAAGGAAAACATCGTGAGGAAACCTTCATGCCTGAGAGTTATCTGTGAAGTCTACCAATCCGCACACGGCCAGCGTGGTGGACTATGGCCAAACCCTTCTCATATTGAGAGGAGACCCGTGCTCTGTAGTGAGCCGGTAATGGGTTGTTCATGATGATGATGATGATGACAATCAAATGATAACACTATTTTCGTTTGTTTTAATTTTCTGCTTACTGCCCCTTTTGGTGAAGAGTCTTGCACTTCAGATGTCAGTGATGATTATATTGGACTGTATGTTGTTCCAGGGCGGCGCGGCTGCGCATGCCAGCGTGAGGTGTCACATCCTGGGGCCGCGCATGAAATACCGTGAGAAACATTTTTTTTTTAAATTCCAATACAAGATCAATCACTTGGTGCTAAGTTAGCCCTGCCGGCTATCTCACCTGGTGGTAAGCGATGATGCTGTCTAGGATGGTAGCGAGCTAACCTGTTAGGAGTACGGTTAACCCACGTTCCTCATTGGTTTCTACGCGTCTTTGTCGGTAGGGTGGTAACCAGCCACGGTCGAAGCCTCCCACCGGATCAGACTCGAGCCGGGAACCGGACCCAGGACCTTCAACTTTTTAATGCTACAGCGCACGCATTGCGCCACGGAGATCGTCAAACGAGGAGGAGGCATTAATTTGCTCACAAATTACATTAGTTAACTTAAAACTAAAGCTAGGAGGATTCCAAACGGTTATATAGATTACCAATTTGACCGGGGATTTAACCCGGGAGAGCCCGCTTAGAATCAGTGCTCACCTGGGTGGCTAACCTGTTAAATACTTGGGTATGATAAACCTATACTCCTTATTGGTCTGGAACGCTAAATCGCTTGGCAAATACTCGTACGTCCTTGTCGGTAGGGTGGCAACAATTTTCTATTCATCCCTTACAGTATTCCGATACTCGTATACGACTATGGTAACAAATGTGCAAATCTCAAACCTAGGTTGATATAATTAGAGTGCACTTTGACTTTGCCCAGCTACTTAGAGTTAAAACGAGACTGATTTATGTCAAACACATAACTTTGCTCCTTTCTAACTGTTTCGTAAATCTCAGCTAAGTCAAGCCACACTCTATATATCTCGGCCACAGTACAAGATTTCCGAGCATCTAAACTCTAGAACTCCAAAGGAAAATGAACCTAAAAGTCCTACATTTAGAATCGTAATTTCGGTACTGAGTGCCCTTTAGATCTGTTCCATTACAATCTCAATCAAAGTCAAAGTAAAATGGAACTTATCGATCTTGTTATAAAGCTCAAATACGTTAGCACTTCTAGAGCCAGCACTCTTAGCCGAAAGATTCTACAATAAAAATCACACAGAATTTGCAGCTTTAGAATGAGAAACTTTAGGTCAATTATAGTTTGCGTAACCAGTTCTAGCTTATTATATGGTATTATGATATGACGTGAAGCGGTGATAGCCTAGTGGTTAGGGCGTCAGCCTTCTAATCAGAGGTCAGCGGTTCGAATCCAGGCACGCACCTCTAACTTTTCGGAGTTATGTGCGTTTTTAAACAATTAAAATATCACTTGCTTCAACGGTGAAGGAAAACATCGTGAGAAAACCTGCACGCCTGAGAGTTCTCCGTAATGTTCTCAATGGCGTGTGAAGTCTGCCAATCCGCACATGGCCAGCGTGGTGGACTATGGCCAAACCCTTCTCATATTGAGAGGAGACCCGTGCTCTGTAGTGAGCCGATAATGGGTTGATCATGATGATATGAAGTTCCGGCACGGTGCCGCGTAGAAACCAATCAAGAGTGTGGATTTATCATACTCCTAACAGTTTAGCCCGCTACCATTCTAAACTGCATCATCACTTACCTTAAAAAAAATTGAACGGAGGTGCCACGTCCTCTGAGATAAGGAGGAATGGTGATCAGCAAGGTCGCACCCACAAAGCGGTCGCCGCATCATGTTTTCATCAACGTCGCTTAACTAACGCAACCGACTGTTCTGCGCCGGCGCAACTTAGTCACACCACTATCACCTACCACAACAACGTCATGCTACTTCCCACAAACGTCCCAAAATGGGCATCGACGTGTCACGGGCGTCATAACAAATCATATATTCTCCAAATTCTACCTACACGCTGATAATGATTCCTGGTTTGAAATTTCAACGCCACGCTGGTTTCCTCGTTGCTATAGCGCTGAGAATATTATTCACTGTTTCGTCACATGGGCTTACCGCGTATTATGGGATGTGTGCGATAATGACGCTTGACTGCCATTGTTCGTGAACTGTCTTACCCACCGAAGAAGTTTCTTAACTTTATTTGAAGTAAGTCCTTAACGACAATCTAAATCGATGGCAAGTCATTTTGCTACGATGGTAGCGGGCTAACTTGTTAGGGGTATGGTAAACCTATAATCCTAACTGATATCTACGCGACATCGCGCCGGAACGCTAATCGCTTGGCAACACACCTTTGGTGGAACGGTTAAGAGTGTGGGTTTACCATACCCCTAACAGGTTACCCCGCTACCATCCTAGACTGCATCATCACTTACCACCAGATGTGATTGCCGTCAAGGGCTAACTTGTAGTGTAAAAAACAAAATATGACGCCGAAAACATGAGAATACGCTTCGTGCAGTTATCAATTATCGATGAATAATATGTGTCCTAATTGAACTATCAATTAACTACGTTTGGACGCCATTTTTACATGAAATAAGCGTGACCGGCTACTACCTACTGTTAATTTTAAAAATAAACATAAGTTAACACATAACTTGATTAATTTCAATTATTCATCTCATTTCATTTAGTAATTAATAACGTATGGTTTTTTTAACGAGTGCAGCGAAAACGTAGGGTTAAGCATGAATGTGTCAAAAACAAAATATATGGTCATTTCGGGGAAGCCACAGTTGACGTCACATATACATATCGGATTTAATATCTTGGAGAGAGTTGACAAATACAAATATCTTGGCTCATGGTTAACAGACTCGTGGAAAAGCGAAACTGACATCCGAGTTCGCATAGAAATTGCTCGCGCATCTTTTATGAAGATGAAAAAAGTTCTTTGCAGCCGTCAACTTTCTCTAAAACTCCGAACCAGACTCCTAAAATGCTACATTTGGCCCGTTGTTTTATATGGTTGCGAGGCATGGACTTTAGTGGAAGCCTTACGAAAAAAGATTCAAGCCTTCGAGATGTGGACTTATCGTAGGATGCTCCGCATAAGTTGGACGGCTAAAGTGTCTAACGCTGAAGTCCTTGCCCGAATGCAGAAGAACACCGAGTTGGTCAGAACCATCAAACAGCGTAAGATCTCGTACCTAGGTCATATATTGCGTAACGATAGGTACCGCCTGCTGCAAACTATTTTGATGGGGAAGATTGCTGGAAAAAGAGGTGTTGGAAGGCGAAAGAAGTCGTGGCTCAGAAACATACGGGAGTGGACTGGCATCAAGTCGGTCGAACAACTGTTCCGTTTAGCCATGGACAAGGAACGTTACAAAAAACTGACTGCTGACCTCCAGTAATGGAGAGGCACTTGAAGAAGAAGAAGATGGTTTTTTTTTTTTGTAAAATGATTCCGAGTTTTTGGGCGCCATTTTCCCAATATGGCGGTGCGAGTGGCTAAATACTTGACTGACTTTTTTATTTAAGATTTTTAATAATAGAATTAATTGTGCTTCTTTGTTACAAAGCTTCGGTTTAAAAGTTCCCATTAGGTACCCAAGAAAGTCTATTATTTTCCCCTTAACTATTCCTCGCCGGTATACTGTTGCTGGTTCAAACTCGCCTATACCGAGAATATGTCAACTATATAATAATGTTAATAATGTAGTGGACATACACAGTGGATCGCTGACAAAATTCCGGAGGGCAATTGATTTAGCTGTAAGTGCATGATAGTTGTAGTTAGTAGTTTAAGTGCGTTTAGTTTGGTTTTATTCATTTTATGATATTGTTTTATTGTTAGATACCTTAGTATAACTAGGATAAGGTAATTTACATTACCTTTAATTGCATGCGGTGTTTGCCTGTAAGTGGCTAAACATTTTTGTGCTGTACCTCAGTGCAAGGTACTGGAACTTGTAAAAATGTTTTGGCTGTTGGCGAACCAAATAAATAATAATAAAAAAAAAACTTTCGCATAGAGAACGTGGAAATATTAAAAAGTTTCTTTGGAAAGGTGAAAAAGAAAAGTTCCTGCTGAACTACCGAAAGTGTATCACAATTAACAAGCGTTTACGACGGTGAAATTTAAATGGATTCCATAGAATTGAAATCTAGCAAAAACAAGTGATTCATTTTTAACTGATGTTGTGCGTGTTCACACGATCACGAAGACCAGCTGTTTTTTTTTAAAATTACCTCTAGCCATTGGCGTACTTTTACCATAAATAATAACTCTTATATTATGAAGCGGTGATAGCCTAGTGGTTAGGACGTCAGCCTCCTAATCAGAGGTCGGGGTTCGAACCTGGGCACGCACCTATAACTTTTCGGAATTATGTACGTTTTTAAGCAATTAAAATATCACTTGCTTCAACGGTGATATATCGTGAGTAAACCTGCATGCCTGAGAGTTCTCCATAATGTTCTCAAAGGCGTGTGAAGTCTGCCGATCCCCATATGGCCAGCGTGGTGGACTATGGCCAAACTCTTCTCATATTGAGAGGAGACCCGTGCTTTGTAGTGAGCCGAGAATGTGTTGATCATGATGATGATGATGATTATATAATAAAGTGTCCCCAGTCCCGCAGCGTTTCACTGCGCCTGTGATATCATACTCGTAGCCGACTGGGCTTTTGAGACAAAAGCATATATTTATATATTTTCCTGTTTATATTACGTGCGTAGTAATTAGTAAAGAGTCAATGGTATTTATCCGTGCCGCTGGCCGGCTAACTCGCCAGTCGCTCAGTTACAACCATTGCGAAAAGTTAATACTTCAGTTAAATTCACAATTTAGTTAACATAGTCATTAAACCATAATATTAGTCATTAAAACATAGCAGTGATTACCAGTTGCCTACGCCATTGAGGTTGTGATGAAGTCTTTATGTGTTTAATTAGTGTGTAATTAGTGTCTCCTTGGTGTTCATTATTCATGTTTTATTAAAATTGCCGAGACGCTTTGAAAGATTCGACAGTGAGAACGGACTGTCGGTGAAGTTTTCTGTTACTGTGTGGAGATTGCAAAGTTATAGCGATGACTTTGAAGCCGAAAATCAAGTTGCCGAGCAAGGTATGCAATTTGCTTTTTTCTTTCTCCTTCTGGGTGTCTGGCATTACAAACAGATCATCCCTCCGCCCTCCAGCTTGCCTTTACATATACCAGAGACCGACCGACCGACTTTATATATTTTATAATGAAACCGGCTATAGCGAGTTGGCCTTGCAAACGATTGGTTTCGTACGAAGGTGCAATATCAAACACTACATATAATATTGGCATCTTAACATCGAGTTAAACACATGACACCACATATAAAATAGTGTATTTTGTATCTATCGCGAAACTCTTTAGTTTTCGGCTTTATTGGAACGAAATTCCTTACGGCAGGCTTGTAGGAGATAGGGATTTTGACTGAAAAAAATGTGATAGTAAAACCGTAAGAAAAAGTCCGTGGAATAAAACCGTTAAATGAGACGTGCGCAGGCGCGACGGTCGTATACACTACTCGCTTGTGTATAATACCTTTCTCTTTTCCACGGACTTTGTGTCGATTCTACATTAGCCGATGGTACTTCGTTCCTAACTCGTGTCCCACGACACCACATCTTTTTTTTTTATTTTTTATTATTATTTGTTGTAACAGAAACATCTTGTGAAAATTTCAATTCCCTACCTATAACGGTTAATTAGACAGTCGGGTGAGAGACAGACGGGTCGAAAGGACTGACGAACATGTTCAATAAAGCTTTTCAATGGTCGGATTAACAGATAACTTAAGATAGTTCTCTCAAATAACAAATATGAAATTATTAGAAGACATAATACATTAAATATTATATACTTGTTTAAAATAGCGAGAAGAAAAAATATATTGCCTAACAATTAATATTTGCGAAAGATATGTTTTTAAATAAGTAAACTGTATACTGAGAACTGACTTAACACGGGCAGAACTGACTTAATATGTGCTCCGTTTTTCCTTGAGGTACTTGAACTCAAAAAATATAGTATCTAGTTAACTTATTTCAAGTCATTCTTAGTTATAACTCTCCATGGGCTATTGTTCGTGGTCTGTATTCAATTCATCTGAATTTAATTCATTGCAACGAAACCACATTAGGTGGATACGGTAGGCAGGTATTTCCTTGCAAAATTCCTATGGTATGTTAATTAGTTGTGGGAGTCCTATTTTCCTTGGGATAATACCAATATTTTATGACTACTTGGCGGCCGATTATGTTTATTTTATTTGTTTCGGTTGGCTGACAATAAAAATGTATTGTTATGTCAGGTCGGGTAACCTCCACATGTGCCCGAGTGCTGTGGGTCCCTCTTGATTCGTCCGGGGGGAAGAGCAGCATTCGGGCTGGTGCACTCTGGTAACATCATCATCAACCCATTACCGGCTCACTACAGAACACGGGTCTCCTCTCAATATGAGAAGGCTTTGGCCATAGTCCACCACGCTGGCCATGTGTGGATTGGCAGACTTCACACACCTTTGAGAACATTATGGAGAACTCTCAGGCGTGCAGGTTTCCTCACGATGTTTTCCTTCATCGTTGAAGCAATGATATTTTAATTTTTAAAAACGCTTATAACTCCGAAAAGTTAGAGGTGCGTGCCCGGATTCGAACCGCCGACCTCTGATTAGGAGGCTAACGCCCTAACCACTATGCTATCACTCTGGTAACATAGGTCAATAATTTCAGCGTTCACTGCGCTTGTCTTTGGCAATGGAAGGCCGGGTGCGAGAGAGTGTTCCTCTTCAACCTCTCTTGCTCCTGTGCTTTTGGAGGACTTGTGGGCGATGGAAAAGGGGTCGTCTATCACTCGCAGTACGGTCCTGAAGTTGGCTGGTGTGCTGTTGTTTCGGCACACCTCTGACTGGCGAAATTGGCACATTGTGATACCTGCTGGTAGAGTTGCCGTTGGATGCGAAAGCTTTCCCGTGGCTCCACCATACAGCGGTGAGTAGGAAAACGTGGGGGTTTTAGTCAGTAGGAGTCTAACTTAACCTCTGTGCCTCCCCTTGGCGCAGAGGTATTCATGACGATTTTACCCACGATAAAAAAAATGTATCATTGTATTAAAGCTTAATATATTCGTTATATGTAGAAATTACAAGATGTACATTCTTGGTAATAAAAATCGAGTTGTACACGCAAACGATTGGTCCAGTACGAAGGTGCAATATGAAACACTACCAGGTCGTCTTTTCTTGCATGACACAGGCGGCTGACAGACGATATACATTTAAAAAAAAAATTTTTGTTGCTTGAAATCGTGGTTAAAAATTTAATAATAAGACATCGGTCTTGTTTTTTTCCGTTATTAACGAAATAATTAATTGGACTAATCGAGTCTAGCATAGTTGGACACATCGATCCTGCATAAAACATAATAAAAGAGCGAATAACTGAAAATGAAGATTTCGCTTTCTCCTAAGTTTTTTTTTAGTAAGGTTAGGAGGTATTTATACCTATTATATACCTAGCTTATACCTGGAATGATAGCGGATTGCGCGACTGTCTTAGCTATCAATCAAACTCCAGTCAGATTCAACATACGTTTCAACTGAGATTAATAAATCATAAGTGGAAGAATTGCTCGAATAGAAATATATTACGTATTTAATTAAATGTTGACCGAAATAGAAACGGAATTAGAACAAACTTGATAACACACCTAGCTTTAATCGATTCTCGATAGGGGCCAATAGGCGTGTTGAATTTTGATCACTGTTATTCAATCTCGACAATAGATAGAAATATCAATACGAATGTATAGCGTACGAGTATTGATATATGATATATTGCCTATACGAATATTATATGACTTTTTAAATGTCAGCGTTCCTAATTGTTTCGTCCATTTGTTTTACCGAGCTAATACACATTTTTTTTTATATCCACTAAAGTTAGCCCATGACGGCAATCTCACCTGGGGACGATGCTGTATAAAATGATAGCGGGCCAACCTGTTAGGGGTATGGTTAACCTATACTCCTAATTGGTTTCCACGTGACATCGTGCCGGAACGTTAAATCTCTTGGCGACACGGCTTTGTCAGTGTTTCCCACCAGACCACACTCGAGCCGGGAATCGAACCCGGGATCCACAAATTTCAATGTGACAGCGAGCGCGGAGGTTGCCATATTTTGAACGGATGAGTGACGTCTTCTTTAAGGATAGCAGTGAATTGACTAACCTTTCAGAAATCAATTGCAAGCAACTTATAAGTCTCCCCATAGAATTTAACCTGACTTTGATTTCTTAGAATGAGTTAATTTAGCGATTAGTGGTCAAGAGTATTGGCATCAATGTCACCATTAAATTCCTTAAAATGGACATTACATTTACAATAGGCGAATAGTACGTACATTGCTTGTTTACTAATCCCCCATATATATATTTGCAATGGAACCCTGTGTGGTGAGCACCAGATTACTTACTAGCTGACCAAAACTTCGTTCGACCTTGTAATCGATGCAATGTAACATTCTTCAGTAACATCGTGGGAAAACGAGTCCCCAATGCGTCGCCGGCTGAACCTATCCTCCCTATTTTTGTTTTATTATAGTTATTTAAAAAAAAAAATTATATATTACAATTCAACGGTGAAGGAAAACATCGTGAGGAAACCTGCACGCCTGAGAGTTCTCCATAATGTTCTCAAAGGCGTGTGAAGTCTGCTAATCCGCACATGGCCAGCGTGGTGGACTATGGCCAAACCCTTCTCATATTGAGAGGAGACCCGTGCTCTGTAGTGAGCCCGTAATGGGTTTTTTTTTATGATACTCTCTTCTAACTCTTTCGGAGAGGAGCGCTTAGGTCGGGGGAGTAAAAAGAAGCCGCAACTACGAGAGGGTTGGGGTGTCGGATTTTTAAATTGTTTTATATATTACCTACAGGTAATATATAACACAACATTGAAAAAACAATTGCTAGTAACGAGTGCGTGGATTGTTGAAAGGCCATGTTTATGTAAATGGTTATTGTTGCAGTGTTGCGGCGGGCGCTGGGTCACAATGGACGACGGAGGCAGCAACAAGCAGAGACAGGCCACGCGCGTCTTCAAGAAGAGCTCGCCCAACGGAAAGGTGGGTGGGGTTATGAATCACATATCATTTAAGAGTCCAAGTAGTTTCTGTATTTGAATACATACCCAAGGAAGACGTTACGCATATCTATATATTTTGCACGTTTAGCGGATGAATTAACAAAAAACCTTTATTAATGGACGCCTACTCGGGCGATTGGCTTAAGAGGAGAGGAGAGGCCAGGTGGAAAGAGGCCAGCAATCGATGCATTTTGGCTGATGATGATATAAGTTTGCGAGGTATTCATATTACCCATGAGATCAAAATAAATATATCATCACTGAAACTCAATAGTAATTGCAGATTCGGGGCCATGATGACTTCGAATACATTCCTTACACCATTTATCTAATCCCTAGCAGTACTATGAACGCTTAAGAGCTTTTCGTTGGATCGAGGTGCTAGTACCAATCCGCATTGGAGCAACTTCGTGGATTTTTGCTCTTAAAAACCTCTCTGCATTGAGAGAGAATGTTAGATGATGGTGGTGCGGATGCCATACTTATACAAGGTGTCTCAAAAGTAAGTTCACATTTGCTTATCTTATTACGCGAAAGCAACTATTCTGAGGGGCGCCGGGGGTATGTCAGTCGGTAGTCTGGCTCTTGGGAATTTAGTCGCTATGGAGCGTTTCTCTGGTGCGGACCGTGCCTTGTGCGTACGTGAGTTTTACAAAAACGGTAATTCGGCGACTGTAGCGCGTAGAAAATTCTGCAGTATTCGACATATTCGTCACTTAAATGATGCGCCTAGCACTCGTCTCATTGCAAAATGGGTTGAGAAGTTTGAAGAGACTGGGTCAACTCTGGAGAAACCAAAATCTGGGCGACCAAGAACATCAAGAACAGCCGAAAACGTGGACAGTGTTACTCAGTCTATTCGAGATGATCCAAACCTCTCGATTCGGAAGCGTGCTGTTGCTTTAAATGTGCACAGATCTTCATTATGCCGCATTTTACACAAAGATTTAAAGCTGCACCCGTACAAAATTCAGTTAGTGCAAGAACTGAAGCCTCAAGATGCTGGTCAGAGGCTTGCCTTTGTAAATCAGATGATTGAGCGCTTTCCAACGTTCACCAACATCTTGTTTTCCGATGAAGCCCATTTTCATCTGAATGGGCATGTAAACAAGCAAAATTGTCGTTGCTGGAGTGCAACCAACCCAAAAAAAAAACATCAGAAACCGCTACATTCACCCAAAGTCACCGTATGGGCAGCGATGTCGGCGCGAGGAATTATCGGCCCTTACTTTTTTGAAGATGGAAGGGGACGCACACTCACAGTGAATTCAGAGCGTTATGTGGAGATGTTAGACGAGCTTTTCGTACCCCAACTGCAAAACTTTCCTGGTTACAACCAAAGAACATGGTTCCAGCAGGATGGAGCAACTTCACACACGTCCAACAGATCTCTGCCTCGAGTTCGAGAAATTTTTTCCGAACAAATTAATCTCCAGGCGAGGTGACATAAATTGGCCTCCACGGAGTCCCGATTTAACGCCTATGGATTTTTTCCTGTGGGGTTATGTCAAATCAAAAGTTTACGCTAATAAACCGACTTCCCTGGCACAATTAAAAGAAAATATCCGTCATGAAATGGCAGCCATCACGGAGGCTACCTGCCGAGCTGTCATAGGCAATTTTAGTGCCCGACTAAATGAATGCCGAGAGCGCAACGGTTTACATTTGGACGATGTTATTTTTAAAAAATAAATTCCCAAACAGTGTACTTCAATATAAAATAAACATTTTTTCAATAAAGCTAAGACTTTTCTTTTAAAAAAAGATTTAAATGTGAACTTTCTTTTGAGACACCTTGTACCTTGACCCTCATACCTCTCATGCTCCTCCATACGATGAAAGCAAAGTATTAAAAAGCCGCTTTGCTTCGTAATGTGGGTACATGCCTCAGGTCCACCATGCTACGATGAAAAACCTGTATTCTGAGCGCGAGTGTGATATTTTCTAACCTTAACTTCAATTCGTATGGAATCGAGAAAGCGCCCAATAGATGACGCTCTTTACAAATTGAACAAGATGTAAATCTCGCATTATGCCCTTTAAGAAGCTCCTTTAAGCATTATACACGAATAAAACTGGACATGGGAAGAAACTGAATGAATGAATTTTATTTGCAGATCACGGTGTATTTAGGAAAAAGAGACTTCGTAGATCATATCTCACACGTCGACCCGATTGGTGAGTATCAAGAAACTAATGTATATCTTGGTCTGTTGAACGATATAAGTGACTTCTTGCCGTAAAACCTAAATTAACACCCATTTGGAAAAATCCAGTCCATACTCTTTCTTATAATCATTTGATATATTGATATGTCAAAATACAAACGAAATTAACAATTTTTCTAAAGATATCCCAATAATGTGCTCTCGAGGCAACTTATAAACGTTCAACAGTCCTTCCATAGTGCGTGAATAGTTTATACAACGATTTCTCCATTACCATCATCAATAATTTGTAAATCGAGATAAGCTTAACTAAATTACTATACAACCGCTATACAGTGTTTATTAGATGTCTAAGTGCTTACGAATAAATCATCATGATCAACCCATTACCGGCTCACTACTGAGCACGGGTCTCCTCTCAATATGAGAAGGGTTTGGCCATAATCCACCACAGCCATGGTCATGTGCGCATTAGCAGACTTCACACGCCTTTGAGAACATTATGGAGAACTCTCAGGCGTGCAAGGTTTCCTCGCGATGTTTTCCTTCACTGTTGAAGCAAGTAATATAATTTTTTAAAACGCACATAAAAGAAAAGTTAGAGTTGCGTGCCCGGATTCGAACCGCCGATCTCTGATTAGGAGGCTGACGCCCTAGCCACTAGGCTATCACCGCTTACATATAAATAGGAATGGTATATTGATTCAATACACCGGTCCAAAGCAATAATATTAAAGAAAATGTTATTATTCTGAGAATAAAATACTTTGTTTCAGATGGAGTTGTACTAATTGATCCAGAATACGTAAAAGATAGAAAGGTCTTCGGACATGTCCTCGCAGCGTTTCGGTATGGACGTGAAGATTTGGACGTGTTGGGTCTCACCTTCCGCAAGGATCTCTACCTCGCTGCAGAACAGGTAACTTAACTTCTGGACTTGCATTCATTGTGCCTTATATATATATATATTTTGGATACCATGAATCATATCTATGATATCATTTTCAGATTAATGAAACGTAAGTTTGTAGAAAAGCCCTATTTTAGTGTAAAGGATTATGTAAATTATAAAAAAAAGCTTGAGTTTGAAATATTGCTCGAATAAGATAGCTCTCAAATAATTTAAAGTGAGATGAAACAAAAAGAAAATTTATCCGGCTAAGTTTGTTGTGGGGTTCTTCTTAGACCAGGGTGCGTTTGGAACCCTCATAGCTTTAGTTTTAAGTTTACGAAAGTAGTTATCACCATCAACTCACTACTTTGTAAATCACTGACGCGTCATAAGTGCCTTTTAAGAGATTATTTGAATTAAGATTATTAATTAATTGATTGATTATTACGTGTTTACTCACAAGGCTTGTTGTGTCGATGATATTCTTAATTGTTTCGAAGGCAAGGGAATCCTCGCCCCTTCATGTATTATTCATGCCTCCGAAGCTTATCAATTATCATATAGATAGGTCACTAGCAAGATGACAAACAAGTTGTTTCTGCAACTACTAGCCACATTTTCTTCTATATCCCACGCATCTATTGTCCACATATTTCCAATAAAGACATTGTAAAGGTTGTTGACATTAACACGCTTTTAATAGTCAAAATTTGATACCAGCGCATATACTTTGTTTCCATCTCTTATCTGCAAACTATACTGTAACATTAAATGATTTAAATAAAAGGTCTTGACAAAACAGCGGCGTTCAAGCTGCGCCCTCAGAGGCGTTAAACATGGCACTGCGCGCGACCACTCATAAATCAATCAGTCTTGTGATTGGTCAAACGCAGTACGCTACTAATTTTTCTGTCTGACTGTCTATTAGCTGTGCTAACCCTATTGGTTGCCACAGCGTAACCGGGCTGTTTGGCTGCTGCTAGAAGTTTTGAGCCCTGGGGCTCGAAGAAACTAAGGGAACGTCTGCCTAAGGGCTTCTTTGAGGCTGAACCTCGGCTTAGGCGAAGTTTGGGATAATGGGGACGGCGAGTGGTCCGTACGTCTCCGAGGCTGTGGATGGAGCCCACGTCCGGATGACGTAAGATAGTGGGGACGTCGTCTTCGCCGGGGAAGACGGTGTGTAGCGTATGATTGTGTGGTACGAGTATATTGTCAGTAGTCATCTGATCGTCAGGGTCATGAAGGATATGTTTAGGAGAGTCTCGTCTTTCGGAGAGGAGCGCTTAGGTCGGGGGAGACGCTACTAATGGTGTGGCCTTTGCTCAAGATCATCTTGATGTGTGAGGTGACGACTTGCATTCAGTGTGTTAATGCTAAAGGCAATATTTTCAGATCTACCCAGTGACCGGAACTCCGAAGCGACCTCTAACACGGTTGCAAGAGCGTCTCGTCCGCAAGCTAGGTCCAGCAGCGCATCCCTTCTACTTCGAACTGCCGCCGCACTGCCCGGCCTCCGTCACTTTACAACCAGCTCCTGGCGATACTGGCAAGCCTTGCGGAGTAGATTACGAGCTGAAAGCCTTCGTAGCCGACTCGCAAGATGATAAGCCGCACAAGAGGTACACAAAGAATTATTGGATGCTTTGAAAAATTTGTTATATTAACAGTTTACACCGTCGATTTATTAAAATTGATTTTGAAATAGAATTAAATTGTAGCTGATGGAAATTGATAACTCAATATTTTCTCAACGCGTATCAAAGATACCAAGTTAAATTCAGCTAATACACAATTTAACTTTACTTAGAAACACCATGTATCAACCTCCCTTTACAGGTTTAGCCGATGCTTTATATATATTTTGTTTTAAAAAGACAGACTTTTCGTTTCTTGAAACCTACACCTACTACTTTTTTATTTTATTTCTAGAAATTCCGTGCGGTTAGCGATCAGGAAGATAATGTATGCGCCGAGCAAGCAAGGCGAACAGCCGTCCGTCGAAGTTTCCAAAGAGTTCATGATGAGCCCCAACAAATTATACCTGGAGGCCTCACTGGACAAGGTATACTGCCTCAGTAGCTTATTTCTACGAATATAGATTACAGATTCAAATCCTAACTGTAATGGTCATCAAATAATAATATTGTATTATTTTTCTCCTCAAAAAAGGACATGTATGAACTTATATGAAATCTTTTTAATTTTTATTCTCTTCTATCAGTATATTTCAAGTCAATTTTAGATAATGTCCCTTTACGCCCTAAGGTAGTTAGTTGAATAGATATTAATTATTTAATTGCTTTATTACATTAATTACTTAATTCTACTAATGTTTCAAATTGACAACAGGAATTGTACCACCACGGGGAGAACATAGCTGTAAACGTCCACATAGCGAACAACTCCAATCGGTCCGTGAAACGCATAAAAGTGTCGGTGCGTCAGTTCGCAGACATCTGCCTTTTTTCCACCGCCCAGTACAAGTGTACCGTCGCTGAGGCGGAGAGCGAGTGAGTACTCTTCCTTACACTGACTTCTCTGTTACCAATATTATTTTATAACTGGTCGATCAAGAAATATATATTAAATACAGACATTTCATCGGTGCAGTGGCAAGAACGAGATTTTCTACTTATTCGATCGCGTTAACGTTAAGTTCAATTTGTATATAATTGAAAGAGCGCCATCTAATGTGGAACTGATGTAACTCTGAAACTTTAACGCGATCATATAAACAGAAAATCACACACTCGGCACTCTGATTTCTTTAGTCACCCATACACGTAAAAGTTACTTAACATACAGATGTACAAAGCTTGTGTTCTAGCTAGGGAGTGTATTTGCAGGACATAAGGTTGACATTGGCTACAGTTTTGTTCGATCTTAAACTGTTACACCCAAAATGTCCAAGCACAATGTTTCGTTTTCAAAATTTGCTACTAATTTATTTGTCAAACCTTTAAGAATAATTGTCGTAGAATTAAAAGGACTAAACTCTCGTCTAATTTACCTCGTTTATTGTAGTGGCAACTTATGCGATTAGTCCAGTCATTATACTAAGTTTACCTTGGAATTCGAGATACCCATCTGTATGTCTGTATATACTTGTATATTGACACCCTAAAAGTTGTCTCAAAACCTTCATATGGTAGGGTGTACGCAACCATTAAATTTCAAGGTCAAAGGTCATAAAAATCGTTTTTTTCTCCTTTTTTTTATAAATTTCTCATTTTCTAATGGGTTTTTTGCTATTTGTAATTATTATCAGTATTAGGTAATATTTACGGCATTAAACCACTTTCTTAATGTATATTACAAGTACCGCATCATTGGTAACTCAGGTGTTCTAGTATAATATGATTGACCTGTGACTATAAATGTTAGTATTTAGTACAGTAAAACCGTACGGTTCCACCCCACCACCAGCCGCGTATACCATATCTTTATTACATTAACCCATCACAGTACCCACGAAAGAATGTGTTTTTGATTCAGGGACGTGGCCAAGTGGAAAACGTTTAGATTCCCCCTTATCGGATTGTTCAGTAAGAATATAAAAAAGTCTGTGTAAGTGTTTGGAAGTGATCCTGGTTTAGCATGCAGCGCATTGCATATATTCCAAATTTTATCCCACTACTAATTCTGCCTGTTCCATTTTGATTGTAGCTTAGTATTTACTATTTACCCTTTTACAAATTTTTAAGCTTTATCACTAAAAATAAAGACAGAATTTATATTCTGTTTAAATTATTGAAATGGGGCATTAAAAAGCAATTGGTTGGTCTGCTAGTACGATTGCGGATAATTGTCCAGGTCTACTGGCGACATCCGTTATCATCACTTGGTTTTGGCATGTCTATAAATACAATCAGGATGACTATCAACTAACTTACTCAAATAAAAATAACAATTTTTAGGACGGTTGCAAGTTGACGAGAATAATTGATCACTGAATGTAAATACAATCTGTGAAGCATAAAGCATGGGTAATATATTATCTATGGGTATTCATATAATCTGGAGCAAAATTAATTGGTATACCCAGATGGTTTGGTTTGCACTTAACATAAAATCGGTGGCGGAAAACACATATTACAATTTTAATTTTTCAAATTTATTTTTTGTTATAATATTGAAATAATAAACAGCTTCTAGATTCTAGTTAGCGTAAGATCACACGAGTTAGTATCGCTTTCAATTTATCTGGTTGCTGCGCTTAATGCACAGACTTGCCGCGATAACAAATTCACTTACTTTCTTTGACACTTTAAAATTAATAACACTATTTTTGAGGGGGAAAAGCACAAAAAGTTTATTTTTTGTACGGCTGCTGTATATTTATAAATGCCTGTATGATGTGCCACAAGTGAACAATATTTGACCTACTACCTATGCTTATCTTATATTTTTCCATAAAAAAGGGATAGGTATCACACCTTTTTGTCAAGATAGAAATTATCCTTCAAACCTCTAAATCGCTCATTATAGACGAAGTGAGAAAGGCGTTCTTTGTATACGCTTGCACTTAACGGCAACAGCAGGACAATTCCCCGCAGAACATAACATGCTCTTTAAACCCATTTAAAAGGGTTGTTTTGGAAAAACGCTCTGCCTTTATATGATCTTACGTCGACTGCAGATTTCTGGGAGCACGTAAAGTTTAACTCGAAACAGTAAACTTATCTTTTTTGTAGGGAGGGTTGCCCAGTGGGTCCCGGTTTCACGTTGAGCAAGGTGTTCACACTCACGCCGTTGCTGGCCAACAACAAGGACAAGTGGGGACTGGCGTTGGACGGGCAGCTCAAACATGAGGACACCAACCTCGCGTCCAGCACACTGTGAGTAAACGCGTTAGGTATAGTTATTAATGCAGTTGAATCAGCAGTAATTACGTAAAGACACATTTTGACTCGAGTGCTGTTTTTGTTAATGTTATTTATTTATTATAATCACGTAAAATTATCGAATACCAGAAAAATAATAAAAGAAAAAGTACCAAACAAAATATTCCCCAGAACTTGTGTTAAAACCGTCACTGACACCGATAAGTATAACGTAAAATCAAAACTTTTTAGTACTTGTGGATTTTTGCAGGTAGTTTATAGTATATATTATTTTGACGACCTCCGTGGCGCAGCGCGCGCGCTGTCGGATTATAAACTTGGAGGTCCTGGGTTCGATTCCCGGCTCGAGTCTGGTCTGGTGGGAGGCTTCGGCCGTGGCTAGTTACCACCCTACCGACAAAGACGTGTCGCCAAGCGATTTAGCGTTCCGGCACGATGTCGCGTAGAAACCAATTAGGAGTGTGGGTTTACCATACCCCTAACAGGTTAGCCCGCTACCATCTTAGACTGCATCATCACTTACCATCAGGTGGGATTGCCGTCAAGGGCTAACTTGTAGTGGATAAAAAAAAAAAAATATACTCTTAATTGTTAGTACACTTAATCGGTTCTTTTATTTTCAGTATTGCGGATCCATCACAGCGCGAGAATTTAGGCATAATAGTACAGTACAAGGTGAAAGTGAAGTTATGTCTCGGCCCTTTAGGCGGGTAAGTTTTCTTCTGTCCATCGTTTGTATAATTTTTTATAAATAAAAATCTATTTTTAAGTGTGTTACTAAAAACAAAACTACTGCTGGTTTTGGTTTTATAGTCGTTTAATTCTGAGAAAAGATTTTTTTATATTCGAAGTGTGCTAGTTCTAAGCAACTTGTAACACCATTAGACTTAAGCTCATTCTCTGAATGTTTGCTCTATTACAATTCTGCGGCTATATTTGCAGCGAACTGAGCGCCGAGCTGCCGTTCATCCTGATGCATCCTAAGCCAGAGGAGGAGGCGCCACGGCCTGTGCCCGAGCCCGCCCCGCTCGACCATGACCTTATTCAGCTTGACCCGCACCCGTGAGTACTGATCTTGATATCCACTTGGTTAATAAACTAATCTTTTCCTCAATCATATCCACTACTATGTATAAGTGTTTTATAGATATTCCCATTTCACGACCAACAGACTTTGAGTAGACGCGCTTCTTATAGTTAATAATGCAACTGTTACGTAATCAGCATTTTAAATCGAGTGCTGTTTTTTTTTATTCAAATTATTATTAGAACTCGTGAATAAGATTTCGCATTTCTTTAGACCCCTAAAGCAAGAGTTTAATATAAGCAATTTTAAAATAATTAAATCTTCTTGTTCTTCTTGAAACGTGTAAGGAAAGTTCTAGGTAATCTTCTCAAAACTGACTTTATTTATTAATCGGTATATTTGTTTTTTTAGAGACGAGAATGGTCAAGAGCAAGACGATGATATTATATTCGAGGATTTCGCGCGTCTTCGACTCAAGGGCGCTGACGCAGACGCTTGAACGAACTTCATCCCCGATCGTTGGATCGCACGCAATACATTGCGTCCCGGATCTGCTACACTCCGCTGCACGTTACGATGTGCGAAGACCGTGACCAGAACGGATACTGATAGCCCAATCCTAATAATTAACTCTCGGCAGAGATATTCAAGACTACAACTGTGTTACAACTACAAGGACTACAATTATTGTAAAGTCCTTTCGTGTTATTGGAATTGACACCGAGAAATAAATTTAAGGAAACTAACAGCTGAAAATCTGAGATTTATTTCTTGATCGAATATCGTCGCAAACGAAACCGAGATCTCGGTCGGCTATGGGCATTTTCGTATGTGATTTATACCGTAAGCAATAAGAAATGGTTTATTGATCGATAAAAAGACTTGTTATGATCGAGAATGCGTCCGAGATCTCGGTCGGACTTATTCAGAGTCGCCATCAAGAACTGCTTGCGGAAGATTTTATAAATGTGGGTAGCGCAAAATAACCCTGGCTCTTGAAAATGCGGTATCATTTTGTTATGTTTCCATTTAGTGGCTGAAAATAGACAATTTAGTCGTTTTTAATATCGATTTTATAAATTATTTTGTCGTTATAGTTTGGTTTGGTGTCTTTGAACAATTGTTTATGGTTAATTGCCTTAATTGTAAATTTATACAGATCGTTCTATATTCAAGGAGATGAGTATGAGTAGATTTACCGTTAGAGTACCTTTTTCCATTTTTACTATGATAAAATTTGTACAGTGTAGGTAGCATGAAAATAAATATTTTAAATGCACGTCGAACTTCGTCTGATACGAACGAAATGTACGGATAGACACGCACAATGTTAAACGAAGCGTAGTATGTGAACGAATTCTAGACGTCGACGTGTCCGTGAGATAGCCCTGTACAGTATATTATATGTTGACAATTTGACCCATACAGAATAATCATTTAATCTTTTCTGTACCTTTATTAATAATTAAATCTGTGTTTAGGGAATAGAATTTAAATTGTGACAATTTTGATCGCTAAGTGGTACAGTTGCATGAATGTGAGTTTTGTGTTAGTGCAAGGTCTGTAACTGAAAAGCTTTATAGCTACCTCCGTACGTTCCTCTCCCCCCCCCCCCCTCCGTACTCCCCCCCTTTATCGTAGGGGTATACCCGAACTAAAAACCACCACAGCATGTCCCACTCGCTGAATTTGCTGAACGCCCGGGGAACCCATTGTATACTTCCCAGACATCCACCAGCTGCTCCAGCCTTGGCAACGCTAACAGAGAGAAGATCAGGACAGCGTGATCCCCCCCCCCTGCCCTCTCCCCCCACCAAGACAGTAAAGAGACTCGTGCAATGACGGGTAGTTAAATAGATCGGACGCCTAGCGATACAATATGTTTCGAATAGGAGACAGTTATCAGACGTAACATCGGTTGGGTATACCCAGACTAACGCAAAACTCTCTGTTCCAACTGATGCGTTATGCTTTGTACACTTTATAGGCTAACGCAATCGAAACACCTACGAACGCTACAACACTAAAAGTACCTAAGAATAGCGCAAAGCATATTATAATAAACTTTTATATAATATTTGATGTATATTATATGTGGAAATTTTATTTTTAAATATAGTTATTGATATATAAAAAAAAAAGGAGTACAAGTTTAGGCGTTATTCGTTGAAGTTGTTTTATTATAATTGCCCATCAATAATTTTCTGTATTAGTGAATTTATAGTACAATGTGTTTGTAAATGTAATGTGCATTTATAGAATAAAAAAAACATATTTTATACCCTAATGTTATTTACTTTCTCGGGTAGCGGGTGTATTTATGAAATAATAATTATGGGAGAAGCATATTATATCGTTTGATATTTCAATTAAAATTTTTAATTATTAATAAATTATATATTGCACAAACATTACATTATACGAAATGTTTTTGTAAATGAATATAATCTATCGTCTATAGGTTATATTATATTGCTTTTAAGATATTTCGTTGTTATATGCTAAACAATACATAGAGGGGATTGATGTCTTTAAGGAGATAAATAACGTATTATTTCTTTTAATTTTTGTTATTGTTGAATTAATCATACAGTCAATTAATCATACTTTGATGATTGGAATTATTTCATGCCAATTGTTAATTTTATTTTTTTATATCATATTATTAGCGTTTTACTGAGGTCTTCCTTTTTTAAGTGGCATGTTTAAAGACCTGACGCTGCAGAAGCGGAAGTACAATAAATGGGCACGGTTGCGGTCTTTTTGCATATATTAAATAATATTAAAAAAAATACCGTCTGCTGCACATTTTTTCAGCAAAGATAGGCTGAAGGCCAGTCTTGGAATGGTTAATATTAATTTATAATCTGTGACCATGTACATACATTCGTTCTCTGTACATTATATAGTTGTTAATTATGTGGCATGTTTACTTGTAGTATAAGCTTATTAATGCACAATATATTTTAATGTTAAAATTAACAACTGCATACGGATCAAGTATTTT
Organism: Lasiommata megera; assembly: GCA_928268935.1. Taxonomy (NCBI): domain Eukaryota; kingdom Metazoa; phylum Arthropoda; class Insecta; order Lepidoptera; family Nymphalidae; genus Lasiommata; species Lasiommata megera. The sequence goes on along the minus strand of OV743308.1, from coordinate 17,418,735 downwards.
AATATGCTATTACTTTTTGACGCATTTCGATCAACCGTTCAGTCGCCAATGAGCTTAATGTCTTGCGTCGAGAGCCATGTTACATAATATGATTCACACACTCGCCTGTTTTGATTCAGTTATGATGAAAACGCCTTCCTGTATGGCTGTGAGCAATTTACCACGAAACTAATATTAATCCTTCATTTATTTGTGCACCAAACGTAATACTGACAGAACTTTGAAGGAGATCTGATACAACATCCCTCGATAAGGCATGATCTCTCTGGTATGCGAAAATTGCGGTAAGGTGCGTGATATTGTCGGCTCAATGTCTTACAATCACATATCACCTCTGTCAGTAAAGTGACATGTTTTTTTTGTACGAGTTAGGCTTTGACGGAAATCTCACGTAGTAGAAGAGCCTGAGGTGGGCTATTTTTTATGGGTATACTAAACCTATACTCCCAATTGGTTTCTACACTAAATCGCGTGGTGCCACGTATTTGCCGATGGTTGGGTTACTTCGGCGGTGGCTAGTCACTAACCTACTTATTGGCATAGATATACAACCAAGCGATTTAGCGTTCTGGTGCGATGCCGTGAATGTGCCGTTTTGGAGGATGGGCCAAGCCGACAACGCATAAGGCTTTTCTGGTGCTGCAAATGTTCATGGGTTATGGTAAACATTGTGAAGGACCGAAATAGTCTTGGATCATGCAAAAATCTACCTGTAAGTTTCAAGCTGTGACCTTCTGGGAGCTTCGTAACAGAGTAACATTAAAGGCCAATCAAGTGTGCACCTTTGATTTGACTAAAGCTAGCCGGGATCTTGCACTCATTTTGCAAAAAAGAAAAAAACGCCAAATGGCTCAATTTGCTTTCTAGTTCAGTCTACCAGAGTGTCGTGTACAATATAATTTCAATAACAATAAATAAGCCTACGTGAAGTTAACGAAATCGTTAAAATGTCGTCACTGCGACGCTCACTTTGCAATAAAATAAATCATCGTGGATAGTCTTATTGCAGCTATGTATTTAATTTTAATGAGACAACCATAAGACAAAATATTTTTTTACAGTTTACCATTTGTAAATATAATATAAATATAATAAATGCATGTGCGATTGTATTGGGTACTAGAGTTGTGCGTGGAACTCAGGCGTTTGAGTGAAAGGGATAGGAAATGTGACGTCACTCAGCTGTCTCTTATCCACGCACTCCTTAGTGGTCCAATTCTTGCATCATTTCATCTCTGCCTTTGTGATATCTATCTAAAAGAAAACGATCAAAACATTTTATGAATAACATCCAACGGAGAATAAGTTACGATTTATACATAATATTATAATGATTTATTAAGTGCTGTATAATTATATAATTTAAACATTTTTAGTTTTTAGTATATGTACCTATGTAATGTATACAATTTAGTGATTATGTAAATTAAAATAGAACAAACAGTCGAACTCGCACCTAAAATAACCGACGTACAACAGACTTTCTGTATACAGAAAAGATTACAACATATATATGTATTTTTAAATTAATTATATAATTAGCGATAGTCTGAGCGCCATAAAAATTCGGACGCGTCGGGCAAATAGTTTGTGGTCTGATTGCGTGTAAGAATAATAATAAATTAATGTTAACTAGAAGTAACAAAAAAGATAGCATCATTCGTTTGCATTAAATGGAGAAAGAAACGTCAAATTTTGACGTTTGTTTCTCCATTTAGTGCAAACGAATGATGCTTAAGGACAAATGTGACAGATATGTTTTTGTGTTACAGATACTTCTGTGTGACATTTTTAATTTAGTAAGTCATTTATTTAGGTGGCTCTGTTCGCAATTTGCATATTTTGCAGCAAAAGTAAACAATTTCAATTGATTGGCTGCCACAAGCGAGCGGATCCAATCTGAAATTCGGAGTCACAAACAGTAACCCACAAACTATTTGACTGATGGGACTGAAATGCGGTTACTGTTCAGCGTAACCCACGGCTGAAAATTTTGACGCAACTAATAAGGTTTTTAGTATTAGTACAGTATTTCAATTGTGAGATTTGCTCGCTTTTCGAGATTTGGAACTTTGACGTCAGAGTAAACCAGACCTTAAATGTCTTGATTTAAAGCTTAAATTCGAATGACTAGTCAGCGCTTCGTGCGGTGCATCCATCATCATCTATTTTGCACGATATAAGGCTTTAAATGAAGACCATTGGGTGTATTTTACTTTAACCTATATTATTTCGATACTCGGAAATGACAAGAGTACAAAATTTATACTAACCTTCCGATACCGAAACAAAACTAGTAATAAAAAGAAAAGGACGTTGAAATATCCTCTATTTTCTAAACACTGCGTAAATATACGTAAATCGGAAGGTCAGGTTCTAATTGCAAAAATAATTTCATTTAAGTACCAAATCACAAATTAAGCCTAAAGTTGTATCAAATGTTCAAAAAATACAAGAGTACATAGAATGGTTTATGTCCATAGAGTAAGAAAATAATATGCAATGCCTTGAAATGTTGTGACCATCTAAAATGCGCAAAGTTACACACATTTTTTTTAATTTTACATCGAAACTTTTTGATGTATACTTTTTAATTAAATATGTAATCCATAAAATTGCTGTTTCATTATTTATTATAACTTAAATAAAGCAACTATACACCAATATACCAATTTTGCTACAGCTTGCTAACTAGAAACTGTTAAATAGTTTGTTCTCTATGGAATTCAACCCCTTGTGATCCTAGATCAAAAATCCAAATCCAATAACTATTCATGTAAAGCTATTACAGGCATCTATGAAGCGTTTTTAATATACAATATAATAAATAGTTTTTCACCATTTTAACTCGTGAGGTGATGGTGATAACTACACGCCCCAACTTAACGATTTCCATACGCGCCCAGGTCTAAGAAGAAAACCGCAACTAACTAACCTTTTTTTTTTTTGTTTCCATCTCGCATAGTAAATTCTAATTAGCTATGAGTTTAGAGCAATTCACACCCAAGCTTTTTTATCGTTTACGTAATCCTTAATATCATAATATAATTTTTGTATAAGCTTACGTTTTATAAAAACTTTTTACTTATTGAGAGACATCTCCAAGATTTCAGCTAATTTGTTATAAAATGAGTAGTCCACTTGCAAACCACGTTATGTTAAAAAAAAAACATTTTTTATCCAATGGCGCCAATCGGTTAAGGATTTAAAATATTAACGTCAGCATTTAATATACTGTGTTAAAACTCGCTATGATAAGAATAAAATGGGATTGAAATCTCAATACTTTTGCAAAAGTCGTTATGTTGATCGGCAGTCCACTTTCAAAAATCGCTAAGTTTGTATTAACTTGCAAACGACGCTAAGTTGCGTGGTGACTTTTGCAAAAGCCGCCATCTTGAGTGCCAGTACGCATAATACTGTCGAAGTGCATGCACGCGTTGCTTTCTTCAGATACTGCAGGCTTTTAAAAACGAGGTATTTTCTATTAAAATTATCATGGAGTATCAAGAACAAGAAGTTGTTTTGGCACCAAACAGAAGAGGACGTAAAAAGATAGCTGATAAATCTACATGGAAGAGAGAACTTGAGAAGTCGAAACGGTAAGATTATTATTTTATGGTTACCTTTTGTAAATAGGATAGATACCTGGTTATTTGCTGGGGATTTTTTTGCTCTATTGTTATTTATTAATGTGCCTATCTGTTTTGTTTTAGACATATGCCTAAGGGACTGCCAGTTATACCACAATGTGTACATGGAAATTCAAAACAGGGATACAAGTGTAACGACTTAACGGTTCAAGACTACAGTAAATTTCATCGGAATTTTTATTCAACTTCAGTTAAAGTCACCCAAGATACTTTTTTATTAAAATACTGTACAGCGCAAACTCCTAAAAAAGAAGGAAAGAGAAAATCCCAGACTATATGCTATTTTATACCAAAGCACGAAAATTTGGCTGGAAGACGCCGCGTCAAATTAATTAAGGTGTGTCAAAAAGCAATGACCACAATTCTGGGAATCTCTAGGGACAGAATTCAAAGAATTTGTAAACAGCATTTAATCACGATGGCAATGCCGAAAGAAAGAAGAGGAGGTAATAGAAAGTCCAATCTGTATTCTGATCGCACAGAATCCGTAAAATCGTTTATAAAGGGACTTGAAGCTTTGGAATCACATTATGTTAGAGGAAGATCTACTGTGCAATATCTGAGCAGCGATCTAAGTATAAAAAAATTGCATAAACTTTACAACGATGACGCTCAGAATGTGTCAGTGAGATATGAATTTTTCCGACGTATCTTTAACAAGTACTTTAATTTGAGTTTTAAGTCTCCCGCTACAGATGCATGTTCTAAATGCATTCAATTAAAAGAAGTTATTAAAAGAGAACGCGACACAGCAAAAAAACAGCTGCAAATAGCTCAGCTTCGTATTCACAAGCTAAAGGCCAAATGCTTTTACACTAGCCTCAAAACACAAGGCGACAACGAAATAATTTTCTCTTTTGACTGTCAAAAGAATTTGGTTTTACCAAAAGTACCAGACCAGAGTGCCTACTTTAGCCGACAATTGTATACGTATAACTTAACAGTATGTCAAGGGCCATCTCGTGGGGCTCAAAACTGTTTAAACACATTTATTTACACGTGGTTGGAAACTGAGGCAAAGAAAGGATCTAATCAGATTGCTTCGGCGGTATTTCATCGGCTAATGAATACCAATTTTGAAGACACTGTTAGTCATATTAAATTATTTTGCGACGGTTGTGGGGGGCAAAATAAAAACTCAATCGTTTTGGGAATGTTGGCATATTGGCTAAAAACAAAAGCTCCACGTCACATCAAGAAACTTACGCTGATATTCCCTGTAGTGGGGCATTCATTTTTGCCCCCCGACCGTGTATTTGGAAATATCGAAAGAGAAATACGTCCTTTAGAAGTCATTGTGGAACCCCAGACATATTTTGATATTTTTAAAAAGTATGGTACGGTTCTCAGACTAGGCAGCGACTTCCATTTTTATGATTGGAAATCAAGCGTTAAAAACGTACTTAAGTTACCTGGATCTTGGCACTTTCAATTTAATGCCTCTAAAAGATTCTTTTTAAGAAAGGATAAAAATAATAGAATTGCCATTAAAGGGGAACCTAATTATGTATCTGAGGTAATAAATTATGGCAACGTTTGCAAAAGAGGCAAATCATTCGAAAATATTGTGCCCGTTATGATGAATGTTGGAGTTCCAGTAAAACCAGTAAAGTTAAATGATGTGCGAAATCTTTTGAAAAAACATTTCGGTGAAGATTGGGCTTCTTACGATTATTTACAATATTACAATTTTCTTCAAGAAGAACCAAATGAGACTGTTATAGAAGAGACTGATAATGAAGAAACCATAATACACGAAGAAATAGACTTAAGAGTGTAATAATAGATAAAAATTGTAATTTCTTAAGAGTAGAGGAAAATAGAAGCTTATATTTGATTATTTCAAAACTGCCTATGTTGATTGCATACAACTGCAAAACTATCTATGTTAAAAAATCTTTTGCAAAACTAGCTATGTTTAATTTTAAAATGCAAATTAAATGATTATTATGAAAGAGTGATTTTATTTGCTAACATAATTTAATTCGATGTGCTACTAAGTTCATGTAATACACAAAAAAATGCATCTTAATATCGTAATTTTAAGTCTAAACATTTTAATTAGTTTTCTCAATTAATTGCTGCATAAACTTAACGGGGTTTGAAAGTGGACTACTCAAATAAAATACAATTTCGTTTGAATGAGTTACTAATTTTATGAAGCGTACTAAACGGCACTGCAAGTTTTTTTCTCCTTTTTTATGGCTTTACACAGATTAGCCAATGTCAAGTTTACAGCAATTTAGAATTGAAGTAAGTGAAAAATGGCGGGAAACTTCGCACTCGGTGGACGCGACTCCCTCAAACTTCCCAAATTAATACCTGTTAACCATTTAAAAAACTAGCCACTGCACAAACTACACCAAAACTCTAATGTCCACGACACAACCAATACCAGTCCTTTTTAAAATTAGTCAACAAATTTTAATTCAAGAAAAGCGTGAAAAACTCGCCGGCATATACGAAGTCTCCCGCCTTTCTCAACACTGCAAGTTTTTTTTCTCCTCATTTTATGGCTTTACACAGATTAGCCAATGTCAAGTTTATACACAGCAAGTTTTTTTTACAAGTAATGTATGGAAACAGACCATGTATATCATAATCTTTATAATCTGTGACACGTAGTTATTTTATACTCTATGCTGTGGTCCATACGTCAGTTTTGTTTGAGGTTTTAGGTTAGTTATTATAATTGGTAGACTGGAAAAATGGATTTGTTTTTACTTAACGTAAACTGTAAAGTAAATTAATATTAAATTGGAAGTTTAAGTATGATGTGACCAACGGATAGAAACTAAAATTTCGAAACTCAAAATGAACGATAGCGCATGAATAAATATGTGCACTGAGATTTTGGACAAAAAATAATTCCTAAGCATAACTAAGTAACAATGTCTAATAGAGGCTTGTCGAAGAAAGAGCTGGAAGAGCTCCGTAAGAAAGAAGAGGAAGAAGCAGCTGCACATGTAAGTTAAGTCGCGAGTACTAATAGATAAGTATAAGTCAGTACTAACTTTGCTAGCCAAAAATTTGTGAAATAACCGGCAACTACAACTTTTAACGGGCATCTGGTTGTTATTGTTTCGCTGTCCCCTTTTAACTTAAGCTGATTCGCGCAAAACCTCACGGACATATTTGCGGATCCTTTAAACATAGTTGTTAACCAGTGCCTGCAATTCTTTGAGAAATGTAACTCGCTATGTTTTTGAACTAGCTAACTTGTAGTACTGTTAAAATTAGCCATAACCCCTTCATACATGCATAAAGAGGTAACTTAATTGCACTTAGAATATATTACTATTAATAAGTGGTCTGTAACACTTCTCAACCACATTGGTTTGGCCAAACATAAACCAAACTTAGCTAAAGATGAAATATAGTTTCTAATTGGATATTGTATTGTATTTACACTTATCCATTCTGATTTGGAAGCGGTGATAGCCTGGTGGTTAGGGCGTCAGCTTTCTAATCATAGTTTGGCGGTTCAAATCCAGGCATGCACCTCTAACTTTTTGGAGCTAAGTGGGTTTAAAAAAATTTAAAATATCACTTGCTTCAACGGTGAAGGAAAACGTCGTGAGGAAACCTGAACACCTGAGAGTTCTCCATAATGTTTTCAAAGGCGTGTGAAGTCTGCCAATCCGCACATAGCCAGTGTGGTGGCCTATGGCCAAACCCTTCTCATATTGACAGGAGACACATGCTCTGTAGTGAGCCGGTAATGGGTTGAACATGATGATGATGATGATTCTGATTTGATATGGAGGTCTAAATATACATACAACTGAGATCTTGTACAATTTTAGAAGATATAATACATAATCATCAAATCAAGTTAGATTTTAATAGTTTTTATTGTTCTTACAAATGTGATTAATTTGCTAAAAGATAAAGTGAGCAGTGAATTAAAATGGGAATTAATGTTTTTCCAGGTATTTAAAGAGTTTGTGGAGACATTCCAGGAGGTGCCCAGTACATCTAAAGTATGGGTTAAAGCTGGCACATATGATGCTGGGGCTAGGAGTAAGTGAATATAAATAATATCTTTAAAAAAAAAAACTTAATTATAACAAAGTTATATCCAAACTTATTTATTAAAGATTTTTGTGCATTAGAGAAGTAGTCAAAACAAATAAATATTTGATTGACATCACTTTGTAGAAGTCCATGGATTTAGAAAGATAGATAATTAGATAGAAAAGATAGATTTTCCAAAATACACTGTCTATCCCCAGGAAATGTTGACACAACAGTAAAATTGCAAAGACTTAAGGTGTGACATGTAATATAATAGAAGTAGAAATTGTATAATAACATTACAGATTTGCTATTTGCCCTGGATTTATGTAAATTAGGTTAAATGTTAAATAAAATAAATCAAGTGAGTTGGTTTTTTTATTTTATAATACTATTAAACAGAGGAGGACACATCGGAGCGGGGTAAATTATATAAGCCTATGTCACGACTGGATGAGAAGCGTGGCACAAATGAGGCAGAGGTGGTGCGCAGCCTGGTGCAGCGCTCAGAGCCCTTGCGCGTGCGCAACAAGAAGAGCGGCGACAAGAAAAAGAGCAACTTGGAACTCTTCAAGGAAGAATTGAGACAGTTTGTGTTATAGTTATACATTGTGTTAAGCTGTTTATAACTAGGTTGTGGCGATTATTGAATAAGTTGAAATTTTATTAAGCTTATTTGTTAAGAAATATATTAGTTTACATTTTATTTAATCTCTATATGTATATAATCAGCTCGGGTGGGCAGCATTTGGGAAACTGCGCGACATCTTTTCGTTCAAAATCCCTCAGTGCCTGAGGGACTAAAGTTTTCGAACAGTGCGTGTTGCCAGTGATGACTTACGGATCCGAAACGTGGTCGCTTACTATGGGCCTCATAAGAAGGCTCAGAGTCACTCAGCGAGCAATGGAGAGAGCAGGAGTATCTCTACGTGATCAAATCAGAAATGAAGAGATCCGTAGAAGGACCAGAGTTATCGACATAGCTCAGCGAGTTGCGAAGTTGAAGTAGCAATGGGCGGGGCACATAGCTCGGATGTTGGGGTCCCAAGGTGCTGGAATGGCGACCTCGCACCGGTAAACGTAGCGTTGGTCGACCCCCAACAAGGTGGACAGAGAACATCAAAGAGTCGCAGGGAGCCGCTGGATACAAGCGCCCCAAGACCGTGGCCATTGGGACTCCCCACAAAAGACCTATGTCCAGCAGTGGACGTCTATCTGTTGAAATGATGATGATGATGATGTATATAATCGCAATGTGTCTCTTGGTTTCACATAACTGCACACGCCAATGGAATGTGATGGATCTGATTATAACTACAACTGAGTTGATGTCTAGCTCTGGGTCCTACTAATAATTTCTTAAATTTTTGTGGGGTTACCCCATTTACACAGAGCTTTAGAGCCACAATTAACTAAGTCTAGAAACAATAGTCATTCTCATCAATAATCAATTGCTCACTTCCACGAAAAACTGGCATGTACTTGGTTAGTATGTAGAGTCGTGTACTAAGAGCTATTAATGTTATGCCCAGGATACAAGAAGAGCGTTCAGAACGTCACAAGTACAAAACTGTGCTCCGCGACCGGGGTGTGGTGGGGCCTGTGGAGCCTGTTATAGACATGATGCCTGATGTGGGCTCCTACGACACAGGCGACCCCAACACTACAAACCTCTATCTGGGAAACTTGAACCCCAAGGTAAAGATTTATATCATCTACTTTAGACTACATTTCAAAGAAGAGAGATCTTGCTCTAATGGAGTTGGTCCGCGTTTAGCTATCGTAATCATAGTGAGTGAATTTAAACAGATGAAGCGAATCAATGAGGCCAGCAGCCAGCGTTTTTTTTTATACACTTCAAGTTAGCCCTTGACGGTATCTCACCTGATGGTAAGTGATGATGCGGCCAATATGGTAGCCGGCTAACCTGTGAGGGGTATGGTAAACCCATACTCCTAATTGCGACACGTCTTCGTCTAGCCACCGCCGAAGCCTCCCACCAAACCAGACTTATGCCGGAAATCGAACCCGGGACATCCAACTTTATAATGTGACAGTGCGCGCGTTTCGCCACGGAGGTCGTCTTAAAGTGCGTCGTCGTGCGTGATGTAAAGATAATTTAATTATAAACAATTTCAATTAATTGAGACACATCTGCAAATTTTATATCCTTTGGAGGAAAGTTCGAATGGACGGTTATCTGTCACTCAATCATGGATGTGCTGAATGGGTCTGGATGGAATTTGGTACAGAGATAGATTAGCATCTGGAATGTTTTTTTTCGCTAGTTTAGACTTGGACCCACCATTAATTTAATTACGCTAGAACTTTTTTTTTTCGGACTGTCTATTAGCTGTACAAACCCTATTGGTTGCCACAGCGTAACCGGGCTGTTTGGCGAGCTTCGGAAAGAAGCTCTGCCAGAAGAAATTTTGAGCCCTAGGGCTCGAAGAAACTAACGGAACGACTGCCTAAGGGCGCCTCCTTCGAGGCCGAACCTCGGCTTAGGCGACGTTTGGGATAACGGGGGGGTCGGATGGTGAGTGGTCCGTACGTCTTCGAGGCCGTGGATGGAGCCCACGTTCGGATGACGTAAGATAGCGGGGACCTCGTCTTCGCCGGCGAAGACGGTGTGTAGCGTATGATTGTGTGGTAGGTGGTACGAGTGTGTTGTCAGTAGTCATCTGATCGTCAGGGTCATGAAGGATATGTTTAGGTCGCCTCTTTCGGAGAGGAGCGCTTAGGTCGGGGGAGTAAAAAGAAGCCGCAACTACGAGAGGATTAGGGTGTCGGATTGATTACGCTAGAACTATTCATTAAAAGAAGCACTCTTGTGATGCGAGGAGGTTTTTTAATTCAGTGTTGTTTCAGATAACAGAACAGCAGCTGATGGAGATCTTCGGTCGTTACGGGCCGCTGGCCAGCATCAAGATCATGTGGCCGCGGTCGGACGAAGAGAAGGCGCGCGGTCGCAACTGCGGATTCGTGGCCTTCATGTCGCGGAAGGACGGGGAGAGAGCGCTGCGGTGTATGAATGGTGAGTTAGTATAATCTCTTCTTCGTTGGCCTCGCCTTATCCCGTTACGCGGGGTCGGCTTTTTTTATCATTCGGCGCCACGTCGATCTTACTTTAGTATCCTCATCATTGAGGCCGAGGCATTTAATGTCCTTTTGGACATTCGTCAACCATGTAGTTGGCGGTCTTCCCCTTCCCCTTTTCCCTGCAGCCATGGAAAGGCACTTTTTCACTACGTAATCGTCAGGTCTACGCATTACATGTCCGTACCATCTGAGCCTGGATTCTGTAATTTTTTGAGTTATGGGTGCAACCTTAAAACTTCCTCTTATATATTTATTGCGTACTTTGTCTTTTAAAGTCACTCCTGCCACCCATCTCAACATACGCATTTCAGTGGTTATAGTATAATACGTACAGTAAAAACTTAAGTCAACATATAAATAGAATTGTCCCTTATTGAGGTACCTCGTAAATATTTTGCAAGTGTTTAAATATTTTTTAAATTGAAAAAGTTCATCATCATCATCATGATTAACCCATTGCCGGCTCACTACAGAGCACCTCTCAATATGAGAAGGGTTTGGCCATAGTCCACCACGCTGGCCATGTGCGGATTGGCAGACTTCACACGCCATTGAGAACATTATGGAGAACTCTCAGGCGTGCAGGTTTCCTCACGATGTTTTCCTTCACCGTTTCAACGGTGAAGGAAAACATCTTCAGCAAGTGATATTTAAATTTTTTAAAACGTCTCATGTCTCATGTGGACTCGGACCTCGGTTTAATGTGACGTTGGGAATATCGCTTGTTGTTGGGATACAGTCCAAGCGCCCAAGTGATTGGGGATGAGACCCACGTCCGGTTGACGTCAGAATTCGGGGACCTCATCTTCGCCGGCCAAGACGCTGTGTTGTTTGTGTATGTGTGACCTAGTTGAGAAGCGTTGTCGATCGTCAGCTGGTCGTCCAGGGTGTGAAGGGCATATATGGAATGGAACATGATGTTTTATAGGTAAGGAGGTAATGAGTTACGAGATGAAGTTGGGGTGGGGCAAGGCGCTGGTGATTCCGCCCGTGCCCATTTACATCCCGCCGGCGCTGCAGCAGCCGTCTAAGCCGCCGCCGCCCTCGGGCCTGCCCTTCAATGCGCAGCCTCCCAAACACCTCGCCAACAAGGTATTGTTTTTAGACCTTTTATTCCGTTATCTCTTGTATGTAGTGAACTTTATTTGGTACGAGAGCATCCCCAAAAATAGTTAAACGCAAATCCGTCTAGAGACGGTGGCGAAATTAGGCACCAAAATGAAAACTGCCTTTATGAAAGTCACTAAAAGGCCAAATTTTCTAGTGATAAATTCTTTATTTTTGTTTGAGTCTTCGATGGCATATGTTGTATGCAACTGTACACATTGATTTCAATGAAGACTTTATGACTTAGCGCTAGTTTATTGGTAGCAAATGGAGTAATTTATTTGACTGTACTGTATAGTTTAAGTTTTTAGTTTTAGTTCATCTTAATGTAAGGCTTATTTTAAGTGTTTTTTTTTTTGTAACTCATGTGTTTATCTTACTTGCTTTAAATAATTGTAATAATAAATATTTAATTGGTATAAGTAACACGTCACACCAGATATGGCAATCTTACCTGGTGGTAAGTGATTATGCATTTTAAGATGGTAGCGGGCTAACCTGTTAGGTTTGGTAACACATACAACTAATTTACCATACCCCTATCAGATTAGCCCACTACCATCTTAGACTGCATAATCACTCACCATCAGGTGAGATGCCGTCAAGGGCTAACTTGTAGGGAAAAAAGCAATTGTCGGTAGGGTGTTAACTAGACACGGTCAAACAAGACCAGACCAGAAAAAATTTATATTTGATAAAAAAAGTTATAAGAACACAGCACATAACGCAGCCCCCAGGGAGGTCGTCAACGTGATGGAAATACCGAAATTATTCATCTAAGCCTGTTTATATTTTACTTAGATACCGAGGATTCGACCTGGAGAGTACCAACCGAGCGATCCTGAAGACTTGCAGGTTTATGAACAGGTACATTTGTATAGATTATTATTATCAGGGTTTATATCCCCAGGTCCAGCAGCGTGCCGGTCACCATTATTTTGTGACTTGGGGCAGTGTTGCTTCAATAATATCTTATGATTAATATAATAATGAATATGTAATTCAAAACTGTAATTAATTTCATGCCTTTTTAAAGAAAAATAAAATTAAAATTTAATTTTATGTAATGCTGTTTATTAATTGTTTTTTTTTTTCAGATATTATCACAGTCTATAGTCAGGGTCGTGATACCACTTGAGAGGTATGTGTCAACTTCATTATTTTCAAACTCTACTTGTTTACTGCTTCCTTTAAATAAGTTAATTTATGCCGAATGATGTTTCGCAATAGAAGAATAGTTTTTTTTTATTATAATCATTACCTTAGAAAAATTAAGAAGGTCAAATGACTATTTTAGACATAGTATAAAATAATAGCAAGTTTGAAAAAAATACTGTTTGTCCGGGCAATGTCTAAAGGGAGCAATAGATAGGTAATCTACGCAATCTATATATCTATATCATGATCAACCTATTACCGACTCACTACAGAGCACGCGTCTCCTCTCAATATGATAAGGGTTTGGCCAAATTCCACCACGCTGGCCATGTGCGGATTGGCAGACTTTATACGTCTTTGAGAACATTATGTAGCAAGTGAATTGAAGCAAGTGATATTTTAATTTTTAAAAACGCACATAACTCCGAAAAGTTAGAGGTGAGTGCCCGGATTCGAACCACCGACCTCTGATTAGTAGGCTGACGCCCTAACCACTAGGCTATCACCGCTTCCATATCTATATTTAGTAATATTATTTTAAGTGGCATGGTGATAACAAAAAGAAAATTTACTCGGCTAAGTTTGTTGTAGGCTTCTTCTTAGACCAGTGCGCGTTTGGAACCTTCATAGCTCAAGTTTTAAGTTTACGAATATACCTAGTTATCACCATCAAATCACTACTATGTAAATTATTGTCGCGTCAAAAGTGCCTTTTAAAGGACTCTTTGAATAAAGATTATTTGAATATGAATTTGAATTGATACCCCAGTTGCCAGCAGTCGGGTTCGTATAAAATATTCTGACAGCACAAATATTTCATTGTTCTATCTCCGATATTTTTTGGCACATTTAGACCCAGCAACTTGTTTTTCTAATGCTGTTTGAATGCCACCAGAAACATCCTTATGCTGATCCACCGGATGGTGGAGTTCGTGATCCGCGAGGGCCCGATGTTCGAAGCCATAATCATGAATAAGGAGATGAACAACCCCTTTTTCCGCTTCCTGTTCGAGAACCAGTCGCCAGCGCACATCTACTACCGGTGGAAGCTGTACTCCATGCTGCAGGGCGACTCGCCTAAGCAGTGGTCTTTGGAAGACTTCAGGATGTTTAAAGGTATCTTATTAGTTAGCAGGCTTATCACGCGGTTCCCCACTCGGTTCCCGGGCAGGCTATAATGGTTAGGGTTTTTAATTAAGGAACTCTCAGTAACAGCCCAATTACAGGTTAGGTGAACCAGGTACATCTTAACCCATAAAGAAAAAAGAAAAAATATTTAAATATTATTACTTACTTACTTCGAGGGGAGACCACGTCTCGGCAAACGGTGTGTGGGCCGTCCTCCGGCCAGGTGGAGAGATGACCTACGAAAAGTGGCAGGCATCGACTGGATGTGAAAGGCCGGAGACAGGATGAGTTGGAGCTACTTCAAAGAGGCCTATGTCCAGCAGTGGATTAATGTTGGCGGATGATGATGATGATGATTACTTACTAGCTTCTGCGCGCGACTACGTCTGCTTGGACTTCAGAATTGGGTCTAAAGCTTCGCTCGTTAACAATTTTTAATCTTTCCACAGGAACTATTTGGGAGATCAAAAGCTTAGCTCGTAGACAATTTTAAATTTTCCCTCGGGAACTACTTAAGGAATTACAATAAAAGGTAGTCTATGTTTTTTTCCATGTCAAAGACTACATGCATGCCAAATTTCATCCAAATCGTTTTTGCGTGATTGAGTAACAAACAATCACACTTTTACTTATTATATATATGATATAGGATTGCTCGATTTAAAATAATATATAATATACATAAATTCCTAATCTTAATCCTAATCCTGGCGCTTACTAAGCGCTAAGGCCATCTTATGTATACTGTTTTTTCTTGTTTCTCTTTTTCTTATTATTTCTTTAATGTTTTAATTGTTTTTTTTTTTTTTATAATTGTTTACGTGGTATATTACACCCCGTGCCAGTTACAGACAATATGTTATAATTATTGCAGGCGGGTCGGTCTGGCGGCCTCCTGTGATGAATCTGTACACCGCGGGAATGCCTGACGAGCTCGTCGAAGAAGACGACGCCAAAGAGAATATTCGAGGGACACTCTCTATCAAGTATGCTGTGTTTCTTTTTTAATCGACTGGGGAATAGATCCGTTATTTAATCTTTACACTAAACTAACTCTATACATGTCGTGTAAGATTTTATAAGCCACTAGCTGTGATGCCGAGTGGGTTGCCTTTATTTGGTCGTTATCTATGTTATGTCAAATTATGTTACGTACGACTGTATGGCTGAATAGAAAAAAGGCGGAAGACTTCCTATCTGGCGGGCGCGGTTTTATCACGCTTTTCTTGAATTAATGTTTGTTGGCTAATTTTGAAAAGAATTTGTATTGGTTGTGTTGTGGACATTATAGTTTTGGTGTCGTTTGTGTAGTGGCTAGTTTTTTGATTGGTTAACAGGTATTAATTTGGGAAAGGATTGAGTCCGCCTAGTGCGAAGTTTCCCGCTCTGTTTCTCTAATTTCAATTCTCTCTAACTCTAAACTAGACATTGGCTAATGTGTAAAACCATATAAAGAACAAAAAAATAATGACTGAATAAAAAATTTGAATCTTTTTTTCTTTATTTTATTTGTTTATTCAATAATTTGTGTGAATCAGTCAGCGAGACCGTCTCGAGGAAATCATCCGTTCGCTGCAGCCGTCTCGGCGCAGCGTGGGGGAGGCGATGGCGTGGTGCCTGGAGCACGCGGAGGCGGCGGGCGAGGTGGCGGCCTGCCTGGCCGAGTCGCTGGCGCAGCCGTCCACGGCGCCGCCCCGCAAGGTGGCGCGCCTCTACCTGCTGTCCGACATCCTGCACAACGCCGGCGCGAAGCTGACCAACGCCAGCGCGTACCGCGGCGCGTGAGTACATCGTGCCCCTTTTAGTAACGGTTCCACAACTCAACAACCAACCCCAATATATTTCTCCTCAAGACGACTCTTCAAGTTCGATCTCGTAATATACAGTTGACGCTCGGATGAAGAGACAAATGAATTAAGACTTAAATAAACAGATAAATTACAAATTATAAAAGTTTTAAATAACATATGTAGTTTTTCAGCTAAAGCTAGTTAGTACAAGTTCAGATTTTAATGCCCTTATTTTTGAAATAAGGGCATTAAAAACCAGAATATCAAGCAAAATGCCTTTTATCATAAGTATAAAAAAGTATTTTATCATTGATGAGAGGGTGAATCATGAGATTCACTGGAGTAGCGCTAAGGATTTTGCCCCAAAATCAGGCCTTTTTTCAGATTCCAGTCCCGGCTGGTGGAGATAATGCGCAACTGTTACCAGGCGTGGTCGCGGATGTCGTCCCGCATGCAGCAGGAGGGGTTCCGCGCGCGCGTCACGCGCATCCTGCAGGCGTGGGCCGACTGGGCCGTGTACCCCACCGACTTCCTGCTGCACGTCAACGACGTGTTCCTCGGACAGGAGAAGGTAGGATGTCGGCGAGACGCCATGGTTTTCACGCACAGGGTCCATGATAATAAAATAGCAAACTGAATATTATGTATTTTATATTCGCACAATTACTAGTATGGAACAGTCCTTTCTTTTTATCAGTCAACCGCTTTTATAGTTTTCTTTTAAAACTACACAAATAAAATAAAGCAATACTACATAATTCTTAAAATAAAGCTAAATATTTATGAATTTAACTACCTACTCTAGATATTACACAAATTGTTGATTTAATTTGAACAAACTTTAGGTTTACATAGTCAGTCAAAAGATGGCGCTGCAAGCGAGATTCAGAATAATCATAATAATTTTAATAAATATTTATCTAATTCAGATACTTAATAACATATTTAAACGGTGATTTAAAACATAAATATTAATATTTGCTAATTATTGCCGATATATGGCGAATTGCAAGACACTTAGCGTCAGAGATACCCAAGGACCATAGCAGCTGTGGCGAAGGTCTAGATGAATATGATGAATATTTTTGTTGTGTGTCCCTACAGGAGGGCGGAGGCTTGACGAGCGCGGAGGCGGAGGCAGGCGCGGAGGGCTCGGGCTCGGGCGCCGCGTCCCCGGCCGGCTCCACGGCGTCGGGCGGCTCCGGCGGCTCCGGGGGCTCCGGCCCGCTGGACGGCGCGGCGCTGCGGCGCCTGGCCGAGCAACGGCCCGCGCACCAGGCCATCCTCGACACCGGCGACATTGATGGAATACCCAGTGAGTGACCTTGACATTCGCAAATTCATCAAGGCATTTCCTTTATCACCTTTGGTTCCCTGGAAGATGGCCATGTATCACTTACCCGCCGATTTATAGGATAGTACCCCACTGTTCGAATGTATCTACATTTTTGTGAGATATCTTTGCGATATAAAGCGAAACAATGTACTCATTCGTTTTATAATTTATCAGTCTAAAAGATTAACCTTCAGTTATTCTTGGTACACTGATCCTCTTCATAATTAAGGCTTCGGCCGTGGCTAGTTACCACCCTACCGACAAAGACGTGTCGCTAAGCGATTTAGCGTTCCGGCACGATGTCGCGTAGAAACCAATTTGGAGTATGGGTTTACCATACCCCTAACAGGTTAGCCCGCTACCAACTTAGACTGCATCATCACTCACCACCAGGTGAGATAGCAGTCAAGGGCCAACTTGTAGAGTATATAATAAATACATGATTTTAAAGGATCTAGTTGGATACTTACCCATCGCAAATGAAGTATTGAGATTACAGGATAATTAGCAACTTTCAGACAAGATACTAAATGGGCGAGTAGGATAGCAGACGAGGGCTAACTTGTACTAACATTTTAAAGGGTTAAAAACTGATTATTGAAATATTTTGTTTTGCCATATTTCCTAAATAAATAATAATTGAAATTCCATGCATATTTTCCACACAACAATAGTTGCGATGTTTCACACGTTTTCGTTATTATCGTTCGATTTCCGGTCCTATAGTATTAAATTTTGGTGTCGTTCCCAGTGGACGAAGACATTGACGGAGTGCCTCTGGAAGGAGAAGCGGATGGTGACAATGACGGTGGCGAGCGAAGCGTGGCGGGCTTCGTGCCATCGCGCTGGGAGAGTGTGGAGCCCGTCATGTCGGTTCCGGAAGCAGAGAGGGAACCCACGCCGCCGCCGCTTGAAGGGTGAGCTCAGTTTTACCATGTCCTGATTACCGATCAATAGTAACGTATAACAGAAGCAGACGAGAGAAGCAGTTTTATTAAAAAACCAACATAGCAGTGCAAAGACAAAGTTATAAGAGTACACTATCTGCCAATGCATGGACATTATTTGTTTTATATCACAATTTCGCAACATCGTGAATTACAGTGGTAACTAACCACAGCCGAAACCTCCCACCGGACTCCCAACTCGAGCCGGAAATGAAACCCAGGACCTCCAACTTTATACAGCGACAACGCACTTTAAAAACGTTCAGGCTTTTTGATAATTAATATATCAAAAGCTTGGGTATTACCAGGATATTTAATGACTAATTATAATTTATTATTGATGTGAGATGGTGATAAAAAAACCCGGCAAAGTTTTTCGTGGGCTTCTTCTTGACCTGAGCGCGTGTGGAAGCCTCGTAGCTTTAGTATTAAGTTGGCGAGTGTAGTTATCACCATTACTTCAGGAATAGAAATAACTGAAAATGTGTTATGAACGATTCATAGATGCCTGTAATAGTTTTACATTAATAAAGGTGTTTTGAATTTTGACCGCTAGTCATATTTAATTTATGCGAATTTTTCCGAATTGAAAAGTAGACTCGAGCCCTTACAGATGTTCCTGCTTTGTTGTTGCGTGAAAGCAAGACAAACCAACGACCAAACTCGCAATTTTTAATATAAACAACGAATTTCTCGTTTCTAGGTTTACATGAATAAAGCTATTTTGATTTGATTTGAGTTTTAAACGAAATATGTATTTTAATTTTAAATGTCAGCGTCGCGGAGTCTCCGCGCAGTCGCAACGCGGAGGCGACGCTGCAGCGGGAGACGCTGCGCGACATCGAGGTGCGCGTGCTGAAGTACGCGGACGAGTTGGAGGCCGGCGCGCGCGCGCTGCGGCCCGGGCTCGCTGCGCACGCGCAGATACAGCACTACCGGCGGAAACTCATCAAGAAGGTGCGCTGTACACTCCAGCACTTACACACATTAACCCATGTTTAGTATTTAGGCTTATAAGAGCATTATAGCTAAGCTGCGCATTATGAAATAATTAAGCCTGTTTCTATGAGATGAGCTTGTAGAAAAGTCCTACTATCGTGTAAAGGATTATATTATGTAATGAAAAACAAGCTAGAGTATCAAATATTGCTCTAATAAGATAGCTCTTAACATAATTTTAAGTGGCATGTGAGATGGTGATAACAAAAATAAAATTTACCCGACTAATTTTGTTGTTTGCTTCTTCTTAGACCGGGGCGCGTTTGGAACCCACATAGCGTTAGTTTTAAGTTTACGAATGTAGTTATCACCATCAAATCACTACTTTGTAAATTATTGACGCGTCAAAAGCGCCTTTTAAAGGACTATTTGAATAAAGATTATGATTGATTGATATAGACGAGAAAATGGGGAGACATCATTTACCTGTGTGTAGAGATTTTTAAGATAGGATGGTCATTTTTAGACCTTAAAGTCTAAATATCTAGTTTTATTGTGGTGATCATAACGTGAACATTATCTTTAACTCCGATAACCCGCAGGCACTCCGAGAAGCGAAAGAGGCGGAGGAAGTGACGTCTCCGCCTGTCATAGAAGAGGACTCGTTCTCGACCACCTCCAAGAAGTCCAAGAAGTCCCGGGAGCCCACGCTGTCGCCACCGCCCAAACGCTCCCGGCACGGGTAGGGGATGATCTTTATTATCATTCTAATAACGTCCCACAGACACACGATGGGTACAGACTCCCTCTCTCATAGGAGAGAGGGGTTATAGCCCAAACGTAACTCGCAATCCAAATGTCGCTTGGCAGGATTTTTATTATGATGTAGTTCTTAAGAGGTTATAGTTGTGACGTTCTTGGTTCACTGGGTTCTGTATAGAAAATCTTGTATTAAGAGTCCGGCTTTCCTTTCGAGGAAACCATTTCGAGCGCGGATACGTCTCTAACTTTTCGGAGTTAGGTATGTACGTTTTAAGCAATTTAAGATTATTTGCTTTATTGGTGAAGGAAAACATGGCGAGGAAACCTGTAATCCATTTTGTGAAGTTATTTATATTAATAACTAGCTGACGCCCGCGACTTCGTCTGCGTTGAGTTAGTGTGTTTGTTTGTCTTTCAATCACGAAGCAATAGATTACCGTGTGAGAAGTGGGAGGCGCGCGAGACGATGGCACAGGCGGTGGCAAGCGCGTGAGCTGCGCGCGGTACTGGACAGTACTTGGACATTGCAACATTACTTTACTTTTATAAAATAAAAGTAACCTAAGTTACTCCTTATTACATCAGCTACCTGCCAATAAAAGTCCCGTAAAAATGTCCAGCCATTTCAGAGATTAGCCGGGACAAACAGACAGACAGACAAAAATTGTAAAAAATGTTATTTTGGTGAATGTACCGTATACATATTCATATGCATGTAGTAAAAACGGTTATTTCAATATTACAAACAGACACCCCAATTTTATTTATTTGTATAGATAACTAAAATATTTGTCATGTTTGTACAGGGACCGCAAATCGAGATCTCGCTCAAGATCGCGCGAGAGAGAAAGGGAACGTGAACGAGAAAGGGAGAGAGACAGAGAACGCGATCGAGAAAGAGACAGGGAACGCGACAGAGAAAGAGATAGGGAACGTGACCGCGACAGAGAACGGGACAGAGATAGAGACAGACGGAGAAGATCACCAGTTACGCCCCCACACCACAGGAAACACGCTAAGCACGCAAAATATAAATACTGAGGCAAATGTTTTATAAAGTTTAAGGACATATCTTTTTTTTATTTAATAATGCACCTACCACATACCACCATATTGATGATATTTTGTCCAAATTATTTTCTCATTTGATTTTAATTTTATAAATAAGACTTTGGAATTTACTTATTCTGCTTTTTCCGTTCGGTTGCTTGATAAACTGTGACCTTTCACCCAGACCTGGGACAAACCTGTAAGTAACCTTTTGACGACCTCTGGCTGGTGGCTGGTTACCACCCTACCGACAAAGACGTGTCGCCAAACGATTTAGCGTTTCGGCACGATGTCGCGTAGAAACCAATTAGGAGTGTGAGTTTACCATACCCCTAACAGGTTAGCCCGCTACCATCTTAGACCATATCATCACTTACCATCACGTGAGATGCAGTCAAGGGCTAACTTGTGGTGAATAAAAAAAAAACCTTGTTTTCAAGTTAATTTTTGACAACTCAAGGACACTGACAATATTAAGTCAATTGAAATCGATTAGAATAAAATTATAATAGAAAACAGCCGAGTTGAGGCACAGTTTGCATCATCACTTACCATCAGATGTGATCGAAGTTAGTTATTTAGCTTACATAGGATTTATTAGTTAAAATTGAGCCTCACGCCGTATAAAAAAAGTACGTTACTAGACACATGGCAGATGTGAAACCTTAAAGTAAACATAAGAAATTAAGGAATAAAAGGATGAGAGTCGAGAGTGGTGACATGACAAGATCTTTTATCTTGTCATGTCAAATCATCTGCACTTCTTGCATAGCGTCATGATACCGATTTCTTATAATCCTTAGTGGGAGATTATACCTTGGGATACAGTTAAAGCAAGACAAAGTTATGTGACATAAATCTGTCTCGTTTTAGCACTAACCGTGCACTGTTGCATTTTAAAGTTGGAGGTCCTGGGTTCGATTCCCGGCTCGAGTCTGATCTGGTGGGAGGCTTCGGCCGTGGCTAATTATCGTACTCTACCGACAAAGACCTGTCGCCAAACTATTTAGCGTTCGGGCACGATGTCGTGTAGAAACTAATTGTGAGTTAGTGGTATTATCATACCACTAACTGGTTAGCCCACTACCATCTTAGACCGCACCATCAGGTGAGATGCCGCCAAGGGTGGTATAACAAAAAAAAAACCTTGACTGAGCAAATCAAATTACGCCTACGCATAGTCAATCTTTTAACCTTAGGCTGCAAAACATGACCAATAATTTCCATTTATTGTATGGGATGTGGAAGTGGTGATAGCCTAGTGGTTAGGGCGTCAGCCTCCTAATCAGAGGTCGGCGGTTCGAATCCGGGCACGCACCTCTTTTCGGAGTTATGTGCGTTTTAAAAAATTAAAATATCACTTGCTTCAACGGTGAAGGAAAACATCGAAAGGAAACTTGCATGCCTGAGAGTTCTCCATAATGTTCTCAAAGGCGTGTGGAGTCTGCCAATCCGCACATGGCCAGCGTGGTGGACTATGGCCAAACCCTTCTCATATTGAGATGAGACCCGTGCTCTGTAGTAAGCCGGTAGAGATTATGATGATGTATGAGATGTGTAGGACGACAAAAAACAAATCATTTGTATCATAAAACAAAGTTTTTATTAAATTAATTTTAAAAAAACAATACACTAAATTTTAAATAATTCCAAGTTAAAAAACATAATTTGTAAATAAAATATTCTAATGTCGCAAATAATACTTCTCCAACTTTGGCCAGTCTGGTAAAAAATTAAAATTAAACGGAACTTCAAGTTATTCTGGGTTCTGATACTCTATTTATGACAGTAAAATTTACATGTAACAGAAAATGATTATTTTAATTCAACAGCAATTAACTCTTGAAGACACTCACAGCTAGGCAAAGGTAGGTACTGTACGTAGTATACTAAGTCCGACAGACGACTTGATATAGCATGCTTTTGAGCCATTCGTTATGGCCCACGTCCGTTGCCTCAATACAAGAACGTACCAAGGATCGTTTTAAAGAATTAAAACACGTTACAGACAGCATACGAGTACATGTTACAGTTATCAGAAATAATCGTTTAAACTATTAAAAAAACTTTCAGCCTCTTGGCACAATTGTTGTAATTAAAAGTCTGTTTTAAAATGAGGAATATTTGGTATATTTTCCTTTAGAAGTTACACTGTTTTAAAAACTACGATTTGAGAGCTTAGTATAAAATACATATATTGAAAAATCGTTTCGTTCGTTCTTGATTTTGATACAATATGTTAAATTATTATAACATATTGTATCATCAAGATTCGTGATTAAAGTGATTGGAAGTAGATTAAGGTATTGGATAAGATAATTTTTCATGACTAGTATTTTTTAAGGTTTTGATTTTGGTTTGGTTTTAATGGAGAAGTGTAAAAACTGAAATTTCTGAGATTCTAAAGTTAACGTTCACAAAAAATATAGTTAAAAATGTGTATTTAACTGGTACCTCGTTTTAAAACGAAAATCCAGATTTTTAAAATAACAAAACACTCAAACACACACACGCATATATATGGTTAAATTGGCGCTTGTCTTTTAAGCCAAGCACTAAACAAAAGAAATCTTGCACTCATAGTCAGCTCACAGCATCTCTTATTTAGGCAAAAAATAAAATACACTATAGCATATTCTCTACGTAATAACATCATGATATAAACATTTCTAAAATCGTTAATACATTCTCATAGCCTCACTAATGGGTACATAAAAATTAAAACATAATATTGTATTGTAAACATTCGAAAACATCAAATAAAAAGGTACAATAATACTGCCAAGGAGACATTAATTCATTTAACATAAAAATAAAAACAAATCATAGCCCAGTATACAATTATTCAGATAAAACATTAAAGGAGGTAAAATCTGCAACTGCAAAAAATATACTGAAAATCATATTATTTTATAATTTGTCGATATTAATTTGTGGGTTTTCGTTCATATATGGTAGTCAGCTATATTTGTACCTACATAAGCCAAAAAAATTAAGTTTTAAAAGGAAGAAGTAATAACTTAAAGGAAAATGTAATCTTAAAGGAAAATGGGGTCGTAGAGAGAATCTATTTATCTCTTTCGCATGCCCGTGACACCTTCTGACACTTCTGACAATTCCTGAATCTGATTATTGATTAAAGATAATTTCTTATGAACTGTTGTTTTTTGTCTGTTTCAACACACTAAAGGAGCGTGTGAGGTCGGGGGACCCCCGTCAGGTACAATGTTCATCTACTATGACCGCAAACAAGTCAAATTTAACTCACAATGATGTAATCAGGAACAAAGTTTAATCGTAGTTTGCTCTCGGCGATCATATCAGAACTACGTAGGATGGACCTGAACAATTCGTATGTAATGCCAATTTTTCCTTGCGTAACGATTTTTAACAATTTCCTACAAGTGGCCTTAGAGAAATTCGTTACAAAAAATAGTCCAAATGCAATAGACGCAAATTTTAATTTTCAGTAAATTTTGAGCAGTTGCAGTTTGTTTCCTAATTTATTATTTAATTTGGGATTATTTCATCTTACACCAGTAATTAAAATAAAACTTTTATGAATACATGAATAGTTACAAACGAACCCGTAGCACAGGAATGTACAAAAATATAATTGATCGATTAATCACAGACTATATTAATATTAATGACATGTATATTGCTATAATGATATTTTTTTTCTTAAATTTTATTATT
Source organism: Lasiommata megera (assembly GCA_928268935.1). Taxonomy (NCBI): domain Eukaryota; kingdom Metazoa; phylum Arthropoda; class Insecta; order Lepidoptera; family Nymphalidae; genus Lasiommata; species Lasiommata megera. The sequence continues at coordinate 17,394,047 of OV743308.1, read as the reverse complement.
ACATTAAAAAACATTTAAATTAAACACATGAAAATAAATTGAGCCCATTGATTATATTTAACTTAATTAAAAGCAAGTGTAAAAATGACTGAACTCAGTTTTGCAAGTTTTTGCAAAAAAAACCCAAACAAAATGTGCGTCGGATTTGGCAATAAGGCATTGGCTCCTATAACTAATCTTAAGAATAAAACTTCTTGCCACAAACCAAATTGTTTTCTTAAGCCAAAATGTAGTATAATTTTTCAGTATACCTTATTATCTATATGAAGGCCATTTATCGTATTCCTAAATAATGTACTAAAACTATTGGTATACAGTCTTAACTATTAGTCCATCATGTTGGAAATAAACTCATTTAATGAATAGATACTTTGCTTTTCACTGCTTTTGCTATTTTTAGTTGATATTAGCTATTAAAATAAGAAAAAACATGATATGTTATGAATGATAATGATATAAGCGTGAGCGAAGTAATATAATTTTTAGCCGAAATAAATGATTTTAAACCGGTTGTAAGGTTTTATATGTGTTGCTATTTCAACTGCACATTTTCTTGAACTGACTATTAGCTGTACTAACCCTATTGGTTGCGACAGCGTAACCGGGCTGTTTGCCAGAAGAAATTTTGAGCCCTAGGGCTCGCAACTGCACAGTAGGAAAGCGACTGAAGAAGGAACGAGTAGAAAAATGCTAATGAATGAAAGAAATGTAGTCGATAAATGTCTTTTTTACGCTTAGCATTCGGTTTAGATGAAATAAGTAATTTACTTTGAATATTCAAAGAATTAAATCATTTTGTCGTGGAACTGTTCAAATATATATTTTATACATTTAAGGAACTATTGAACACCGTCTACTTTGTGTCTATCGCTAGGCTACTTTCAGCGTATTGTCGACCAAACCTATTGTCAAATTTATATTTAATCGATTTTATCTCTTTTTACAAAGAAAAGTACATCTTGATCATCAGATCCCAAGTCGAGTGGTTTTTCGTTTCAGGTACGTATCACGCTCTCAAGCACATCGGTATAAATTCAATTAACTTTGAATTCAAGTTGTTTATTGGATGGTTGGGACACTTTAGTTTTAACTATGACGATTAAACAGGCGTGAATACAACTCTCATTCTAAGGTTATAACCTAAAATCTGTTATTTTGATATTCAAACCTAAAATTGCCCACCCAAAGTTAGTTATTCGCGTGCTGGGTTGCGGATTTTCATTAAATACTGCTGCTACGCAGACGTTCGTACTTGGAGTCCGAAGGTAAGTGTGGTGGTTGAGGTGTGTCCAGGCCCGAAGCCTGCGAGCGTCACCGCCAAGCTCGACGCGCGCGCGGCTCGGGCGGCGCGGGCGACTGTCACCTCGCCGAACTGTTGGGGCGAAGTCGCCAGCACCGTACTCGACCCGTGCTGGAAGATACATGAATAATACATACAGTACATCGGACATACATATAAACTTTTTTTGTTTACGGGGCGGAACTCTTCTAATGAGATACGCGACTATTGCTTTGGGGAAAAGCTCGGGTTATGTGGGATTTTTACCCACAAAACCCCCTCGGTGGCCAACATCAGCATAAAACAGTGGAAGGCTCCGGGATCTACATAAACTTCTACCTACTCGTAACTATTTCACATATCTTGTTTTATTAATAAAATAGTACTTAGATTCAAACTTAGTTGGGACACATCTAAGAATATTACGGCGAGTGGTCCGCTTCAAAGAGAAACCTCTACTAAAGGATTTGTACGCTACAGCGTTTACAAGTAGTAAAATAGAATTATCTTGCTTGCTTTAAGGCTCAAATTCGTCAACACTTTTACAGTCAAAGATAGTAGTAAAGAATTTGTGACTGTAAAACGTGTAATGATAGGTCCATTTTACTTTGACGTTACATTAGTTTAATATAACCAAACAAATTATATAATTGGGTGAAAAGTGAAAGCAGACCAGTTAATGGAACTTTATTTAAAGTAACATGACTAAAACAAGTAGTATTGGAATCATGAACGATACCACTAGATGTTACTATGCCTAATACAAGGTGTCTCAAAAGAAAGTTCACATTTAAATCTTTTTTTAAAAGAAAAGTCTTAGCTTTATTGAAAAAATGTTTATTTTATATTGAAGTACACTGTTTGGGAATTTATTTTTTAAAAATAACATCGTCCAAATGTAAACCGTTGCGCTCTCGGCATTCATTTAGTCGGGCACTAAAATTGCCTATGACAGCTCGGCAGGTAGTCTCCGTGATGGCTGCCATTTCATGACGGATATTTTCTTTTAATTGTGCCAGGGAAGTCGGTTTATTAGCGTAAACTTTTGATTTGACATAACCCCACAGGAAAAAATCCATAGGCGTTAAATCGGGACTCCGTGGAGGCCAATTTATGTCACCTCGCCTGGAGATTAATTTGTTCGGAAAAATTTCTCGAACTCGAGGCAGAGATCTGTTGGACGTGTGTGAAGTTGCTCCATCCTGCTGGAACCATGTTCTTTGGTTGTAACCAGGAAAGTTTTGCAGTTGGGGTACGAAAAACTCGTCTAACATCTCCACATAACGCTCTGAATTCACTGTGAGTGTGCGTCCCCTTCCATCTTCAAAAAAGTAAGGGCCGATAATTCCTCGTGCCGACATCGCTGCCCATACGGTGACTTTGGGTGAATGTAGCGGTTTCTGATGTTTTTGTTTTGGGTTGGTTGCACTCCAGTAACGACAATTTTGCTTGTTTACATGCCCATTCAGATGAAAATGGGCTTCATCGGAAAACAAGATGTTGGTGAACGTTGGAAAGCGCTCAATCATCTGATTTACAAAGGCAAGCCTCTGACCAGCATCTTGAGGCTTCAGTTCTTGCACTAACTAAATTTTGTACGGGTGCAGCTTTAAATCTTTGTGTAAAATGCGGCATAATGAAGATCTGTGCACATTTAAAGCAACAGCACGCTTCCGAATCGAGAGGTTTGGATCATCTCGAATAGACTGAGTAACACTGTCCACGTTTTCGGCTGTTCTTGATGTTCTTGGTCGCCCAGATTTTGGTTTCTCCAGAGTTGACCCAGTCTCTTCAAACTTCTCAACCCATTTTGCAATGAGACGAGTGCTAGGCGCATCATTTAAGTGACGAATATGTCGAATACTGCAGAATTTTCTACGCGCTACAGTCGCCGAATTACCGTTTTTGTAAAACTCACGTACGCACAACGCACGGTCCGCACCAGAGAAACGCTCCATAGCGACTAAATTCCCAAGAGCCAGACTACCGACTGACATACCCCCCGCGCCCCTCAGAATAGTTGCTTTCGCGTAATAAGATTAGCAAATGTGAACTTACTTTTGAGACACCTTGTATTATAAAATATGTTTTAATACATTTTATAATAAACACATTTATACTTTGAGATATTACTTTGTATATAACTACATCTATAAATGTTTACCTTATTTAATTATTAATTAATTTAATGAAGAACAGCTTGGAAACTACATATTCAAATTTAATTAAATATCGACCAACTCTTTTACTCATTTGATTTATTATGATAATTAAGAAGAATCACAAACTTACAATTTATAAGCACAAAATTTCAACAGAGTACGAATAAACAACGATTTCCAATTACTAAAAACACTACAACGTAAGCATCATCTAAATAATATTACAAGAATAAGAAGAGAAATCATGTGATGTGATGTGAAGGTTGACACTGAAAGCTGGGCCCTGATTCAGTATGAAATTGAAATTTAAAAGTTATTTTAAATCAAGTAAGTGACAAAAAAAAATACAGTTACCTCGCGGAATTAGTTAGTTTTCCAATTAAGTAGTATTTTATTAATTGGCAGGTATTTTTTTCTGAGATTGTTTTGCGACAAACTAAAATAAAATAAAGCATTTTTTTTTTGTTACAATTTCAAGGTCATACAGAATGAGAGTTCCGGTAGAAAATAGTGTGAAGTAAAATAGTGTGGTGGTGTTAGTCACAAGGATAAGAAAAACTTAAGATATATTCTGAAGAGAAAAGAGACCCTGGTGTATTTAGTAAACATGACAAGGGAGGAGATAGGCTGAGATTAAGGACAATTGCTAAAAAGTAACGATCCGTCATCTCCGCACTGTACTGCTTCGTTGACAGGTGATTGATTGTCAATTGTCATTATGTCACTTTTATATAGTTCTGCCAAGCGAAAGGCGAAAAACACAATCCAAGTATTTATATTCAAATCAATAAAGTGAGAAAAGGTTCTGGATAGTGTAAATTATAAAATTTAAGGGAATCTACTTAGATTAAGGTACAAGGCAACGTTTTAAATAGCCTTTTATTTTGATAGATATCAAGTGACAACTGACAAGTCACGAACACAGCGCCCTCTGCTTCAAAGTTTTTAGTCATCTTCCCATTCGCAACTGTGTAATAATTACTTTTGGTCATTAATTTGTCAACTTTGTATAGTTTTACCCAATTAAGACACTAAAATGACAGATTTTTAGCAACTCCGTTATCATGATTGCCTTGAAACTTTCCCTAACAGGTCTCAGAGTTAAAAATAATCAACCAATACTGCATTAGAGCTATATGCTAAAACAATACGGCTCTAAAACAATTATATCTCTTATTTTCATCCTTTCAGGGTAGTTCGGTTATTAAGAGCTCAAAATTTGCCTGTAGATCTGTATTTAAGATTCGTTGCCCACGAGAGTTTTGTTTAGTGCGTGTGTATCAAGAATTACAACATTGCTGGAATTATTATACTCCTGTCGTTTAAATTTTTATTTCAATTTCTTTGTCTGGGGACTATCCTAAAACTACTTTTTACTTGCTGTGAGCAAACTTCAAGTAATTTCTTTTTCAAGTATACTACTGTATGAATACATATCTTCCTGTATTCAATAAATTTTATTGGTATCATTTACTCAATCTCTAGTACTTTATTAGAGTGTTTCCCAGCCATTACGTCACGTATATGTTAGTTAGTGATCTGACATTTATAAGATGATTTTAGTATTAAATTAAACTTATTTGTATTTATTAATGTATTTTGCGTAATCACTATTGGGGGAAATAAAGACATCGTTCGTGGGCAACGAGTGTTCGGTACAGGTGCAATACGTATGTAGTCAAGAAATCAGCAAAGCGAACATTTGCCGTTAATGAGTGAAGCGGCGACGACGCGTGCGCAGTAAGCGTGGACTGTGGGCGTGCACTGTCACGACTGACGATGGTGTTACCAAAATAACGAATACGCCATTTACCAAAAAATCAACGAATCTTAACGCTCCTTCCACTCGATATGAACGAAAATCTAAGAATACTTAAATCATTCCCTTTACTTTATTTTAAACATTTCAAATTCGCTTTATCCAAAAATATTTTCACTAAACATGGAATGTTTTCCAGATATGTTTATAAAAACAATTTTAGAATTGAGAATTGAGAAGAAAAGAGAAAAGAGCAAACATTTTTTGTATATTTAAAGCTCACTGACTGATGCAGTTAAAGACGGTAAGTGAGTTAATTTGTGAGGGGATTTATACGCGACAACGTACCGGAACTCTTACAGCGTTTGTCGGCATGTCTATATCGGTATAGTGGTAATAAGCAACGACCGAAGGCTCCCACCAGATTTTAAACTATGTCTTAAAACAAATAGGTAATTAATTTCAAAAAGCATGGGTGGCATTCGTCTCCAATTTCACCAGCACTCAAGATAAGTGTAAAATGTAAATTTTTGAAACGAGCGCTACAAAGCATCTTGCCACCTTACACAAACTTACATTCGCATTTATAATATTAGTTATGATTACAATTAAACCATTAAAATGAAGGAAATATCACCGCTATCGTTTATTCAATAGAAAATGGCGTATTCAGTAATTTTCAAATTGTAAACATACTTACTGTGTGACGAAAGAAATAGCTCAATTTTGTACGGAGGTAATACCGATACGCTTGAAGATCGTCCGTGGTGTAAATGCAGTGGCCCTCTGTGAGTGTGTGTGTAGCAAAGATAGAGATAGTAATACTTTTTACTGTTCCTCCGTCCCTCTTAGTTGGATCTTTAGGTACGTAATCCAAAAATTTATATCAATTATTCAGGCGTTTTGAGAGCCTGTTCACACGAAAACATTTTCGTGCACTATCAGCGATAGATAACTGAGATTGGTGCAAGATAATATTTATTCATTTGACGCTTTGTGGGAGGCGCGAGGTTCGACTTGAATAATGTGTCGATGTGCCACCCCGCCCGGTCGCCCGGGGATTGGTGCTAGATAATGGGTGCAAGTGATGTTGCAACTTGTTAACGTCTGTCTTGTATTAGTACCTAACTTTTGCGATTTACGTAAAACAGTAAACATATTGAAAAATAAAATATGGGTTGTAATATAGTGTCAAAGTGCATGTTAACGCGATCCTCTTGGCACTCTACCTGGGAAGCAGAAAGCTCCGCTGGATTTTAGTGGGTATTCTGGTCACCTTTGGCGGCCGACCAGTACGGCTTGACAAGCGAATTTACGTTGGAGCATGCTCGCCTAGACGCACGAAACATAATCAGTGTGAATGCGCGAGTAAGTTCATGAATAAGAGCCCCGAATGGCTTTGAAACTAATCTGTCGAACTCCGATCAAGGTTCACGTGAGTCATGTATAATTTAGAACTGATGGAATGTAAAAAATCTAATCAAGTCGAATCCACGGATTTCACTCACGACAGTACAAATTCACTTAATTAACATATCATATCATAATACCAGTTGTATTTGAAGCGGTGATAGCCTAGTGGTTAGGGCGTCAGCCTCCTAATCAGAGGTCGGCGGTTCGAATCCGGGCACGCACCTCTAACTTTTCGGGGTAATGGGAGTTTAAAAAAAAAATATATAATTTGCTTCAACGGTGAAGGAAAACATCGTGAGGTAACCTGCACGTCTGAGAGTTCTCCATAATGTTCTCAAAGGCGTGTGAAGTCTGCCAATCCGCACATGGCCAGCGTGGTGGACTATGGCCAAACCCTTCTCATATTGAGAGGAGACCCGTGCTCTGTAGTGAGCCGGTAATGGGTTGATCACGATGATGATGATGATTTCGGGTAAGATACGATTTCGCGTCTAAAGTGTGTGGGTCTGAATGCGCATGAAAACGTTTTCGTGTAAAAAGGCAGACGTCATCAATAACGTGATAAATAAAGTGTAAGGGTGTTGGGTTAGTGTGTGTGTTCACTGTGATGGTACTGCAGTGTTGTGTGTGCACCTGTGTCGCTCAGGGCTCGGAGACCAGCCGCCACGCGCGCACTTCGCCGCCGCTGCAACACACTCACACGTTAACATTGTATTGTATCATATATTGCCTTTTACTTAGCCCATTATTCTATTACTTTCAATTCAGCACGTTATTGGGGAGGGGAGGGGGGAATTTTACAATACTTTTCAATTTAGCTTTTAGTGAAAAACATTGTATTCGATATTGATGCTTATAGTTATAGTTTTAAGTTAAGTTTTTTTAAAAGGGGATAAAAGGGGAATTTCTAATTTTAAAAGGGGATGGATAAGGGACTCACTTTAGAAATTGCAATGAAAATAATAGGCATAGCAATAAATTGAATAAGATTTTGTTGTAATGATGCTAATGATAGTAATTAATAAGTTTGTAGTTAAATTAGTTTGCTAAACATAAAGTATCATTTTATACAACTCATGTACAATGACAACGAAAGTTGAAAACTAAATTTTGAATATCCTTTATTAGGATAATATCCTATATTTAATTTTAAACCTTCAATTTTAACACAAAACAAAATAAATCCACAGAAAATATGAGATTTTTCTAGAACAAATATCAGGAATCGAATCACACAAAAAAGGCATATTTCATTATTGCTCCTTCGTTAAAGTTAAGTTAGTTTTTTAAGGGTAAATTTGTTAAAATTAAATAAAAAATTCAATTCTGTTGTACACCAACCTCAAAACTAAACTAAACTGGCATTTCAATTAATCAAGCAATTTAACAACAACAGAGTAAAAAAAGATTTTGACGGATCAAAAGTGGTCTAAAAGTTGCTCTGAACGTTTCACAATGGTGCTCGTGGCAAAGAATAGCACCATTTTTAGACCGTCCAATTTAGTTCAGTTTAAAGATGTGCGTACAATAGTTCTTATTGACTTTGGCGCACTTCAGGCGCACGCACGTAAGCTGTCGCATTATGGAGTTGGAGGCACTGGGTTTGATTCCCGGCTCGAGTCTGGTCTGGTGGGAGGATTCGGCTGTGGCTAACACCCTACCGACAAAGACGTGTCGCAAAGCGATTTAGCGTTCCGGCACGATGTAGTCTAGAAACCAATTAAAAGTGTGGTTTTACCATACCCCTAACAGGTTAGCCCGCTACAATCCTAGACTGCATCATCACTTACCATCAGGTGAGATTGCCGTCAAGGGCTAACTTATAGTGGATAAAAAAAAATTAGCACCACACTGGTGCTAATTTTTTTATGTAGGAGTTCATTGTTATAATAATTACGAAGATCATCCTTCTCATGTGCCTCGTGATTCTGTTTCTGCAACATGAGGGTCTTGGATGTCATGAGGGTGCTTACCTGCCGGCCGTGTAGAGTGTGTGCGTGGCGGGACACGCGGCGAGTGCGTGCGGGGCGTCGGGCAGTGACGCGGGCGGCGCGGCGGGCCGCAGTGACCCGCTCCACAATCGCAACGCCTGGTCCCGGCCACAGCTCGCGAGCCCCGTGCCCACTGCGCATAGTCCCGTCACCCAGCCTTTGTGGGCGTTCATCACGCTCTGGATACAATCAGACAAGATAATAAATAACTTTATTCCAGCAAAAAAACATACATACAGTTTACAACAGAAGTCTTATAACATAAATTGTCTAATATATTACACTACCATTATGCACCTGATTTCCGAACTAGTTAAGACTGTGTCTCGGAAAACAGGGCAATAATGTAGAATAAACTGGTTTTGCAACGCATGGCGTATAATTTATTTCTACATATTTATTGTTCGGACTTTAGCTGAAAACTTTACCTGTGGCAATTACGCTGGTTACATATATACAGAAATTATTCAAACCATATGAAATTTCTGGGATGCCTCTCAACAAGTTCAAAGTTTATAGAAGAAAAGTCCTACTATAGTGTAAAGGATTATTTAAATGATAAACAAGCATGGGTATGAAATATTGCTCTAATAAGATAGCTCTTAATATAATTTTAAGTGGCATGTGAGATGGTGATAACCAAAAGATAATTCAGCCGACAAGTTTATTGTAGACTTCTTCTTAAACCAGGGCGCGTTTAGAACCCTCATAGCTTTAGTTTTAAGTTTACGAATGTAGTTATCACCATCAACTCATTAAAATATAAATTATTGTCGTCGTGAGTGAATTTTGAATTTGAAAAAAATATTACTGCAAGAACGCAAACGAATTTGGCATGACAAAAGTTTTCCGGACGCTCGTTTGATATACGGGCATCTTTTCGGCAAGATTTTCAAATGAAAGTAAAATAAAATCATAAACATTAAAGCAACAAACATGTGTGAGCGCGTTGTCCGTCAAAGACCAGCATTTGAGGCTCGAGTCGCGCGACGCGCTGTAGAGGAAGTTGCCGCGCAGGTACAGGGCCTGCACGCCGTCGTAGTGCGGCGGCTCCAGCTGCCGACGATTGCATGCCTCCCAGGTCCCTGAGCCGGAGAACAAAATCAATACTGACAAACTGAGAATTTTTTTTAAATATTAATATAATTTTTGTGCGCAAATAAAGAAAATAAATATGACGCACACATTCACACTCGTTCACACACACACATACATTCACGCACACGCTCATACACGCTTAAATAATGTTAGCTTTAGTTAGTATAAGATAATTTATCTCTAGGAATGAATTTACTATATCCCTGGAAGGAACTACCCTCTGCAATAAAGGTTTTTTGAAAGGAATTTTTGAAAAGCAAACGCAAATAGACACCAAATGTGAGTGATTTTCTATTCTTCAAGGTCACTGGCGACTGACAGTTGACAGTGGCAGCGATCTGGTTTATTACCGCAAGAAGGTCGGCACTTACCGCTGTTATGTTGCAAGTCGTGCACACGCACGCAATGGTCCCTCGAGCCGGTGGCGAGGCGGTCCCCGTTGGAGAGCGGTTCCCGGGCGAGGCACATGACTGCCGCGGCGTGCCCCGACCACGCTTTGTAGACGCACTCCAGCCTACAAAGTACATACATTACAACTTCTATGTTCGAATAAAGCACATGCACGAAAACATATTCATAATTTTTAGCATCCCAGACCACTCCAGAGCACCAAAATCTCTTCTTTTTTCAGAAATCGAATTTACATTACAAGTTATAAACAGATTTTTGTATTATAAGACAAGTAACAAAATATTTGTGTAGATCCTGTGGTCCCCAAATGAGCTAAGGTCAAATTGTAAACGAAGGGTTTCTTGCCAAGGTGGAATGTGTAACACCACACAATTTTTGCAAAGATCTAGCTAAAACACCAATTACATAAGGCGAACTTAATGCTAAAAGCATTCTCCATCAAGTCAACCTTGGAGCATGGAGAAACATATATATAGCAATAACACCACATAAATAAATACCGACAAATAATTAAAATATAAATATATATATCAAAAAAAGGAACACGACAGTTATAGACATCATCCTCTTATTTTTATTAGACCTATTACAGTTAATGAGATGGAATGTCCACTGGAAAGAAAACGGGTGGATAGTGGAGGCTTAATAATAACATAAGTTGGTAGCTTTCGGGTTTTTTAACTTAATAACTTACATACGCAAATCCCAAAGCCGTAACTTTTCACCAGCAGCAGTGTATAGGCGGTTGGTGGACGCTAGAGATATAGCGGTCACCGCCGCTTCCCCTCCACGCACCGCAGCGGTCGGACCAACGGCTCCTGATGACCTAAGATCAAATTAATTTAAATTCTCAATACATAAAGAATAATCCATTGAATTTTAAGGAAACTTAGTCATCATGATCAACCCATCTCGGCTCACACGCACATAGAGCTCTCTCAATATGAATTTGGCCATAGTCCACCACGCTGGCCGTGTGCGGATTGGTAGACTTCACAAGCCTTTGAGAACATTATGGAACTCTCAGGCATGGAGGTTTCCTCACGATGTTTTCCTTCACCGTTGAAGCAAGTGATATTTTAATTGCTTAACGCACAATACAAAACGCTCAAAACTCCGAAAAGTTATAGGTGCCCGGATTCGAACCCCCAACCTCTGATTGGGAGGCTGACGTCCTACCACTAGGCTATCACAGCTACTGGATAACTTCTTTCAGGAATCTTAGTATTGAGTCATTTTTGCTAAAATGAAGACCACTTCGTGTGTATGAACGAATACAAGAACAAGTGTAATTAATAGAAATGGTCTTTATCAGCACTTTACGTCACTCTTACCTACGTACAATCTTTATCTGAGATTTAGATATGACTCGTTAATTTTTATGACAGTCGAATTCGCATTATGCAACGCATTATAAAACATCTACATCTAGAATAAAAATTATATAGATCAATGGATGTAGAAGAAACAGTTCTTATTTTTGAATGTTTAAGACAAATAATATATTCACTGGTTTTACAGTGCATGTCTATCTGTAACTGTAACTAACTATCAACTCCAGCATTAAGTACAATAAAGTTTACAAAAAAACATTACAAAACTCAATAAATGCTCGCTGATTTATAGCGTAGACACAGATGAAGACAACCCAAAAGTAACAGAAAAATCCAACTCGATATCTAGGAATTTTTGTTTTGGAACCTGAGAATTGGAAACGGGATCTCGTGATCTATATTCGAACATACCAGGAGGCAGTTATAATGTATGTCGTCTCACCATAGAACAGCACTGGGCCCGCTAGTCCTGGTGTCGAACAGTTTGACGGCCGCGCCCGCTGCAGCGACTACTACGCGCGTGTCGGCGGCGAGTGCGGCCACGGCGCCGCCGCACCACGCACGCCACGCCTCCCTACCGCCCGACAGGTCCCAGCCGCGCACTGTGCGGTCTGTGACAAGCGCATATTTCGATTAGGCATTAAACTCTCAGACACCTTCGGCACAATTTAATGAGGCAATTTTTTTACTTGTCTTATTATTAACACAAACTTTTCTATACTTATTAATCTACACAGGGTATATTTTTACAAAAACATAAAACAACCAAATAACATACATATTTTGATTTATATTCTATTAGAATATAAAACACACTTCTTTTGTATACAAATTACTTTACAATAAAAAGTAATGCATAGATTATTTACATAATCAAAAATGGAGTATATGTAAATTGGTGCGGTATCTGGGAGTTAAAAAGTGCCTGATACGGCCAGAAGTGAAAAGTATATAAGTAAATTTATAGTTGGATATATGCCTATATATGTATACAGGCCTTACTCCAGCCTGGCACAACACGCCATATTAGTATTTCACATATCAGTGATGGGTGAAACTCGTAGGTTTTTCCCTCACGCTCGGCTGAAGAAGTTTTTACTCGAAGAAATTTATTATTTCACCAATTTTGGTATAGTATTAAAAACTGAGCACCCGAACGTCATTTTTAACGTCATTTTTTAAAGATAAACTAAGCTGTGATGTAAGCTTTATATAATTGATAAAAGCAAGTCTCAACTAGTCCAAGGTTCATACCGACTCCTCCGCTGTAGAGCGCGTGCGGCGTAACCGCGAGCGCCAGTGCGGCGCCCACGTGCCCCTCGGCCACGTGGGTGCATTGCAACCACGAACTAGCCCCGCTCACATTGCTTCCAACTCCCACGCTTGTGCGCTGCAAAGAACTAGCTGATAAAACATATCACAAGAATAAAACGGAAAGCTGTGCTATTCTTTAGCAAACAAAAGAAAATATAACTTGAGCTAACGTCACTGGACTATGTCCCTTGAAGTCTATTTTTATATTTTAACCATTTTCTGAATGTTGGAAGCTGTTTTCCAAAAAATAAAAACTAAGAAATACGGTAACAGAAGAGAATACAAACACAAGTTATGTGTTGAGGCAACAGTTCGAATGATACGATTTCTTGTAAATTTTCATAATGACACAAAGTTTGTAGTTTAGAAAATAATTTTTCATTACAATTTAAATGATTGTATTTTCCCTAACACTAGCAAACAGATACCGCCAGATTTATTAAAATGTTTGCCTAATTCAGTATTACATAAACGATCATACTATACTACCCATAATTTGTGAAGTCATATAAGTATCTGATATATTAGATTACTTTATGAATATTATACTATTCATAAAGCAATAATTACATAATTAATAAACCACGAATAGTTTTTGATTGTTTACTTCGCACAATTAAATTTTAAAGTTAATTATTCTGTTTAAATAATATTCTTCCTTTATCACTGTTGTACTTTGCATTACTTCTGTTGCATAAATCCCTAACTAGACAACTATCTATATTTGTATAAGGTTAAGGCATGATATTAATTCCTGTGCAGTTAAATTTTAAATTGCATTCAACCAAATCAGCATTGGTACTAAGTATACCTTAAGGGAAACTTCCTTGACGGTGCCTTGAGGTGCGTTATCAGGCGCGGCGCCAGTCAGTCGCAAGAAAACGTCATCATCCCTCGCCCTTCTGGTAGCGCTGGGTGACGCAGGCGGCGTAGCTTCACCCCCGGGCTCCCTACAATGAGTATCAGAAGTGGGATTCGTAAAGAAGGATGATAATGTGGGTTTAGTGTGACATCGAGTTATTAAAGATTATTCTGAAATGTGATAATGGGACTTTAACTGCGATGTTACTTTGCTATGCTTGGCACAAAACCTCCAAAAATCGGTACAAAATTGTCTCGTTTTTTCGCCATTTACGATTCACAAAAGCAAGATAAGCACATGGTATGATTTTGATTTCCGTCAGCAAAACACATTTCTACATTAAAGTCAGATGATTCTCGTGAAAATGTATTTAAAAGCAAACGTTTTTAAGCTTTTCTAGATGGGCATGAAAATGTGATATGTTTTATATTCAAAACAAAAATACTTACTAATTGATACAACTATATTGTGATTGTCTATCTACATTCCATCAAATATAGCATTCTTTATAAAATAATATATTATATAGCAACAAAATGATGTGCAAAACACTTGCCATAAAAAGAGAAACCTGTTTAATTACATAATTAAGGGTACAAGGATATTGAGAAAACTTATTTCGTATCCTCCGGAAGAATCAGTATAACAATTTTTGATATGCGGATAACTTTATTATTTTACTATTTTTTTAATTATATTAAAATGCTAAGCAACATACTAATATATTCTTTTTTGTACGAGGGTACATATCTAGTCAAACACTTATTTAAATTCAGAAAAAAGTATTCATATAATATATTACAAAGTCAACTTAAAAGTATAATATCTTAATTATTTATAACATATTGGATTCTAGGTATAACCATGCAAAACTTAGCGTGCGTCATGCAAGGATGCAAACAAACACAATGTTACTGCTCAAACTTTAATGTGCCTACATATACATTTGTCTACAATATATTATAGTCTAGCTGCCATTATAACCATATTAAAGCTCAATTTTACATAATTTTGAGACATCGACATCGTTGGTACCTCGTTATCATTTTATTTTACATGATATTCTGCTTTCAGCTGTGATTGAATTTTCAAATTGAGTATAAACTTAGAGTTGTTTTTTTTATCAAGAAAGGCTTTCGATTTCTTTGGACAGTAGTAGCAGAAGTGACTACTTTCATATAGTATATATGTCTATCTATAATATTATCTAGTCAATAATCAAGTCTATTTCAATTATGTGTCTTGTCTCTATTTTGGAATATTTCATAGTTGCAATAAAAAATTGTGACATTTAATACATACATAATTTGTGTCAATAATGCTATTTATTTCTTACTTAAAACTATCCTTTGGATATTAGTGGCATACGTTTTCTATATGGTGGAAACGCATTTGTACTCTACACAAGACTATTACATTTGCAAATCTAATCGAAGTTATGTAGTGTCGACTTTCTTCTTGACTTTAGAAAACACTATAATTAAATTTGCCTCAACACGTGTAGTGGACCGTGGGATGATATGGCGTATTATAAATTAGACAGGTCCATTCCTTAATTGAAAATATATACTGCAAAAGTTATCCATTAAATGCTACATCGATTACAAACTAAAATATTCGTCGATTAACGTCCACTTTTTACATTAATCTATCTGTATTCGAATTCGAAAAAGATGACTATTCGAAGATTATCAACTTACATTCTACCATTTGAAGTTCTATGCAAAAATAAGAAATTCAAAACGAATAAAAAAAACTATTTGTAAAGAAACTATTGCTTTGCTATTTCACTAATCAACATCGAGATTACAGACATAAAAAAATAAAACATGCAGTCACAGACAGATCTTACAGATGATCTAATGTTGAAAGAAATCTTAACGGCCGTGACCTTTACCAAAATATTGTACGTATTTCAAGGTTATTCAGACCAGAAGGCAACATACCAGACGAGATGCTATTCGTATCGTGATCCATGGCAAGTGCTTAGATATGATGGCAACATCCCATATATCAGGTACGATCCAAAAGGCAGACGAAAGTACCCCACTCAAAGGCTTTAGCACCATTAGTAGTTAGTACTTCAATACACACAAATCTATAATATTCAACGTTTATAGATTTGCCATACCCAGAGCGACACAAAAGACTGGTCTTCTAAGTCGTGTAAGCATCGTTTTATGAATTATAGGGACCGTTAATACTTTGGGCCTGTCTGGTGATCCGAAAGCTAGCCTTCATTTAGTCCAAAGGATAATTCTAGCAAAACTAAAAGGTGATACCGACAGCGTTTTGGTACTATTTTGGTAAATTCGTCACAAGCTACATAGAATAGAGGCTGTATATCTATCTAACCATCCCAAAAGACTGTATGCAGCAAGTGATCAGGTAATCGGGGTGTATTGGTTATCTACGGTGCGATGTCCTCAGTCCTCCACTATGGAGAGGTCGGTGAGAAGGCTGCAAGCAATAGGTTTGGGTCACGCGCCTTCACCACGCCGTCCGCATATGACGTCATTTTCGTATTTGCAAGCAGTTTCTTACACTGAACTGGGTACAGCTATGCCCGAAATTAATCTACAGTTATATTGATACAAGTTATATTGATGCATATAGGCATCCTTTATTTTATTCTAGTAGTTGAAGTTGGCTTTGTCAGCTTATTGAAAACATCCATTAGGAAGTTTAACAATGCATTTATTTCATTTTGTGATTTCAAACTTGAGTTCCAATCTATAATATCATACATTTGCTGATGAAATGATTCAATGGTCTGTGGAGTTACATAAATTTTGTAACCGTTTGACGCTTAATAATGAAACTTATGCTACTAAATCGTAATAGCTACTTGCAAATACGACACTACGCTGCTTTATACTCCCAAAATGTATGTAACCCATTCACCCAGAATTGCGTGTAAGATGAAATATACAAAGATATTTGAGATAACATGAAAAAATGTGCGTCTGATATTATTACCAAAATCTTCAACTTAAAACACAGAACTATTTCAGTACCCAATTAGCAACGTAAAAGGTAGTTGCTAAATTAAATAATTTATAAACAATATTATTACTCTTGTATAGTAAGAGTTAAAAAGCTTTGGATACGTTTTAACACTATTAATCTTTAAACTAAAATTAATGGATAGATCAAATTGTGCTATCCTATTCCTCTGGGAAATATTGTGAAAAAGATAGCTACACTTTTTTAAACCTGCCAATTTAGGTAAATTAAAATATTTGTGTTCAATAGAATTGGCTATAAACCGATGTCAATTCTGGAAACGGCTCTTTTAATTAGCTAACGGAGTTAAAATATCGTCAAAACCGTAAATATTCTTATTATCTTCTACTCTATTAGAAAAGTAAACATGTTTCCCTGGTCCATAACTATTTAAGAGGACCAGGGAAACATGTTTCATACATATTTTTTTGGTAAAATAAGGTTTATTTTCATCTTACACGGTCAATTTCCCTCGAATCATAAATAAAAAATAAAAAATTCATAGCACATTAACCCAAGCGTATTCGTAACATGCAGGCGGGCTTAGGCGGTGGGAATACTAACTACTGAAGCGATTCTACAATATGCATTATCAAATCGAAAATACCTAAACTTAAAATGTACAAAAGGTTTGTTAACAATAAGAGTTAAAACGATATTAGTGCTGTGAAATGGCTGTAGTCTTAGAGGGAACAGTCACTGTAGATTTTCTTCGGTTAAATATTTCAACGCTTTAAATTGCCGTTTTGTATACGCCATTCACTGATGAATATAAGTGTTTTTCAGGGTAACACACGGTTTCCAAACACCGTAGTCAGTGCCACTTGTGTCTAGCGACTCCCAACGACTAGCATATTATCGACTTTACAACTATTATACAGCGTTTTAACTCTTTCTGTTAACTCTAAACAACGGTCAATGAAAAGAGAAAATGTTAATAAATAAACTTAAATAACTGAAAACACAAATTAACTCTTTCTGTTGGCCATAGTTTAATTTAGATATGCTTTGCAAATTCCATTACTATTATTACCTAACAAGTAAACGTGGTTTAACGTCAGAGTACCCCCACTTTATTCCATGTTTATTTGTAAGGCCCTCGTTACATAATAATTTTAGCGATTGGTTAACTCTCAAATCACATTAAATAAACGCCAATATTTTAAATTTCAGTTAACAAATCACCAATTCCACAAATGTCTAGCTAATACGTACAATGAGGCAGGTTTTGCGAGGCTGTGCTGTCGGCGGATCAAGCGCGGGCTCTCGGGCATGCGACGTGGCGCGACCGGAGACACTAGACCGCCCACTGGCTGAAGACCTCTGTGGATGTCAAAGACAATTTGGTGTCAGGATAAATTGGAGACATATATTTTTTACATTAATACCTTTGTACAACATCAAGTGGATTTTGTTCAACAGATTTTGGACCTTTTTATTCAAAGATGGTGAATATTGTTACACTTGATGACCCAAAAGCACGTAAATTTTAATCGTACGAGACTCATCTGTTCTCACATACTAGGACGGTAGATATCCAATCAGTTTATTAACAGTTGACGTAAGAAATCAAGTCAGTTTTTTATCAATAATGTCTGACAATCCTGGATCCATTGGCATGTCTTTACAAAGAATAAACTTAGTGTCCTATGGACATAAACCGCCAACATGTTCTGACCGTACTTTCTCGAACGCTGAACTTCAGGAAGGTGGCTGTCTCAACATGCTTCATTTTGCCCAAAAGCAGCAGCTTCATTGACTGCACTGCTTATTCTAAGTAGTCCAAGTATTGAAGACTATATAACCACTCTTTGCCGGGCCTATCGATCTAGCCATGCTTCCTGTCAAAATCCCTAGTCCATAGTACTTTCTTGCCTTCCATTCGTTTCCCAATTCTTATTGCGTCCTTTATCGCTCTTCTTTTGGGGTTCTATGGTCGAGTTTATCTTTGTGCGTTCTGTGACTAACCCATCTATTGGTATTAATCTTACGTAGTGTAAGATTAAGATTAATGCGATACCAAAAACAATAAAGTGATTGGCCTCCATTATTTAACGTCTCGCCAATGTTCAATTTCAGTTCCCAATACATTTTCATTTGTAGCAGTAATAATAGTAAGAACCAGAAGTAAGATTGCAAGATAAAAAGGAAATATTCGAGAAATTGTATATAGCTAACAAGAGCTTTTAATCTTTCTATCAAAATGTTACCTGAGGCTGCCGGGAGCGCTGGGTACTCGACTGAGAGGCGCCGGTCGGGGGCTCGTGGGTTCCACCATGGACTGGGTCATTGGATCTACTCCTTCGCCGTTCTCTTCTCGGCCGTACACACCAAGGTCACGTAGGCGTACCGAACCGCGACGACCGCTGATAACAGTATCGTTACGAAAGGGTGTTACTAGAACTCCACGTCTTTTTGCAATTATGACTAACATTGATAAGGAGATACGATTATGATTTGAAATAATTATAATAAATTTTTTAATTTGATGTATTGGAAATTTCAGCAAAATATAAAACGTTCAGTTAAATAACAACCTTGACATCACATTTACATGTGTATGTCTGTACGTGCGATCGTGTGTGTGAATTGTTCACTGTACTAAGGTTTACGCTTTTGTCGATTACAAACCAAACCAGTTACACAAAAAATGCTTACGTGTTGCGATGGAAAGGCGAATTCCTGATGTCGTCTGGAGGCGATGTCGGGGCGGTGTTTGACTCACGTTTCCCAATTACAGGCGGTCGTACGTCCAAAAGAGCGCTGTGTGAACATAAATGTTGTACTTACTAAACTGTAAGCTTTAATTTTTCAGTGATATATGAATTAATAAATTACTTTTTCGAATAAGTATAATGTAGATATATTAACGGTTGACAAGCAATTGTCTTGACGAAATGTGAAATATAATATTTGGATACTTAATATATCTTAGAGAAAATTGTTCCATCCTTTCGATATATGTCGTCCACATCCCCGAACTGAGATTAAATTCATCTAATAGTTCCATCGACATCTTTCACAGCTTGAAATTTATAAAAAAAAACCGGCTGCGCCACTGTAATGTAGTGGAATAAATATCCGTCCGAGTAGTACTAGTCCGAGCTAACGTTTATTTCAAACTGTTATAACATTTCAAAACAATTCTTAGGGTTAGCATTTATTCTAAGACTACCACATGTATAACTGTAATCCCACCAGGTCGCAGATGATTCAGCCTAGGATTGTACCTGCTATAGATATGGTAAGTACCTTACCTAAAGCAGGTACAATATAAGTATATTAAGCCTATACTCCATCGGCTAAGCGACATGCTATCAGCGCGATAAAAGTCTATGCCAAAACCCCAAGGTCATTAGGACTGTAAAATATAAAAGGCGATTTATCTTACGTGTCAACAGGCGAAACAGATCGGGTAGAGGTTCCTGAGGAGACGTTGGCCAGTAAAGCGGCTAGCGCGGGCGGGACTCCCCACGGGTTGAGGTTCTGGTCTTCAGCTGCTCTCAAGGCACTCGCTGTCCTTTCCGATTTTTCTTCCAACTGCAATAAGGTCATTATGCAACAGATGTATTGTATGGAATATTTCTCCATGCAAATGGACAAATTCTCTCCTCACGCTATCGATAAACGGAGGGCAGCACCTTGTATTTTACACAGAGCTGTCACAATAAGAAGCAACCATATCTCCTGATGATAAAAAATTATCATGGAGGAAGAAAAGCCTCTCAATATAGCAGGACGTTAAAACCCATATTACAATATTTTAAGGATGGTCTATTTAGAAATCTAGCTTGAAATTCCGACTGTTTTTAAGATCATATTACTTGCGTCAATTTGTTACGTAATGTACGAAACGATTGTTTATGACTTTTGCAGATGCAAATATTTTATATGAAGTACTTCTTAGTAAGTAAGAAAAGTTTAGCCGTAAAGCCGTGGACAGCAAAGTTTTTTTTATGATACATGAATATATGACCTGAGAGGTTTTATTGGATACAAAGTATAGGAAGTCCATCTCGAAGATGCAAGTTATAAGTGTGGCAAGTTACTTTGAGCTAAGTCCAGTTGTTAATACAAATACAGATTGCAAGCAAACTAACAGACACTCGCATTTATATAGTGGAAGTGTGGGTAACCTCAGCAAGTTGTGCGCGAGTATCGCTAAGCGCCTTCATATGTCTCGCGGCTTCGTGCGCCCGCTGTAATGCAGCCCCGGCGAGTCGTTCCATGGAGTAACGCGCACATTCGCCATCCACCAGTTCCAGTAGCCGGGGTAACTCGTTCTCCTCGTTTTCTTCCTACAAAACAAACAATTACTCAGTTAGTTAACTTGGTTAGATTAACTGATTCCACAAACTAGATATCTGTTTTTTTTTCTTTAAATCTCACGGGAACGGTGTTTTTTCCTTGGATAAACATTGTTCCATGTGCATAACTATAGGAGCAGAGAAAATCTGGAGCAATTTCGTTTTATAATTTTTTGAATCCAATCGAAAAGGTTTCCAGTTCATATTTTATCTTCGCAGATAAAATGATTACTTCAGGATGCAACGAATTTGGTTTAGTTCAAGGTCAACCTTGATCTTTTGTCTACATGTATTCTAGTTGAATTTATTTAAGTTTAAAATAACATTTGGATGTTATCAATCTACGATAGGCCAAGGAAACGTCGCGCTTTAGATATGCAGCGAGTGTTTGACAATATAATGGCTTTAGTGTAAGTTTGGTAGAACTAACCTCAATCTGCATTATCTGTGACTGCGTATCAGCAATGGCGTCTCTCAGGTAACTGAGCATGGCCTTGGAATCGGGGTCATTACAACCAGAGGCGCGATCTCGCTGTCGTAACTGATGTTCCAGGGTCGCTTCCAATTCGCCTAGCGTGCACCGCGCGGCGCAGGCACGGGATAACCAACATTCGAGACGAGACCAGAGCTCTCGCCCGGATATTCGAGATCTGCCACGACGGTCTGGAATAGAGGAAATGGAGTGTTTTCTCATCATTATCATAAGAACATTTAATGTTCCACTATAGTGTCCATTAATGTCAACTATTGATTTATGAACTCAAGAATCTTCGAGGGATTATCTCTTGCAACAACTCCACTACACGTAAATGAAATGTCTGTCTGATACAGTTGTGGAAGGCACTCGGAATAGAATATGACGAAAGTACAGCTGGCCTTTTAGAGATTTTCTATGTACTTATGGGATACTTATGATACCCACTCTATAGGGCACTGAGACAGAACCCCTTCCCGAACGTCTTAGGTTGTTATTTTTTCAATTACTTTCAAAGTAATACGATCGATTTTTAATTATTGTGTTATTTTGTTCAGTTAAATAGATATGTTTTTTACACGGGCTGTTGGGATTAGGGATTTAGGGTTGTTGCATGAGACAAATAAAATACAGCAGCATCTAAAGTATGACGTACCGTGTAATCGACCAGCGGCTCTGCTGCTGAGTTTGTCACGATGCCCTCGCCTTAAAAGTGATACTTCTTCCTGCTTTCTCTTCAAAACCTGCAATAACATAGAAACAGTGCATTATTCGGTATAAAAATCTTATTCTCCAACATATAAACGTGTGCCAAAACATGTAAATTCGTTGCTTCTGACACTCCGTGATCGAGGGACATAAAATGTGGCACCTTTGGCAATCGAAACTCCTTTTTACTGTGCTAAAGCATTGAAATAGGTCATCAATTGTGTCTGTTTTCAGTCTATTTGTGTGGTGTACAATAAAAGTGCATTTATTCATTGAAAGAAACACTCTAATCACATTCGCATCACGTTAAATAGCCCACTTACCTGTTCCTTCAATCTAGTTTCAGCTTCGAGACTTCTAATAAGATTTGCATTTTTTCGAGATTCTTTTCGCAGTTGAGCCACCTTTGAAACAAAATAAATTAAGATAAGTTTCTATTAAAGTAGAAAGAAAACACAAAATAACTGAGGTTCCTGTGATTTAAATTGAGCAAAGAAGCACATTAGGAAATCTATATAAACTGTATTATAATGTTCCGTTAAGAGTGCTCTTACTATTATTATATTGAATCGGATAGTATCTTTCAGATTACTAGTTGGAAGTTCAAAAATGACGTTGATTTTAAAAGAATAAATATTCCATAAGTCTAAATCTCAAAAAATATTTTAGTGTAGTCGGTATTCACCTCTTTTGCTCGAACTGCTTCTGCTTGAGCGTGTCGTTTGGACTCAGTGCGCATTCGTTGTACTAGTTTTACCTAGAAAAACAAAACCGATTTAACTACATAATATCTTCAATCTTTATACACCAAACAGATCTTCTAGGATGCCCTTTCAATACACGTTTCCCTTCCACACCAGAGCATTCCAAGGAGATGTTGATTTTTTTATTTCCGGCCGAACCTCGTCTTACGCGACGTTTGGGATAACGGGGGGTCGGACGGTGAGTGGTCCGTACGTCTCCGAGGCCGTGGATGGAGCCCACGTCCGGACGACGTATGATAGCGGGGACCTCGTCTTCGCCGGCGAAGACGGTGTGTAGCGTATGATTGTGTGTACGTGGTACGAGTATGTTGTCAGTAGTCATCTGATCGTGAGGGTCATGAAGGATATGTTTAGGTCTTTTCTTTCGGAGAGGAGCGCTTAGGTCGGGGGAGTAAAAAGAAGCCGCAACTACGAGAGGGTTGGGGTGTCGGATTGAAAAACTTCAACTACGTTCAATTGGTTAGAGTAAGCAATAAAGAAGATTTATGTATACCTAATATGGATATTGGGATTTTTGAAGTGGCAATTTAACTAGAGAATTGGTAAGGTGTAACCTCGCCAACCTTGATGATTGATTGAATGCTTACCTTGTCCCTCTTCAGATTGGTCAGCTCGTTCCGCAGTGCGTGTATTTGCTGCGCCGTTTGCTGCTGCGAGCGCTGCAGGCGCGCGTGCTCCCGCTGTGCTGCCTGCAGCCTGCGCAGCTCCCGCGACATTGTGCTGATCCGACGCTCATACTCATCCTTTACACGTTTCAGCTTGTCACTTGGTTGAGACGATTGAGTTGCTGCGAACAAAATTGATATTTATTTTTCATCAGTCATATGACTGAGCCTGAGAGAAGAGGGGGGGGGGGAAAGTTTGTCAAAATATATACACTAAAATTTACCCCTTACGGCTATCTCATTATCATATCTGGTTAACCCACACTCCTAATTGGTTTTTACGCTACATCGTGTGAGAACGCTAAATCGCTTGGCGACACGTATTTGTCAGTAGGCTGGACTACACTAGACTGGCCACAGCCAAAGCCTCCCATCAGACCAGAATTGAGCCGGGAATCGAACCCAGGACCTCCAACTTTATAATGCACGGACTGCGCCACGGAGGTCGTCAAAAAATTTATTCCGGCACGAACCTCAAACCTTTCAGAGTTATATGCGTTTCTAAATCAATTGACCGGTCCAGAAGAAACATTGTAGATGCCAGAAATATAGGCACGTAAGCTGCAGAATTGAGAAGTCTACACTTACTCAGCGAAGCGAGGACCTTATCCCTTTCTTCGCCCGTAGCTTTTATCTGTGCGTGTAATTGTTCCAGGCGTTGCTCGTAATGCGTACGAAGTGCGGCGAGCCTTCGCTGCGACGCTTCCAATTGGTCCACTAAACGGGCTTTCGTGTCTATGTCATCGCTGAGTGCTGCAAGCTGCGCGGTCAGTAGGCGTTGACCTGGGTAGGAACATGATTATTACGCTATTAACCAATAACTTATTGCGCCCAATAAGTACTGTCAACTGCGTCAGTGCCGGGAGCGCAAATTATTTGCAGTCCCGCCTTGCCGCACAGTGGCCCGCGCTAGATCGCCCGTCCCGCGCACATTGTCAGCCCTAAATACAATGTTGACGGACTTGCCTCACTGTGACATATTTGCAGGCCAATGGAATACAATCGTAAGCCAACGCTTGCAGTTTTCCGAAAAGTATAATAATACCACAATGACTCTGTCATAGATCTTAAATATTTGTTTTTGTCTCTCTTGTCTGTTTTTCTTGTTTTTAGTGTATATTTGTTTTGTTTAGACTTTATTTTTGTTATAATGTTATTATGTGTAATCATTTAATTAGTGTTATTGGATATTGTCCGTTCTAATTAAATTAAAAATTAAATAAATAAATAAATGATTTTAAGGATACTACAAACTGAACGCAGGTTCTCTATACGACTCGAATGTATTTGAACAATGGACAATTATATAATACTTATTTGGTACTGAAAATCAAATAAATTGTTTTATTTAAATCTTTTCTTTAATCCACTTACCTTTAACTTCAGCATCTTCCTCATCGGAATCACTAGCCTGTTGTTCCTGTTCGTCGTTATCTGAAGGGTCGGAATCTCCCGCGCTCTCTCCTTCCGCGCGTTCTCTTTCACCGATGATTGTATTGCCAGAACCTTCCGTCAGTTTGCGCTGGAACTCGAGCTCGCCCATACTTCGGGCTAAAAGTTCTTTTTCCTATAAAAGAAAACCAAAAGTCCGTAATACTACGTATCTATTTATATATTATATATATTCCCACGAAAAAGCCAGTGATTAAGATTACCGCCATCCTTGATAGTAAATTTTTTTCTATCAAAACTCACTCGTTAAATACTTATTACCATACATTCTCACATACAACATCTATATCGTATCTTTTTCCCTCTCCTGAAGACTGAAAGAGAGCTCTGCTCTTGACACCGCCATTTGAAGTAATGTCGAATCACTCCTAACGCAAGACCCAAAGCAAGAACACAGTTTTTAATCAACGAAAGAGAGTAAACCCTGATATCGATGTAAGTTTTTGGGCATCCTTCTTTCCGCTATATTGTTCAATAACAATGAGCACGAAACTATGACAACACGCCTCTTTCTATCCAATATTAATTTTATATTAAAGCTTACCTTGTACAGTTCCCTCTTCGCTTCGTCAAGAATGGAGGAGGTGTCCAATAACGATGAGTCATGTCTGGTGCGAGCTTCCCTTCTCCGGTTTTGCTCGTATAAAGCGTTGGCTTCCATTAATTGTGCTCGAAGATCCTCAATTTCTGTTACGTAACCCTGCGGATGAAATTATACGCTGTTAAAGGAGTTTGCTGTTGTAAATTTTTGCTGGTTTTCCGTTAGGTGAAGGTTACGAATTCTAAAATAGTACAAAAATCAATTCGAGCAATGCAGACGAATCCCAATCAAGCCCCAAAATCAGAAATACAATGACCAAATACCTGTACTAAAGCCGTCAAGGAACAATCAGAAGCATCTGGACTGGCATCCTTCGGTGCCCACGTTCCCAACGCCTTTTCGGCAATCAATTCGCTATTTCTGGCCGACAGCTGCTCTATTGTACCCTGCATAGCCTTAATCCTTCGTCTTAGGGATTCCACTTCTACGTTAAGGAAGGCGTTCTCTTGTACCACGTCGCTCCAACCTTCTTCACCATTTTCGGATACGACACGTTTGCCCTGTTGACGATTAAATGTGTTGTAATTCCGTTGTGTTTCGTGTTGTTTCCGTTGTAATTGGAACCTAAAGTAGATGCCGCCGCATTTTATGATATAGACCTGCAGTAATTTGTATACTTAATTGCATGCAAGCAGAAAACAATTAGGAAACTTAACTTCGGCATTCAATCTTGCAAAGATAAAGGCGGTCTTTGCTGTTTAGCTGAAGCCATCTCTCCCAGATAACCTTTGGCGAGAGGAATTCCAAAGGTACGGGTTCCACAGCAGATGTGGACCCAGCTCAAATACGATGTAGAATGTCCATATAATAATTATTGGCTTAAATGTATTGATTTTCTTATTTTCAAAGTTTTGATGTAAATTCAAATTATACTACTATTTTCTCGATGACAATAGCCTAGATATTTCTATTATGATAAAGAATATCCTAATCCTAATCCTATCCTTTACAGGAATGCTCCGTTTTCTCCATGGGAGGGACGGATGTCACTACCCATCTCCATTCCTCCATCCTTTCTGGTCACCATTTCAACACCACATTACGTACATATACTGTATAAAAAGTCAGTGGTCGTTGTTACAAAATTTCAAGATCTAGTACATCGTTATTCAAAAAATAAAAGCCTAGAATACGTTATATAATAAGGAAATGCTTTCGAAGCGTTATATAAAAGCTGTCGTGTTGAACCGATGTGAGCCGTAAAAGGAACAGATTAAAGAAGAGTAAACGTGACCGAAATGCGAATGATGAGATGAATGTGTGGTGGGACAAGAATGGATAAGAAAGTATTATATATAAGAAAATTAAACAGCCAGTGACAGTACGAAGTATCGAAATTTTCATATGCGCTTTTTCTTTCATGCGCTTTATATACGACTTTCCAAGATTAAAAACTAGAACAAATGGTCCCGGGGCTTAGCACTGGATCGAAGGAAGATCTTCCATTTGTTACGGTCGAGCGTATGACCATGGCTTCCGAACAAGGGGTTAGAGCAGTAGTATAGTAGCAGAAGCATTTAAAAGATTTCTTTACCTGTTGGTAAAGAAATCTAATCGTAAAGGTTGCTTTACCTGTTTATATTCCGCCAATTCAAGCTGCAACCTGGCAACCTCTTGTCTGAGCTGACTGATGGTTCTCGAAGTGAGGTCCTGGTTGACAACGCAGCGGTTCTTAATGTTGCGCGCGCGGTTCGCGTACTTCAGCGTGTTGAGTGTTTCCATAAAGTCCCTGTCACTGGGCGAAACGCACGCAATCATCACTGTGTTGCTATTACCTGAAATAAAGACGGTACAGTCATAGACGTTGTAAAGGACCGGCCGTAACAATAACTCTTCAAAATATTTTGAAACAACACACAAACGACTTTCTTTCCCATGAGAGAGAGAAGGCCTGTACAAGCTGTGCAACATTTATAAGCTTTTAAAGATACAAAGTCCGAAGATATGGGACCCTTATGATGTAGGTTTCTTGTGAAAACTTTACTTGGTGTCGTTAGTACATAGTACAGATACACCGAATACAGTTATTAAAGATTATGTGAGATGGTGATAACAAAACATAAATCCGGCTAAGTTGTGTTGTTGTGGGCTTCATCTTAGACCTGGGCACGATTGAAACCCTCTTATCTTTTCGAGTGTAGGTATTATTAAAATAATGGAAAATATAGTAAAAGGTTTAAAAGAATTTGAAATTTGTTTTTTTTACTTTGAATTTATACAAATCTTATTGGCATATCTCACAAACTCTAGTGCGTAGTTTTATTATAGTAATTATATGGTACTAGAGCAACGAAGTTTTGTGGCATGGTCTTCTGCAATGCAAAAGCAAAATGCAAAAGATGCTGCGTTAAGGAAGGACAGACATACGGTCGAATTTGTAATATTATCGAATATAGACGTATTTATTGGATAGAAAAGAAGATACTAGATTGTATCAAAATCCTTTCGGCCAATTTAATAACAGGATTGTGTCAAGTTGTCTCGAACATTTTTACGTCGGGTGTAACATTTTTATACGTCAATACATAACATCCACGAGTATTGTTGTGATTGAAATATATAATATACCAAAAACAAACACATTTTATTTAATCCACTTTAATTGGCTCGACAGCACCACCTGGTGGTAAGTGATGATGCAATCTTAGACGGTAGTGGTCTATTTTTCATTGTTTTAATTTCTGAGCTGACGATGCTAAGTACATTTCTTACCTTAAAACTAAAGCTGATGAGAGTTCCAAAAATTACCAATTTGCCCAGGGATCGAACCCGGGACCTCCCACTTAGAAGTCCTGAATCCTGACCACTACTGATTTTGCATTAATGATATAACGTGATTATATATATGGTATTACCAGAAAGAATAATTATTAAGTTAGGCTGGTTATACGTCTCATTTATAAGGTATGCGGTACAACTACCGTCTGTCTGGCCATAAATCTAAAATTATAATAACTTTATAGACGTATTTATATACGTATCAAGAAATACCGTCGTACCATTATGTTAGCTAGTTTTTGCTTCTGTATCGGTTTAGGCTTAAATCAATAATGTGTTGGACACCATACAGTATTTTTTGTGTTTCGAAATATTGAATATAATTTAATAATAACATAATATAACGTTTCTTAAACTAATATATTCCGTTACTTTATCACAAAACACGTGGCTAGTCACCACCCTACCGACAAAGACGTGTCGCCAAGCGATTTTAGCGTTCCGGCACGATGTCGCGTAGAAACCAATTAGGAGCGTGGGATTACCATACTCCTAACAGGTTAGCCCGCTACCATCCTAGATTGCATCATCACTTACCACCAGGTGAGATAGCCGTCAAGGGCTAACTTGTACTGTGTAATAAAAAAAACAGCTTTTACGAACGATAGGGTCAAGGGTCAACTTGTGGTGGTATAAGATAAAAACACCAAAGATATTTACCTCCTAATGAATCCTGTAGCAGTCTCGTCAATTTGGAGTCCCGATAAGGTACATGCAGAACTCTCCGCGACTTGTCTCCTAACGCCGATATAACATTGCCTAGCGCTAGCAGACCGCAATTGATAGATATTCCTTCCTTCGCTCTTTCTCCAGTGGCACCTGAAAGAGATGTTCATAATTAAGACCTGCGATCAATTATGTACTAGATGCAAAAATCTACCAGAAAAAGGTTCCTAATTTTGAATTACGAGATATCTTGCATTGACGCTTAATCTATGAATATGTATCATTGATTTACCACTAGCCGTAGATAGAGCGCGCCATACAACAACTAACTATACACTCCTACATATCGGTATATCGATGTATTACAACCCGTCTAATACACTTAGACATATGACCGTTATAATATCTATAGCAGCACGTAGTGCTTTGTAATTTATTCGGTTTATACGGCTCGAGTGTAAGAATCGGTGACTTTCGTCTAGCCTTGTCACACACTGGAGGAAAGGAGTGCACGCGACACTATTTGTGCACTACTTTTCCGTCCCGTTTTTTGAGCGTTAATGATCGATCTACGGCTAGTGGTAAATCTTAATATCTTAATATGTATGCTTACTACATAAGATTGCCTTGATACATTTTTTTTTATTTTCTTTATAATCCTAATCAAATCCTAATCCTAATCCAAACTAACGATGATTTAATTAATATACTACCTATTAATACTAATTCCATCGGGCTACCGCACGCAAATACATTAGATTTTTATAAATATCTTTATGCCAAACTGAAATACAGTATAGCCTATGTAAAGAGCTTTATAAAGGTGTAAGAGTTTTCGAAATCCGTTCAGTAGTTTCGAAGTTTTCTTTTGAAGTTTGTGAAGGTCACTTCACTACCCACACCTTACCTCAGGTTGATAGAAGTGAGTGAAAGAAGAAGACGTGTTGTCCCACGTAACGTTGGATAATAGCAAGAAGTAGATTTGATAAACCAAGGTTCCAGCAATATTCCTACTAATAGACATAGCCAATTCATATAATGAAATGGGTTCTGGGATTCTATGCGAAGGGGAAAATGATAATTCAAAAGCTCATTCACATTAGGTCGACACGCACCGCAACGCATTTGAATGCAAAACTCCCCCTACACTGCGCCAGTCTGTAACCCACGAGTTTCGATACACACGCTTCAGAATTATACTTATTTATGATAACATCATAATAAAACTGTAGTACATTAATATAACAACTCCATATATTTTTGGACTCAGCAGAGCATTGGTAAAATAGGGTGAACTTTGGTAATTGATATAAAATATATGTTTTATATCAATTACCAAAGTACCAAAGTTTGATATACACGCTTCAGAATTATACTTATTTATGATTACAACATAATAAAACTGTAGTAAATTAATATAACAACTCCATATATTTTTGGACTCAGCAGAGCATTGGTAAAATAGGGTGAACTTTGGTAATTGATATAAAATATACGTTTTATATCAATTACCAAAGTTCACCCTATTTTTTGTTTGATTCGTTGTCCATCGGTCGAGGTCTTTTTAATGGATTTCCCACTCTGTTCTCTTGTGACAGGAGCGTTCAGGAACTCGGCCAGATGTCATCTGTCCATCTATCATACCAACGCTGCGTTTACCGTGGCAGAAACACCGCTACACAAATCTTTAATGAGTTATACCTTTTATATAGAAAATCGTGTCGATGCCTTTGGATGTAACTTGACATAGCTAAAACTAATGCCATACGTATCCAGGATCTACACTTGATAAGGATATCACTATTTTAAACTGTAAAATTAGTTACAGTTAGGACGAGGTTTATAAAGCGCGCTTATATCTGACTTAAGACGATGTTAACTGTCGATGGTAGTAATCAATCTAACCCATAATCTTCATCCTTATCGTCATGGAATAGTAGGAAAAGGACAGCACTATTGAATTCAATCTGCTATCTTATGATTTCGGATTAGATTATTGGCATATCTCACAAACTCTAGTCCGTAGTTTTCTACGTAGGAGGTGTAACTCGACAATTTGAATATGGCATCAAAGTAGGAGTATGTCTGTTTTTTTTTATAGTAAATATATGGTATAACTAATTATACCATATATTTACTAGTTAGTGTCCTAATAATACATTATTACTTTAGAGTAAGGTCGAGGAAGGTCACCCATGCGATGGACCTATCAGATAAAGTCCTTTGCACGAGTGTACCAGGCTTTCGGCCAGCCGAGAAAAGTGGCGGATGCTCGTGAGGCGTATAACATCTGTCTTCAAAGACACTGCTTCATGATGACAGCGACCACTCTGTCAAGAGTGTAA
Source organism: Lasiommata megera (assembly GCA_928268935.1). Lineage (NCBI taxonomy): Eukaryota > Metazoa > Arthropoda > Insecta > Lepidoptera > Nymphalidae > Lasiommata > Lasiommata megera. Next base: position 17,362,657 of record OV743308.1, on the reverse strand, counting down.
CGACAAAGAAGAAGAATGTATTATTATACATCGGGCTGAAAACTGCAAAGTTATGCATCAATCATGGCTATGCAAAGACAGAGTAGGTACGCTGCATAGATCTCAGCCTTAGAGATATAGGTGAAACAACATTGGTACAACTATCGCTCACCTGTGCGCTTTAGTCGTTCAGACCCAGCTAAATCTACAAAATGAAACTTGGCAGTCAGTGTCTCGTACTGCTCAGGGGTCTCGCCATCCGTTTCTCTTTCTGCCCCGTCCTGGTCTGCCGCTAGCCTTCTCTGTCTAAGCAGCAACGTGAATACTGCATGCGACCGGGATGAGGAGGAGTTCATGTTAGTGGCTGCCGTAGTGCGAGCTAAGGCTCCTGCTCTTAAAGCCCCGAGAGCCTCTTTAGCGCCTCTCACAGCACGCATCGATGCGCCAACTATACGAACGCCTCCACAACCATCTTCAGTTATCCTCAAGGTACCCTGGAATGCAAGATCGTTTGTATTAAATGGAACACTGCATTTTTTTTTTCGGACTGTCTATTAGCTGTACTAACCCTAATTGGTTGCCACAGCGTACCCGGGCCGTTTGGCGAGCTTCGCAAAGAAGCTCTGCCAGAAGAAATTTTGAGCCCTAGGGCTCGAAAAAACTAAGGGAACGTCTGCCTAAGGACGCCTCATTTAAGGCCGAACCTCGGCTTAGGCGACGTTTGGGATAACGGGGGGTCGGACGGTGAGTGATCCATAAGCCTCCGAGACCGTGGATGGAGCCCACGTCTTCCCAAGGAGCCCATGGGACCTCGTCTTCGCCGGCGAAGACGGTGTGTAGCGTATGATTTTGTTGTAGAAGGTACGAGTATGTTGTCAGTAGTCATCTGATTGTCAGGGTCATGAAGGATATGTTTAGGTCTCCTCTTTCGGAGAGGAGCGCTGAGGTCGGGGGAGTCACTATGCAAAGTGACTTGCTATTTCCTCTTCAACTAAGCGTCAAGCTTGTACAAGGTTCAAGCTGTATGTAGAAAAATAGACCATCGTTGAATATAATTACCATAGAAGATCTATCAGTTTTTATCGCTATCCACTATTGTTTACTCATATACTATTAGTTCGCTCAAAGAGGAAGATGATCCGTACGCTGTCGTAGAAACCAATTAGGAGTATGGGTTTGCCGTAACTCTAACAGGTTAGCCCGCTACCATCTTGTACTGCCATACCATTTGCTGCAATACCTACCACCACCAACTTTGACGATCTCCGGGGCACTGTGAGTGCGCTTTCGCTTTATAAAGTTAGAGATCCTGGGTTCGAATCCCAGCTTGAGCCTGGTCTGGTGAGAGGCTTCGGCTGTGGCTGGTTACCACCCTACCGACAGGGACGTGTCGACCTAGCGGTTTAGCGTTCCGGCACGATGTCGCGTAGAAACCAAGTAGGAGTATGGTTCTATCATATCCCTAACAGGTTAGCCCGCTACTATCTTAGGCTGCATCATCACTTACCATCAGGTGAGATTGCCGTCAAGGGTTAACTTGTAGTGGATACAAAAAAACAGATAAGATGTTGTAGTGGAATAAAATAGGCACTGCCTTTCTTTAATAGGCATTATTTTATCCGCTTACCTTCGAAAAGGGGTCTTTGGCCGGATCGAGCAAGTCCACAATGTCCTCATTGTAGAGCTCGATGAATTGCGCTTGGACCGAGAACTCCGGCGGGAGCTGGCCCTGCGACCGCGCCGTGTCCGCCCTCTCGTCTGCTCCGGCGAAGAGATCGCGTATCGCTCGAGGGATGATCCCTTTCTTGTCGTCGTCTACATGCTCCCCCTCCCACCCGCTTCCCATGGTGTACGTTTTGCCGGACCCGGTCTGTTGACAACAAAATAATCCTGCTTTGAGATAACAACATTAATTTTTTATAGCTATCAATAGGTGACATATGAGACAGCGGATCGTCAGATGCTTAGTGGTTACATTGCCAGTTTTTAATGAATTTGTTTACCCACCATTGAACATTTTGACGACCTCCGTGGCGCAGAGCGTGCGCTGTCGCATTATAAAGTTGGAGGTCCTTGGGTCAAGGGCTAATTTGTAGTGTTTAAAAAAAAATCCACAATTTGTAGTTTTGAGAGTAAACATTACATGGATGTTTGCTTCATAATTTACAAATGGTGTCAAGTTGTGTCTCTTAAAAGTAATTTTATTTGTTTAGTTTGTTCAGATCCCGTTGTCCCTAGAATATGAATAAGTCATAACTATGATATCAAATGAAAACCAACGCAATGCCATTTCATTTGATACCTCACTTGTGTATTTATGAAAATATTCGATTATTCATCACTACTTTCATTCCCATGTCCTAAATGGCTAATCCGATTTTGATGAAACATGTCTTACTGTAATAAACACATTACGCGCTTTCATTGTATAGACCTGTTATATAAGAAAATATTAGATTTTTCATAAGCACTTTCAACCCCCATATCAAGTAAATGTCTGCACTGGCATTGGTAAACTAATCGCTAGGAACTATTGCTAGGAATCTACCTTTCGAATAAACAAACGTATCCAATTCAGTTTATTCGAGTTTAAGAGCTACATAAACGCTAAACGCATAGTTTTCAGACGTTTCAAAACGTACGTAAAATATGTACATCGCCGGATCTGAGCGGTTATAAAACTAATCTATAAACTGCAAATTGTATGTAAGATGGGAGACTCGGCGCTACTTGAAAGAGGCCTTTCCCTAACAAATGATGGATATTGGCTGATCGTACTTCACAATCACTAATTAAACAACACTTTATAGATATATAAAGAGACTCCAAAATAAAATAATTATCTTAGCGTTACGTTATATTTATTACGTAATTGCATAATACATATTTCGTTTATATTATGCTGTGCGTTGGCGATACACAGCGGATTCCAACTATGCGTTTCGGAAGTTAAAATCATTAAAAATTCCGGATCGGTTCAAACTAATCGGTTAACTTTCCCTTTCAATAATGTTATAATTGAATAAACTAGAAGAGAAAGTCGAATGTGTAACTAGTAATAATTATAGACAAATTAATACTGAATATATTCAATTCAATACGTACAATTATATTTTCTATCTATCTTTACAATAATAAAACTGGATGAACGAATCCTGTATATATTTTAGTAATTTCGATCGCGCGAAGCTATTAATTAGTTTTAATATAACCCTTTTTGTGTATAACACGTGATCGTGATGTGTATACAACAACAAGTTGATTAAATATCAAAAAATGTATACAAGAAAAATGAAATCTAAAGAAAGAAGTAGGATAAAAAAAGGCGGCCTTAACGCAAAAAGGCTACCTTAGCATTAGGAAAATCGAGGGAGAAAAAAAGGAAAAATATAGCAAAGCAACTCCAGTTTCTTTTCATTGCATATGGCCTTCGCAAAGGTGATGTTCGCCTCTATCCGCTACCCTGGGTGACCCCAGCTCGTGTCATCTGCCAATATTAATCGGGTATGGCGGTCACGCGTGTACGTAAGGCGAGACGGGCAGACGCCGCGTGCCGGCTGTCGCAGTCGGCCTGCCGATGAAATTGCATGAACGGGAACCGCCTGCTACGTTATAGCCTTGATTGTGGTCATGTCTTAATGATTAAGCTAAAATCTATTTAAACATGAAGGAGAGGTTTGAACTGCCCCGTTGGTAATGCGACATGAACTTTGCCCCGGTCAAAACTGACTCAGATTTAGTGTTTTATTTATATTTTTTTCATTCATTAAGTAACCATGATCTATCAATTATACCTTAATAATATTTAAGTCAGTATTTTATTAATGGAATTGAGTTTTCTGTACAAGTGTCATTTATTTATAACACCCATTGCTTAACATAATTAACGCTTAACTTCGACTATAACTTACGAGTATATATGCATAAATGGCATCACTATCGTCAATAAATTTTTTTTTTTGCTCAGTCATAATCGTTTTCGAAAACACTCTAACGTGTAGAAACAAATAATACGTACCTAGTTTACTAGTTACTTAAATTACGAAAGTATGAAAAATAAAAATACGTAGTACGGATATTGCGACTCTAATCTAAATAGGATAAGGTCCATTTTGTTTTGACGTTATAAAGTTTCGATTCTTAAACGTGACTCCACGTTTGCGAGTGTATAATTATTATATTTTAAAGAAAAATCGAAATAGTGATAATACAAATTAAATAAGTTTCTTAGTCAAACCAATCTATTTTTCAAAACTTGTTCGCTCAATTTATTTTAGTACCACTCGGTAGCGAACAAATCAAGTAGATGCTTGCTTACCTTAAGTGTGAAACTGTTCTTACAAGTATGTACTTTCAGATTACACAATGACATTTTAAATAGGGGAAGAACAATAGGTACGTCCGTCGAGGATTCCTCATATGATCTGATACGGTGCACAATTGAGAAAGTGCGTCGTTAAACTGGAAATGACATCACATTCACTGCTCGCAATAAAACGTATTAGGTAAGTAAATAATAGGCACAGTTTCACTGAAAGTATGAGTTTATTGTTGAAAGTAGGAATTTCATATAAGATTTAGCAGACAACGAACGACGTTCTTAAAACGTATAGGTCTACCTGTTAAACATATCGGGGATGTAACTGTGAAAAAAGTATGACATTAAGAAATATTTCCTCCCCCTTTAATTTCTAGTCACTTATGGGAGTTTAAAGATAGTGAAGGTGTTTTCATGAAAAGTAGTTGCCTGAAAATTCCTTCACCAGCCTGTGGAGATCAGCCCATCATAGTCAGAAAAGTAAATATTTGAAATACAAGGTGTCTCAAAAGAAAGTTCACATTTAAATCTTTTTTTAAAAGAAAAGTCTTTGCTTTATTGAAAAAATGTTTATTTTATATTGAAGTACACTGTTTGGGAATTTATTTTTTAAAAATAACATCGTCCAAATGTAAACCGTTGCGCTCTCGGCATTCATTTAGTCGGGCACTAAAATTGCCTATGACAGCTCGGCAGGTAGTCTCCGTGATGGCTGCCATTTCATGACGGATATTTTCTTTTAATTGTGCCAGGGAAGTCGGTTTATTAGCGTAAACTTTTGATTTGACATAACCCCACAGGAAAAAATCCATAGGCGTTAAATCGGGACTCCGTGGAGGCCAATTTATGTCACCTCGCCTGGAGATTAATTTGTTCGGAAAAATTTTTCGAACTCGAGGCAGAGATCCACATAACGCTCTGAATTCACTGTGAGTGTGCGTCCCCTTCCATCTTCAAAAAAGTAAGGGCCGATAATTCCTCGCGCCGACATCGCTGCCCATACGGTGACTTTGGGTGAATGTAGCGGTTTCTGATGTTTTTGTTTTGGGTTGGTTGCACTCCAGTAACGACAATTTTGCTTGTTTACATGCCCATTCAGATGAAAATGGGCTTCATCGGAAAACAAGATGTTGGTGAACGTTGGAAAGCGCTCAATCATCTGATTTACAAAGGCAAGCCTCTGACCAGCATCTTGAGGCTTCAGTTCTTGCACTAACTGAATTTTGTACGGGTGCAGCTTTAAATCTTTGTGTAAAATGCGGCATAATGAAGATCTGTGCACATTTAAAGCAACAGCACGCTTCCGAATCGAGAGGTTTGGATCATCTCGAATAGACTGAGTAACACTGTCCACGTTTTCGGCTGTTCTTGATGTTCTTGGTCGCCCAGATTTTGGTTTCTCCGGAGTTGACCCAGTCTCTTCAAACTTCTCAACCCATTTTGCAATGAGACGAGTGCTAGGCGCATCATTTAAGTGACGAATATGTCGAATACTGCAGAATTTTCTACGCGCTACAGTCGCCGAATTACCGTTTTTGTAAAACTCACGTACGCACAACGCACGGTCCGCACCAGAGAAACGCTCCATAGCGACTAAATTCCCAAGAGCCAGACTACCGACTGACATACCCCCCGCGCCCCTCAGAATAGTTGCTTTCGCGTAATAAGATAAGCAAATGTGAACTTACTTTTGAGACACCTTGTATATATGTTTACTACGCATACATACAAATGAATATAATATTTCATATTATGAGTATATGAGCTTAATAAGAGGTAGTTATTTCGAAACACAGCCAGATATTTAAATTCTATTTATTTGTATGGATTGCGATCTACACTTATTATTTAACATAACCGATCAAATCTCGTTTAAATTAGTTTGCGAAACTGTTAATATCGCATTTGATCGAGCGGTAGCCTGTTTATAATAATAACAGATAAGATATAAACCTGCATAATAAACTTTCTTTAAATTTGACATATTATAATGAATCGATAATATCGTAGATTGGATTGATGATAATTCATATATGTTTATTTAAAGATCAATGCAACGACCGTGAAATGAAAAGATCGTACAGTTATACAATGATAAGATACTGCCAAGATGGGCACTGTGATATATCGAGGGAAGTTTAATTTGGTTTTGAGAATATAGAACAAGTCTTTTGCAACCTAGCAATCCAAGCATATAGCAGTGTCGCGTAAATAGTGGTTTCGGTGAATTGAATATTATTTACGCATTTTTCAAACTTAGCATATTTCCCATTGGAAAACTAAAGTTAGACGGCCTCCGTGGCGCAGTGCGTGCGCTGTCGCATTATACAGTTGGAGGTCTTGGGTTCGATTCCCGGCTTGAGTCTGGTATGGTGGGATGCTTCGGCTGTGGCTAATTACCATCCTACGGACAAATACGTGACGCCAAGCGATTAAGCGTTCCGGCACAATGTTGCGTAGAAACCAATTAGGAGTGTGGGTTTGCCATACCACTAACAGGTTAGCCCGCTACCATCCTAGATTGCATCATCACTTACTACCAGGTGAGATAGCCGTCAAGGGCTAACTTGTAATGTTATGAAAAAAAAAGTTACCTTATAATAATATTTCGTACTTTTGTTTCATTACCCATGACAAGCGTACTTGCGTCTACGTTGTGCTCGCCAGTCCAACAGTTCAATCTCTCAATGTTAATATAGAAGACTAGCTCACAATTTCGTAAGCCTCGATAAAGATTTTTAAAAAGTGCCGTGAGAACTTTTGAATTTTCTAGAATGTAATGTATTGTATACTGTACATGATGATGATATACTGGAGTACGAGTATATCATCATGACTAACCCATCGCCGGCTCACTACAGAGCACAGGTCTCCTCTCAATATAAGAAGGGTTTGGCTATAATCCACCATGCTGGCCATGTGGCCAGCGTGGTGGATTATAGCAATACGCACATGCGTATTTCACACGCCTTTGAGAACATTATGGAGAATTGTAAGCCATGCAGGTTTTCAAACGATGTTTTCCTTTACCGTTGAAGCTAGTGATATTTTGTTTTAAAACGCACATATATCTGAAAATCTAGAGGCGCGCCCGGGTTCGAACCCCCGCTCTCTGATTAGGAGGCGGACGTCCTAACCACTAGGCTTTCACAGCTTCGAACTAAATACAGGATGCAATATTACATTGCGAAATTTTACTGAAAACTGTCTTATATACTCTTATATAGTATAACCATGGATTTTATTATGAAGTTTGTATTAGTCTGAGAAAATAACATCTAACTGGTTTTTTTAAGTAGAATAAATTAGTCAAGGCCATCTCGTAAAATATTATGCAAATACACCTAGCTACGCACAATTTGGTCAGTTCGGTCATTGTTATCATAGACTATCACTTATCTGACGCGCAAGGATTACTTCGATGACGGCTTGATAACTTACAATATGCCCATTGTTTAAGATAACCGTTAGATAGCGGACGATTATGAGCTTTGTGCGGTGGAAATAAGGTGAAAAGTTGCTCGTAAGTGTTTATGCTCGCAGAAAATCGAGGTTTGCATATTGTTGGCGCCTATGTTTACGCGAGGCTGGTACAATATTATCACGATATCTTTGTTTGGAATGGCGTTTAGCTTCCTATGAATCATTGCAGGTAGTGTATTATGGTCCATTGCCTATGTAATTACAGCAAGTTTTATGTCGTATATAGTCAGTGTATTGTTTTATTCATCTTCAGCCTCTTATGCCATACTGCTGGTCACAGTCCTTCTCTCTCATAGAAGAGAGGAATAGAATAGACCTGCTGTAATCCTGTTGGAGGGTTGTTGTGCGAAAATTTTGCAAAATGATGTAGAGTCAGAGAACTCTCAGGCGTGCAGGTTTCCTCATGATGTTTTCCTTCACCGTTGAAGCGATTGATAATTTTATTGCTTAGTGTGATGTTTATTCCAGCGAGAATAGGTATACTAGGACTAAGGATATATAATAAGAGACGTTGGCATGCTTTATTTTAAAACAATAATATCCACAGGGCTGACATAGCTGACAGTAGATATTGGTGCCCGATTTTACTGTATTACGCAATCTAAGAACTGTGTATTGGAATATTCTTTGTGGAAAAGAATTGAATTCGTTTTTTGCTTTGATATAAGTTCAGTATGGAGAGCTATATACACAGAATTTGCAGCATTATTTAAATTTTATCCAGGGTAACCTATAAGCTGTTAGTTGGTTAACTTCTTCTTTAGGTGCCTCTCCAACTAGTGAAGGTTGGCAGTCAGAATGGCATATTTTGCCTTGTCTCTCGCGAGGCTGAAAAGCTGGGCGGCGCTCGCGATCCCAGTCCACTCCCTGATGTTTCGCAACCAAGACTTCCTCTTGCGACCGACGCGCCTCTTTCCCGCTACTTTTTTTTCCGCTTTAAGTTGATTATAAAAAACTATAAATTACTGCACATATTTATCTGGATGTCACATAGTATAACAAATTAAACTCATTATTCGTCATGGACTTGAGTAACTCTCTGAACTGCTTCTTCTATGCGTATAAAATATCCTTTCTCTTTCCTTTTACTGCGTGTCTTATATTGTTTTGGTGAATAAAAGTTATAAAGGCATTTAGGCATTATAAGTAGTATGTCCTTTAATTACGTAGCAGCTGAGTAACGTCTTTATAGTGTAACTGTGGTTTTTATCCTTGAAAGATACAGTTTCTATTGAAAATAGTTAGAGCGCAATTCTGCTATAACCCCTCCGTGCTTATACACTTCTGCATTTATCACATTAGAGGGCCAAAACATGAGGAGGTTTTTGACGACCTCCGTGGCGCAGTGCGTGCGCTGTCGCATTTTAAAAGTTGGAGGTCCTGGGTTCGATTCCCGGCTCGAGTCTGGTCTGGTGGGAGGCTTCGGCCGTGGCTAGTTACCACCCTACCGACAAAGACGTGTCGCCAAGCGATTTAGCGTTCCGGCACGATGTCGCGTAGAAACCGACTAGGAGTGTGGGTTTACCATACTTCTAACAGGTCAGCCCGCTACCATCCTAGACAGCATCATCACTTACCACCAGGTGAGATAGCCGTCAAGGGCTGACTTGTAGTGTATAAAAAAAAGGCATAGGCATATAGGCCAGTAGTTCTAGCATGATATTAAAACTCTTACGTCCGCAAAACAAACCGATGATAGCCTGAGTTAAACCAAGCCAACCGTATGTCAACGTCTTGGTTCACTTCAAAGTCAGTATTGACAAAACATAGAGCTTTGAACTTTTGTAGTCCAATGTGAAACGGGCTATATATCAACCGCAGTCATAAAGAAGCTTGAAAATAAACCATATCAGATTTAATGGCCGCATCTGTTGCTACGGACTTAAAAAAAAGGTTATAGGTATTCAATTGGTATGATACAATTTTTTATTTATTTATTTACAGTTCAAAATAATTAAATTTACGGTGATCGTCGCAGACATTGAAAAAAACCACCGAGGTTTGACCTCAATGTCGTCCGCACTCAGCGCCTTATTACTAATTAATTATAACTAACACGATAAATACAAATAAATAAATATTACTATTTAGCCAAAGAACTACTTCCGAAACAACCAAATACATTGCAAAACACGTCAATAGGCAGGTAAATAGGTTTCCTCATTCACTATCACGGTTGAAGATTGCCCAGGAAATCGTCCTTTAGCTTCCGCTTAACATTATTTGGCGTCACAGATGTGGACAGAGCGGGGTGCAGCTGATTCAAAACTGATCACATAAGATGCATAATATAATTGTATTGCTATAAACATTACCGCATGTTGCAATAAAATTATCAGATACCCCTCAGATCAGATACCCAGGTCCCTGTTTGGCGACCTCCGTGGCGCATCGCGTGCGCTCTTGCATTTTAAGAGTTGGAGGTCCTGCGATCGATTCCTGGCTCGAGTCTGGTCTGGTGGGAGGCTTCGGCCGTGGCTGGTTACCCTACCAATAAAAACGTGTCGCCAAGCGATTTAGTGTTCCGGCACGATGTCGTGTAGAGACCAATTAGGAGTATGGGTTTTTTCATACCCTTAACAGGTTCGCCCGCTACCATCTAAGACCGTATCATCACTTACAATCAGGTGATATGCCGTCAAGGGCTGACTTATATATATATATATATATTATATATATATCTTATCTCTGATTTACCACATAGACCGGGCAACATGCAGCTTGTACAGCTTGCGGGTTGGTATTCCTTATGTGGTGTCCAAAGAATGTTCTAGCTGGTCCTCCCTTCTCCAAGAATAACGGAAAAAGTAGATATTTTAATGCCACACATAATAAAAAAAACTAAGAGGGCAGTCGATTCAAATTTCAAGCCTCGTTTGGCACTATAAAATATGGCATATCGCCAACGTCTGCTTTTACCAATCATTGTTTAAAGTTATTTCTGTATTGTGTAGGTTAGGTAGGTAGGTTGCATTAGCTGAACCTTTTGATGGAAAAACGTAACCGTTAGGATCATATATGTTTCTGAACGTGTACCAAGGGATTTTTTTTTTTTTGAAGACAGCTTTATATATGAAGGGTTTACAGCTTCGTGCTTGTTGTTACGAACGCAAATAAACAATTTAAATTCTAATTTCACGTCAAAAGTCCGGCTCACTGATTGTTGATAAAAATCTACATTCATTCATGATAACTTGAAATTTGAGACACAAACATACAAGAACATTTTACGGACAGTGTGTGATTGAAATTCAGGAAACTAGTACCCAAATTTAATGGCAGGGATATAGCATGCGATGTCTTAACGAGACCAAACGTAACAAAACATAAGATCCCTTTTGAGTATGCGGCATACTTACTTAATTTTACGAAACCCATCAAAGTAGTTAAATTTAAAGTTTTATACAAAGTCACTTTTGTGAGACACGCTAAAAGAAAAGCAACGAGAGATCCAAATACTCCCTTGCTCAAATAAACCCACAAAAAACTTAACCGAGTATTCCATTTCTAATATTTTCACAAAACCATTAGAGAGCTACTTTTTAACTACGTCAGTAGCTTGAACTATTTAAATCAAAGCTTGTATACCGTTCAGACATTAAAGAAATATATAAAGAAAAAACATATCACTGGCTTCAACGGTGAAGGAAAACATCGTGAGGAAACCTACGGAGATTCTCCATAATGTTCTCAAAGGCGTGTGAAGTCTGCCAAACCGAACATGGCCAGTGTGGTGGACTGTGGCCGAACCCTTCTCATATTGAGAGAAGACCTGTGCTCTGTAGTGAGCCGGTAGTGGGTTGATCATGATGATGATAATGATAAAAAATAAACTTCTTACGAAATAAGCAAATTAGCGATAGGAAATTAAAGATATTACTTTGACGTTAGCCACTTTTCGTTGTCAGGAAGTTAGCGTAATGTTATGAAAGCAAACGCTTGAAATATAACGTCGAGTCACTTTATACCTGTCATCGACACTGTGTAATGGTATTGAAAGGGCAAACGTTGTAGCCTTTCCTTTGTATCGGGAAAGTGTTCAAAGAGGATTCTATCGTAACTGATTTTCAAAAATGTTTCCAAGCGTATTTTTATAACGTTGCTTTGTTAGTTTTCCTACTTGTTTTCATGCGAGTTTTAGCTCGTAGTTTTGGCTTGAAAATTGGAAAAATTTGTGTTCGAAGTCGTAACAGATTTGGCGGAACTGATCAAGGACATTTTCTCTGTCTTAGGGTGTTAAGACAAAATCAGTTGTCAACTCCGGGCTGTTATATTTTATCATACTTACTACTATCCTATCATATTATCTTACTAATATTATAAACAGGAAAGTTTGTATGGATGGATGTTTGTGTGACTACATTTTTAATAAAACAGTTCTACAGATTTAACATCAGAATCCAGATATGAAGCAAATTGACTAAAATATAAAAATAACACGTCTTTTAGTCAAGTAGATCTAAAACATTTCAATTTTGACAAAAAAAAATACCGAAATGTGATGTAATGAAAAGTCAGAGACAGAATGTAATTACCACAGTGAATGCTGTTAAAGATTAGATACTACTACTACGATTTAGAGCTAAGATTCATACGTAATAGAAAAGATGAAAGACTAATTAATTGACGGACTAGCAGCATTCATAATTGGATTTAAAATAACAGATAGCTCTTATAACGGGTGCAATTGCAAAGAAAAGACTTTCTTTTACATTTCGACAACACAATTGAAATTTGCATGAAGGCCTTTCAGTATCCAAAAACTACGATCTATATATAGTTGAAGCGGTGATAGCCTAGTGGTTAGGGCGTCAGCCTCCTAATCAGAGGTCGGCGGTTCGAATCCGGGCACGCACCTCTAACTTTTCGGAGTTTCGTTTTTAAAAACAATTAAAATATCACTTGCTTCAACGGTGAAGGAAAACATCGTGAGAAAACCTGCACGCCTAAGAGTTCTCCATAATGTTCTCAAACGCGTGTGAAGTCTGCCAATCCGCACAGCCAGCCGTGGTGGACAATGGCCAAACCCTTTTCATATTGAGAGGAGACCCGTGCTCTGTAGTGAGCCGGTAATGGGTTGATCATGATGATGATGATAGATAGTTAATAGATAAATTCATTTAACACAAATTAATAGTAACACAAAAAGAAAAATCTCGTCCAGCTTACTGTGTGCGAAAAAAATATAAACTATCTTATTGTAGAGAACGAGTGGAAAAAAATGTTATGCTGAGTTATTAAGATATTGATATTGTTACGATAATAACCTGCAACGTAACATTATCTAACCACCGTATAAACAAGGCTAAGCGGCGTATAAACATACGGACGTGTGTCTATGTCACAGCGATCACGGCCTTGTGTGTCATTAGCGCCTACCATTTTTATGCCATCTGAAGCTCTAGCCAGTGTTATATCCTATAAAGAGGCTACGATATTGGCACGTCATATCTCGAAATGGATTTTAAGTTACCTGTTTCCTTGCACACACACACGTCAGTGTCGTGAACACCAAATTAACGTGGTGTGTGCGTGTGTATGTCACCATTTCCAAACTATTTCGCTTCTTTATATATAGAATTGCGTTGTTCGTGTCGACTCTGGACTGCTGGAGCTATGGGTCTCAGTCAATCGCCACATTTTTGAGACTTATTACGCTGGATAGCTTTACTTTCTTGTTTGTTACTTAAGCCTTCAATTAGAAGCGGCGATAGCTAGTGGTTAGGGCGTCAGCCTGCTAATCAGAGGTCGGCGGTTCGAGTCCGGGCACGCACCTCTAACTTTTCGAGCTATGTGCGTTTTTAAACAATTAAAATATCACTTGCTTCAACGGTGAAGGAAAACATCGTGAGGGAACCTGTACGCCTGAGAGTTCTCCATAATTTTCTCAAAGGCGTGTCAAATCTGCCAATCCGCACATGGCCAGCGTGGTGGACTATTGCCAAACCCTCTCATATTGAGAGGAGACCCGTGCTCTGTAGTGAACCGGTAATGGGTTGATCATGATGAAGCCTTCAATCTCTTTTGCTCTCGAAGCGGTGATATCCCAGTGGTTAAGGCTTTGGCCTCCTTTTCGGGTGACCAAGTTTGATCACCAGCACGCACATTAAAGTTATCGGAGTTATGTGCGTTTAATTTAAGCAATTTAATTTTAAATTAAAAATTACTTGCTTTAACAGAAAAGAAAAACATCTTGGGAAAACCGGCACGCCTCAGAGTAATTCAACAATATTACACCTCATACAGAACCGTTCGAGTGCGTGTCTAACGTTTTAGCCAGTTTTTGTTACCATGTTAGATCGATAGTTTTTCGGTTTTCGCAAACGACCATAATTCGTACCTTCACTTTGAATTTTTTTTATACACTACGAGTATAAACAAGTTAGCCCTGTTAAGTCATCACTTACCATCAGGTGAGATTACATCATCATACAGTCTAAGATGGAAGCGGGCTAACCTGTTAAGGGATGGCTAAGCCATACTCCTAATTAGTTTCTACGCGACATCGTGTCGGAACGCTTAATCGCTTGGCGGCACGTCTTTATCAGTAGGGTGGTAACTAGCCACGGAAGAAGCCTCTAGATTAGACTTGAGCCGGGAATGGAATTCAGAACCTTCAACTTTATAATGCGAGTATAATGCGAACACTGCGTCAAACGCAGTATGTAGGAAACGTCACGATATGCCACACACAACGAGAAACGCGTGCCGCCCGCCCATATACGGGCAGTCGCTTTACACCTTCTAGAAATAAATTACACTATAAAATGTACACCCTAATTTAGACCTACAGCCGTTGTCGTAGAGTTCTTATTCCGGATTCAGCGTGGTAGCTAATTAGCGAATAACTAATTATGGCTGATTAAACTTGGCGTTTGCAGATATGGACAATTGCCTTAATAAATGCGCTAAGGTTTCTAAGCGGGATTTTTTGTAGCTTTTGTACTAAGATGTCACCTTCTTTCTTTTTACCCGAATCGGGAAATTTAAGTTTTCTTTCTATTCTGATTTATTTGTTCTATCATTATCGTTATATCCGTCTTTGATATTATATATTAATACCCCACAGCTGGTTGGCTTAAAACTTCATTGGAACTCAGGAGTCAAATTTTTACACCCACGACGCTGTTATTGGCAGGATTCAGAACTATAAGACCAGGTTTCTCTCCGAGGAAAGAAATCCGAGAATCTTTGCGATAAACGGTTTTAAAAGTTATCCAACAGAGAAACAGCCTCACGGGTAAATGCCTCTCGCATTAGGAAATGAAAAATATTTTTTTTTTATCGTGTCTCAATTTACAGAGGAATAGTAAATCTAATGGACGATAACAACTGAATTAGTTGAAAACTGTGTCACAGTTAAGACTGAATTGTTTTACTTTCTTAAACAGGAGAAAAATATACTAACGTAAATTTTTGCAAACAGGTCGTATATGGGTCGGAGAAAATAATTCCTTTGGTGTATTGAAAGCTAAAAGCCGGGAGGAGAAGGTTAAATGAATTTTGGTATTAAGGTATATTGGTTCTTTTATCCTGAGAAATTAAACATATTTTTTGCAACAGGCTTGGGTTTACAACAGTCACGCCTGATGGAAAACAATGATGAGGTCTAAGTTGGAGCGCGCTTACCTAGAAAATGGCTATTCACTCTAGCCTTGAGGGTTCTCAGGTTAGACGTGGCGGGAAACACAGATGCCGGAAGGCCGTCCCACACCTTACGTACGTATCAGATGTGAGTGTTAGTTTGTGCTTCATTCACACACCACCTATCGCATTTATAATAATAGTAGCTGTGATGGCCTAGTGGTTAGGTCCACCTCCTAATCAAAGGTCGCGGGTTCGAACCCGGGCACACACCTCTAACTTTTCGGTATTATGTGCGTTTTTAAGCAATTAAAGTATCACTTGCTTTAACGGTGAAGGAAAACATCGAGAGGAAACTTGCACGCCTGAGAGTTGTATGTAATGTGCGTGGTGGATTATGGCAAAACCCTTCTCACATTAAGAGGAGACACGTGCTCTGTAGTAAGCCGGCAATGGGTTGAACATGATGATGATGATGAATTCAGAGAAGTAAATACAGAACATGTGAATAGTAGTCGCAGGCAAACCCGTGGGTGGATCTAGTAGTAACTCTGCTAACACTTGGTATAATTACTATATGCAAGTCTTTTAAACCGTCTGATAAACTCAAACTTATTAATTTAACTTGCTGATGTTTCGTACACGTATTTTTGGTTTTTCGTAAATCCCGTAACAACCGTATATTTTTCGGGATAAACATAGCGTATATGTTAATCTAGGGAATAGTCTATTTCCATTTCAAATTTAAGTCAAATTAGTTCATTAGTTTTTGCGTGACACAGTAACAAATATACTTCCATACCATACATGCAAACTTTCGCAGTCATAATATTAGTAAGCAATTGATATCCTGACATATTTCCAATACAAAAACTATGAAATAGTTAATACTGAAATTTAATCATCAGTTAATTTATAAGGATATTATAAAATAGCCCTTTTATTATTTAATTTAATATTAATGTTAATTAATTAATTATTAATGTTAATCCCAATTTAATTATTAATGTTAATCCCAAAAACAAAGCGCCTGTGCTGAATGTATCTATCAACACGTCAACAAAGTCCGATGGTATTGATTCGTACGTTTATGCATTTTGCGTGAGCGGTGACATTTCCCATTTGCAATAACCAACCAACGCAAAGACCTTTATCATAATAATTAATACAAAGGACATTTTTAATTACCTGTTATTCATTGAACTTCTTAAGTGCGGCTAGGAATAGTTAATTGCAAGGAATTTTTTTCAGAGCTAAGTAATAAGAGAAAATAATATAGCCTAATGGTTAGGACGTCCGCCTCCTAATCAGAGGTCGGGGGAACTTTTCGGAGTTTTATGTGCGCTTTTTAAGCATCATATATATATCAGGCTAGGCCGCGGTCGAGTGCACAAGTGTTCCCGTGACCCAGCCACCAGGGGACGCGAAGGAGCATCGCTGGGTTTTAGTGGGTATTCTGGTCGCCAGCCTGGCCGCCGGGGAGTCCCACATACCCCGTCGGAAGCGGCGCAGTCTTGGTTGCGACGTCTCCGTAGGGGATGCGTAAAAGCATGTCCCATCGTGAAAAATAAGCGTCATATATATATATATATATATTTATATATACATATATATATATCACAGGCCTCAGACCGATTGATGGGATAAAGTTGCACACAACGAATATATGATATTTACGTCGTGTCGAGCCGTGTTTTTTTTTATGTTTACCCATCCTTACTCTGGTTTCTCACCTGGTGAAGTCATGACGCAGTTTAAGATGGTAACGGGCTAACCTATTAGGTGTATTGTAAACCCCTTTGTAGGTAAGGTAAAAAATAATATCCGTAAAAAATCAAATAGGCAATCGACAGTAATAGGCGAAAAAACCTGGCTAAGTTTGTTGTGGGCTTCTTCTTAGACCGCGGCGCGTTTGGAAACCTCATAGCTTTAGTTTTAAGTTTACGAATATAGTTATCACCATGAAATAACTACTATGTAAATTATTGACGTGTCAAAAGTGCCTTTTAAAGGACTATTTGAATAAAGATTATTTTGAATTTGGATTTGTCCCGTTACAAGGGTTATCTTTTGTTATATAGATAAAAAACCCTACCCTACCTACCTAAACACTTGGCTATTACCTAAAATAATTACCTATGACTATTCGCAAACCCGCATAAATACAAGACGCCGATAAAGGGCCCTGTGCTCAAGCACCGGAAATCCGTCGATAGATATCGATAAAGCGTTGTCTATTGTTTCAATTTCAACTCAATGTAGGTTCTTAGGTCGCCTACTCAGTTTGCGCACATTTCTGTCAGCCCTAAAAAGGTTTAGTTGTAACGAATGGCTTTAAATAAAGACACCTACCGTCGGCGAACAACACAGGATGATGAATCAGATGTTGACATACAAATATAATATTATATTATACCCCTCTTATCAAAATATAATTACAAACTCAACAATCTTCCTACTCCTAATCTATTACAGTACTTGATTTTTTTTTTAAAGCTCGACTTACTAGGATATCATGACTTAAGTATTTGAATTAGAATAGTTACAATTTCCGTGCACCAAGTCTGGGGACAGGTACCGGCTCTACGATAATATTCGGTCTAAATTCGTCACAGTTTGCAACTAGAAGTATTTGACCCTCAGACATTATAGTCCTTGCCAATTACGTTAGTGAGAATGAGGTTAAAAAACCAACGTTTAGTGTTTAAGTGACTCATAGAAGTATACACTTAGATGATAGAATTATATCAGTAACCCTTTAAGTGGTTATTTAAGTATCAAGTAAGCCGAATAGTTAAAACGCTACGAATGTGACCTAGCAATTATAATCTGCTTTTGGCTTAAGTTTTTAATAAATATTCTTGTTTGTTTTTTATATTTATAAATAATATATTTATATAATTATCTAAATTCTAAACGAGCTTCTCTGTCGACGTAAATAGTTTTCTTTAAGCGAATTAAAATTAAATCTTCGAATACTTATTTATGTTCGTTATGGCCTTCTTCTTCACCATTATTATCATCATCAATCAAATTATCTTAAGGCCTTTTTATGATATAACTAATTGTGATATATACTTTTTATTTTAATTGTCGCCAACACTTGCTTAGTAAATTACTATTTTCGTAAAAAGTTGTCATACTCGTAAATCACTCAGAATTTGGTATCTATATAAACAGTGCTCTCCAAAATAAACAATGAATACTTTAAAAAAATATATTATACCGAAAACCAAAAACATGTATGGTAAAAGACATTATAAATATATGCTACCAAAAATTATTCAGGATCTTCCGAACTCCTTACAATTTCCTGACGTTGGGAAGCGTATATTTATAAAAAAATGTAAAAACCATTTTTTAAGTTATCTTTAATTATTAGTTATTATTAGTTTTAAGTTCTTTTATTTAATTATTTATCTTAAGGTGAACTCGCCGGCCTTCCCATAAACGTAAAGTTTCTGGAGGGCGGTTAGCTTTACAATTAAAATGTTTTTTTAAATTATTTTTAGAACAATAAAAAAAAATTACCATCTCAAATTAGGTTTTCAACCAAGAGTTATTTCGTTATTTCTGTAACGTTACCGCCAGAACTACTAATCGTTTGCTTAAGTTACATTCAGTTACTAGGACTGACCAATTACGGACTCCTTTTGGCCTGTCTTTGGCCAACATCGTATGATTACTAATCAATGCTAAGAAGTCAAGTAAAGACATAACTAGCGCATCAAGTGGGTGGTCCGGTGAATAACTTAACACGTTTCCGCGGACGCCAAAATAAGCTTTACGGCATGAGGTATACGATAGTTATTCGCAAAACAGTGTAATTCTATGCGTATTGCGACACAACATGCAAATCATTAACGACGCTCGTCATCGAGACGTTTTTGTGAAACAATTAGAAGGGCAGTAGGCGGCTCGGAATTCGAACACCATTTTAATGGTGCCTAGATACCCTTTCTGGAAGGCCTAGTAACTCGCTAAGCTTACGTAACGGACACAATAGCATAATTTATAACCACATATACTCGTATATGTAGCCCTTTTTGTATCAATATGGTTTAGTTAACGAAGTATTTTGTTTTATACACTATAAGTTAGCCCTTGACGGCAAGGGTTGCGGTCGAGTGCACAAGTGTTCCCGTGACCCAGCCACCAGGCGACGCCAAGGAGCATCGCTGGGTTTTAGTGGGTATTCTGGTCGCCAGTCTGGCCGCCGGAGAGTTCCACATACCCTGTCGGAAGCGGCGCAGTCTTGCCTGCGTCGCTTCCGGAGGGGATGCGTAAACGCATTTCCCAGCGGAAAAAAATTAAATAAAAAAGCCCTTGACGGTAATCTCAGCTGATGGTAAGTGATGATGCTGTCTGAGATAGTAGAGGGCTAACCTGTTAGGTGTATGGTAAACCAACACTACTAATTCGTTTTTACGCGACATCGTGCCGGAACGCTAAATCGCTTCGCACGTCTTTGTCGGTAGGGTGGTAACTAGCCACGCACGAAGCCTCCAACCAGACCAGACTAGAGTCGGGAATAGAACCCATAACCTCCAACTTTGTAATGCGACAGCGAACGCTATATGCCACGGAGATCGCCAAAAAGTCTAAATATAAGGTATAGGAAATCAAGGACAGATTTTTCTTAGTGTTCATTATTTATCTCTTTTGTTTGAACTGTAAAAACATAAACACAAGACAAAGAATAATGTATCCGGTATGAAGGTAAGCTAGCTTATAATAAGCGTCCATTATTTTAAAAATATTTACACCATATTATATACTCGCGGGATGAAAAAAAAAAAACTGCTGGAAACACGGTAGAATATGATAATATTCAACATGACATTTCTTCAAGCGCACATAAAAATATGGGCATACTTTCCTGCAAATGATTTTACCACCTGCGCCACAGTAACAAAATATGTAATTCTCGCAATTTATAAAAAAAAAAAACATAAAACCCTGACGATGTCGCGGGCAACCGCTTATACTATACTATCCCATAATATCTACTATTATGGGATAGATCTCACATATACAATATACACAAATATGTATCTACTACCTAAATTTATTCGATGTTCGGAATCCTTATTATATTATATATTTAAATATTTATGTATTTTATTGCGATGCTATATAATAAAAGTATTATCGTTCTTTCCTAAGGGGTGTGTGGAAGATCTCTATTACTTTCTGTGAAATTCTTATAAATTTGTATGCAAGGAAGCCTATGATGTAGGTATCCATCTAAGAACTGCCCGCGCATAGTTAAAATATAGTTTAAACTTACAGATAGTTATTCCTTCCTTCCATATATAACACATGTATCATGACTATTCAGTTGGTTGAACAAATCCAGCAATTACATAATTAATATTTATGTGTATTAACAGTAATTTATACAGAGGATAATCTATTTTGGACGCAGCTGGAATAAATAGGTAGCACGTGGGCATCAGGCATTACCTTAGCCACGGTGATATTATAATATAACCGTGCCTTAGCATATTGTTCCCTCACGAATGTCAATTAGTTGAAGACACGTTGTATATATCGTATCGATACGTATATACCTTTATCGCTTAACACACTCATTAGTATAATCAAAATTAGAATAGTTTATTCATAATTAATGTTATTATTACTCATCATTTACATAATCAATAATAAATATTACAATAAACTATTCTAGAATCTGATATGGTTCTGGTAAGTTTGCTTATAGAAAAATTCTATCACGTAATTAAACATTATATAAATAAACAATATAAACATAAAATTTGGTGTGATTTGCTCTTATTATGTGAGATGGTGATTAAATAAAAAACCCCGGCTAAGTTGTGGGCTTCTTCTCAGACCTGGGCGCGATTGAAACCCTCTTAGCTTTAGTTTTAAATTGGCGAGTGAAATTATTGGTTTATTATGTACTTCACGTATAAAAATAATGGAAAATATGTTATATATGAACGCTTCATAGATGCCTTTAATAGGTTTACATGAATAAAGATTTTTTGATTTGTTTACCACTGTGCTTATATAATCTATACTTCTATACTATTATGATAAATGCGAGTGTGTCTGCATATATCTTTGGTTATTTATTTGTATGTTTGCTAATATATGTTTGAATCAAACACTGACGATAAATATTTACCGATCACGGCGCAATTTGACTTGGGAACGACTTGTATCCTTGGAGACTGACGGAAAAGAAAAAAGGTTTTCCCAACCATTGAATTTCATTTGAATAAGTAACTTATGTTTATTTCTCAAACCAATCATGTAAGTAGCGATAAAGCCAAAATAACTAAGACATGTTTTGTTAGTTAAAAGTAGTAATTTTGGAATATCACTTTTTAAGTTTAATAAGTATCACGGTGAGGCAATGTAATGTAATGTAATGTCATGCTATTACATTGTCAAAATTGTGTTAAGTCTATGTTAAGTGGTAAAACCAATGATGAAGTCAGCTTTATTGCTAGAAGCAAAATTTTATACGTTCCATATGTAAACATTTTACTTGATAGTGACAGGCAAAATTATGTAGCAATATATTTTTATGATCATCATTTGTTATTATTGGATAGGGTTTGACCATACTTGCAGTTATGTTTTACCCAATAACTGCCAAACAATTTTAATAGTTTTCATTGCGTATATCATATTACCTTGCGTTCGGTGTTAAAGAGAGGGTAGAAATACAGATAGAGTTCTGCATGTCACGTTGCGAATTTAAGAAGTGTTAGTTGTTACAAGCGTGACGTAGCACGTAGCAAGGGTTATTAGTTCTTGAAACAGTGGAAAAACTCTCAGCGGCACGTGTGCATTGTGAAATGACGAGTGTTCTTGCGAGACACTCGAGCGCGAGGTTAAAACCTATAACGCCGCGCCAAATGGGTCAGGGGATATATCAGCGAGGGGTAAGCACACGGGCCTTAGTATTTTTGTTTATACACAACAAGTTAGTCTTTGACGGCTATCTCACCTAGTGGAGGTAAACCACGCTCCTAATTGGTTTCTACGCGACATCGTGTCACCCCACACCAGACTAGACTCGGGCCGGCGCGCGCGCTGTTCCACGGAAGTCGTCAATTATTATTCAGTATAAAAATGCCGACCTCCGTGGCGCAGCGCGCGCTCTGTCGCATTATAAAGTTAGAGGTCCTGGATTCGATTCCCGGCTTGATTCTTGGTCGACGTCGCCAAACGATTTAGCGTTCCGGCATGATGTCGCGTAAAACCAATCAGGAGTATGGGTCTACCATACCCTAAAGAAGTTAGCCCGCTACCATCTTACACTGCATCATAACTGGGTGAGATTGCCGTCAAGCCTGACTTGTAGTTTATTTTAAAAAAATAAGTAGATGATTTAATGTTACGAGTAGGAGACGAACTTGAATAGGACCTCTAATTTAAAAATAAGACGACGTCAAAAAAGAAAAAGAATATTGCATGTTCTTCATAAAGTATCTAGTCGACAAGTAGGTTGGACATCGGTTATACTACGCCATATGGGTCAGTTGGGAAACCAGTATACGCTATACGGTTAGCGGACTTTATTTGGATTATAACGGCCTGTGTGTAACAACTTATCAGAAGATGACTTCTAGTAGTGTTCTTACATTAGCCGACCCTATATTCTAACCCATATAATCGGCTGTAAGTATATTTGAAATAATATAAATCCTTTCAGTAGTTTTTACTTGTTACGGAGAGACAAACATCTTTAATAAAAATCTGTTTAGGGTAAATTTTCTAAATATATTATATATATATTCATTGTACAATTACACATATATTCAGTGTACAAGAATCGTACAGTTTTATTGTCTATTCGTAAAACTCGCAGAAGCACAAATACAGGAGTATATGTATAATCTCGTTTTCCTTTTATTTACTTCCTGTCAAAAAGGAGATCGCTGCAAGCGATAAGACCGCCTTTTTGTATTATTATAATTTTTTTTTAATTATTTTCTTTTTATATTAATATTAACATGTCGCTGTATTTTTAAGCTGTGTATCTTAAAGCCTAGGGATTCGAGCGTCCTCCTCTCAATCAGAGGTCCGGGGTTCGATCCCAGCAAGCACCTCAAACCTTTCGGAGTTAAGTGTGAGTTTTAAAGCAATTAAAATATCACTTGCTTTACCGGTGAAAGAAAACTGCATGCCTATGAGTTCTCCAAATTGTTCTTAAAGGCGTGTGAAGTCTGCCAATCCGCACATGGCCAGCGTGGTGGACTATGGCCAAACCCTTCTCATATTGAGAGCAGACCCGTGCTCTGTAGTGAGCCGGCAATGGGTTGAACATGATGATTAATATACGCAATAAAGAATTTATTTATCTATCTATAATCTAATAAGAACAACAACAGTAAGTATCCAGCTTCTTTCATTACTTGCTTCACTACCACTGGGCAGTTCTTGTTCAAATACTTTGTATGTATAAGTAGCTACACCTTTAGAACGACAGCTAACTTCGAGTAAAACGTTCGAATAAATAATTAGAATGGTAAACAACATTATTTCCCATCTGAATAGAATGTGGAACAAAGCAAGGAAAACGTGCCACCATCGCGACAAATAGACAAATATGGAACTTGTTCATACATATATTCCGCATTCTACCATACAACATACTAGCGAACCCGCTTCGCTGATCTTTATTAGAGTAGACATTAGCTGGAAGTGCTTTGGTTTGACTTCTTGGCTTAGAGGAAGTATAAGGTTACAATGTTTTTTTTTGTGCTTTAGTTTTAAGTTGGCGAGTGTAATTATCACCGTGATGGTTCACGCATAGAAATAATGAAAAATGTCATATATATATATATATATATATATATATATATATATATATATATATATATGAACGATTCACTGATGCCTGTAATAGGTTTAAATGAAAAAAGCTATTTTATATTTGATTTCATTTAAGGGCTAACTTTTAGTTTAACGTAAAAAATCGGCTTTTTTCGGTATTCAATGGGTTTTTTTACATTTATGGTAATAAATGTTGGTTTGGTTATATGTTCCTCTTCCTAAACTTTAACAGCGGTATTGATAAGCAATTTTAAAGCTGTTAATAACAACGAACGAGTATATCCACCACGATGAACCTGAATCCTACAATCTGAACCGCAGAGCACATGTGTTGTTCCAGAGAAAATAATGATAGAGATCATATTATAGTACAATTAATTTAATATTTGTATTACCAATATAAACTGTCAATTAAGACAAACGAGTGCTCATTTTAAAGAAGAGACAACTTCGGTTTTCGAACATAAGTGAAGGAGAAAAAGAGCGGGAACTAGCGGCGGCGTTTTTGGAAGGACGTGGTACAAGCGCGGTTTATTTTTGACAAATTGATAGTTATTTAAGTTAATTTCAGTAATCCATAGCTGTAATAAATGTGTGCATAATAAAGTTATAAAAAAAAAAATATAAAAAAGGAGACGAATTTGTTAAAATTTCACACAATCGTTAACAATTTTTTTTTTATTCGAATTGACAATTACAGATAACCATAATAGTTACTACTGCGTCAGGGGGGGTTTTTGGCGAGCATGAACCTCAGCCTGAGAGTGGAGCACCTGGGCTCGACGACTTCTGAGGGAACGTCCCCCTAAGGGCGTCTCCTGTGAGACTCGGACCTCGACTTAGGGTGACGTTGGTATGGTGGGTTTGTTGGACTGGTGTGTCAGTCTGAGCGCCCCCGTGCCCGTGGATAGAGTCCACCACGTACGGATGACGTCAGATAGCGGGGACCTCGTCTTAGCCGGCGAAGACGCTGTGTTGGTCGTTAACAATAATAAACATCATTAAGTCGCTAATGACGTTTATTATTTTCTCTGGAACGCGTTGGCAGCTGACTTTATGTCACGTCGTCAATAGGTTAGCTTATTCCTGGGCGAAAAATAGCTGAGCAATCTTTTCTTTTCCCCGTCCGCATTTCGACTGCAGTGGAGTTAATAAAAGAAAAGATACAATAGGCGCCTTCGAGAGTATGCGGAAACGAGGCACGCTCGACTATGATAATATGCCACGAGAAATGTTTGTGCCGCACAAATCATTTGACGTAGTAAATACCCAGTTTAAAGTTAAAAATCCGCGCTGAACCGATCCGATTGCAATTTGTTTGACTATAAGTTTGACGGCCTCCGTGGCGCAGTGCGTGCGCTGTCGCATTATAAAGTTAGAGGTCCTGGGTTCGATTCTATCGATCTATCAAAAAGTTCATAGTTTTTAGAAAACAAAAGCTCATAGAAAAATCATATTACGATATTTAGGATTATATAAACGAAAAAGCTTGGGTATGAATAACTTAATAATAACTCTATCTACATAGGTACTATAATTTATTATTGATTATGTGAGATGGTGATAATGAAAAAAAACCCGGCTAAGTTTGTTGTGAGCTTCTTCTTAGACCGGGGCGCGTTTGGAACCCTCATAGCTTTAGTTTTAAGTTTGCGAATGTAGTTATCACCATCAAATCACTGCTATGTAAATTATTGACGCGTCAAAAGTGCCTTGTAAGATTATTTGAATTTGAAATTTGATTCCCGGTTCGAGTCTGGTCTGGTGGGAAGCTGGTCTGGTCTGGTCAGCCATGGCTAGTTACCACGCTACCGACAAAGACGTGGCGCCTAGCGATTGAGCGTTCCGGCACGATGTCGCGTAGAAACCAATTAGTAGCGTGGGTTTACTATACTCCTAACAGGCTAGCCCGCTACCATCCTAGACAGCATCATCACTTACCACCAGATGAGATTGCCGTCAAGGACTAACTTGTAGTGTATAAATAAAAAAAAGTTAGCCTTTGATCTCACCTGATGCTAAGTGATGATAGACTAAGGTGGATCTTAAGTTCCATTAGTTTTTAGAAATGATCCATTTTTCTTTATTTCCCCTGTGTTCGTACATTATCTAAGTCGGTGTAACTGTTGCAAACATTTTTTTTTATATTACAACTTTGCCCTTGACGGCATTCACTCCAGGTGATGATGCAGTCTAAGATGGTAGTGGGTTAACCTGTTAGATGTACGGCAAACCCTACTCCTAATTGGTTTCTACGCGACATCGTGCCGAAACGCTGAATCGCCAAGTCTTTGTTGTCGGGTTGGAACTAGCCACGGTGTGCCACCACCAGACCAGCCTCGAGCCCAAAATCCAACCCAAGAGCTACGGAGGTCGTCAAGTAAATAAAAAAGATGCCATCACTGAAGAAAAAAAGTGCGCGGGGGCTTAGGCACCTGGGATGCAGGAGGCTGCACTGGGTTTTAATGGGTATTGTGGTTCGCCGCTTTGACGGCTGGTCTTGAGTCCCACATACCCGCCTGGAGTTTTGTTCCGGGCGACATGCGTAAATCTATATATATAAAAGCGAAAGGTCACTTACATACCGATTAAACACGAGATCTCAAAAACTATTGTACGTATAAAGGTATAATTTTGCAAGTAGGTAGTTGATAGTTAAGAGATGTCAGCTAAGAAAGGATATTTGGAAATTCCACCCCTAAGAGGGTAAAAGGGGGGTTGGAAGTGTGTATGAATTTTCTTTGTTTTTAGAGTTAGAGACACAAAAATTTGCATTAAGATTAATAATAGATAATAAATAAAAAACATGTACATCAAATTTTTTTTAAATATTACCTGTTAAGGGTGGTTAAAAAGGGTATGATAGTTTTAGCTTATTTTTTTATTATGAAGTCTACAAGCTTGAAATTTTGAAAATAGGTTTCTTTTCGGGCGTAAGTATAAGGTTAGAATTTTTTTCATCCAAATCTACCCCGAAGAGGGTAAAAGAGGGGTTTGAAATTTGTATGAAAGCCCTATGTTTTTTAATTTAGAAACACGAAAATTGACAAGCGCAATTTGGCATTTGCCTGTAGCTTACTTTCTGAAGCAGGGCATTGGCCGCACGGGTAACCTCAATCTCAAGGGAAATCAGCAATTCTACGCAGACGAAGTCGCGGGCAACAGCTAGTGCATAATACATATGCATAATGCATTTCCCAGCGGGAGAAAAAAAAGGTTTGTCTACTATTTGGATTTTGCAAGTTGATCACGATATCGAGCGTACAAACCGCACGCTAAGAGTACCTGGTGCGGTTATGATAGTAAACATGAAGTACGTACCACTGGTTACTAATATGGCTGCGTTCAATAGACATCTTGCACGTTATGCTTATTCATGAGGTCGGGTAAATTTCCGCCGCCAGCGCGTGTAACCAATTGTCCACACAATACATGTAGAGTGGATAATGGAAGATGAAATTACATGTAGCTCAACTATTCATACTGACGTTTGCCATTTTTTTTTATGTTACATCGCGGGCAAACGAGCAGCCGGCTCATCTGATGGTAAGTGACTACCGTCGCCAATGTAACGTCTGTAGCGCCGAAAGAGCTACCGATGCGTTGCCGGCTGAACCCATTCCTTCTATTCGGTTTCTTCTTGACATCATACAAGCATTCTAAATCGCTTGGCGATAATTCTATGGGTGGTAACGAGCCTCGGCTGAAGCCTCTTCTTTCAAAGTTTCTTTTGTTTTTGCTTTCAAAGCCACTAAATTTTCCAAAGGCAATCTTTTTTCTGTCCTCTACAAGTTAGCTATAGACAGAAATCTCACATGATGTAAGTAATCATGCAGTCTAGGATGGTAGCGGGCTAACTTGTTAAGGGTACGGTAGAACCATACTCCTAATTGGTTTCTGCGCGACATCGCTTGGCCACTAGCACTAGTAGTGCCACGGCCGCAGCCTCTCACTAGACCAGACTCGAACCGGGAGTCGAACCCAGGAACCCCAACTTTATAATGACCAGGGAGCGCGCTGCGCCACGGAGGTCGTCAAAAAACTACAAGAAGCTGTGATAGCCTAGTTGGTTAGGGCGTCAGCCTCCTAATCAGAGGTCGGCGTTTCGAATCACGCAACTCTAACTTTTGTGAGTTACGTGCGTTTTTAAGTAATTAAAATATCACTTGCTTCAACGGCGAAGGAAAACATTGTGAGGAAAGGCGTGTGAAGTCTGCCAATCCGCACATGGCCAGCAAATTCAAATTCAAAATAATCTTTATTCAAATAGTCCTTAAAAAGGCACTTTTGACGCGTCAATAATTTACACAGTAGTTATTTCATGGTGATAACTATATTCGTAAACTTAAAACTAAAGCTATGAGGGTTCCAAACGCGCCCCGGTCTAAGAAGAAGCCCACAACAAACTTAGCCGGGGTTTTTCTTTTTTTTCGTTATCACCATCTCACATAATGAATAAAATTAATAATAAACCATAGTACCTATGGAGATAGAGCAATTTATACCCAAGCTTTTTTATCGTTTATCCTTATATCGTAATATGATTTTTCTACAAGCTTTCGTTTTATAAAAACTTTGAACTTATTGATAGACATCTCCAAGATATCAATAGGTAATTTATTATAGAATAAAATACAATTTCCTTTGAATGAATTACTAATTTTGTGCAGCCTACTAAACGGTACTACAAGTTTACTTTTACTTCTGATGTTCAGTGAGTTACAGTCCATTTTTTTCTTGAATTTATCAATATTTTTATGATCATACATTAAATTTTCATATATATATTGGCTATGCGTGGTGCCGTGGTGGTGGTGGTCGCTCAGCGTGGTGGCCAAACCCTTCTCATATTGAGAGGAGACCCGTGCTCTGTAGTGAACCGATATTGGGTTGATCATGATGTTGATGATGATACTATTTTACCTCGCAAGTTGTCCGAAGACGTATCAAAGCGCGGAACCCGGACCACACCTCGCACACGTCCATTTTCCTACTAGCTACTATGTATATATATCTCACTAAGCACCATCATAATTTGATACCTTAATTTTTTTTTTAGTTGATAACTCTAAATTTTATTATAACATACCTCGCAAGTTGTGAATGTGAATTATAATTGTATCTAAGCAAGCAATTAACGATAGCCTTCACGGTGTTTCAATGGAGTAGTAGTCGTTACACGATACTGCAGGGCCTTTACCGCGTCCTACATAATCGCCGGTGGAAATACAAACAAAGGTGTTTGACCGTTCCAATTTTTGCACAGGTTCGCGTATAACTGCGATTTCACTTGATAGTATAATATGCAGACACTTGGGTAGATACATTTCCATCAGTGGCGTTAACTTTTCTGACCACGATATTGTATAGTTAATCTATAATATGGGTATTTAGGGTAATTAGTGCTTTTTCCTCTCAATAAGAGAAGAGTTTGGCCATAGCATACGCCGGATTGTGTGGATTGGCAGACTTCACACGCCTTTAACAACATTATGTACTCTCAGGCGTGCAGGTTTTCTCACGATGTTTTCCTTCACCGTTGAAGCAAGTAATATTTTAATTGTTTAAAACGCTCATAACTCCACAGGTTCCAGGTGCGTGCCCATGTTCGAACCCCCAGCCATCAGGCCATCACAGCTTAATCTATCTCTATTTCCATAGGTACTATAATTTATTATCGATTATGTGAGATGGTGATAACCAAAAAAAAACCCGACTAAGTTTGTTGTGGGCTTCTTCTTAGACCTGGGCGCGATTTGAATCCTCTTAGCTTTAGTTTTAAGTTGGCGAGTGTAATTATCACCATGACTTGACGAATAGAATTGCAGTAAGCCTCCAGTTCTTTAGAAATGACTCGGTTCATCGACCAATTTTTTTTCCCAGCTAATTTGGATCGTGCAATCAGTCAAATTTGTATAAAACTGACCATGAGCAGATGGGTTTAAAGTTAGATATTAGTTAGATTCGTCGACCAATTAATAATTATTTGTTTACTAAACCAAATACCTATTTAAACGTTACCGTCTAAAGCGGTGATAGCCTAGTGGTTAGGGCGTCAGGTGATAGCCTAGTGGTTAGGGTTAGGGGTCCTAATCAGAGGTCGGCGGTTCGAATCCGGGCACGCACCTCTAACTTTTCGGAGTTATGTGCGTTTTTAAAAAATTTAAATATCACTTGTTTCAACTGTGGAGGAAAACATCGTGAGGAAACCTGCACGCCTGAGAGTTCTCGATAATGTTCTCAAAGGCGTGTGAAGTCTGCCAATCCGCACATGGCCAGCGTGGTGGACAATGGCCAAACCCTTCTCATATTGAGAGGAGACCCGTGCTCTGTAGTGAGCCGGTAATGGGTTGATCATGATGATGATGAAGTTTGTTGTGGGCTTCTTCTTAGACCTGGGCGCGCTTTGAATCCTCTTAGCTTTAGTTTTAGGTTGGCGAGTGTAATTATCACCATCACTTGACGAATAGAATTGCTGTAAGCCTCCAGTTCTTTATAAATGACTCGGTTCATCGACCAATTTCTTTTCCCAGCTAATTAGGATCGTGCAATCAGTCAAATTTGTATAAAACTGACTATGAGCAGATGGGTTTAAAGTTAGATATCAGTTAGATTCGTCGACCAATTAATTATTATTTGTTACTAAACCAAATACTTATTTAAACGTTACCGTCTAAACGAAACCTTAAGCAAGCGAGTGTGACAGGCTGGCTGGTGGGTTTTTTGCTCGTGTAAATTTTCATTTCTTTCGGTCACTCGGCGTTCGTGCAGCTGAACGTCCGAATGGCGTATTGTCGGCCGTCACGCGACCGGCGGCGTCGCGTAATTAAGCCGACACTCGAACAATTGCCGGCCGTAGTAGGGTGATGTAATAATAATTATGGGGTTAGGGAACTCCCGCATAAAGTTTGCACAACTAAAACACACATGCACACATGCCTTATTTAAAACTAGTGGTTCGCATTCAACTAAAAGAAGAAAAAACTAAGACGTTCGTATGTCGTCACTATGAGTATAATTTTTCTACATTTTAATCGTAACGACATATCGATATCGATTTATATTGTAGGTACCCACATGAAAGGAAGGAATTGCAAATAATATTCATACATTTATTACATTGCAGATTTTTTTAATATGAACACAGTAGTTTCACTAAATAATTTTTAGATTCAAAAGTTTTGAACACTATGAAAACTACATAATATCAAAAGAGTTCCAGTAAATAAAACTAATAGTTTACTATTTGAGCGCAAAGACATTGATATTATTTCTATGAAACTAATATTTTAAACTAGATTCAGTAACTAAACGCAAATATTGCATTACAAAACGTAACTCTACAAGTCTATGAACACAACATTCTTGGGTAAGTTTAGTCTATAATGCAATAAGTGGAATTACTTAAATTCTTCATATAAAATTTCCGAACGTAGCTATACAAATATCAAAACCACTTCAATAATATAACTGTGTAAAGCCATAAGAAGTGGAAAAAAAGAAAAATGTTTAAGTACCTAATGCTTTATTATGCGGATTGGCAGACTTCACTCGCCTTTGAGAATTTAACTGAGAACTCTCAAGCAGGTTTCCTCACGATGTTTTGCTTCACCGTTGAAGCGAGTGATATTTTAATTGCTTAAAAAAAAAGTTCATCAATTGAATTCAAATATTGAATTCCCAAACGTAACTACACAACTATGAAAACACAATCGTTGTTGCAACAGCAACTGATTTCAGATATGACATTTCGAGTTTCGTTCAGAAACGAATTCTTAATATTGCATTCTAGAACGTAACAACGCCGCCATGAACATAAAGATGAATATCATTGAAATGGTAGAGTAGGAAACCTTTCCATTGTTTCGCTGCTCACTTTCGCTTTTATCTCGTTTGAGATGTTAAAAAGCAATTGCGGAGTATCTCAAAGGTAAAAGGTGAGGGTAACGGCAAACGCTCTGTGCCTTTAATTAAGCCGGCGCCGGTCGCCTTTCGAACAATCGTGGGGGAACAGAGTGGTGCAATAGTGCATTTAGTTAGGGCGGAATAGACGGCTCTTAGAAGCTGTGATAGACTAGTGGTTAGAACGTCCGCCTCCTTATCTGAGGTCGGTGGTTTTATGTAACTTTTCGGAGTTATGTGCGTTTTTTAGAAATTTAAATATCACGATGAAGGAAAACAGGAGGAAAACTGCATGCCTGAGAATTCACCACAATGTGCACGAAGTCTGCCAATCCGCACATGGCCAGCGTGGTGGACTATGGCCAAACCCTTTTCATATTGAGAGGAGCGCCGTGCTCTGTAGTGAGTCGGTAATGGGTTGATTATGATGCTGAGACGGCTCTTGTGAATTATTTCTAGTGGCTACAAATGATCAGCAGTAAGTACCCGAGGAAGAGTTTAAACTCTATAAGAGCTTGAGAGCGGTTATAACACGTACTATGTAAATGTCCTTTCTGGACCCTCAACGATTGAGGTTTATTATTATCAGGATAGTAAATGATGATGCAGTAGAGAACACAAGTAATTTTAGGAAATTCAGACAAGAACTGGATATGGCTTGGTAGAAAACATCACGTTCTCCGATTGGAGAACCGTTTGGCGACCTCCGTGGCATAGTGCGTGCGCTGTCGCATTATAAAGTTGGAGATCCAGTCTGGTCTGGTGAGAGGCTTCGGCCGTGGCTAGTTACCAGCAACCGACAAAGAAGTGTCGCCAAGCAATTTAGCGTTCCGGCACGGTGTCGCGTAGAAACCAATAGTATTGTGGGTTTACCATATCCTAAAAGGTTAGCCTGCTACCATCATAGACTGCATCATCACCAGGTGAGATAGCCGTCAAGGGCTAACTTGTAGAGTATAAAATAAATCCAAGTATGGTTTTGGACCATGACAATTGTAGTCGATAGATAACCATCAACTAGTAATTCAATAAGGAAGCAGTCATAGCTGTTATAGCGTTAAAACTTCTAATAATTGCAATAGTAGGGCAGAGATCAAAACCCCGGTTAATATTTTGAAAGGCTTTTCAGAGTCAAGTTACAAGGAGCTCAGAATACTCAAGGAGTTTATCTAGGCTTCTTTTTACGGCAGAACTTTTTCAGTAACGGAGAAATACGATTCCGGTAGGAGTACTCGACAGATATTCTACCGGACGAAATCGCTTATAACTAATAATTAAGTACTTAGTACTAACACACTAGGAGATACCGATATACGAAAATCTTTATCATCAAACTGTGGCCCAGTATGATTACACAGGAAGCGAATCAGGAGGTCGTTGTACGAGTGTTGAGACTAGAGATGATTTAATACCCAATTAACGTCTCCCACGCATTCTATTAGCGAGGATAACTATTCAGAATTCTGTAATATGAATCACTTAGAATAAAGTATTCCATTCATAAAGGTGAAAGTGTACGATGATTAACTAGGTGTAGATAGTGCTGGAACAAAACTAGAGCAGGTTTCTTTTAGATTTCCAAGATCTCTTCACCGGATAATCACCACAGCAGCTAGTAACCCCTCTACACGTGACAAACAACAGACAAAGATGTGTCGCCAAGCGATTTGGCGTTTCGGCATGATGTCGCGTAGAACCCAATTAGGAGCGAGGGTTTACCATACTCCTAACAGGTTAGCCCGCTACCATCTTAGACTGCATCTTCATTTACCATCAGGTGAGATTGCCGTCAAGGGCTAACTTGTAGTAGAAAAAAAAAAAAGAACCCAGGACCTCCAACTTTATAATGCGACAGCGCGCGCACTACGCCACGGAGGTTGTCAAAATAATGAATATACAAGCTCTGTATCCATCAAGCTTCGTTACGAGATCAGTTCTAAGCCATGAGGCAGTTCAAAGGTGTAATGCCCATGAATTCTATGCCCTACTGAGGAAAGCATCTCGGTTTAGAAACCTGCTTAAAACCAGTTTTTTTATTATAACATTACAAGTTAGCCCTTGACGGCTATCTGACCTGGTGGCAAGTTATAATGTAGTTTAGGATGGTAGCGGGCTTACCTGTTAGGAGTATGGACAACCAAGCTCCTAATTGGTTTCTATGCTACATCGTGCCGAAACGCTAAATCGCTTGGCGACTGGTCTTTGTTGGTAGGGTGGTAACTAGCCGTGGCCGAAGCCTCCCACCAGACCAGAATCAAGTGGGGAATCGAACCCAGGACCTCCAACTGTATAATGCGACAGCGCATGCACTGTGCCACGGAGGCCATCAAAGCTCAGCTTGAAGCAATACAAGGACATATACAAACAAAGGAAAGAAGAGAATACTGGGAGGAACTATTCTCCGTGCAACAGACGAAACCGCCTAGGTTCGGAAATCAGCTCATCGCCACGAAGTACAAAGACGCACTAACCTGTCCGTATGCGAGCACCGTGGCATTATATCCGTCGAGAGCTGCTTCCACGAGCTTCCTGACGCAGGTGTCGTAGACATCCTGCTGGTCGGCGGTCGGCTCGAAGGCGTAGTCGAAGGTGAACGCGCGTTCGGAGCCGAGCGCAATGCCTCCGTCACCGGCCGAACCACCTGCGCGCGCGCATACGCCGCAGCCGTCGACCACTTCCGCTGGCGTTTGTGGGCGGATTCTGTAAGAGAATATTACACGTTTTAATTAAGAGTTATGGTTCCTGTTTAAAGCGTTCAGCTTTCGAATTAAAACATAAATCTTTTTTTAACAAAAAGTAACCCAAATAGTGGTTTTTTTTTGTACTGTAGCAAGTTGTACTTTGTATCCTTTCATTGTTTATTTACTATTATTCAAAGCCACCAAAAGAATGACGATTCGTCAGATTCGCTGGCTGATAAAACATTATGAATGATTGTTGGAATTTTTCCGTATATGTAACGAAATAGTTCGTTTGAGATACTTGCGATACTGTCATTTTTACTCGTCCCGAATCTGTCATGTGCACATGTGACATATTTTCCGACCTTTTAACTATTATGACCTTTTGACTATTATGAGAAAATATTTAATAATAAAGCTGTGATAGTCTAGTGGTTAGGACGTCCGACTCTTAAACGGGCGTCGGGGGTTTTAACCCAGGCACACACCTATAACTTTTCGGAGTTATGTGCGTTTTTAAGCTATTAAAGTGCAATACCTACATTTAAGGAAAACAAATTCCCAGGGTAACACCTTAGCCAAAATAAATGCTCTTTTGGATTACAAAGACCTGAAAATCCTTCATGAATAGGTTTTACCATTCGAAAAAAATTTGAAAAGCATACAGACAAATAGATTATCAGAAATAATATACAGACACAAACACAAAAACTTAAAAAACTCTTGTTGTTGTTGAATATAGGGTGATATAATTTTTTTGCATGGAGCAAGGTCAGCGTGGTGGATTATGGCCAAACCCTTCTCATACTGAGAGGAGATCCGTACTCTGTATTGAGCCGGCAATGGGTTGATCATGATGATGATGATGATGATGATTTAATAATATAATTAGTCCGCTCTCGTAACTCACGTTTTTCTTTCACTTTTCAAGAAAGGCCCTCTTACCCATTACTTAGTCAAATAGGCAGACTATTCGACTAATAGGTATCGACGTCTCTTTAATTGTTCTTTATTCTTAATATCTATATATATAAAAGCGAAAGGTCACTTACATACTTACATACATACTGATTAAACACGAGATCTCAAAAAGTATTGCACGTATAAAGCTATAATTTAGCAAGTAGGTAGTTGGTAGTTAAGAGATGTCAGCTAAGAACGGATATTTGGAAATTCCAACCCTAAGGGGGTAAGAGGGGTTGGAAGTTTGTATGAAATTTCTTTGTTTTTAGAGTTAGAGACACAAAAATTTGTATTAAGATTAATAATAATAAATAAAAAACATGTGCATCAAATTTTTTTTAAATATTACCCGTTAAGGGTGGTAAAATAGGGGATGATAGTTTTTGCTTATTTTTTTATTATAAAGTCTTCAAGCGTGAAATTTTGAAAATAGGTTTCTTTTAGGGCTTAAGTATAAGGTTAGAATTTTTTTTCATCCAAATCTACCCCGAAGGGGGTAAAATAGGGGTTTGAAGTTTGTATGAAAGTCCTATGTTTTTTAATTTAGAAACACGAAAATCGGCAATTTGACATTTGCCTGTAGCTTATTTTCTGAAGCAGAGCAATCACGGGAAATCAGCAATTCTACGCAGACGAAGTCGCGGGCAATAGCTAGTATATATATAAGATACTAATAATTTGAAAAAAAAAAATATATATATATAGGACCCTGCGTAATGCGTGGGCAAATATAATCACTACCAAGGTTACTTCAAGTCGGTTTAATATTCAAGATAGAATTCAATTATAAATTTAAATAAATGTAAGTAGAATATAGGCAGTCGAGATCGCAATATGCGATGCATATGTTACGGGTGTTCAGATGTGTAATTGCTATTAGTGCGGAGTTTTGATAGCCTCATAGATAAACAAAGGCGTGTCTTACCGAATGCAAATATCACTTCTTACGCAACGGCATTTAACAATGCGACCAGTTAGCGTGGTTTTGATCTCACGGTGCTGGTGGCTATTCTTTAAATAAAAAAAAAACACCTACGAGCAACACGCAACGATTGTGAAAGACCGTATTTTCTTATATCTTTACTTTTAAATTATAAGTTTACGGATTGCTGCGACGTAGATTAAAGTTTTTAAATAATACCGTGAGAAAAAAAGGTACGTTGAATAAAATTGACGACCACAATGCCGCAGCGCGTGCGCTGCCACATTATAAGGTTCGAGGTCCCGGGTTCGATTCCCGGCTCGAGTCTGATCTGATGGGAGGCTTAGGCATTAGCTAGTTATTAACCTATGGATATGGATTCTACATCGGTATATAGCTTCCCCCATTCAAAACCTTCAAAATATATTCAATGTACGGGCATCGTCCAATAACATTTTTAATATAAATATATAGATAGATAGTAGCCGGCGAAGACGAGGTCCCCGCTATCTTACGGAGACGTACGGACCGCTTACCGTCCGAGCCCCCCGTTATTCCAAACGTTGCCTAAGCCGAGGTTCGGCCTCACAGGAGGCGCCCTTAGGCAGACGTTCCCTTAGTTTCTTCGAGCCCTAGGGCTCAAAATTTCTTCTGGCACAGCTTTCCGAAGCTCGCCAAACAGCTCGGTTACGCTGTCGCAACCAATAGGGTTTGCACAACTAATAGTCAGTCAAAAAAAAAAAAAAATCGGTCTACGTTGCTTACGTGAAAGTTATCAAAAATTAACGTTTCGAAATCAAACTCGAATGTAGTTCTGACGAGACTAGTGTAGTTGAAGCGCACAAATGAATAAATTACAAGCTTGCATCTACTAGAAAGCCAGCCAACTTTATTATGTTTACTTTTGCTTTTTTTGTAAGCAGCACCCGCTTATACGGGCAAAAGTAAAAGTAGTTAATGCTAATTATAAATCCAGTAATACAATTCTTTTACCCAAGCTTATTAATTTTGTAGATAAAATAAATCAAGTTTTCGAAGATCTCTTGGAAGACGTTAGAAATACCGGATAGGACTCTGCTAACGTTTCGAAATGGGTACCTAATATGATTATAATCGATTTTTTAACAAAAGCAAGAATCATCTAAATAAAACTAATTTCATAGTTATTTGGTAAAATTTTAAGAAGTTATTATGTAGACATAACTACTATAGTTGCACATATGGTGTCGTGAAGCTTTTTGTAGATATCGATATGTTCTTTATTATTGTAGAACATTTCTTTGTTCTATCATCAATAGTTTCTGCAGCGCATGCGATGAAAGAGACTTTATTTATTATTTTTTTAAACCTTGGGTTACAATATTGAAGATTATCTTGGGATCACTAATTTATTTTGTGATAATTATAGCCCTTCACTCAGGTATACGTCACGTCACTCAGGGATAATGTAGAATTCTAATAGTAAATGACTTTAAGAAATTAGTCCAGTAGTTTTGAGTTTATTCAACATACAAAAATACAAATCTTTCCTTTTTATATACATATATGGTTAATGTTTAAATTGTGCTAACTACTTTCTATTTATTTCTCTAATTCCTAATCCTAAATCCTAGGTTGCCAGGCAGGGCTAGCTACTAAGCGATAAGGCCGCCTTTGGTATCCTGCTTCTTTTTGTTTCTTATGTTATTAATTCCTTATTTTGTGGTGTACAAATAAAGAATAAATATATGTATATATATAATAGTGCGATAATAATTAACCTTCCACTGCCTTACAGAGACTAGTGCGGACGAGCTCTTGAATCGACCCCTTCATAAACTCGTAGTCTATAATTAAACGTTCCGTCCAGTGTGAGTATAGCGGCCGCCGGCCAGTCTGGTAATCGACGGCGACCGCGCGTAATCAATTTATTTTTACTACAAACTTGCGGTTCAATGGCGTTTCGTAATGTTGTCACAGTATTTATTACTAACAACGGGAAAAGTGTGCCAAAAAAATATCAACAGATTAAAAATGAAATGAAATGTATATATTTTTTTATTTACACTACATGTTAGCCCTTCACGGCTATCTCACCAGGTGTTAAGCTACCATCTTAG
The DNA here is from genome assembly GCA_928268935.1 of Lasiommata megera. Taxonomy (NCBI): domain Eukaryota; kingdom Metazoa; phylum Arthropoda; class Insecta; order Lepidoptera; family Nymphalidae; genus Lasiommata; species Lasiommata megera. The sequence goes on along the minus strand of OV743308.1, from coordinate 17,323,909 downwards.
ACAGCATCATCACTTATGATGATGCTGTCTAAGATGGTAGCGGGCTAACCTGTTAGGAGTACGGTAAACCTACTCCTCCTAATTGGTTTCTACGCGACATCGTGCCGGAACGCTAAATCACTTGGCGATACGTCTTTGTCGGTACTACTATATCATCATCATCATCATGAACAACCCATTACCGGCTCAGTACAGAGCACGGGTATCCTCTCAATATGAGAAGGGTTTGGCCATAGTCCACCACGCTGGCCATTTGAGGATTGGCAGACTTCACACGCCTTTGAGAACATTATGGAGAACTCTCAGGCGTGCAGGTTTCCTCACGATGTTTTCCTTCACCGTTGAAGCAAGTGATATTTTAATTGCTTAAAAACGCACATAACTCCGAAAAGTTATAGGTGCGTGCCCGGGTTCGACTCGACCTCCGACCTCTGATTATGAGGCTGACTTCCTAACCACTAGGCTGTCACAGCTTCATCTCGATAATACCGTATGTAAAATAAAAACAAAATAAACATCGAGATTTCGATTTTTAAAACCTTATATTAGAAAAGTGCCCCTAGATAGAAGTACGAGTATAGGGTCTACGAACGCCACTGCATCTGAGTTATCTGAGAACGAAATTGAATACCCGCCACGCAGTCTGGGAAAAGAGGTTGTGGTTGCACGTACGATAACCGCTTTTGTAAGGACGTTGCTATAAATGCCGACGTTTTAAAATGTGTATTCAACGTTTAAGTCCACTACAGAAGTTCCTTTCACTTATAGTGGAGTGAAACTTTGATGCGCTTATAGATTTTACGAAACGTAAATGGATATTTGCGGAGGGCCTAAGTGGGGGGATCCTTCTGGCGGAGAAGTCATAACATCCTTTATTGTCAGATTATACAGAACGATACAACCTACATTTGATCTATTACGAGAAAGTCGTATGTCATCACCATCATGACCAGCCCATTGCCGACTCATTACAGAGCACGGGTCTCAACGGTTTTGCCAAAGTCCATGACGCTGGCCATGTGCGGATTGGCAGACTAAATGGCATGCAGGTTTAATCACGATGTTTTCCTTAACTGTCGGGAGCAAGTGATATTTTTATTGCTTTAAAACGCACATAACTACAATAAAGTTACAGTTGAGAACTCCCAACCTCTGATTAGGAGGCGGTCGTCCTAACCAATAGGCTATCACTGCTTAAAGTAATATTCGTATCTTTAACACACTTAATGTGTGGTGACATAATCTTAGTGAAAAAAGACGTGGTTTAGATCAAAATAGTATAGACTATTCGTACTGCTACGCAATGCGAAATATATGAAACTTCTGGAAATGTGAGCTATAACCATAGGGCCTGATATAGCTTAAGATGCTCACTGAAGCACGAGGTCACGAAGCACCTTTCTCACTCAGCCGAAATCATGGATCCAACTCATGAAGGCACGATCAGTTTTTATTGAGGCAGTTATTAACGTACTTTAAAACGACACAGGTAATCATGTTGGATCAAGAATATATGAGTGTGAGAAAACGTTTACGAAATTTAACCTTAATCATTCTTTTCATTCGATAAGCTTATAAGCTTGTTTAACTTTTTAAAGTTTATTGAGTCAAGGCTGCAATATAATTCGAGTGTACATCTATTGCCTTTTGTCTATGGAATACTAAGATCAGACATCAATCTTCTATGCTTCTATGATTTGTGTCACCTGACTGTCAATCATAGCAATTCGGACTTTGCCTTCTACAGAAGCACGTTTCTTAAGCAATTACATCAGCTGGTTATTTTTGCTTTCCATGATCAACCCATTGCCGGCTCACTATAGAGCACGGGTCTCCTCTCAATATGAGAAGGGTTTGGCCATATTCCACCACGCTGGCCATGTGCGGATTGGCAGACTTCACACGCCTTTGAGAACATTATGGGGAACTCTTAGGCATTCAGGTTTCCTCACGATGTTTTCCTTCACTCCGAAAAGTTTTTTTTGCTTTAATTGAATAGAATATAATAAGCCACCTGTTGAAATAGAATAAAGGGAATGAAGAAACCAGAGATGTCGTAAAAACACAAGGGATACCAATAAATACATACATATAACAAAATTGTCGAAGTGACTTTAGACATAATTTAAAAACTACGTTCTGTTTGATTCCTAAACAACGAATACCGGTCTTAGTATAATGTAAAAGCTAAGACGTAGAGATAATGATAAACTTGAGGGCTGGCCACTGCCGTTATGGTATTATTTTGTAACCACTAAAATTATTGGGTTATTATTTCAAAGCCGAGTATTTTACCGTGAAGTTTCCGTTGATTCACTAGAATCTTTCGGTAAGGAAAGGTAATCGAATGGAGAAGGTTGGTATTTGCCTTAATCAGGGATATGCATTCTCCCTTAATTTGATTTGATTTAACGAAAACTTTGATTATATTTCTCTACTACATGTCAACTTAAGGGCTTTGTCCATGCCCTTAAGTTGCCATACAAACCGTTTTCGTAACAGCACGTAATCTCAACTGGCCCTTCCGAATGTTAATGTACGGATGCGACTGACATAAACGGTCACATGTTCTGTTTACCAAACGTGGTCCTTCGAAAATACATTTGACTGCGCGGGTTCAATAACCCGGCCTAATTAAAAGTTTATAATTAAAACTTTTGTGGATTACGTAAGATGTGCATTGTTTTTTTTAAGCCACTATAGTCTTGGTTTTGTGTGGCTGTGTATGTCTTAGTAAATAACACTTATACTTATTAATAATACTGTTTAAAAAAAACAGAAAGGGCTTCTTTTCGAGCACTTTAAAAAGTCAAGTCTGTCAGTTGCAATGACTAAATCATCGGTTTTTGTGTGGCTGTGTATGTTTTAAATAAATAACAATTAAACTTATTAATAATACTGAGTTTAAAAAAAAACAGAAAGGGCTTGTTTTTGAGCCCTTTAAAACGTCAAGTCTGTCAGTTGCAATGACAAAATCATCGGTTAAAAAGGCAGATTCTAGCGACATTTTTTGATATTTTGTTTTTGCAGTGAACACGTCTTAAGCGCAATTGAAAGCAGGCAACTTATGAGTTTTTAATATAGTAAGCTTGTCAATATTTTTATCCAGCTGAGATAAAATAGACTACTATTGGCAGGAAACTTTGATGACTATTTTTGATAACGATCTTTTAAAGGAAGCGTTCGAAATTCCTTTAAGGAGAACAGTAAGTGATTCGCAACTGTAAAATAGTTACACTGTACTGTACTGTATCAATGCAACTTTAACCTTATATTTCGTCAACTGTACTATAGCCTAGTATAGTCGACAAAATATCTTTATACATCCGTAATATCTGAAAATCCCCTTTTGATTTTAGCTCGTCCCATTCAAATTTGTTCGGCTGAAGGAAGATCGTAGACGATAGAGTTCCTACGGAGCCAACAACAGACTATGCAAACGTGGAATTATTCTCTCGTATCGCATCCCGTATCAAATGTTTAAGCGTCAACATGCACTTGGTCCATTATGCAGCTACTTACGCCTATGTCTGTTTGTTTTCAGACTCGGGGGCTATTGTACGCGGACAATGCTTACACAATAACGCACGCGAACAATCGAAGATGGCCGCCGCCCCCGCTCCACGCGATGGTTCAACTCGATTTTTTGCTAGCATAATCTATGCGCGCTAATTGGCAAGTAGGAAGTATGAATTATTTTTTAAATTAACAAGGAATTTGAGCGTGCAAAACGCTATGAAAATGTAAAAGTTCTATAGTAACGATCTAAGAGTATAAATTGGATTGAACGCAAAGACACCAACTTATATTTCTCACCAATCACCAATAATAATATATTTCTCGTGAAATTAATGATAGAGCAAATTTGATGTGGGCTGCTTTGGAACCTTGTAGTTTAGTTTTATATTTATGAATGTCAACGTCCCCGTCGTATTCCTAGACACCCCAACCAAAAAATCTTCGTTCCTAAATTTTCTAAGAGTAACTTAGGCAAATTTTCCCCAATTAATAGAATAATTAGTGTATACAATAACTTGACGAACAATGACATCGATATCTTTCACGACACCCTAACTAGTTTTAAAATATATATATATATATGTAGGATCGGACGGATTTTGACTTGATCCGTCCGACATCGTGTGGGCAATTTGCAGGTATCGTGCAATAAGAACACCTTTTACTCGATTTGTTCAAACACTGAATTTAACTAATATCGTAAAAGCAGAACGATATTAATTAAGATTAAAACCACTAAGAGAAACGTGGGACAGTTCCGTGACAACGTCTCTTTTTCTTCTTCTTTCGTTGACGACTCTGTCGAAGCACGCCAAAACTCATTACGCTTGCTAGCCAGCGCGCTTGCGTTTCATTTAGTGTACGAACTCATTTCCGGCTGCGACACTGCCATCCTGCATGACACACGCCCTCGTGTGTTAATCTGAAATAGATGGTGATAAAAAAAAACACACACACACACCAGCGCTGTTATCGTTCGGCTCATCCTACTTCTAACTAAGTTTATCACGCTTCAGAAATAAAAGTATGGTCTTTAGTTTGCTTATTTTTACTAACAACATTTAGTTGACAAGTTTAACCCCCATCACAAACAATATCTTTACTGCTTACCCTCTAAATTGGAAATCAAATATCAACCAAAACTGAAGATAAAATCTGTCAACAATGTTTCTTTCACTTTAGCTAGGCAAAATTATTACAAAAGCTCCAAAGATTACTGAGTCCATGTACCATTGAGCATTGGTAATCAAAAATAACACAAATCTCAATAAAAAAACCATCAAAATAATTTGATCAAGCACCAGGTTACACATTTGCGGTCCACACATAGCTCTAGCAATCACATTTGCTAAGCCCTTCCCCACGGGAAACCAGAGTCTACCATCGACTCTATGATCTTCGCTACAAGGCAAGATCCGACTGTACTACCCAGAACTACCGCCTACCGCTTACCCACGGACTACTCAAAGAGCAGACACCGATTTCTACTAGGCTACGGCTACAGCATTCTGGTACAGTCTCCGACCCAACAAATCGTGAACCTGTGCATTCAATTAAGAAGATTCTTCTTCATCTATCTCGTCTTTATCTATAATCTCAATAGGTACTTGGCCCTCAGGCATCTTCCTAATTCGATCATGAGCGTACTTGCGCGCTTATTAATCATTGACTTCAGCACATATCGGTCTCCATCTATGACTTCTAAGATTTGAAACGGACCTTTAAATTTAGCATCTAGTTTTGTTTGATTTATGATTGCGTTCTTCATTTTCAATGAAAATGAATTCACTGATGAACTTGCGGCTTCAAGTCGATATTATTGCGTGATAACTTTAGCTAGTTACAGTCGGTTACAAATGTAAACTTCCTACCATGTAGGTACTGCCTAAAATACCTTACTGAATTGACAGCGATGAGCGTTTCCAATTCATATGAGTGGTATCTTGACTCAGCCGGCGTCGTACATTTGCTAAAATAAGCCACTGGCCGACGCTTGCCTGCTACAATTTGAAATAATATTGCTCCATAGCCTTTTGCACTGGCGTCCGTATGAAGTTCAGCCGGATGCAAAGGGTCAAAAATCATAAGCACTGGTTCATTAGTCAATATGTCGATTACCTTTCGTCGCACTTCCTCGCATTTGAGCGTCCATTCGAATATACACTTATCTGAGGTGAACTTATAGATCGGACCCATGAGGTGCGATAAGTTTAGCACGAACTGGCGAAAGTAAGAAGCCAAACCTACAAATTGTATCTGCGTAATAGTTTGGGGTGAAGGTAATGACGATAGAGCTTCTATTTTACGCTTATTAGGATTAACCTCACATGCTTCCACCTCATACCCTAAAAATTCTACTCGCGTCTTGAGGAAAGAAGTCTTTTTCAGGTTCAGCGAGAACCCAGCTTTTGAGAGCTTATCGAGCACAATGTGCAGCTTCTTTATACCTTGGGAAATTGAGTCTGATACAACTAAAATATCATCGACGTATACTACCACGTTTTGATTAGCGAGGTCACCGAGAGCATTAATGATTGCGCGTTGGAAAACACAGATTGCGTTTCGGAGACTAAAGGGCATCCGTCAGATTTTTCCACTAAAATGGCAGGGCTAGCAAAAGGCGAGTTACTAGGCCGAATTATTTTTGCTTGCAATCATTCATTAACCCTATCCCGCATAATTTGACGTTCATCCGGAGACAACCTGTAAGGTCGTCTTTGTACTGTTCGACTGGGGTCTATCAGCCTAATCGCTAACTCTCCAGTATTAAAGTGAGTAGATGAAAAACCGTTAATGAAATATTCAAAATACAGTTCTAAAATATTCATTAACTCACTTAGCCTGTCGGTTGAAATATCAGTGTCCATACGATCAAAATTATTAGAAGACACACCAACATTCGTCGAGTTACACGCGTTTACATTTTTATCTCTCGCCAAAGTAAGTTTCGTTGCAGTCAAACTAACACAAAACCCATTATTTAATATTTCACGGCCAATCAAAATGTCACTACGTAAATAAGAATAAGGAATAAGATTTCAGTCGCGAAGTTATTAATTTTTACCTGATTAGCAAAGTACCGTGCACATTTTGTTTTTACCAATACCAACTAATGAAATCAAATTATTAACTCGTTTGCCTCTCAATTTACACGCAACAGTCTCTTTCACTATTGAGCACTCAGCTCCTGAGTCAAAGTCAAATTTGAAACACTTACCAAAGCACTCCCAATGGGGACTTTACCTCACACAGGTCAACCCGTTTCTCCAACGGGATTGTGACACTGGGTCCGCTGGCTGTGCAGCGGCTGGCGATGTGGCCCTCCACAGACCACAGAGCTACCATTGAGTTGCCGGCGTTGACCAGCACTCGTTGAAGTTGGCACAGGAGTTAATTTCCTTGCTTCGGTCTTCCTCGTACGGCAATCCGCTTGTTTGTGCCCGATCTTACCGAACGCATGGCACTTGATCAGTGACTGCGATGAAAATTTTGGGCGTTCATTATTTTTGTCATCTGTCCGGGTATCCATAGGCCTTTCGCTTCAAGTAGGAAAAAGCCTGAAGCTCTTGTTGCAGCTGGTGACGCGTTGTAATTTCGGTTGTGAAAGCAAGTCGCTGTAGGCGAATATCCAATTTTGCCAACTGAGCAATTTGATCAATTTGATAATTTCTGATACTGCAATTTGCTCAATGCTCGCGTTTTTCCATCGGGTAAGTAATGACGTCACAAGATGACTGGCATATCTGGCAAAGGTCTCATTTTATTTTGGATTTTCGTTACTCAAATTAATCAGGGTAGCCGCAGAGGTTTCCACGTTGATGAATCTAGCCGTAATTAATTTTTTAAATTGCTTCAAAGTCATACCTGGATAGGCTATCTATGCTAACCATGTTGATGCCGAACCTCTTAACGCCTTGCTGATCATCACAATAAACTGGCCGAAATTCACTGCATTCCCGTCCAAACACAAGTCAGCGGTTGCGCACCATAACCGCGCATGACAATCGTGCTTGTCGGGGTTGAATTCCGGTAAAACTATTTTGTTATTGTTACTCGGTTTCTTCAAAATTTGTATCAATTCCCGCATTTGCTGGGTTTGGGATTCAAAAAGTAACTGCCCCTGAGTTTCATTGTTTTCGGTGTGGTTCTTATTTGCACGATGCGATACCACTTCTGATGTAGGATCGGGCGGATTTTGACTTGATCCGTCCGACATCGTGTGGGCAATTTGCAGGTATCGTGCAATAAGAACACCTTTTACTCGATTTGTTCAAACACTGAATTTAACTAATATCGTAAAAGCAGAACGATATTAATTAAGATTAAAACCACTAAGAGAAACGTGGGACAGTTCCGTGACAACGTCTCTTTTTCTTCTTCTTTCGTTGACGACTCTGTCGAAGCACGCCAAAACTCATTACGCTTGCTAGCCAGCGCGCTTGCGTTTCATTTAGTGTACGAACTCATTTCCGGCTGCGACATATATATATATATATATATATATATATATATATATATATATAAATATAAATGCATAGTTCTGTTAATTATTATAATACTAGTATTTATTTTAAGTCTGAATATTTCATATTTAATTAATTTCATTTTTTTTATATTGTTTAACATTTTACTAATAACTGTAATGTACTGTAATGCAAATTTTAACCGGAGCAACTAGAATGCTGTATATACCTGCAATGATAACTGTACTTACTTACGGCTTAGACAAACATTATATTGTAATATTTTTAATGCTAATGCAGTGTATCGATTGGTGTATCATGTGAAATAAATAAAAAGTATTTGCCACCATCACTTATCTGATTAGGAAAAAAACTGTTTGTACGCATCAAAACTGTCTTGTACTTGTATACCGAATATTTTAACTTTTAACAAAAAGTTACTGTCGCAAACCAACTGCTCTCATCGCATCTGCAGCGTTGCAGGTTTTTGTAGAAACGTGCGCGAACTTGGAGCACGTTAAGCTGGGTTCTATTAGGTAGGTTAGAAGCGTGGGTTTCTGGCCGCGGTCGAGTGCACGAGTGTACCCTTGACCCAGCCACAAGACTACACGAAGGAGTATCGCGGGGTTTTAGTGGGTATTCTGGTCGCCAGTCTGGCCGCCGTTAGTCCCACATACCCCGTTGGAAGCGGTGCAGTCTTGCCTGCGTCGCCTCCGGAGGGGATGCGTAAAAGCATTTCCCAGCGTGAAAAAAAAGGAGCGTTGGTTTACCATAGTCCTAAAAGCCCGCTACCATCCTAGACAGCACATCACTTACCACCAGGGCCACCTGAGATTGCCATCATGGGCTCACTTGTAGTGTATAAAAAAAATCGCAAACATTCAAAGATTCCTGAATAGCTCACAAGGATTACAGACGATAGGTTCGCATTTACTTTACGAACATAGCATCCAGGTAGGTATTTATATTAGGAATAAATTGAATTAGATAGATGTAAGGTTAATTTTAAGGTTGTGCATGCTGTGGTCATTTCTTTTCTAGAACTCACTATCTGGTGTTTGTTCTTCTGAAATGTTTTTTGTTGTTTTTATATAGATAGTGACTAGTTTAATGATCCAATAACAAAAAAAAAATCCACTTTACATGATGAGCGTACGAATGCAGTTGCAATAGATTTGTCCAATTGACGCGGATTATAGCATATTAAGTCCAATGTCATTGAACCGACAATCCAACCGTCTCGGCAAAGTGTGATAGTCATGATTTAAAAGGAAGTTTGTGTAAAACTGGGGTTCGACGCTCGCAATTTTAGATTGGCCAACATATTTTCGCTATTGTCTTAAATAGGCAAGTCGAGTTAGTGTAACAAACTCAAATAACAATTACGACAATCACAAACATCGCTTTTGACTCACAAGGTAATACCATAATGCAATAGAAGTCTGAAGGGGGCTTTTCTTTTAATATAAAAACTAGCTTTTACCAGCAAATTCGATCACCCTCACTTTCAAAACTGCCACTGTCCTCAGTGCGTGCGCTGTCGCATTATAAAGTTGGAGGTCCTGGGTTCGATTCCCGGCTCGAGTCTGGCCTGGTGGGAGGCTTCGTCCATGGCTAGTTACCACCCTACCGACAAAGACGTGTCGCCAAGCGATTTAGCGTTCCGGCGCGTTGTTGCGTAGAAACTAATTGGGAGTATGAGTGAAACCAAGAGTATGAGTTTACCATAACAGGTTAGCCCGCTACCATCTTAGACTGCATCATCACTTACCATCAGGTGAGATTGCCGTCAAGGGCTCACTTGTAGTAGATTTAAAAAAAAAGTTCTTAGCCCCTATTTCGCATCCTTAGCGAAGTTGTATGTGTCTCTATATACAAAGTTCCAGCTCGAACCGCCTTTAGTGGTTCGATCTGTGCTTTGCTAGATCATCAATCACCTTTTCCGTTTATTTACACAAATGTGCACAATCATTATTCATCATTATTGTGATTTCGTGATCATGAGTGTGCGAACTTTCATATAAAATTTTCTATATGATTCGCCGCTTTCTGATTTAACACGACATTAATGTGAATCCAGCCTAAAAGTGATTGTGCAGTAGTCCAATTAGAATGCCTCCATTTTCATCTATCCATTAGTAGTGTAATATTATTATTAGTAAGTGTAGTATTTTTAAAGTAGTGGGGTTCGATTCCTGGTTCGAGTCTGGTCTGGTGTGGTGCTTCGGCTCTACGTAGTTACCATTCTACAGTCAAAGACATAAGGTATGATGCCGTGTAGAAACCGTTCAACCGGCAACACATTTGTGGCTCTTCTTGTGCAACGGATGTCCAAAGGTAATAACTTAAAATCAGGTTAGTTCATTCATTTGCCCGCGTTGAATATCATCATCATCATCATCATGATCAACCCATTGTCGGCTCACTACAGAGCACGGGTCTCCTCTCAATATGAAAAGGGTTTGGCCATAGTCCACCACGCTGGCCATTTGCGGATTGGCAGACTTCACACGCCTTTGAGAACATTACGGAGAACTCTTAGGCGTGCAGGTTTCCTTACGATGTTTTCCTTCACCGTTGAAGCAAGTGATATTTTTTTTTTTTTAAACGCACATAACTTCGAAAAGTTAGAGGTGCGTGCCCGAATTCGAACCGCCGACCTCTGATTAGGAGGCTGACGCCCTAACCACTAGGCTATCACCGCTTAATTATATATTCAACCGCGTTGAATATATATTCAACTAATAAACATACTTGACTATACTTTAAAATAGCAGTACTCATTGATATGGTAAGTTTAATTTTTAAAAAGTTGACAACATTCACGAAAATTATGTCAAAAATTATTGACATTGCAATTATTGATTCAAGCTGACAGCTTTGTGATCGCTCGAGAGACGTCAGGCAACTATACGACGATTAAAGTTTTCTCACAATTCAAGATTCAATAAAAAATAGCGAGGATCAACATTTGTTTAGAAATTCAACCTATAAATGTACATTGTATTGAAGTGTTTATCGTAGTTACACTATTGTGCTTTGCTCTATTTTAACATACGTTCGTTAAAGTATACGTTGTTCGAAGTACCAGTTATTATTATTTTGCATTCGAAGCAAAGCCTGTGACCGTAATCCTGTAATAAATTTCAGTATTCTGGAGTTGAATAATTCGAATAAAATTTTCTACTTGCACGTGAATGTTTGTTACCCATTGCACGGAAATTCTGCCGTAGAAAATTTACATTTATTAACAGCAGAAAATAACGCTTTATTGTATTAGTAATTACTTTTCCAGTCTCGTTTGGAGCAATAAAAAAATAAGTTTATTTATGATGAATTTTAAGTTAGTTCTAGACTAGGCAGCTAAGTACCTTTTCTTAAGTCAACTTCAAGAGTATCTTATAGAAAGTAATATTATCTCATTCAACTTGCTATATGAAGAAGCCACCTTCGCATTTATAATAACTGTTGGTTTGAAAAGTATGCTATGATCCAAAACCTTTCTACTGTCTTAAAAATAAATCTCTCGTTTGTAGCAATAAAAATAAGTTTATTTATGATGAATTGTTCGTTAGTTCTAGACTAGGCAGCTAAGTACTTTTTCTTAAGTCAACTTCTAGAGTATCTTATAGAAAGTAATATTATCTCATTCAGCTTGCTATATGAAGAAGCCACCTTCGCATTCATAGTAACTGTAGGTAAGAAAAGTATGCTTTGATCCAAAACCTTTCTACCAAGTCATAAAGATTAAATCTCTCGTTTGTAGTAATAAAAATAAGTTTATTTACGATGAATTGTTCGTCAGTTCTAGACTAGATAGCTAAGGATTTTTTCTCATTTAAACTTCGAGAGTACCTTATAGAAAGTTGCATGATCTCATTCAACTTGCTACATCAAAAAGCCACCAATAGAAGCAAGCAACTTTTCTACCAAGTAATAAAAATCAACTCAGTCCAGAAGTCTTTTTTTTTTATACACTACAAGTTGGCCCTTGACGGCTATCTCACCTACTGGTAAGTGATGATGCAGTCTAGAATGGTAGCGGGCTAACTTGTTAGGGGTATGGTTAAACCACACACCTAATTGGTTTCTACGCGACATCGTGCCTAAACATTAAATCTTGCTTTGCAAAATGTGTTTGTCGGTAGGGCGGTAAGTAGCCACGGCCGAAGCCTCCCACCAGACCAGACTCGAGCCGGGAATCGAACCCAGGACCTCCAACTTTATAATGCGACAAAACTAAAGTAAACTTCCCAATCGGTTGACATGTTGACATGTTAGAAACTAGAGCAAAAGTTATTATGGCAGTAACAAACGGCTTTGTACATTTTCCGCTCTGCGGTAAGGATGAAAAAGCAAAGTCATCATCATTACGATGGAATTTTCTAAGCGGGAAATGCGGCGTAATGAAATGAGAAAGCGAAATTGGGACAGGAAATTGTCTTTAACTCCAAAAATAGGTTACATGTTGTGTTACTTTATAAATCAACTAGCTGTTGCCCGCGACTTCGTCAGCGTAGAATTGCTGATTTCCCGTGAGATTGAGGTTTCCCGTGCGGCTAATGTCCTGTTTCAGAAAGTAAGCTACAAGCAAATGTCAAATTTCCTTATGATCAGTTCATTAGTTTACTTCATTTATTTAATTTACATTTAAAAATTAAAAAACGTAGGGCTTTCATACAAACTTCGAACCCCATATTTTACCCCCTTAGAGGTAAATTTGCATAAAATTCTTTCTAACCTGATGACTACGCCCTAAAAAAAATACTTTCAAAATTTAATATTTGCTAAATTATAGCTTTATACAAACAATAGTTTTTTAGATCTCGTGTTTAATCAGTAAGTAAGTAAGTACGTCAGTGACCTTTCACTTTTATATATAAATATTTAAATAGGTTGTGTTTCCCTATAAAAGAAATAACAACAATTGAAAGTAAAGATATAGAGATGCATTACTAAATTATCCTTCTTTTGGAAGACGTTAAAAAATAATATTACCAAAAAAATTCAAAGATTTCACATCATAGCTTTGTCTATTTAAGTAGACGTTATACAATATTTTATCTTTATAACATCTATATTAAGATGTTTGGAACTTTAAAGACCTGGTAAAGGCTAAATGGAACGATAGTGGGCGATTTCGAATATTTCGCTCCTCGCCCACTAGGCATATGCGTGGGCAACTAAGCCTCTCACACCGAGGACTGGTTGTTTTGTGAATGAAATTAAGTGTAAATGTAGCAAGGTCTTCATCAAACCGGTGTGTTATTCGTATAACGTATGTTATGAGTTTATTTTATGGTTGCACTAAATCAGCGTTCTAAATGTGGGAACCACGTGTTTTTAGCACCTTCTTCGTTTCGTTTTTAAGCTTTAGTAGATTATAACAGTAAGCATGTTAATTATTTAAGAAAAACATTTAATCGTTTAAATAATAATCAGGTGCAATCATAAACTCGTAACTTGAGTTTTTCTCAATAAGTACTTATACGTGACACGCTAATCTATACAATACTTACTTAAAAGCTAAATAACTACTATCTACTTATAAACTAACATCATTGAACTTAATATATATACGTGTAAGATTAATGGGTTGGAAAAATCATTACCAGGTATAGTTTTTTTATGTCATAACAGCCCGGTGGAAGGAAATTGATGTTGTCCAACTCCCTTGCCTCGGAAAGCATTCTAAGTTGGTCCGGTTATATCTAACCAATATTAATTAATCCACTTGACATTATCATTAAAGTTACACAGTATCATTGAACCAATGTCAACATCCTAGGTAGGTTGTGCAAAACGAATACGCACAAAAAACACGACCAATCTTTGTTGGTACGAATAACGCTACAAAAAATAACTCTACCGAGTCAAAACAAGTTAAAAAAATATTCATGTTTATCTCGACTTAGTTACAAAAGGAAACTTAGCATGAGTCGGAAAAAATGTCGTAAGAAAACCTTGATGTCTGTGCGGCGCGGCCCCTCGCTTGCTGGAGAGCTCATTGGAGTTTAATCGGATGGATACTAAGGTTGAAGCGTTCTCTTGGGTTTTCCGATTTAAAAAAACAAAAACTTTTTTGTATATATTTTTTACGTTTTAACGTTGTTCTGCCGATATTGTTCATACAAAAAGACTTAAATTATGATTAAAAAATGAGAATTATAGAAGAAAATAATTTAGGGTTGTATAATAAACAAAAAAAAAAAATTAAATGTCCAAATAATAAAAATAAATTTTGGAGTGAGACCTTTATAACAAAGGGGTATGAAAAACAGTGAACGCCCAATTCCTGACCTACCGAATATACATAAAAAACGGTCAAGGGTTTTCGATGGAGTTTTGTTATAAGGACTGTGACACGAAAATTGTATTAGATATCTGCTTTATACTCTATGATAAAAATAAATAGAACATTTAATTAAGAAAACACCTGAAGCGACGAAGACGAAGTTCTGCAGAGAGAATGATATAGAGATAATCATAAAGCTCGAGCATAATGGTGAACGCTGTGGTCTGTAAAGTGGGAGGTCTTAAAAAGGAGACAGATTTTAAAAAATGCAAATGCTCCCCCATTTGCATACTATGGTCACCATTCCCAAATCTTCAAGAAGACTATATTCACGAAGTTCGTAACAGTAAAGCTAGTCCACCCCGTTAAAACAAAGGTTGCCGTGCGATTAACTATATGCGACATAAACCAGCTTATTAAGGTCAACGGAACGTATTAACGTAATCACATTAAGATCTACAGCTGTGCAATTTGCAATTTAATAAAGTTCGTTGTTTGTTTACAAGAAACCTATAATTAAGACGTCATTTCTTCTACTTGTTTTGTACTCCTATTTTTTTTTGTAATGGAAAACCAACTAGTGTCTTAAATAAAATAAAATAAAGGAACATAAAGAAAAGGTTTTCTATATGTTTCGTCTGTTTTAATAATTGTTTTAATTCAATGAACATTAAGCTTGAGCTAAATTTTAAAGTTGTGAAATCAACATCCTTTTGTGAAGCGAAACGTGAGTTGAGAAGGCATCCTGGAAGATCTGTATGGTGTAATGTATAAAGATTGAAGAAATTATAAATTACTATGCAGAATTGAATGTTTTACGCGGATTACTGCCAATTTAGTTTAATGTTTATTGAATATCATCGACTATCGCGAAGAAACTCCTGCTTCTATTAAATGTTTTAATAAAAAAAAACACTACAAAAAAGGAAACGTCAAGATTATTTATATAAAAAGACAATTAAATATATATATATTATATTAAGGAAAATTCGAAATTTTCCAAAAATCCTAAAACGATTGCAAAGGAAACGAAAAAATAACGAGGAAACTAACAGGCTGTTACCCTGAGATACTTAGTCTTTACCTGTGTACAGTTACAGCCCGTACCTGTGCCTGTATCAAACTAAAACAAAAGGATTTCTCTCTTATTTTTCGGAGTTTTGTATGTTTCTAGCAATTGTATATCTTGTTAAAATAACCTGGTTTGAAGCGCATTATTAAGAAGCCTGATAACCTTTTTCAAGTAAACGGTTATCATATTTAAAAGACTATTGATCCGAGATGAGTTTTCAGACATTGTGTTCAAGAGACAACCAAGCTCTCAAGTTTATATATTCGTAAAAGTGGCTCAGCAACTTTAGAGAGTATCATGTCATTATCAGCAGCTCTGGGTCTATAACGATGTAAGAAATCGATTTTTAACGGTAAGCCTGGGTGGTCAGTCGCTATTAAATATGAGTAATAACAGCTTTCCAGTTCCAGATACGTAGACAACGCAAATAATAGATTATACATGTCGTTTTGCGATCGATACTTCGATAAAGCGTAGGTAAGGTTACACCGCTGCGTCGTCAAACCTGCGTCCAAAACAAAGTTAAAATTGGCGTCCTGCGTGCGACCAATCACAAGATGCCTATCATCATCATTATGATCAACCAATTACCGGCTCACTACAGAGCACGGATCTCCTCTCAATATGAGAAGGGTTTGGCCATAGTCCACCACGCTGGCCATGTGCGGATTGGCAAGACTTCACACGCCTTTGAGAACATTATGGAGAACTCTCAGACGTGCACCTTTTTCTTCACCGTTGTAGCAAGTGATATTTTAACGATAACGGTTGACAGTCGAATGCCGCGGCTTTATCTTCGCTTTGCCCAAACTGACTCGTCTAAACATCACTTGCGCGAAGGAGATAGTTACGTTGTGGCCTTGCCTTTACGATTGACCGCCACTTTAAATATTCAAACACGGCCACGAAATACCCAATAACGTCCAGTAGTTGTTATTTACAAAATGATCAAATATTCACATGGTCCTTTCGATTTCCTAAAGTTAGGAGTGGTCGCATTATGTTTGACCGTCAAGTAGAATATTCAAACACGGCTACAACAATTTCAATAAGGTACGGTAGTTGTAATTTGGGAAATGATCAAATATGCAGATCTTCTTTGAGATGTTATCTCAATGAACTGTGAGCTCAATTTGCTTAAACCCAAATTGCAAAAACTGGACAAACCTGTATAGTGTTATCTATCATAAGCGTATTTTTTGTAGCTATGTCATCAGGACATGTTGGGATAACATAGTACTTTACAATCGAGTGTTATTTCAACATATGCTTTAACTGGTCCCCCAAAAATTTCCAGAGTTACCTGATTGGTATCTCTTGAAATTCATTTTTGGGTTTTCAGTTGGGGAATGAACCACATCTGAATTTTCTCTAGTCGGATCTGGAGACTGTCGCTTTGGCTTGTTACAAACCTACAGAGGCGTGCCACAAAGCGCTTAATGCGTTCCGGTACGATGTTGAATAGGAACCAATAAGCAGAATGGTTTTAATATTACTGCCAACCAGGTTAGCCCGCTACCATCTCAAACTGCATAAACATTGCAATCAAGGAATAACTTGTGATGGAATTAAAAAAAAAACAGATTCGTTTATCGGATGCGACACACTACCTTTTACTCTCTCCTCTTTGTACTCCCTACCTCGCTGTCTCTTGATTCTGGATTCAATGCTTGGGTTGATTTTCCGTTATTAAATTAGCAGGAAAATGGCACTGGAACTTTAAGCCGTCTCTACCAGTTTATATTATTATTAATTAGCCAGTAAAAAAGATAGTTGAATCGTTTCAGCTGACCAGCATGAATTTCTTGAAATGCTTCTCCTGTGATAAGGAGGTCCTTACCCAGCAGTCGGTTCATATACTGCAAACGATGATGTCGCTTTTTCTGTTAATGCACTGTAGATTCTATTACCTCTACGTGATTTATCCATAGCACCTTTTCATGTAAATCACGTTCCGAACATCCTTTACAGAGGTCGTAAATTGTCGGCAGCTGGCCTCACGTTTCGTATGCAGATGAATGATTTTTAATACATAATAGCCAAAGTGACGCAATAGAACCGTCAACTATCTTAACCAGACCATGCTTCGAAGCGATTTCCCATTGTTTTAAAACTTTAAATTATCTACTGTTCCTGTTGGAATAATAAGGGTGAGGAAACAAGGTATTTGAAGTTAAGCGTACATGTTAAACCGTTTGCTTTCGTAACATCTAATTTAGGTACCCTACGGTGTAGTCGATGGTGAGGACCTAAGGAAATAATTGGGGGTATAGAATTCTACGAGAAAGAATTCACCCCGCAAGAACTCTGTAAATGGTAACTATAGTTTTCAAATGCAAAAGAAAGCTAGATTTGTATTTTTAATTTACATAAAATTATTCATGAAATGAAATTAAATGAAAGTTCACTACAATTAACATCTAAATACTTAACAGAACTAAAAAATCAAGTTTCATTATTTCTTTTAAACAATATTTAATAATTTCTTTATTTCAGACTTTAACCTAACCTAATTTACTAGTTTTTACAATTCCAAATCTTCGCATCTCTAACTTTTCGGAGTTATGTGCGTTTAAAAAAAAAAATATCACTTGCTTCAACAGTGAAGGAAAACATCGTGAGGAAACCTGCACGCCTGAGAGTGCTCTATAATGTTCTCAAAATCGTGTGAAGTCTGCCAATCCGGACATGGCCAGCGTGGTGGACTATGGCCAAACCCTTCTCATATTGAGAGGAGACCCGTGCTCTGTAGTGAGCCGAGAATGGGTTGTTCATGATGATGATGATGACGATTCCAAAGGTTTTAGAATTAAGTCCGGCTTTCTATTTTATCCATTATTAGCTGGTACTTCGTTGAAAAAGTTATATTTAGTTTAATTTTACTTGGTTGTTTTGTATATATATATATTTATATGTTATATAGATATAACACCTGTACCCATTGCAAAAAAAAACTTTTATTATGTATTTTCTGGACCAGGAAGTCGATTCATTATCTGTTTAACAGTTTCAGAATGTACAAAGGACAACATACAATCAGTGATTTTATTTTTTATGTATGTATGTATGTACTTGAGCAATATAATCTACTGCCCCTGATTTAGGTATATACCTGTATTTCAGGCGGCAGTACAAAGCTAGGATTCACCCAATCACAAGATATTAAAACCGTTATACATATTTAGTGGTTAGATTCGGTTGGGCCACAAACGTAGTATCCCAATATCGGAACTATGTTTGAGAACTTTATAAGTTTATAAAATGCTCGGACCAAATTTAGACTCGGAATCGCTAGCCACTAGACCACCAAGGCGTTTCATGTGCCGGTAGAAGATTCAGTGGCTGCTCACTGTTAAGTAACCCGCCGTATTTCGAAACGCCTTCACCCGTGAGGTCGTTAATTTATCACCCGCGTTGGCCGCATTTCGCACGTTCAGATTGTAGATAAATCAACGTAACCGCACACGCGGTTGTTGCTAAAGTGCCGATGTGATGCATTGCAGCGCAAATTGAATTCACCCTGACCGATCAAGACATTCGGGCGCATTGCAAATTAGTGCAAACGTTTATCCTTGATCGGAATGTTGCCGCTCCAACCGTGTTCGTTGAAATGGATACCAGTGCTAGTATTCACCAAAGGACGTAAAGGTACGTTGAGTTACAACATGCAAGTCGTTTCGATTCCAGCTTACAATCTCACAATCAACGATTTGTAAACACAAATTTGGACACTATAGGGAGATGATGATAAATTCATTCATTAACTTAAAAACAACGAAGATTCCATTTCGCCTTTTCGATTCGATAATTATGTTTCCCATTCTCTCGTAATCATCATGATCAACCCATTACCGGCTCACTACAGAGCACGGGTCTCCTCTCAATATGGGAAGGATTTGGTTCAATTCGGGAAGGGAATAAGTCCAACACGCTGGCCATGTGCGTATTGGCAGACTTCATACGCCTTTGAGAACATTATGGAGAACTCTCAGGCATCCCGGTTTCCTCACGATGTTTTCCTTCACCGTTGAAGCAAGTGATATTTTAATTGCTTAAAAACGCACATAACTCGAAAAGTTAAGAGGTGCGTGCCCGGGTTCTTATTTAGAGGCGGACGTCCTAAACACTAGACTATCACAGCTCGTATATCTCGTAATATTAAGTAAAAATAAAAATACTACTAGCTACTTAAAGACGTTGAGTAATTCGGTCTAAACAAACATGGGAGGTCATAGTTCACGGTGATCGGCTACCACAGTTGACAATCGATGCCATTAGTGCATGTCATAATCTCGATGATGTATGACTGAATAATATTGAATATCTTACGCCATAAACAGTACCTATCAGTAAGACATTCATCATTATTTATATCATACTTTACAATCATCATGGGTATGTGTTTATGTTACATGGGTTAAATGGGCTGGGCTTAAGTCAGGCTGTCGGCAGGTCGTATAAGTTATAACAAACCCCAAACAATATTTGTCAGAGTTTGATGAATATTTTTTTTTTTTTCGGACTGTCTCTTAGCTGTACAAACCCTATTGGTTGCCACAGCGTAACCGGGCTGTTTGGCGAGCTTTGCAAAGAAGCTCTGCCAGAAGAAATTTTGAGCCCTAGGGCTCGAAGAAACTAAGGGAACGACTGCCTAAGGGCGCCTCCTTTGAGACCGAACCTCGGCTTAGGCGGCGTTTGGGATAGCGGGGGGGTCGGACGGTGATGAATATTTGTTGTACAGACCCCACTTAGTATGGTTTAGAATGTAATCGATACAAAGAAAATAGCCCAGAAAACCCAGCAAAACGATGGCCGTTGAACCGCCATTGCGCCACATCGAATGGTGGGAATTCGAGCACTATAAGCAGGGCATGTCGTGTCGGGTCGATTGTTAAGTTTTATCCTAAGGGTGGCAACGGGATACTACACTAAAAAAAATGCTTCGAATGCATTTCTTTAAGAAGTTAACATAAAAAAGGGGCACCTAGAAACTAGTAATAAAGCTAACTTTATCACAGATTTTACCACTTAACATAGTAAATTAAGCAAGCTATAATTTGTGTCAATGTAATGTAGAGTACCATGTTGAGGCTCACTATGATACTTTATTGAATTTATGTACGTACGTAAGTGATATTCCACTTTGATTGTTTATAGTCTAGTAACAAGTATGGATTATAGGTACTATAATTTTCTTATTGGAATTAAAATTAAAATACAAAAATTTGTTTATAGTCTTGTAACAAGTATGGTTTATAGGTACTACTATTTTCTTATTGGAATTAATTAATATAAAATACTTTAACAATGAAATGTTCACAGAATGTATTTCTATTTCCACTGTTACAAATAATAAAAATAAATTCCAAACGCATCCTCTTCTAAAGCCATCACCATCATAGATTGACACTTAAAACTATTTAAGAGCATCTAGTTGGAGTAACAGTTTATAACCAGGGGTTTTTGTCATTTACGCAAGCTTTAAATTAGAAAAGGACTTTTTTATATGCTTACGTTTAATATTAACTTTGAACTTATTGAGAAACAACTACAAGATATCATCTGGAAATCTAAATCTACATGTAGTTATATCCGGATGTTAAATTATAATACGGGGGTAATTTAACGAATGTAAGATGAATGATCGTAATAACGAGAAACAACGCAAGTTAATGGAGTTTCTATTTGTGGCATGTTTATTGCTGACACACGGTGTAACGTCATGTTGTAAACAAGATTTGCATTGGTACTATTAAAATGTTAATGGTTAATAGATCGCAGTTATATAAATCCTAAATCCAATTATCTGGTTATTCGAGTTTAATTAGTTGACTAAACGTTCAGGACGTAGTTTCAAATTCAAATAATCTTTATTGAAATAGTACTTTAAAAGGCACTTTTGATGCGTCAATAATTTACATAGTAGTGATTTGATGGTGATAACTACATTCGTAAACTTAAAACTAAAGCTATGAGGGTTCCAAGCGCGCCCCGGTCTAAGAAGTAGCCCACAAAAAACTTGCCCGGTTTTTTTTTCGTTATCACCATCTCACATAATCAATAATAAATTATAGTACCTATGTAGATAGAGCAATTGACACCCAAGCTTTTTTATCGTTTATATTATCCTTAATTTGATGATAATTTTTCTACAAGCTTTCGTTTTATAAAAACTTTCAATAAGAATGAGTCCTTCAAAAGGAAAAAGGAACTCTAGTAGTATCACTTAGTTGTCCGTCTAAATCTTTTTTTTTGCGTAGATTTATCATGTTGAAATAAATATCAAATTATTAAATAACTTCCGGTCGCAGGCCCGCAATTTGAATTGAATTTGGGAGCTGTGATTAAATTGGAAAAGATCTTTTCTTACATGTAAAAAGATGAAGTTTCTGACGACCTCCGTGGCGCAGCGCAGGCGCTTACGAATTATAAAGTTGGAGGCCCTGGATTCGATTTCCGGCTCAAGTCTGATCTGGTGGGAGGTGTTCCAGCACGATGTCGCGTTGAAACCAATCAGTAGTATGGTTCTACCATACCCTTAACAAGTTAGCCCTCTACCATCTTAGACTGCATTATCACTTATACCAGGTGAGATTGCCGTCAAGGGCTAACTTATAGTAAATAAAAAAAGAACATAAGTTCACACAGTAAATAGGTGCACATTATGCGTGAAAATCGACGATGTTATCTCATTTACCTTAAAAAGGTCGAGAGATTTTATTGGCGAGTACAAAAAGACGGCTTGGACGTTGATTAAATGTAGTTTTGGCAGTATATATGAGGCGTGTCGAATCACTTAACACCGATCGCAAGATAGATTACCAATCAAAAAAGTTAAATAAACTAAACAAAGAAACGCTTCTATCAATAATAAAGAATATTGCGCATTGTGATAAAAATGTTAAGCAACACATTGCGTAAGTTATTTCACTTTAGAAGCCAGTTTGATGACATGAACAAATTAAATGTTTTATTGCTTTTAAAATGTTAGGAAACGTATCTAGCATTTGTCTAGGCTATAAAGACTTTGGCAATAAACGATCACAGGCGTCGATAAAAACGATATTTCACCTGAGCGTAATTTTACAACAATGCAATTAATAATCTACACTAATATTATAAAGAGGAAAACTACTGAAACGTTTTTAAAAATTCTTTCACCATTCGAAAGCTACATCATCCACGAGTAACATAGGCTAAATTTTATTTTGGAAAAAAATAGGGTTCCTTAAGATATTTGGGTTTTTTCGGACACAAGGTGTAAAAAATCAACCAGAAAAGTTACTTATTTTGCGTACGCTGCCTAAACTATACTAAGATATAACCATAAAATGTTCTAATTAATTGTAGATCTTATAAATATCAAAAAAACTTATTCCACGCGGACGTAGTCGCGGGCGCCAGCTAGTCTAGATATATGTAAGAAGTTTATATATAAATTCTCATTTTATTTATTGCTACAAAAAAAAGCTTACGATTTTTTTTTTCGGACTGTCTATTAGCTGTACAAACCCTATTGGTTGCCACAGCGTAACCGGGCTGTTTGGCGAGCTTTGGAAAGAAGCTCTGCCAGAAGAAATTTTGAGCCCTAGGGCTCGAAGAAACTAAGGGAACGACTGCCTAAGGGCGCCTCCTTTGAGGCCGAACCTCGGCTTAGGCGACGTTTTGGATAACGGGGGGGTCGGACGGTGATAGACAGACAGTCGGAACAAGTGTAATCTTAACCAGTAGGCTATCTATCACCGCTGATTTACTTCGGATTATTTAATACATTCATTGGTCTAAAATCAATAACAGTAACAGCGATGTCCTGATTGTTAAGTTACAGGATATTGCATTGAGTAGGGAAGGGTCTATTAGAGGGGCGCGGTTGCCGAGCCGAATGCCGGCCGGCTCGGTGCCGTCACATTGGCGCCGATTGGAGGGGTGATTTTTATCCTCTGCACTTTGTCAGCAAACACCGATCGTAAAGGAAAAACCACTTTACAGGACACTCATTATTCCTATACTTAAAGGAAATACGTGCTGCCGTGAATTGGCAGTTTAAACCCCTTATAAACGTTGTTTGACGGTTTTACAGTCAGTAGTTACATAATTTTTTCATTTCTATAAATACATACATCGATTCTATAAATACATACATCTATCTATTACTTATGTTTTTATTTAAACACTACAAGTTAGCCCTTGACGGCAATCTCATCTGATGGTAAGTGATGATGCATGATGATGTCTAAGATGGTAGCGGGCTAATCTGTTACCGTAACCGGGCTGTTTTTAAAAAGAAGAAATTTTGAGCCCTAGGGCTCGAAGAAACTAAGGGAACGTCTGCCTAAGGGCGCCTCCTTTGAGGCCGAACCTCGGCTTAGGCGACGTTTGGGATAACGGGGGGTCGGACGGTAAAAGAGGTAGCGGGCTGTTAGGAGTATGGTATACCCAAGCTCCTAATTGGTTTTTACGCGACATCGTGCCGGAACGCTAAATCGCTTGGCGACACGTCTTTGTCGGTAGGGTTGTAACTAGCCACGGCCGAAGCCACCCCACCAGACCAGACTCGAGCTGGGAATCGAATCCAGGACCTCCAACTTTTATAATGCGACAGCGCACGCACTGCGCCACGGAAGTCGTCAAAAAGCAAGTCTAACACTGAAAGCAGTACCGTTATAAAATAATTTAGTTTAGTTCAGAGATTAATGTATAACGGAATCAGCACTAAATGTGTAGCTACCGAGAAAAAGAAAGATCGATGACTATTTACCTGCTATGTACATACGTTTATAAGTAAAGCCGTAACTTAGTTTATGCCTATAATAAATAATTATTTACGATTCCTAACGGATACCGCCCTCGTGGGCGTTGTAGCTTTAGGATATAATAATAGTCTTTGATTTATAATACATACCTACTAGAGATAAATTACAGATAATATAATATTACCGTACCAGTTTTTTTATGAAGAAAGAAGTGGGATACGAGATCGACCTAATCGCTACTTACTAGCGATCTCTACCAGGCAACCTTAGGATTAGGAAAACACTAGAAAAACAGACGGCCACTGTGTGCATAATTATAAAAAAAAACATATACTTACATACGAAAACCTAAATGTTAATACCTACATAAACAATACATAAATAAAATAATAAATATGTAGGAGATGGTATACCATCTTATGTTACGCTAGACATCACACGTCATATTATAATGGAGGACGACTGTAAGTTAGTTTGTATGTGTGTGTTACCGGATTAAAATCGACCGTCAAATCAATCACATTTTTAACAAAAAACACTAGATTGCCTTACTAAAACTTATGGCCGTATTATATATATATTAACTTACTAACTTATCAAAGAACATCGCCAAATAGGATAAGTATATATCATAATTTCAAATAAACATTTTAACAAATAATCAAACACGCAATACCAAAATGCGAATGCGATTTGAATTAAATTTATGTTTAGTAATTTACGACTGAACTAATGGAAACATCTTGTTCAGTCTTATATAAAAAAATATATATAATATGTATAGCATTTCTTGATTTTGATGAGTAATCACGATGGTTTTAGAATAGGAGATATTTCTAAAATAGAGGTACGAAGGTACCTATATTTAGGAGCTAGAAAAAATTTATGAAATCTGGAGTAAGAAAATTGTGTTCCCATAAGACAAAATCATCAAATAGGTACCTACACTATCTGTGTAAAACTAATCAATTGTTTAAGTGTTTAATTATGAGCCTTGACTTGGCACGTTTTTTATTAGAATTGCTCCATTGTAGTTATTCATCTGTTCAGGTTGCAAGTTATTTGCAAATCATTTACTTGGTTTATTATGTATCTATCAATGTATGAAACATACTTAAGTACTACTTTTATCGCTTACACAATTTGTATGACTACTTCACATTCAGTTGTAATGTTTACCTAAGGTATTACAAATGGCATGGGTAATGCAAAATTTGCATAAATGTGTCAAATATACAGTAAATGTTTGGAAATTTTGTCTAACTTATGTCATTTACTCTGTTGTCAATGTCACATTATATATGTTATTATCAAAATTGGTGACTATTTAAGATAGTTGTACTATGGATACTGGAATAATGTATTTATTAGATATTATGTATATATTTACTATATAATATGTAAAAATATTTAACTGTTGTTCAGGTCAAGACACAATTTTAATGAATAAGGATTGTTTTTATCTTCTTAAGATTCTGAGTTCCTAGTATGCATCTTTATCTATAATGATATAAGGAACACAAATTTTGTTATTTCAAGAACTTTTCCAAAAAGTTTTGTCTGTCTTGAGTTTGTTACTAAGTTTATAAATCTTAGTTTTTTATTTAAAAAAAAATACAAAGCAACTGACCTGACTGCAACACGCACACTGGACTCATCGCTAGCCATAACTGCATTTGATCATCTGTAAAAGGAAATAGATTAAGATAACTTATTTTTAGCAATTTATAACATGTGTGATTTTTACTACCCTATGTACTATAGTTAACCAACAATGCCTGAGTCCAATAACAGGATGATTATCTCTGGATACCTTTATCTTCTTTCGCAGACATTTCACACTCTAGAAGCTTTAGTTTTAAGTTGTCATAGTCGTAGTAATTTAAGTAATTTAGGATTTTTCGGAGGATTATTTGGATAAACTTTTTGATTGATTGATTTTACTCAAACCATTCTTGAGTGTCCAGACATTAAGTCATAATCATCATCAATATATAAACTACTTGCTTAAGTATAATAATTTAGTATCCTATTAAAATTTTTGAAATTCGATAAAAAAAAATAGTTCACTTTAATATTAAAATATACTATCCTAAAATATAAATAACATATTATTAATGTGTTAAATCTACTATAATAAACTAAAAATATTTTTATACCCAAGCAAAACAATAAGCTAAGTTAAAATCACAGTATTGCTTGAACGAGTACAAATCAAATTACGAGATTATAAAAAATAACTGATAACACAAAATGTAAACTATGGTCCAATTCTTGTTATCCGCTAAGTTTATAGACCGCGTACAGTAATCAATTGTTTGATTAACTTACAAAACACTGTTGAATCTTCAGTTTTCTCCTTTTAACTACTTAAATAGTCCACATTTTTTTCACAAAGGTAACAGCGATACGCTAAATTAACACAGACCGAGATTTACGTCCATCTTTCACTGTAATAACAATAATGAGCCCACTTACGGTCTTTATAAATCAATACAAATATGATTCTTTATTCACTAGCTCAAAAAAAATACTATTTATTTATTCAGCACTTGATTTATAAGCATCGTTTGAATAACAATTATTTTAAAATACAAAAACACCGCAACCGCTCTTTACGGCACGAATTGACACTGACAAACGGCGTGCGACAACTCTTTTTCATGAGTGTCAACTGTCAACCAAGGATATATTTACTAACCAACTGTCAATTTATTTGACACATGACAATGACAATGATTTCTCATTAGTGGCATTGGCATTTTTCAAATGCTGCTACTATAGATAAAGCAGTATCTAAAGCTAAAATATGTTATGCAGTTATTTTAATTGGTATTGTTATTTATTTTCAAAAACCCATTTTACTGTATTGCATCAAAGCAATATAACAGTATCCGCAATTTAGAACTAAATTTAAGAAACTTCTATTTTTCTGCAACAACTAATTTATAGTGCTGCCATCTTGCAAATAATTAACAAATAATTTTAGAATTCGTAGGTAGTCACTAATATTTAGGTAAGATGGCGCTGTTAGTGGGAATTTTAAGATTATTAATAAAATTATTGAATGCATCTTTTTAAATTACAACAATGAAGTAAGTTTTGATTACAGAGATTTCGCAATTTTCTTCACTACCTTTGTGATACTCGTGGTTTGTAGGTTGTAGGTTTAATTTGTTCCACTATTTTCTCTTCCTATTTCTATCAGATTAATTTTATTCCGTCTTCATCGACGGCATCTTTACTTACTGAAAACGACTGTGACCCTGTTATACCTAAATCTTGAAGTACCAATGCTTACCGTCTCTCTGCAGTCAGCAGTACTGTAACTGTAATATTCAGGCGCTTTTGTACCAGTTGACGTTATTGTAGAGTTGATTGTAGTGGAATTAAAGCAACAACTTGAAGATTATAATGAATACACTGGTGAAGTGAATTATTGTGTTGTTTTGGGACTTCGGAAAGACAAAGCAAAACAGGAAGAATAATGGAGTATGATAGGAAAAATTCTTCCTTTTCTAAACTATGCTGCCAGTCGTCAAGAAGTGTTCGTGGAAAATGCAAATCCTTTTCACTAGCAAACAATTAAAAAGTGGTTGTTTTTCATGGTTTGCTAGTGAAAAGACCTAACCGTTCCAGCGTCCGAAAAAAAATTATATTCCGTCATATATTTTTTGCTACTAACATGTCTTTTGACTGGTAGATACATTTATGACCCAAGACAAAATAGGTATGCATTGCAACTTATGCTTTTTGGGGATATTTATAACTTTTGTAGAAATGAATGTATCTGACAATATTATTAAAAAATATGGTTTCTTTCCAATTTCGTTTACCTTTCATCTATCATAATCTATTGGAAAAATCTCAGTTCAGATTACTTACGAACTATAAAATATCAGCAAGAGACAGCTAAACTCTTGAATGAAGGCAACGCTAAGTAGAATTTACTTTGCGGTAAGTTCTGAGATGCAACGCGTTATAGAGTAAGCCTATCACACACCAAGGCGATAGTGGTTGCGGTCGGATGTGGCAGGAGGAAGTTTAGTAAACAGAACTTCACATCACCCGCAGGCGTGAAGCGTCCAACACGTGGGCACTAGAATTATACCACGTTGCTAAGGTGTGGATATGTGTAGGTATATATCACCAATTTTTTTTATTGATGCTCTGGAGATGTGGTGCTGGAGGCGAATGCTGGGAGTGTCATGGACCGAATTTCGTACCAACTCCAGACCATTCGCAGAATTCATTTGCATTAAGAAAATAGTGAGTAATCCATTTCTTATAATAGCCATGCAAAGTTAATTAATATTTTATAATTATTACTTTTTATATCGTTGTAATTTAAAAGGTTTCAATAAAAGTAATCATCAACCCATTCTCGGTTCACTTCAGAGCACGGGTCTCCTCTCAATATGAGAGGGATTTGGCCATAGTCCACCACGCTGGCCATGTGCGGATTGGCAGAGATGCCTCACGGATCACACGCCTTTGAGAACATTATGGAGAACTCTCAGGCATGCAGGTTTCCTCACGATGTTTTCCTTCACCGTTGAAGCAAGTGATATTTTAATTGCTTAAAAATGCACATAACTCCGAAAAGACTATCACAGCTTCCTAAATAAAACTAATATACTATATAACAACTAACTTAAACTATTACACTAATTTGCTAATTATATCGT
Organism: Lasiommata megera; assembly: GCA_928268935.1. NCBI lineage: Eukaryota > Metazoa > Arthropoda > Insecta > Lepidoptera > Nymphalidae > Lasiommata > Lasiommata megera. Next base: position 17,295,119 of record OV743308.1, on the reverse strand, counting down.
TTCAAATAATACCTTTTATCTTACCTTTCTGTTATATATTTTTTATTGTATTTCTATATGTTTCATTTCATTTCTGTGGTTAAAAATAAAAGTGTATTGATTCATTTATAATTTTATTCTAATTTGAGACTATAAAGTTGATGTCCGTCCACTTAATTTAATCTCTCGTACTATATGTTTACTCCACATAATATGTAATGTGATGAACTACAATTTAAGCAAGAAAGTATTAGTCTAGCCATTCAAAGGGGGAACGCTGCCAGTATCTTCGGAACCTTGCCTAAAGGGACTCCTTTTAATGATATATTTTAGTTATGATGTTAAATATTTATTTATTTTTTAAGATTTTTAGTTCTAGGTTAATCTAAGTTTTATTTTAAGTTATATATGTATTCCATCACATTTTTCATTATTTATATTCGGGAAGTTATGGTGATAACTACACTCGCCAACTTAAAATTTAAGCAAGTGGTAAGTATGAACGGACGCGGCTGCGACCGTGACCGCGGCCGTTACCCCCTCAGTGTGGGTAACGCTTTATGGTACACGTCAGTTTGTCTGTTTGTTCAACGTTCGCCGTGCGCTGGTCCATTATGCTCTTAATAGAGATTGCACGGTTCCGACCATTTAAGAAGCCGCATTATTTCCTGGTAGGATATGTGGAAACGGTGTTTGTTCCCGGCTTTTGTGGTGAGGTTGTGTTAATTATCTTTTGGGTTTCTCATTGAACTGTTAGATGGGTTACATTAAACCATTTCCTTCCAGCGTTTTAATCTCAGGATAAATATTAGGGTCGAAGGGGCACCTATTTATAAGTACCTGTACCGTTAAGTTGCTGTTGCTAGAATATTGTGATAATAAATCGCCAAGATCCACCAGCTCGTATTGGAGCAGCATGGTGGGCCAATGCTTTAAAATCTCTTTTTTTTACACACTACAAGTTAATCCTTGACGGGAATCTCACCTGATGGTAAGTGATGATACAGTCTAAGATGGTAGCCGGCTAACCTGTTAGATGTATGGTAAATCCATACTCTTAATTTTTTTAATTTTTTTATACACCAAAAGTTAGCCCTTGATGGCTATCTCACCTGTGGTAAGTGATGATGCAGTCTAGGATAGTAGCGAGCCAACCTATTAGGAATATGGTAATCCCTAATTGGTTTCTACGCGACATCGTGCCAGATCGTTAAATCGGTTAGCGACAGGTCTTTGTCAGTAGGGTAGTAACTAGCCACGGCCGAAGGCTCCCACCAGACCAGACTCGAGCCGGGAATCGAACCCATGACTTTATTATGCGACAACGCACGCACTGCGTCATGGAGGTCGTTATCTAATACAATCATCATGATCAACCCATTACCGGCTCACTATAGAGCACGGGTCGCCTCTCAATATGAGAAGGGTTTGGCCATAGTCCACCACGCTGGCCATGTGCGGATTGGCAGTCTTCACACGCCTTTGAGAACATTATGGAGAACTCTCAGACGTGCAGGTTTCCTCACAATGTTTTCCTTCGCCGTTGAAGCAAATGACATTTTTTTTTTTTAAAAACGCACACAACACCGAATAGTTAGAGATGCTTGTCCGGATTCGAACCGCCGACCTCTGATTAGGAGGCTGACGCTCTAATCACTAGGCTATCACAAATCTCTATCTAATACAATACCAATCCAAAAACCTTCTTACCAGAGTGTCATCGCACTGAGCGAACGCGTAGGCAAGCCGCGCTCTAGCCGCTCATGTGCTCATACCGTGTAGGTGGAATGGGTTTGTAAGGGAGCTAATAAGGTCATGTCGGAGTACGAGTCGGTAACTCGGTACCCGGCAATCGTAAATAATATGCGTCGTATTGTTTCCCGCGAGGGCGTTCGCCTCGGCGCGCGGCGACGGCCGACATGCGTTGGCGAATGCCGTGTGACCCAACCTTTTTTAGACCTACGACTCTAATATTCATCATCATGATCATCATGGTCAACCCATCGCCTGCTACAGAGCCCACGGGTTTACTCTCAATATGAGAAGGGTTTGGATATAGTCCAACACGCTAGCCATATGCGGATTGGCAGACTTCACACGCCTTTGAGAACTCTCAGGCGTGCAGGTTTTCTCACGATGTTTTCCTTCACGCTAAATTACTTGGCTGCACGTCTTTGTCCGTTGGCAACCAAGGCTGCACCACTTCGTCAGCGAGAATGAAAAAAAAAGAGCTACCGCCGTTTCAGGAGCCTATTAAGCTTAAGGTGATCCTACTAAATCCATCTAAAGATCAAGAATGGATGCATATCCATACGAAGATTATCAAAAGAAACAAAACGTTCTTTACTCACGTATCCCGTATACGTGAATAGAGAGCGTTTTTTTAAGCTCGAGACCGCAGCTCCATATGATAAGCTCCATCCTCATATAATTATGATTCACACTTCAACACTTCTTCTTCTTAGACCGGGGCGCGTTTGGAACCCTCATAGCTTTAGTTTTAAGATTACGAATGTAGTTATCACCATCAAATCACTACTTTGTAAATTATTGACGCGTCAAAAGCGCCTTTTAAAGGACTATTTGAATAAAGATTATTTGAATTTGAATTTGAATTTGATAAGACTAGGCTATGCATATATAGAGATGATAAGTTGAGAAGTCAAAATGTCCTAAGAGAGGTTTAACTCTCATTTCCGTTCACAATTAGCGATGAGTAGACGAACTTATGCTACTGTCAAAGTATACGTTATGTTTGAAGACAGCTGGTTAAAATATATATATATATGAAATCCGGCAGCTCTTAGCGACGATACTATTGATTGGTCTTCCTTGTTTTGTCATCATCATCATCATGATCGACCCATTGCCGGCTCACTACAGAGCACGGGTCTCCTCTCAATATGAGAAGGGTTTTGGCCATAGTCCACCACGCTGGCCATGTGCGGATGAGGGTGCAAAATCTAAGACAAACGAGCGCATGGTGTCCGTCAGCGAACCTTCTCTGCCTTTGCCTTTATTAACCAGTTTATTTAAAAAAGGAAATGATTCTTAATTCACGATCTTTCTATTAGGACATCGTTATAATTATCCCAAGCGATGGATACAGACACGATTAGATGAAGAAGTAACTCTGCCTGATCACTAAGTCACGTCACTCTCGTAAGGTCTCGCAGAAACAAATATCATCCTCACCTCCTGGATGCCTGGCCAGCAACGCATTGGCGGTTCCTCTGGTGCTGCAAATGTTCATAGGCGGCGGTAATCACTTACCATCAGGTGACCCGCCTGCTCGTTTGCTCGTTATGTATATAAAACAAAAAAGGTAGATTAGAAGATAGCTTTATGTGATGTTATTAGAATGTGAAATCGACTTGAAACAATTTCGTAAATCTGAAGATTTATTATTGAATAATGTGAATTTCTCATAGCGCTTTCGCAGTTCCCAAGATCATACAGATTGTTGTGTTGATAACGTGAAAACATGAGTCATGATGTAAAAAACGCAGCTTCTTTATGCAGATGTGTTCCTGAGACTACTTTTGTTCTTGATCATCATGATCCTGACTCTATAAATGTTCTTCTACTGGGCACAGGCCTTGTCTCATAAGTGATATTGAGCTGCCATGGTGTTCCCATGCGGTTTGGTGGATTTTTATGATTATTACATCATCATCATCATCATGATCAACCCATTGCCGACTCACTACAGAGCACGGGTCTCCTCTCAATATGAGAGGTGTGGCCATAGTCCACGTTTACCACGCTGGCCATGTGCGGATTGGCAGACTTCACACGCCTTTGAGAACATTATGAACAACTCTCAGGCATGCAGGTTTCGTCAAGATGTTTTCCTTCATCGTTGAAGTAAGTGATATTTTAATTGCTTAAAAACGCACATAACTACGATAAGTTAGAGGTGCGTGTATTCGACCTCTGATGAGGAGGCAGATGTCCTAACCACTAGGCTATCACAGCTTCATTTTATTTGATGTATGATAAGAAATCAATATCATTATCTTATTATCATTAACAGCTTACTATACAGCTTTCTCTATTACAGGAGTTTCTATAACCACGCTGCTGTAATGCGACATCACCCTGCCCACACGGCTTTTGTTTTAGACGACCTCCGTGGTCCTGGGTTCGATTCCCGGCTCGAGTCTGGTCTGGTGGGAGGCCTTCGGCCGTGGCTAGTTACCACCCTACCGATAAAGACGTGTCGCCAAGCGATTTAGCGTTCCGGCACGATGTCGCGTAGAAACCAATTAGGAGTGTGGGTTTACCATGCCCCTAACAGGTTAGCCCGCTACCATCTAAGACTGCGTCATCACTTACCATCAGGTGAGATTGCCGTCAAGGGCTTACTTGTAGTGGATAAAAAAAAAAAGTTACACAATACGAACAAGGTTTATATTGCTTTCTGAGGTTCTTAGATATTAGAGGAACGTAAGAGCGCTTCCTAAGACTTGGACTTGGACTGACACGTGGATCGAAGATGACAATGAGAATGACAGAACGTGGAGCTCATACATACAGTCCATAAGTTATCGAAGTCGTTGAGTGATGAGCGCTTCGATCAAAATGGGGTAGTGTCACCGTTTTGGTACGTCTATCACCCACCGCTTAACGAAACAAACTTGGCATGGTAATAACAACAGATATGGGAAAGACGTGCTTAAAAATATTTAAAAAAGATGGGGCATGTAAGAGGAGTTACTGATAAATAATTTGCGTAACATTTTCTTGAATCACGTAATATCCTATTAACTGCTGTACCTTTGATGGTTCTAACAACAGATATGGGAATGACGTGCTTAAAAATATTTAATAAAAATGGGGCATGTAAGGAATGACTGATAATTAATTTGCGTAACGTTTTCTTGAATTGTAGATCACATTATATTCTATCAACTGCTGTACCTTTGAACCATTATAGTATTGAAGCGAAGTAATGTTTGTAAGTGGTATTATATTCCAGGGTGCGTCAGCGGCGGGGAGAGGGGGTGCGTTGACCTCGCGCCAGGTTTACGAGTGCATTTGCACAGTGACACCCGCCCGCGCCCCGCGCACTCGCACCCGCCACCCGCCCAGACGTGCGTGCACGCAGCGAGCTTCTCCAACTCGCAAAAACCAACCAATTATGATTGATGCCGCTTGCCGAACGACAAAGCGACCGGCGACGAGATCCAAAAAGTTAAAATGTTGCCGACAGAAAATACGTTGACTTGATTGTATTCAAGGGCAAAAATATATAGGTACAAGTTGTCGCTGGAAAACTGTAATTACTATTCCCTTCTTTTATGACGAAAAAAATCATCATCAACATCATCATGAACAACCCATTACTGGGTCACTACAGAGCACGGGTCTCCTCTCAATATGAGAAGGGTTTGGCCATAGTCCACCACGCTGGCCATGTGCGGATTGGCGGACTTCACACGCCTTTGAGAACTCTCAGGCGTGCAGGTTTCCTCACGATGTTTTCCTTCACCGTTGAAGCAAGTGATATTATTATTATTTTTTTTACGAAAAAAATAACTATAATAAAAATTAAATAACTGAGAATAGCCGGGCTATAGCCGAACGAGGCTTTTTGGATTCAGCAAGCTGAGGTACAGAAGCGGATGAAATGGCCGAAAAAATGTCGAAATGGAAAAGAAGTAACCATTTATTTAGGTGAGCTTCCAAAGGAAGGATGATGGCGCTACGGCGCAGCACTCTTGAATAAGTTATGGGCTTTTGACGACCTCCGTGGCGCAGTACGTGCGCTGCCGCATTATAAAGTTGGAGGTCCTGGGTTTGATTCCCGGCTCGAGTCTTGTCTGGTGGGAGGCTTCGGCCGTGGCTAGTTACCACCCTACCGACAAAGACGTTTCGCCAAGCGATTTAGCGTTCGGGCACGATGTCGCTTAAAAACCAATTAGAAGTGTGGGTTTACCATACTCCTAACAGGTTAGCCCGCTACCATCCTAGACACCATCATGACTTACCACCAGGTGAGTTAGCCGTCAAGGGCTAACTTGTAGTGTATTAAAAAAAAATGTGTTAACTGTACGTATTAATGTAAAGTAACCGATATAGCTCAAAGAGTTGCGAAGGTGAGCAGGCAATAGGCGGACACTTTACTCAAAGAACCGCTGAACGTTGGGCATCTCAAAGTGTGTTCCTTCAATGATAAACATAGCTCTTGGGGTCAACCCCAGCTAGAAAGAGAGCGACCAAAAACGAGTCGCAGGGAGCCACAAAGTCGCGACCTAAGATCATCCCTTGATCTTTGAAACTCCCTACGAAAGATATTCTGGTTGACCTGTACGTGTTTTACAGGAAGCTGTCAAGAGAACTCCCTATTCAAGCAAATCAAATCAAAAATAGCTATATTCATATAAACCTATTACAGGCATCTATGAATCGTTCATATATATCACATTTTTCATTATTTCTATTCGTTAAGTGATGGTGATAACTACACTCGCCAACTTAAAACTAAAGCTAAGAAATACTTTGAACTGAATTTTGAATTTTCATTTCTTTATTATTAAAATTAACTAGTATTGAGGACAAATATGCGGTGGTGTGTACATGACGCCATTATCCTAGATCAGAGATATCACTGAGATTTTTTTGACAGAAACACAATACGTGTCAATTTTATGACCGACCTGCATTTCTAATTTCATTTCAAAACGCTACTTTGAGTCCTTAGGAGATATAGTTCATAATTTTTTTTTTACGGAACTACCTTCCGTATTAAAATAATTTATTTATAATAACTATATGTATGCCAAATTTTCGACCGATCTTTCCATCATTAATTCGGGCTGTGCGCTAATAGCCCGGTAAATCAGCTTTTCTTTTCATATATACAGGAAGACTTGGAAAGAGTTGAGGGAGGCCTACGACAGAGAGGCGACTTCTACCAAACACTTGTGACGATATGATAATATAAAATTTGACTGAAAATTGTAAAAAAAAAAGACATTGACATAATTTATTATTTTTTATTGACTTGGTAGTAGAATAAATGGATTTTTACTTATTTTTATTTTATTTATATACAGATACGGGAATTAACCCAGGACCTCGCGATACAAAGTCGAATACTCGCCCGAGGAGTCAGTGATAAAATAAAACTGCTTACAATATCCACTCAACAATATGCCTAAAACTAATACATACTTAACCCGACCACACGCGTACACGGTCAACGGAGGTTAGTACTGTGGTAGCTGTGAGGGTAAAGATACATAAACCACCACGTCTAGGAGACGACCCTCTTTTAGTATGAGCCCAACGTGAGCCCACTATCAAGTATAATGTTTGAATAGGGGAACATAAAGCACTTGTTGCTAGCAATAAAGTTAATTTTATCGCTGATAAAATCAGTACGATCACTTGGCATAGTAAAATTAAGCAAAGTTTTTTGTGTCAGTGTAATGCCATGTCAGCTTTTCTAGATACTTTATTAAATAAATAAAGTGATATTCCAATATGACTATTTATAAGGCATATTTTAATCATTTTTATTTTATCTTTTGGATCTAGATTTATTTGTAAAATGTTGTGCGAAATTCGAACTTGTTAGGTTTTTTTTTCAGTGTAGGGTTACGCATAAGTAGTGCATTTACATTCGCATAAGGGGTGGAGAAGTAAGCTGTGATGACCTGGTGGTTAGAACGTCCGCCGCCTAATCAGAGGTTGAGGGTTCGATCCTGGGCACACACCTCTGACTTTTCCAAGTTATGTGCTTGTTAAGTTATTACTTGCTTCAACGGTGAAGGAAACCGTCGTGTAAAGTCTGCCAATCCGCACTTTGCCAGCGTGGTGGCCAAAACCTTCTCATATAATAAAGTAGTGGAGACCACGTCTCGGCAAACGGAGAGTGGGGTATCGACTGGATGCGAAAAGCCGGAGATAAGATGAGTGGGCGCTGCTTAAAAGAGGCCTATATCCGGCATTTTTAATTTTTCATTTATTTAGATTTACCAACTAGAACCGACCTTCGAAATTCAGTGAGATTTTTACATTGCAGAGCTGGTTCACGGAGTTTATTAAAAAGTTTAATAATTCTTGGGACTGGCGAGTTAGCAACTATTACTGTAGAACGTCGCGGGAAATTAAAAAAAGTGAGTTTACTCGCTTTCTTGGATATCTAACTACAACCCTTTACTTAACACTGTATAAAAATCAAATCTTATAATCTCCTGAGAGTTTCTAGGGAGTTCATGTTTAAATATCTCAATATGTCATCATAACTGCGCAAGCCTTTTTGTATTTGACCATATGGTCTCATAATTCGGCGGAAGGTAACGTTGAGCATGGTGACTCTTCTCATTGAAACGAACCACGGTTGCTTTTTGACTTATGAAAAAAAGGTAAAGAACGGCTTCTAGACGGCGCGCGGCGCGGCGGCTCTGTTTGCAGGCCAGTGTAAACAGAGGCGGCCAGCGTTGTCACAACTCGGAGCTTGCACGAACTCCGCTGTGGGTTGGGATACTATATTTATTTATAAAATACACCTATATATACGAGTATACATATATATATACGAGTATATCATAATTAAAAAAAAAATGGTCTCTCTGGTCTTCACTTTGTAGGTGATAAGTGCATAGTACTTAAATTACAAAAAAATATTATGTAGTCTTTACGTTCTTAGTAGTTGACGACAAGTAAAAAAATATATAATCTCTTCGTAGAAGACGAGTAGCTCATACTCGTACCTAAATCTTAACCTACGTAATAAGGAATTATTGTTTACTCACAAACGTGAATAAAAATCTGTATAAATTATCTTTCATTTATATATTTTTTTTTCTTGTTTATTATGTCAGATAAATGATTGATGATTGATGATCTACAATGAAATAAAAATTAAACTCTATTTTGAATATATTTTACTCAATGAACTGAATAAAAAACATGGTAATTTTTAAATACTTAATCAAATCAATCAAAATCATTCGAAAAACACTACCTATATGGTAGCTCTATTGTAGGTCAGATTGTATCTCACTTATAAGTTTGATTTGTTTACAGATGCTTCTGTTTTAAGTAATCTCACTGATATTGTCTGACGCTGATGTTATTCTATTGGTTTACATCAATATTAATCGATAAGTAAAACATACCGAAAGATGTCTAATTGATATAGAATAGATACGACGCATGAAAGACGAACGTTTGTTTATATGTAGCTCATAGACAATCATAATATTACGATATATTGGATTATATTAATGGAGTGTGTGATCGTGATAACAGAACAAAAAATGATATACCTATGGCTTAGTTTGCTGTAGGCTTCTTTGTAGAACATGCCGCTTTTGGAACCCTCCTAGCTTTAGTTTTAAGTTAGCGAATGTTAGAATGTATGAATGCTTTATAAGTTATCTGTTATAGGCCAACATTAATAAATACATTTTGTATTTTGATTTTTAATTTCGTATCAGAGGAGTGTACAATTTTGAAAGATCTGTATAAGTACGAAGAACAAAAAAAACTAAAAACCTTAAAAAATATAATATAATAACTAGAAAATATTATTAAAAGGAGTAACCTTAGGCAAGGTTCCGTAGATACTGGCAGCGTCAATTCTTTGTCCGAAGTAGCTGGCAGCCATTCGGCCTCCTGTGATGTCGACTAACCTTTTTGCTATTTCCTTAAAAAGCTAAATAAAAAATATAATTTGAACATTTGAAATTTCTAGTGGATCATAATAACAACTTATTTTACAAGAGGTTTGTAAAGGCAGTTCTAGGAAAAAAATATTTTTGGTTTTATTGAATAAACAAAACCGATACTAACATATCATACCATAAACTTTAGGAAAGCCACTACCGCCAAGAAATGATAATTCGACAAACCTTGTGTAAGCTTATTCCATTTTTGAGTTTGAAGATCTATGTCAGAGGGTTGCCTAGTGACGGGGAAAGATGGACGGATTTTGATTATTGGGATTGGAAATATTGGAAAATATAAATATGTATAATAGTCGAATATTATTTAAAGTTCCTATTATCCTTTAACTAGGCCTTCATTTGTTTGAAGCCACTATAAAAGCCATGTGCATAAGCGACGCTAATCACTGAAATATCAGGTGACCCGCTTTCGCGTTCGCAATTTATAGGTTAAAAAAGTCAAAAGTAGGTTCATCCAAGTGACCATCCTATTACATACATTCCACTGCATCCCCTTTGTCTTTGTGGAAAAGTATAAATAGGAATTTCTCGATGGTTTTCCCGTAGCTTCGTACACAAATAGCTACTTAACTTCAAAGTATCGTCTCTGCTTGTGGTTAGACTTGGGTGCCTACAGAAATATGATATCATATGAAGCGTACGTACATATATCAAGGAATTTACACTAGGAGTTTTTTCATTTTATTGGCGAAATCCAAATCCTCATAAAGAAACATTGCAAATACAATCGAAAAATGTTTTATAAAACCTTCCTATAACGTAGACCTTCTTGAACATTTTTAAAAGGTAAACTTGTCAGTTTGTTGCGTCTCATACACTGGTTCATAACACATATTCTACCGAGAAGAAGAAGGCAAGAAAATACTTTATTTCAACTTCAAGATTTTATAATTTCCGTCTTTGTAATGTTTATTATAGGATCGATCATTTAATATCTAAACAAGATCTGCTCGCAGTTTAACCTTTTTTGTTGCTTTTGCTCGCTGTTTAATTGCTCTGTTGCAGCGTTATCAAAGGACAAACCAACAGACCCACAAACACAGTATCGCGTTCATAATATTAGTGGGGAAATGACAGTAAAAATGCAATTAAGAAATAATTAATAATAATTGTGGTTTGGTTTATTTTCTCAAAATAAAACTCTTTATTATTATTTTTAGTAAAAAATTAATCATAAGCACGGTCGTAAAAAATCGAATCAATCTCACCTGGTGGTATGTGATGATGCAGCCTAAGATGGGCTTACCGTGTGCGCTGTCGCATTATAAGGTTGGAGATCCTGGGTTCGATTCCCGGCTCGAGTCTGGTCTGGTGGGAGGTTTCGGCCGTGGCTAGTTACCACTCCTACCCTACCGACAAAGACGTGTCGCCAAGCGATTTAGCGTTCCGACACGATGTCGCGTAGAAACCAATTACCATCTACCCGCCCGCTACCATCTTAGACTGCATCATCACTTACTATCAGGTGAGATTGCCGTTAAGGGCTAACTTGTAGTGGAAAAAAATTAGCCGGTGTTCCCGTGACCCAGCCATCAGGCGACGTGAAGGAGCATCGCTGTGGGTGTTCTAGTCGCCAATCTGGCCGCCTGCGAATCCCACATACACCGTTGGGAGAGGCCCAGTTCTGCTAGCGACGCGATTGGTATATTAAACCCAAAGGTTATCACCGACATCGTATTGGAACGCTAGTTCGCTAGTCGTCACGTTTTTTTAGGATGTGGGTAGGTAACCCAGGCCTTCCACCAGACGCAGCTGATGTGATGGTTGAATAGTATTTTACGTAGAGTTTGACTTAGTTCTTAAAAGTAGTGAACCCATGGAAAAGAAAAGAAGATAATTCATCATAATATATACTGTGATACCTAATCGGCTTAGGGGGTACTTATACACACAAAGTCCAATGCAGTAATTATACATTTACACTAGCTTTATAGATATACTAGCTGTTGCCCGCGACTTCGTCTGCGTAGAATTGCTGATTTCCCTTGAGATTGAGGTTACCATTGCGGCCAATGCCCTGCTTCAGAAAGTAAACTACAGGAAAATGTCACATTGCCTATTTGCGTGTTTCTAAATTAAAAAAACATAAGACTTTCATACAAACTTCAAACCCCTATTTAACCCCCTTCGGGGTAGATTGCGTTGTTCTTCTATAAATTGTACTAAAATCATATACTTATTACGGCGTGTGTTATTAAACAAAATTGACAAAATGGTGCCAAAACTTTAAAAGAGCACCAGATTCGCGCATGATTTAACTGAATATCCTGTAAAAAATTACGGTACGCATTCCCGTATCCGTTTTAACTAGGTATTTTATGTAAATTATTTAAAGATATAAATAGGTTGTAGTTCAGAAGTTTTTTAAGAGATGGCGCTGATTTATTTCTGAGTCGCGCTGCGTTAAATTCATTTATGTCATTGAATAAAAACTATGCCTTAGTTGGTGCAACATATTCGTGTGGAAGCAAGTGCACACGCTTTTGTAAAAGCACTACGGACGGCAGAGTGACATATAGGTACGGGTAGGTATGAGGCTATGAACTAAGTATTGATGTGACAAGTCATGGGGTATGAGCGACTTATCCATTATGTGTTTACCAATTTTGTAATTTCACCACAAAGTTTTTTTTTTTTACCCACTACAAGTTAGCCCTTGACTGCAATCTCACCTGCTAACCTGATGGTAAGTGATCATGCAGTCTAAGATGGTAGCGGGCTAACCTGTGAGGGGTATGGTAAACCCATACTCCTAATTGGTTTCTACGCGACGTCGTGTCGGAACGCTAAATCGCTTGGCGACACGTCTTTGTCGGTAGGGTGGTAACTAGCCACGGCCGGAGCCTCCCACTAGACCAGACTCGAACCGGGAATCGAACCCAGGACCTCCAACTTTATAATGCAACAGGGCGCGCGCTGCGCCACGGAGGTCGTCAAAGTCAAAGTTATATAGAAATTAGGTTTCAATTTTAATATTTTATAAAACAAAGTTTCGAGACGTGGCTTGCAGTAGGTGTTATGCCTGCTCTGAAACAGTCGTTCAATTATAATCAAACGTTGGTTGCCATACCTGCTTTCATTATGTGCTTGTTAACTGTTATTTATCAGTAGTCAAAATAGAGTAAAGAACTGAGTTCCAAGTTCAAATGTTCTTTATCTATATATGATGTATATTGTGATACCTAATCGGTTTAGGAGGCTTAGTTCTTTATCATAGCACTGACAGCCAAGTGGTTAAGACTGTTACTCACTTTCGAGGGACTGAGGCCGATACCCAGCAGGAAACTTTAAAGCTATCTTACCTTGGAGTTATTTGCGTTTTTAATAATTAAAACACTCGCTGAACGTTGAAGAAAAACTTTGTTAGGAAACCTGTATGTGAGTTCTCCATAAACATTGCTCAAGTCCAATAATATCGAAGCACTGCGGTGTAATCTCTGCTAATTATTATTTATAGGGAAAAACCATGCCTTGGTATATGATGGGTTGATATACGAACGATGCCAACTTTGAGACGACTATAAATTCTATTCAGTTAAGCATATCCTCGGTTTGTCAGATTTAATACAAATAGATAAAACCATTATATGGCACATGATGAATATATACATGATGATTGTAAGCTTTGATAGCCTAATGGTTAGGGCGTCAGCCTCCTAATCAGAGGTCGGCGGTTCAAATCCGGCAACACGCCTCTTACTCTTCGGAGTTATGTGCGTTTTTAAAAAACAATTAAAATATCACTTGCTTCAACGGTGAAGGAAAACATGTTGATGAAACCTGGACGCCTGAGAGTTCTCCATAAAGTTCTCAATGGTGTGTGAAGTCAGCCAATCCGCACATAGTCAGCGTTGTGGACTACAGCCAAACCGTTCTCATATTGAGAGGAGACCCGTGATCTGTAGTGAGCCGGTAATGGGTTGATCATGATGGCACATGAAACAACAATATACAAATTAACTATTATTTTTATGCAAAAAAAACACCAAGCGTGACAAGAAAAAGAAGATGCTTTGACTCAATTTCCTTACATAATATACGCTTCTGACTTCCACATACGTCACTGTGTCATGGCTACATCGACATAATCTGAGCTCGGCTCACGGGTCTGAAAAAAACTTAGCCATTTAGTTTAGTGTCCAGCCAAGAATCGATCGCCTTCCTCTCGTACCTTGAGGCGTGTGGGCAGCCATGCATTATTCCTCTTGCCGACCGTCCGCAGTTAAAATTGAATATTCCGTGTGATAATATTGTAACAAGTGTGAAACAGGCGCGCTACGTTCGGAAGCCTTTGGAATTATTTGAATATACATTATCCGTGTCAAAATTTACATTTAGTAATAGGATTTTTAGAGTTCCGTCCCCGAGGAATCCCAGCGGGATCTTGTCGCTAAGCCTCCGGTGTCCTTCAGTTCGTCCATCCGTTTTTCAGTCAGCGGGTTGTATCTCTTAAAACGTAATGGGTAGGCAGTTGAAACTTAAAGGGAAAAGACGCGAAAAAGAAATTAAAAATGAAATGTTCATTTTTTTATCCACGAAAAGTTAGCCCTTGAATGGAAATCTAACCTGGTGTAATGATGATGCAGTCTAAAGCGGGCTAACCTGATAGGGGTATGGTAGAACTATGCTCCTGATTAGTTTCTACGCGACATCGTGCCGGAATTTATTCAAAGGAAGTTGTATTTCATTTTTGAATAAGGTAATTCTAAGTTGGCAACTGTAGTTAACATCATCACTTCACGAATAAAACTAATAGAAAATGTGTTATAACGCTTCATAGATGCCTGTAATAGGTTTACATGAATAAAGCTATTTTGTTTTGATTTGATTGAACAATTCGAACAACTGAATGAAAACTAACTTACGTAAACTAACTACGTAGAATGACATGAGAAATCAATTCGTTCGTGATTCGTGATCAACCCAATCTCGGCTCTAGTGAGACGGCTCTACGAGCGCGGGTCTCCTCTCAATATGAGAAGGGTTTGGCCATAGTCCACCACGCTGGCCATGTGCGTATTGGCAGACTTGAGACGCCTTTGAGAACATTATGGAGAACTCTCAGGCATTCAGGTTTCTTGATGAGATGTTTTCCTTCACAGTTGAAACAACTAATATTTTAATTACTTAAAAATGCACATACTCATAACTCCGAAAACTTAAAGGTCTGACCTCTGATTAGGAGGCTGACGTCCTAACCCCTTGGCTATCACAGCTTCATCTTACTCGATGAATGATAAGAAATCAATATCATTATCTTGTTGACAGCTTACTATCACTTTATTAAAGGAGTTTCTTTAACATAAATCCATCACGCTGCAGTAATGCGAAATTACCCAGAACCCATGGCTTTTGTTTTTAATAACACATTTTTTTTTTATTTATTCAAACCGGCACCAACAGCCAGGCCGGCCAGCAGGCATATTTATTTATATGTAAAAGAAATAAACATTTTAAAAACCTTAAGTGCTAGGATATACATATAAATAAATTTAGAGGTAACTACAGCATGCCAAATAACTTAAGTCGACGCTAATATGTCGCTAAAATACAATATTTCTTTTTTATAATACATTATGAAAAAGGTTATATTGCACCCGAAGTAATATATCTTCAATTTAGAATGTATGCGAACTATAAATAGCAGTGTACTTTCTCTAACGGAGTCAGGCGAACACGTTAGCCCTGCAAGAATTTCTCTACGGCCAGATAAATGCAAATTTTAATTAATTATCTAACTTATTTACGACAGCTTTAACATGCCATTATTAAACGATGGATCGAAATCTTATTAACGTCCTGTTTTCATATTTTATGTGAAACTACTATGAGTAGTTTCACATAAAATATGAAAACGCTACAAAATATATATTATATATATATTACTAGGTGATAGCCTAGTGAAGCGGAGATAGCCTTAAGAGGCCTTTTAGAGGTTAGGGCGTCAGCCTCCAAATCAGAGGTCAGCGGTTCGAATCCGGGCACGCATCTCTAACTTCGGAGTTTTGTGCGTTTTTAAGCAATTAAAATATCACTTGCTTTAACGGTGAAGGAAAACATCGTGACGAAAGCTGCACGCCTGAGAGTTCTCCATAATATTCTCAAAGGCGTGTGAAGTCAGCCAATCCGCACATGGCCAGCGTGGTGGACTATGGCCAAACCCTTTTCATATTGAGAGGAGACCCGTTTTCTGTAGTGAACCGATAATGGGTTGATCAATGAATATATTACTATACTACAACTATTGTTGGAAGATAAATGAAAGCAAAAGAGAAATTACTTTTTTTATAGTTTCAGTTTAGCTTCCGAAAGCGTTTAGGATTAAGCAGCACAGGTCTTCAGCCTAGGCTTGAGTAATGTTTCGTGTAGTGACATTAAGAAAAAAAAGAATTAAAATCTTACGTGACTGTTTCATTTCTTTGCCTCAAAAGGTAAAGCGGAGTGTTTAACTATGACATAAAACCCATGTTATCCTTGACTTAAATATTTACCGTCGCCTTTGGCTTGGATAAAATGGCTTGTTTTACGCACTTTTTTACATTGTATGAGAGTAAGATTATAATTTCATTACAAGGGCGGACTTGGTAGATTTCCTTGGCTGGTACTAAACTTGACATAAAAATGATAATTTATATTGATATAAATATAAAATATGTGACCGAAACTTCGCTCAATAATTTACTAAACATTCAAAAAAAAAAAACATAAACTTACAGAAAAGTGTCTGAAAATAGTTATGAAATATAATATTTAAATCGTTAGATACCTACAATAAGATATTCAGTTCCATTCAAAACTTAAAATATGATATTTAAATTATTACCTACAGTAAGATATTCAGTCACTTTTATTGCTTTTCCAGACGTTAAGCACATTTCCTTTCGAACTAAAGAGGTACGAAAATAGTCTATGGAACTCATTTCGCCAAGCGATTTAGCGTTCCGATATTACGTCAAGTAGAAACCGATTAGGAGTATGGGTTAAGCCGGCAATGCATCGGAGCACGACTTGACGACCTCCGTGGGGCAGTTCGCGCGCTGTCGCATTATAAAGTTGGAGGTTCTGGGTTCGATTCCCGGCTCGAGTCTGTTCTTATGGGAGGCTTCGGCCGTGGTTAGTTAACCCTACCCACAAAGACATGTCGTCAAGCTATTAGGCGTTCCGGCATAATGTCGCGTACAAACCAATTAGGAGTGTGGTTTTACCATACCCCTAACAGGTTAGCCCGCTACCATCTTAGACTGCATCATCACTTGCCATCAGGTGAGATAGCCGTCAAGGGCTAACTTGTAGTATAAATAAAAAACACCTGGGTGTACGTGTAAGGTGTAACCTTCAAATAATAACAAAAAAAAACATTGAAATAAAACTTAATGACTGACAAACATCTTGTTTATATTTGATCTAATTACGGCACAAAGCGTTGCGGACGAGCGCGGGAGCGTCTCCGTGACCCAATCATCAGGCGACCCGAAGGAGGATCGCTGGGTATTAATGGGTATTCTGGTGTCCAACCTGGCCGACGGGATCTCCCACATACGTGCGTCGCTTAAAGCGGGTAAGCGTAAAAAAAACGTTAAGATGTTTGCGTTGAGATCTAGTATATGGCCCGCTTAGCGCTCGTTCGCTTGCAGTACGATGGTATATATAAAACAGCAGATATTTTTATTAAAACTTCTGTTAGTTTTTACTCCGGGACCCGCCACACAAAGGACAGCGGCAGATTTCCCCTGGGCGGGGCGGCCGCGCTGTGCACTTTAATAAGGGTGACCATAAAATAAGGTTGCCTTAATCCGATTTTACCGACTAAATTCAAAATTTTTATAAAACCAAAGCTTATGGAAAAATCATATTAAGATATTAACTATTACATAAACGATATAGCTCTTAATATAATTTTAAGTGGCATGTGAGATGGTGATAACAAAAAGAAAATTTATCTGGCTAAGTTTGTTGTAGAACGCGTTTGGAACCCTCATAGCTTTAGTTTTAAGTTGGCGAGTGTAATCACCATCACTTCTCAAATAAAAATAATGGTATAATAAATGTGATATATATGGACGATTCATAAATGTCTGTAATAGGTTTATGTTAATAAAGCATTTCTGATTTCACTTTGATTGATTTAACATTGCAACCGTCGTATTAGAGGTGATATTATTGAGTTTTATTATTGAGTTGATTGATAAGAGGTGGCCTGTCCCCTTTTTTCGAGGAGTTTTATACCTCACAAAATGTTACAAATTCTCCAAGATAGGTTTGTAATTAATTTTTCGATCTTTCTTTTGCGGTTTTATTAGTATTATATTTATATAAATTGACTCAAGAAGTATCTTATTTTGAAACTACTTGTGAACGTCGTGAAAACCTGTAAATAGCTAAACATTTTTAATTATTTATTTATTTATTTATTTATTTACACGCTTTTATTGTACACCACGAAAAAGGAAAAATAAAACAAAAAAAGACAGAAAAATAACAAATAGAATTTGGCGGCCTTATCGCTACATAGCGATCTCTTCCAGGCAACCAAATATGAAGAAGATATAGAGATATAGAAGAAAAAATATAATATCATAAATGAGTAGGGTAGTAGTCCTAATTATTTGTTGATAGTATGGCATTCCTACTTTCAAATATCTTTATCTCTTTTCGAAATGAGAGCCAGACGAAATTGTACGTACTCGTACGCCACATATTATGGTTCTCATAAAACAATATGGTTGAAATGTGAGCACAGTGTATTTTATTTGAGCTTCCACATTGTTGAGACAAGATGTATCTACTGTAGTACAGTTTTTGATGTACTGCGGACTTTGTTTCGGCTCTGTTGGTTCGCAACTGGGACCGTGTGAACGTGTCGATGATTTAGTTCGGTGATTGATGTGTGGGCTTACTTTGGATGAACGGCGTTTCCACCGTACATCCGCTGTCGGTTCCAACTTGCTTAGTAAAATATTTTGACTTTTTGTTGAATCTGCGATGTCGATAATTAGGCACGAAAATTAGATCACTCATTAAGCTCGACAATCTTCATATAACAGATTGAATAGTTTTGTCGTGGTTCTGTGTCACTGCTTTCTAAAGTTATTGGATAAGATTGATTATTGATTATTGATATTTACCCCGGCTAAGTTTATTGTGGGCTTCTTCTTAAACCAGGGCGCGTTTCGAACCCTCATAGCTTTAGTTTTAAGTTTACGAATGTAGTTATCACCATTAAATCACTACTAAGTAAATTATTGAAATTCAAAAGTGCATTTTAAAGGACTATTTGAATAAAGATTATTTTGAATTTTGAATTTATTAAAATCGCGAGTATGGCATTTGTAAGGAGCAACCCGTCTGTTCCAATAAATGAATTTATTTATTGCCGAGCTGCATTAACAGTTAACTAACCGTGATACCCTAGTGGCTAGGACGTCCGCCTCCTAATCAGAGGTCGGGGGTTAGATCCCGAGCGCGGACCACTAACTTTTCGGAGTTATGTCCGTTTTTAAGCATTTTAAATATCACTCGCTTCAACGGCGAAGGAAATCATCATGCGGAAACCTGCACGCCTGAGAGTTCACCGTAATATTCTCAAATGTTTGTGAAGTCCGCCAATTCGCACATGGCCAGCGTTGTGGACTATTGACTATAAAAACCTTTCTCATATTGAGAGGAGACCCGTGCTCTGTAGTGAGTCGGCAATAGGTTGATCATGATGATGATTACCAGTAACATAGGTTTGGGTAATATGGAAAGTGACTTTCACCCATTTCACAAACATTCCCTGTACACGGCATAGAAACGTAATTTTCCCGGCTCATTCATCTCAATTCGCAGTATGCCCGAACAACAATGTAGTTCTGACGCTTTCATAAAATATAGCTTAAGCCAAAGATCGGATCGCAAAAAGCATCATCATCCCAATGACAAGCAAAAGGCATTCAATCCCATTCAATGGCTGCAAAATGTCTTCACCGCGCACTCCACTGTGATTTATTGACTGTGTTCACACGTATTTATATCATCTAGGTATCTACCGACCTACTAGTGATTGTTCTAGCTAGAGGTCGGTGGGTCATCTTCCGCAGTCCCTTAAACATCCTCCAACTGGGTCTTATCTCTTATACTTGGAGAGACTGACCCACTTTACTGTTCTAATGCGGGTTACCGGGCTTTAATGACTTTCTATTAGTAACAAAGTTAATAATAATTAGTAATAAATTACCCTTTGATACTATTCGCTTATATTAATATTAATAATTCTAAGATAATTATAATTATTAATTCCGTTAGTTCTCCATGAAAAAATATAAGAACTTCGCATTATATAAAGCAAATAGATATTGTAATTTTCTTTTTCTTTCCGGGTTTTTCGCAAATTATATATCTAGGCTTATCTCAGTCAGTCAAATTACAAAAAAGAAAATTTGTTCTAATACATAGATAGATACAAATTAGCATTTGACTGAAATCACACATAATAATGATGGAGTCAAAGATGTTGGTAATCTGTTATAGTTAAGTTTAATCCCTAATCCGTTTTACCAGGCATCGTACTGAAACACTAAGTCGTTTGGAGGCTTTAAACTAGGCCTGAGAATAATCTTTGCTTCAACCTGGCCGGGGATCGAACTTTTTCCTTCCTCCAGGGGGGTCGATACGGAGGGCTGATTTTTAAATCTTTTCCTCCAATGTAAGAGGAGGCATTTTTCAATCAGTGGGTCCATTAAAAAGAATGATGAAGCACGGAGGTCGTCCATAAATTAAGTTAACGTTACATTCACACGTTTTGCAATAGACCCACATTTGTATAGTTACAGATAAGTTGTAATCGTATGTTCATTAGCGGGCAATAACCGAAACGAAAATCAAGCAAAGCCGCGCGTGGGAGGACCATTATGGCTTTAACAAAATTTAGAACTTTTCACAACCAGTTTTCAACTCCACTCGCTTAGTTTTATTGGGTCTTGCGGAATCGAATCAAAGCAAACTTGATTGTTAAAGCCGCAACCTGCCCTGCTGACTCTTTTTATACACGTCAAAATGGTGACGCTTTTAGCGTACATGATAAGAGTCTATATGTTTACTTTTATTTATTTATTAGGAAGCCCACGTTCTATAATTGAGGACAATTTTTAACATAATATTTTTTATCTGACATAGTATACCCCATTTAAGGGCTAACTCAACATGTAATTACAACCTTATTTTCACTAAGACGATTGTTTAAACTATTAAAAAAAAACAATTTACACAGAAGATTTTACTCAATTAAAGGTTCTACTCAATCTTACAAATTTATACTAGGAAAAATACAAGCTTCAAACAATTCGAGAAAAGAAAAACAATAAGAATTAAACGGAAAAGGCAACTACAAAACTAATATAATTTTATATTAATTAACAAAACAAAACTAAACTAACATTTGTATATCAGCTTTGCCTAAGTTCACGTTTACTTTTTGCTTAAAATGTCCCTATGTTACCTATATGTTAGCTAATTTTGTGCAAAATTTAATTAAGATCGGATTAGTGGTTCAAAATGGTGTAGCTCTGCCCAAATATTAATCTATAGACATAAATGTGACGGTACAGATTTATATGGAGCATAGGATGAGTCCTTATACAGTGAATAAATTAAATACAAATACAAATGTAATCTATCTTGTACTGTGAAAATCCATGATTATTTCCTTTATTTTTTTTGCAACGCTTGTACCAAAAATAATAACAGATTATTGTGTTGGTAGTACCATTGGGCTACAAAACGCACAGATAATTTTGTAAAGATAAAAAAAATGTGTATCTATCCTCTTTGACTAAAAGAACTTTTTGGTCAGACTAAAAACTTTTGTTAAAAATTTGATTATAATATTTGATTAAACTATTTTATTACAACTTATCTACCCACTATTTTCCTGTTTTTCTCGATATATATATATGGTTAATAGTCCTCGCAATATGGACCGTCTCGTTTAGTGGTTCTGATGATCTCTCCTAATCGCTAATGCATGGGTATCCGTATCTATATCAAAATACCCACAGACATACACCACACAACAAGTCATGAGCATTCGCGGTCAACAAAATAAATAAATTTTAAGTTTATTATTTCGTTCAACAATTACTGGTATTAAAAATAGCTTCGATAACATCTAAAATAGGTGATAGAGAGTTCTTAACAGATTGAGATACTGGTGCTTGGCTTAAATTTCATTGGTGGCCTCGCTCATAGGCCCCCAGTGGTGGGTCTGCCTCGGCGGACGCCGCTGGTTGGTATGCGGTCGTGTGCGAGGGTGTACCCGTGACCTAACCACCAGGCGACGCGTAGGAGCATCGCTGGGTTTTAGTGGGTATTCTGGTCGTCAGCCTGGCCGCCGCCGGCGAGTCCCACATACCCTGTCAGAAGCGACGCAGTCTTGTCTGCGCCGCTTCCGGAGGGAATGCATAAACGCATTTCCCGCGGAAAGCGGAAAAAAAGATGACATATTTCATGCAAAGCACGTAACTATAAAATAACCTATTTTTCTAATTACGTTTAGTTCTTAAATCGTGTCCCCGTTAAAACTGTCTTAGTCAAACAAAAATAAAATTTTCGCAAACTCCTGTTTATTCACATCCAACTTCAAGGTTTTTTTTTGTAAAATCAGCATTAATAAGTATATTAAACGTATATTCAGAACCATTACTTACGCGTTCTTGTTTGACTTAAGACTTATTCACAAATAAATGTGGAGGTTTTATACTGTGTTTTGCGAAGCTAAATTGTTAATGCAGCTGATAATTAATAGCCGTTAAGGTGGTAAGGTGTTGGAGTGGTGACCTAGTCCGGAAAAGTACAGGGTTCCATTCAGTAGGAAGACATTAAGTGATTTACTGGAAATATACGGTATAAGCTGTGATAGCCTAGTGGTTAGGGCGTCAGTCTCTTAATTAGAGGTTGGCGGTTCGAATCCGGGCACGCTCTCTAACTTTTCGGATTTATGTGCGTTTTTAAACTATAACAATAACACTTGCTTCAACGGTGAAGGAAAACATCGTGAGGAAACCTGCATGCCTGAGAGTTCTACATAATGTTCTCAAAGGTGTGTGAAGTCTGCCAATCCGCATATAGCCAGCGTGGTGGACTATGGCCAAACTCGTCTCATATTGAGAGGAGACCCGTGCTCTGTAGTGGCTGTAGTAAGCCTGTAATGGGTTGACCATGATGATACGGTACCAGGCCATGGAGTAAGAGTTGAGTGACGATTATGACGCTGATTTAGAAATTATAAAACGCTCCATTCATAGACATATCCATAGATAATATTCTATAGTTTTATAGTAACTAAGAAGTTCTAATCTAGTCTCAAACCATTAAGATAGAAGACTATGTTTGAATCCTAACAAGAAAGCCACAAAGCACAAGTTCACCCTACCCTACTTTATTCTCGTTAAAGTTTAATTGCATAGGCAACAAACTTGCAACTATTCCCACTCGGAGTGGATTATAATGTTTGCTTGTGTCTATATTACTAAGAACACATCCTGAGGATAACTGCATGCCAGATAGTTCCTCGTGACGTTCTCAATGCGTTAATTCTGTGACGTCTAAACGTTTACTCAGCGTAAACGTAACAGCTTGCGAAAAGTTTTATGATGTCTAATGATGACCTTTTTTCTAACGCTGGGAAATGCGTTTACCTCTTCAGAAGCGCCACAGGGAGATGCGGGGTATGTGGGACTCGCCAGCGGCCAGAGTGGCTGTCAGATTACCTACTAAAACCAAGAGATGCTCCTTCGCGTCGCCTGGTGGCCTAGTCACGGGTACCGTAACCCAGCCAGCGGTGCCCGCCCAGGCCGACCCTCCACCGAGGGCCTATCTACGAGGCCCCTAACTTCTTCCGTTCAATGTTTCTTGCGCGCCTCACGACCCAAAATGATAACATTACTCATACGCGGAATTCCTATTCATATTTTTCAATAATTATGTTTTGTTTATTAATTAGTTTTATTAAAAATTATAGTGTGTGTAATGTTTGTATTTGTTTTTGTTTGTATTTGTTAATCTCCCGTTTTAGAGGGCACGCGGGTGTTACTCAAGCGTGACAGAATATAATAGTCGTATTTTTTTTTCGGTGCTTTGAAGATAATGGTGAAGTCAAGAATTTCCTTGTTAGACGACATCAATTATTATTAATTGAGAACATCCACCCTTTACAAATTAGGGCTTTGCTATTATCATCATTATCATCCTTAGCCAATGAATTGATGGCTGGGCACATGTTTCCTTCCTTATAATGAGGAGTGATTTAGAGCATAGACTCTTCTGGACGCGCTGTTTTTATTCCGGATCCTAAATCATACCTTGGGTTTAATTTGTTCAACCACGCGATTGCGAGTTCCTAAGTTTCATTCCCGGATCTGCTCAAGATATTGAAAGATATTTTATGATAAAAAATTCTCAATATCAGCCCGATTATTGAATATAGGCGTTGTCCACCCACGTCCCACGAGCACGATAATCAGTCGATGACGGCTATTAACACTATGCGATCTTAACCGGGTTGGTGAGCTTTAACGGTTATAAAATAGGTAAAGCTATTATTAAAGTCACTCGACAGCGTTGTTGGTCCTATTTCAGCAATTCTTTCTGTTATTTTTTTACACACTACAAGTTAGCCCTTGACAGCTATCTCACCTGGTGGTAAGTGATGATGTTGTGTAGAATGGTAATAGGCTAACCTGTTAGGAGTATGGTAAACCCACGCTCCTAATTGGTTTCTACGACACATCGTGCTGGAACACTTGGCGACAGTAAACCCATACTCCTAATTGGTTTCTACGCCACATCGTGCCGAAACGCTAAATCGCTTGTCGACTCGTCTTTGTCGGTAGGGTGGTAACTAGCAACGGCCGAAGCCTCGAACCGGGAATCGAACTCAGGACTTCCAACTTTATAATGCGACAGCGCACACGCTGCGGCACGGAGGTCGCCAATCGTTTCTCCTATGCGAGAGAACCTCTAATCGACAGTGGGGCGTTGATAGGTTAATTAAGATAATGAAGCGTTATAACGCTATCCCCAGACAAGTAGACCTAAGAGCTAAGACCAGACTGTACGGACAACTACCGGTAATTTCTTAGCAGAAAATCCCAATACAGGTAATAGAGGCAGCGATAACAAAGTGTTCTTAAATCTTGGGTACAATAATGAATCACCATTCGCAATCTAATAAAGGATGACGATACGACCAGTTTGCTACAAGTTCGACCTTCACCGTCCATTCACCGCGGCCGGAGTCTCAAGACTATACCTAGTTCTTATTTTGTTCAAACCATGCACACTAATTTAGCGTGCCCTAACTCTTCGTGTGCTTTTAAAACAGATGGAACGACTTGTGCTGTACGGGTCCCATGTACGTATGGCGTATGAAGATGTCTCCATTAAATTTATTTATTTATTTATTTCCTCTTAATAAGCTTTACAGGATTATAATCCTAATTTGCTAGAGTGGCCTAATATAAAAATATGTATATATATAAAAATTGACTAAATTTACATATCCCGGTAACATATAATCTTAATCATAATCAGTATTTAGCTGCATGTATAACAAGGATATTTTAATTAAAAAAATATATATATCACTTGCTTCAACGGTGAAGGATAACATCGTGAGGAAACCTGCAAGCCTGAGAGTTCTCCATAATGTTCTCAAAGGTGTGTGAAGTCTGCCAATCCGCACATGGCCAGCGTGGTGGACTATGGCCAAATTCTTCTCATATTGAGAGGAGACCCTTACTCTGTAGTGAGCCGGTAATGGGTTGATCATGATGATGATGATGATGATATTGTTTTAGACAGCGTTATTCTGTCATTTTATATGGAGGACTAAACGTCATTATTTGAATTATCCTTACAAATATGGCGGTTATTTATACGCTTTTCTTAACTGGATAAGTTGCCTGAATACTCAGAACTCATTTTACGTGTCCAAAAAATCGACTCTAAAAACTAAGAAAGTTAAAAAAAGTTTTTATATCACAAATTTTACACTAAACCCACAAAACTTAAAGGCGTTTGAAATGAACATTTTTGTCAAAGGATTTTTAAATACATTTTAAATGTCAACTTGGACTTAATTTTTATCGCAGCCTGAATTTTAATCAATAAATCAACGTGATTGCAACATTATCTCTAACCGTCCCGATGCACCGCTATAAGGCAATCTACTAAAATGTTTGCTTATTGACGACATTTTATTGGACGCTGCACGCGACCCACAAAAGCTTTCAAGAAATCATACACCTACACGTAAAGTTGGGTGAAGGCAGGGCGACGTATGACCGCGGAAACCTCTTAGTAAAACTATAAATTAATAAGTATCTTTCAGAGCCTTTAAACTTCTCGAGTGTAATTTCTACTACTGTTATATTAGTAGGTACTGTTTTCTTTTCTAAATATGTATTTAGAAAAGAAAACAGTGTAGCCTATGTAGGCTAGAGCTGGCCATCGGACTGTTAACTTTTGGTGATTACATAAACAAAAATCTTCCCCTTTTTTTTCAGACGGCTTGATTAAAAAATCTATTCCACAGCAACTTAAAATTTTTTGAGGACAATAAATAGCCTATGTCAAGAATAAAATGTATAGCTGTGCCAAAATTCATACAGACCCGTCTACCCGTTTTGGCATGATAGACTTTCGAACATCCATCCACACTTTCGCATTTATATGATGACCTCCGTGGCGCAGTATGTGCGCTGTCGCATTATAAAGTTGGAGGTCCTGGGTTCGATTCCCGGCTCGAGTCTGGTCTGGTGGGAGTTTGGTGATTTGGCGTTTCGGAACGACGACGGGTAGAAACTAATTAGGAGTATGGGTTTGCCATACCTCTAACAGGTTAATCCGCTACCATCTTAGACTGCATCACTTACCATGTGAGATGGTCAAGGGCTAGCTTTTAGTAAAATAAAAAACTTAATACATACTTTCAAAACAGGTATACCTATATCTGATCTTAATTATTGTATTAACACTAATTTCATACAGTAGTTAGTTATACCAACAGTGTTCTCGAAACAAGAGACGATGTACCTGTATTGCAAAAAAGATTAACGAAACTGAATTTTATATTAAGTAACAAATAAGTATCAAGATTGAACAAGTATTTGAGTTCCTCAGTCCAATAAAAGAACCGTACGGCGAATTAATGGAGAGTCGAGTTCGTCATCGCAGTGCGTGTGATTTTTGAGTTTTTTGATCATTAATCTGAACGGAAAAATCGTAGATCCGGGTCAATATCTTTCTCGCGGTGCTCCCTTTTGTCGGATACTTTCCACAGCCCTAACCGTAAGTCCTCCTTAACTTAAATAGCTTTAGAAACTTATTGAAGCTTTTAGGTTGGATGCACAGATATCCTCTGATGGGGACAAGTTTGCCATATCGAACAGATCCATCCGCTATCTAGCTAGAAAAAAAGTTTAGTAACGAAAATGAAAATACACTTACCCACTTTTTTTTATTTAGGCGTAAGGGGTTTAAACGTGCGATATAGGGTTTTAAAAAAATATAGATTATCCCATGTCTCATTCCTGTTCCCGTTTTTGTTTCCACCCCCTTTATAGTTTATACATGTAAATCAAATTTTGAGAAAGGTTGCTTTTGCAAAAAATAGCTATATGTGATACTCATCAATGTGATGATAGTGAAATTCAGTTTTTCACTAATTCGACATCAAACATGGATTTTTCCCGTAATTAAGAGGAGCCTATGTATTAATCCAAATATAACCTTAGTCTATTCACTAATCCAGCCAAAATGGTTCTTTAGTTTCGGCATGAAGGACGAACCGACCTACACACACACGCATACACACTTTCGCATTCCCGTCCGACCCTCCCGTTATCCCAAACGTCGCCTAAGCCGAGGTGCGGCCTCAAAGCCGACCCCTTAGGCAGACGTTCCCTTAGTTTCTTCGAGCCTTAGGGCTCAAAATTTCTTCTGGCAGAGCTTCTTTCCGAAGCTCGCCAAACAGCCCGGTTACGCTGTGGCAACCAACAGGGTTAGTACAGCTAATAGACAGTCCGAAAAAAAAAACACTTTCGCATTTATAACAGTAGTGTGATGTTTATAAACATAAATAAATAAATGATCACGTACGGAACCATTTGTATTCTAGTGCAAGGAAATCATCTCAACCTTATTATAACACAAGTATAATGAACCCGAGTTATCGTACCACGAACTTGTTCTCAGAATCTTGTTGCAGGATTGCAACTTTATTTGGAGGGACACATTGACCAGACTTGTTGATTTTAGGCGACAAAAAAAAGTTATACACACTTTAGTATAAATATAATGTCGTATAATTGGTTCAATTATGTATTATACCTCCTATATTGTAGGCTGTATCGTTATTTGTACCCTAAGCTGGGGCTACACTGTCTATGTACCTTTTTTTTAATTATCTCAAAAATACATGAGCAGTCCGTGTATAGGCTATCTCTCTTAGGGGTATACATAGGGGCCAAAGATTTGAATAGCAATGGTCGACCTTTGTCATTTTAGTCTTAAAGAAATGTTGATTAAGTTAATTACAAAACATACAATTAGGCGACTAATGACTAAAACAAATTAATGACTAAAAATTAGTAAAGGGCATTAGATGATGATAAATTGAAGAATTGAAGAATGAGAATCTATAGTAGATTCATTAAAAAGTATCAATGCAAAATGGAAAAGTCCTTCACCCGTACGGATTTTACAAAATCTTATAGGATTTACAAGTTGTATGTATTCATTGCGCTTTCTCGTTAAAACAAGTGATAGTTAATTTCTTTAAAATTCTCTAAATAAACCGCACGTAACTCAGATGTACGAGCCGGGAATCGAACACGATCTCCCCGAAAGAGAGGCCGGAGCCTTAACCACTAGGCTATCACAGTTTCTTTAAATAAAGTTAGTTTAATAAATTATAAAACATGCTTTCAAATTCACGGAGTATAAAAAAAGTTATAGCGAATAAAATATGTTAAATGTTAAATCTTTATCGTCGCCTGTTATAGCTAGACGGCTTATGTCAAAAACCGGCCTTGTATTACCATACTAAAATGGTTTTATACAAAATATATATGTATTAATAGTAACTCGTTCAACAACAATGCAAGAGTTTGACCGGTTCACAGCTTTAAAAATTAATGAATTTAGACCAGCGTTTTAGCTTTATTTATGTACATATTTTATGGTATTAGCCTTTTTTTCCTCTGATGTACATATATTATTATAAGTGTGAAAATTTGGACGTATGGGTGTTCGTTACGCCACATGGTTGCATCAATTACACTGTCATTTAGAATATAGAGATAGCTTATAGCTTTGTTAACTCGGATCACAATTCAAAAGTTCGTGCAGGAATACTTACTCAATGAAATAGCATGCAGAAATATATATGTCGGCTCGAAGGAGATATTAACTTCATTCAGTGGCGCCAAGAACAACAAGAATTCAATAATTACCCACATTTGAACTCTTGATGATTTTGTTAACACAATTTAGACTGTAGCAATCAATTTTGTACAAGCATGCTATGCTATAAATACGGGCGGTCGATGCCTTTCGTGGCATTCTCGCTTGAGATGTCGGACCGTTCGGACCTCTTAGTTATTGTCGGTATAAAAGTGAAAGTGTTATGGTTTTAATTACTATGGGCGAAAGTAAACAACGTCACTCTTATTAAAAACAGCTCGGATGGCCATCACTTGTCAAATATAAACAAAAAAAAAATATGTAAACAAAAGCTTGTAGAAAAAGTATTTATTGATATATTTTATCGCATCAAATCACAATTTTATCCTCATTCAGAAATTGTTAGTCAGTAGGTACTGCAAAATATGTAGATGCATCAATATGCAAAAGAATATGCATTAGTTCCATCCTTTTAAACTAAGTTTTTTTATTTTTTTATTCACCACAAGTTAGCCCTTGACTGCATCTCACCTGATGGCAAGTGATGATGCGCTCTAAGATGGTAGCGGGCTAACCCGTTAGGAGTATAGTAAAATCATACTCCTAATTGGTTTCTACACGACATCGTGCCGGAACGCTAAATCGCTTGGCGACACGTCTTTGTCGGTAGGGTGGTAACTAGCCACGGCCTAAGCCTCCCACCAGACCAGACTCGAGCTGGGAATCAAACCCAGGACCTCCAACTTTAAAATGCAACAGCGCACACGCTGCGCCGAGAACGGAACCGAGTTCGATCAGCAGCTTCTATAACACTCAGTGTTATGTGAGTTTGAATTAAAGCAAACTTAATTTGAATTTCACTCGCTGTACTGGTGAAGGAAAACATCGTGACGAAACCTGCATAAACGAGAGTTTTCCTCAACGTTCTCGAAGGCGCGGAAAGTCTATGTAATCGGCGATTGGCAAGCGATCTCGTGCTGGAGATCCCCGCCCAGTTGGGGTAATGGGTTGATAACGATTATATCTTATAAAGAGCAGCCAATAGCTGTATATACGAGTATAACAATATGATAAAGTTATAGTATTTTTTGTACGTATACATTTTTCACTTCTGTATGGACCTGATTCTGATGTTTTTTTTATACACTAAAAGTTAGCCCTTGACGGCTATCTCAACTGATGGTAAGTGATGATGCTGTCTAGGGTGGTAGCGGGCTAACCTGTTAGAAGTATGGTAAACCCACGCTTCTAATTGGTTTCTACGCGATATTGTGCTGTAAAGCTAAATCGCTTGGCGACACGTCTTTGTCATTAGGATGGTAACTAGCCACGTCCGAAACCTTCCACTAGGCCAGACTCGGGCCAGGAATCAAAACCCAGGACCTTCAATTTTATAATGCGAAAACGCACGCACTGCGCCACGGAAGTCATCAAAACTGTCCACGCAGACAATGTCGCGGGCAAAAGCATCTTAAACAACATTTAAAATCCCGGGCTTTTTGAAAGGTGTCAAATATGTATAATGTCTTCAAATTATTTTATGGCCAAAGGAAATGTTTCTATTATGGTTATGCGTGTAAGCATATATTATGTTTTTGATGTTTTACCTAATATATTATGTGAATGGATTAGCGTCTACATATTTTGCCATTTCTTACGACTATGATCATAACATACTGTTATATGCTTTCAATGCTAAGAAGCTGTGATAGCCTAGTGGTTAGGACGTCCGCCTCCTAATTAGAGGTCGGGGTTCGAACCCGGGCACCTATAACTTTTCCGAGTTGTGAGCGTTTTTAAGCAATTAAAATATCACTGGCTTCAACGGTGACGGAAAACATCGTGAGGAAACCTGCATGCTTGAGAGTTCTCCATAATGTTCTCAAAGGCGTGTGAAGTCAATCCGCACATGGCCAGCGTGGTGGATGGCCAAACCCTTTTCATATTGAGAGGAGACCCGCGCTCTGAAGTGAGCCGAGATTGGATTGATTTATGAATTTCTCTGCAAGTTACAGAATCCCTTAGTGAGTCTGATTCATACTTGACCTGTTATTTTTACTTCGTTGAAGCGATATTTAACGTATGTTTATTTTATTATTATTTTTGTAACTTAATGATTAATCTTGTGACAAGGCAAAATTTAATTAATGATTTTAGGTAAAGAGGTATATTTTATAAGTCAGTTTATTTAAAAAGTTCTCCTTTGAAACCGTTTCAATCCGTATTGCACTAGTTTGTTTGAATGTAATAGGATTAATTAAGTATTACACCTAACCTTATATTTATATTTCTGTAATTGGTTAAACTTTTGTCATGCTGTGCAGTCAATTAGAATTACAATTAGATATAGAACATGTAACTAAGTTAAGATTTAATTATAAGGATTGTAATTTGTTAAGATTGCCAAATAATAATTTTTTTATATAAAAAAATTAAAGTTACTTTATTGATCAGAAAGATGAATAAACATTACACACATTACATAGACATAGCTACATTCTGAGAACGGATAGAGAAGATATTTAATGCCAGGTATAACCGGCTTCGGCCGAGCTGTGAGACATTGAAAGGCTACTGATAATTGAAAAATATGGATTGAAAAGTTTTCAAGTCCTCCCTTGAAAACGTTTCAATCCATATTGCGGTAAAGAATTTTTTTAAGGTAAGGCTTTTAAGGTATATTTTATAAGTCAGTTTATTTAAAAAAGTTCTCCCTTGAAAACGTTTCAATCCGTATTGCACTAAAGTTTATTTTTATATTAAAAAATTAAAATTACTTATATTGAGCAGGAAGATTAATAAATATTAGACACATTTCATAGACGTAGTTGCATTCTGAGAACGGATAAAGAATATATTTAATTCCAGGCATGAGAGACTTTGAAAGGCTAATGATAATGAAGACGGTGTAGACTTCGTCTTACATCGGGCGGCTACCTGCGGAGTGCGACGTAGCGGGTAGTTGCAAAAACTGCGCGCGCGCCGCTCCCACGCCGGCCGGTCCGCCAAACACGGTCACTCACCCCGTCTGCATTGATGGTAATTTGACGAGTATTGACGACGCGATAACGACGTCTGCCTCGTCCGTTCGCGAACTTGTTTTTTGTAAACAAATCTCTATTGATGCCGGGCACAGCGCTGACGTTGGTGCGTGGGTGGGAAGGTTGTTTCCGATGTATAAATCCGTCGCAGATACATTTCGGTTAAACATAGTACTGTATTAACTGGCTTCCAAATAAGACGGATTTTGTCTGTCTGATTAATTTGTTTCTTAATAACCAAATCTACTCAAATCACAATAGCTTTATTCATGTAAACCTATAACAGGTAGATGCCTGTAATAGGTTTACATGAATAATATAAGAAGAGGATAGGAAACCTCTAATCAATAGTATGACCTCTAATATGACGGTTGCAATGTAAAATCAATCAAAATCCAATCAAAAATAGCTTTATTCACATAAACCTATTACAGGCATCTGTTTAGCGTTCATATATAACACTTACCCTTATATTTATTCGTGAAGTGATAGTGATAACTACACTCGCCAACTTAAAACTAAAGCTAAGAGGGTTCCAATCTCACCCAGGTCTAAGAAGAAGCTTACAACAAACTTAGCCGGGTTTTTTGTAATCTTACATAATCAACAATAAATTATAATTAGCTATGGACTTAGAGCAATTCACACCCAAGTTTTTTATCGTTTATACGAGTAAAATCCTTAATTTCGTAATAGGATTTTCTATAAGCTTTCGCTTTATGCAAACTTTGAACTTATTGATATACATCTCCAAGATATCAATAGGTATTTTTTTTAATAAAAATCCTGGGCCGGTAATGGCCCGCTGAACTCTTGTTATGTTTAGATATAGAAGTGGTGATTTTTTTTAACTATCTGATATTAATAAGGCTGATTGTTACTTTTGATATTCTGAAAAGTTTTGAAAATACTTTGGTGCTAATAATGTGCCATTTATATTTTTTTTAAGACTTATAAAAATTATTCTAAAGTGCTCCTAAATATTGCTAAACATAAATTTTAATATTATGTATAGTATTAAGGTGAACAGACAACATCAAACGAGTCGCAGGGAGCCACTGGATACAAGCGGCCCAAGACCGTGGCCATTGGAACTCCCTACAAAAGACCTATGTCCAGCAGTGAACGTCTATCGGTTGAAATGATGATGATGATGATAGTATTAATAATATTAGGTATTTCAATTTTACATTTGGACATCACATCTTCTCATCGGGGACAAGCTTGAATGATGTTTTATTCAGTTCTATCTATATAGCTTATATATACTAACCTAGTTAGCTACTGGGTCACCCTTAACGCATCGTGGAATTCAAATGACAATTGCGCCGTCGGTAAGATAACGTTCCTACTTTTTTAGAGATCAAAGAAAAATGGAAGTTATTTTCCGAATGTATTTTCATAGCCGATGTGTAGGAGATAGGCAGATTTTCCCATTCGAGGTGTCAAGCTTTTTGCACAATTGCTACAAAATACAATCCCTCCAAAGAGTTGTATATATATACTTATTATTAAGACCTAGTAAGATAGTACCTTACTAATTATACGGGAATTTAACTTCCTACCAGTGCCAGTTTTTGGCAGTGGCAATTTGGGTATTTATGAATTTTCTCTAGTCGTTTTAGTGGAAGGATTGTGGCTACCTTGCTGACTGACAAATACCGCGTAGAAAGCCTATAAATTCAAAATTCAGAAATAGCTTTTTTTCATTTAAACCTATAACAAGCATCCATGAAGCGTTCATGTAATATGATATATATGTTATGATGTTATTTATTTATTAATTTTTTAAGATTTTTAGTTTTAGGTTAATCTAAGTTTTATTTTAAGTTTTATGTAAAATGTTTGATGTATAATAAACTCGTAGTAAGATTAAAACATAAAAAAAATAATAATGATATATTATACAACTACACTCACTAACTTTAAACTAAAGCTAATAGGGTTCCAAACGCGCCCAGGTCTAGAAGAAGCCCACCGCAAACGTAGCCGTTTTTTTTTTGTTATCACATCACACATAATCAGTAATAAATTATAATTAGCTATGAAGTTCACATCCAATCGCTTATATAATTCTTAATATGGGTATTTAACTCATCAGCCTAATATATAAGTTAGTCTGGACCATCTTAGACTGTATTAAATAAATCGGGTGTGATCAAATTCAAATTCAAAATAATCTTTATTTAAATAGTCCTTAAAAAGGCACTTTTGACGCGTCAATAATGTACATAGTAGTTATTTCATGGTGATAACTATATTAGTAAACTTAAAACTAAAGCTATGACGGTTCCAAACGCGCCTGGTCTAAGAAGAAGCCCACAACAAACTTAGCCGGGGTTTTTTTTTTGTTATCACCATCTCTTATAATGAATAATAAACTATAGTACCTATGGAGATAGAGCATCGCGATCTCGCGGTGGCATTGAGATCGCGATGATATATAAAAAAAACATCAAATCCAAGCCCCAAGAAAATGCAAATCACTGCACCAACGAGGTAACAACGTGAAAATGGAAATAAAATAGGAACCGAATAATGAAGTACGCTAGTAAAATCTAAATTTCAATCCGTTCTGCACTTTCCCATTCATTAACAATGGAAGAGTTTTCACACTTCCTAATGCATTTTCTTTGAACAGTTTTCCAGCGCTCGGGGGAATTTACCGCCAGTACTTTGAGCACTTTGAAGACAGTAATTGATATTGAAGTAGGTAAGTTGTCTTTAAAACAACTACTACCTTTAATTTAGTAAAAAGTTTTGTTATAATAATAACGAATGAGTAGGATTTAAGCTCCACAAACTCTTATGAGCCATTGGAATATCTATAATATAATAAAACTGTAACAGGACGAATTCTGTAATTATTTAGAAAATTTTAATTGGAGGTTGCTTTACTATCGATACTGAGCCCAAAACAATTTTTTTTTTGTCAGTGTGTCTGTTTGTAACTTCGCGGCGCATAATGCCGAAACTACTGGATGGATTTGAATGAAATTTGGTATAGGAGTAGCTGATACTCTGGTTCAACATATAGGAATTTTATGCCAAAATTCAGCACGGTTGGTTCCCTTGGGAGAGGGGATGAAAGTCAAAATGTGTATTTGGTTGTAATTCATTAACGCGTTCTCCTATTTCACTCATTCTTTTTTTTGTTAGAAAGGAGATAATTAAATGTTTATTAAATTAATTAATTCCAGGTCGTCAGTTAAGTAATCCGTTACTTCATGATGGGAAGACAAACAAACACACTTTCACACACACTAACTCAACGCAAACGAAGTCCCGGGCATCAGCTAGTAAATAATATATTTCTATCGCGTTAGAATAATCAGGTTAATTGAAGACTTCCGTCGGCCCAGTCATGCAAAGCAAAAATGTATCAATAATAATTCTATTTTAATTCGAGATAGTTGCGTTAATTTTGACCTTCTTAAGCAAATCTTTTGAGAGTATAAATCTTAACCTCCTCCACTCCATAGTGCATAGTTTATAGGTATGTAATTTATTTTCACCTACTTTGGCACGTACGGTTGTTTTATGCGGTATAAGTTGCATGTCCCAGGTTCACTACAGATTAGGGTTATACGTTTAATCCTCCCTATTATATATTTATTATACATATAGATAAAGATCACAAAGATGAACAAAACAGGTGTTTTTAATTGACATTAAAGTCTCTCTTAAGTACTTTGGGCTTTACTATTTACTTAAAAATTAATTATAAATAGTATCTTTAATAAGTACTTAAATAATAATATTGAGCTTTCTCGCCAGTGACGAATCTTCAAGAGAAACGCTAAATTCGGAGCGATGTAGGTGCAATGTACGGACGGGCGCTGGCGGACATTTTTTAAATTAAAGAATAATGAGAAACAAAGCAAAAAAAAAACAAATTTGCTCGCGTCCACCTTTTTTAGGCAGCAAAACGCATCAAAGGCGGATAAAAAGTGATAATTGTCTCGAAAATCGCAGTTGCAATTTAAGGAGCCCGATGTGGTTTTTGCTGACCGCCATTTTGGTGGAGGGTGAACGCGCCACAACTGGCGGTGACGATAATTGGACCGGAGGACGTGTGTTAAAAACTTTTGTTTGCGACTTCAAACCGAAAGAATTCTACTTGTATGGCTGTGTCAATTCTGGCATACGATATCAAAGTTTAATTTATGATTTTACTAGCTGTTGCCCGCGACTTCGTCTGCGTAGAATTGCTGATTTCCCGTGAGATTGAGGTTTCCCGTGCGGCCAATGCCCTGCTTCTGAAAGTAAGCTACAGGCAAATGTCAAATTGCCGATTTTCGTTTCTCTTAATTAAAAAACATAGGCTTGATTAAAAAACACTTTCATACAAACTTCAAACCCCTATTTTACCCCCTTCGGGGTAGATTTGGATGAAAAAAAATTCTAACCTTATACTTTCGCCCTAAAAGAAACCTATTTTCAAAATTTCAAGCTTGTAGACTTCATAATAAAAAAAATAAGCAAAAACTACAAACTAAACATCCCCTATTTTACCACCCTTAACAGGTAATATTTAAAAAAAAAATGATGTACATGTTTTTTATTTATTATTATTAATCTTAATGCAAATTTTTGTGTCTCTAACTCTAAAAACAAAGAAAATTCATATAACTTCCAACCCCCCTTTTACTCTCTTAGGGGTGGAATTTTCAAATATCCTTTCTTAGCTGACATCTCTTAACTATCAACTACTTGCTAAATTATAGCTTTATACGTACAATAGTTTTTGAGATCTCGTGTTTAATCAGTATGTCAGTAAGTCAGTATGTAAGTTAACTAAGTAGTGACCTTTCGCTTTTATATATATAGATACTAGCTGTTGCCCGCGACTTCGTCTGCGTAGAATTGCTGATTTTACTTGAGATTGAGGTTACCCGTGCGGCCAATGCCCTGCTTGAGAAAGTAAGCTACAGGCAAATGTCAAATTGCCGATTTTCGTATCTCTAAATTAAAATCATAGGACTTTCATACAAACTTCAAACCCCTATTTTACCCCCTTAGGGGTGGAATTTCCAAATGTCCTTTCTTAGCTGACATCTCTTAACTATCAACTACCTACTTGCTAAATTATAGCTTTATACGTACAATAGTTTCTGAGATTTCGTGTTTAAGCAGTATGTCAGTAAGTCAGTATGTAAGTATGTAAGTGACCTTTCGCTTTTATATATATAGATTAACGACAACCGTGTTGTTGGGAAGGAGAAATCGTCAAGCGTGGAGGGTTTATAGATTGGTTCGAAAATGACGAGATCCAAATCCAACGGAAACATATTAACTAGCTCGTTCGTCAATCAAATACTTATTACTGGATTCTGTGTATTTCTTCTAAAATTCCATCGACTAGTCCGGAACTAGGATATTGTTGGTGTCCAACCCCATCGTTCGAAGAGTACATTAAACCGTCTCTCTTGGTTATTGTCATATGAGTGACATAGATCAAAGATTAAAGACCTTATGAGAGAGCAGGTCAGTCAGAGCCAGGTCTGGCCTATGTCCCTAAATGTACAGAGGATCATTATCCTGGAAAATACCCTGCAATATAAAATAAAAATTGTTTTAAAAAGACCTTTGTTATCTATGGATGGCTTTGCAGCTATCGATCGATTTCGACGAATGTTTGCCATGCTGAAAATTTGCACATAAGGTACTTTTTAAACCCGAAAATCACGCGGGATTATTCTAAAAACGAATCATATGAAGACAAAGTCAGTCTGACTGGTGGGAGGCTTCCGCCGTGGCTAGTTACCACCCTACGGACAAAGACGTGTCACCAAGCGATTTAGCCTTCCGGCACGATGTCGCGTAGAAACTAATTAGGAGCGTGGATTTACCATACTCCTTACAGGTTAGCCCACTACCATCCTAGACAGCATCATCACTTACCAGCAGATGAGATGCCGTCAAGGGCTAACTTGTAGTGTATAAAAAAAGGCAGCTTTAAGTGTTTAATACGACAGGAAAAGCTGCTATACCACTACTATACGTTAGCGTAATTAAGGTTTTTTTTTACGCAACCGTCATCACAGGGCGTTATCGGCAGGGTTTCCTCTTTCATTAAAAGAGACCTGATTTTTCTTTATTATAAATGAAATCAATACAATTAAATATTTAAAAACAATAATAAACAATTAAATTAATTTAAATCTTACAATAATTATTCCTAAAAAGGTCTATAATTAATTAAAACAATTAAAATCATTAACACTAACTTAACACTAATCGAGGGTGTGGTCAAATGCTTCAAAGCTCGGAGCCCGGAGTTCGCAGAACAGCGATTTCCTCAATTTTCAAACCGATTTATATGATAGTGCCATCTATATATGCTAACGATACTAGAGGCACTATGCATCTCTATGGGTTGTTCTGTTCCTGGCAATAGCAATTCTCGCTATCCTGCATGCGTACTCCAGGAGCGTAATTAAGGTTAGCATGCTACCATCTTGCAGCAAGGGCTACTCGCAACTTGTAGTCGAGTAAAAACAAGACGGATCGCCTCTGTATCCACGTCATATACCTTTAACAAAAGTCGACTACCTCGTACGTATTATTCCAGCAGCAAGTAACATACGGCGTCCTGGCAGTTTTATCACGTATACCACTACTACACGTAAGCATAATTAAGGTTAGCGTGGTACCATCTTGCAACAAGGGCTGTTCGCAACTTGTAGTCGAGTAAAAACAAGACGGATCGCCTCTGTATCCACGTCATATACCTTTAACAAAAGTCGACTACCTCGTACGTATTATTCCAGCGGCAAGTAACATACGGCGTCCTGGCAGTTTTATCACGTATACCACTACTACACGTAAGCATAATTAAGGTTAGCGTGCTACCATCTTGCAACAAGGGCTGTTCGCAACTTGTAGTCGAGTAAAAACAAGACGGATCGCCTCTGTATCCACGTCATATACCTTTAACAGAAGTCGACTACCTCGTACGTATTATTCCAGCGGCAAGTAACATACGGCGTCCTGGCAGTTTTATCACGTATACCACTACTACACGTTAGCATAATTAAGGTTAGCGTACTACCATCTTGCAACAAGGGCTGTTCGCAACTTGTAGTCGAGTAAAAACAAGACGGATCGCCTCTGTATCCACGTCATATACCTTTAACAAAAGTCGACTACCTCGTACGTATTATTCCAGCGGCAAGTAACATACGGCATGCCAGGCTTCGTCGTGGCAGTTTTATCACGTGACCCAGTTTGCGGAAACTTTTGATCTGGGAGACTGGAGTACGCTTTATCACAATGCCTCACTCGCGGGCTTAACTCACGGCGTATAACTTCGTGAGAAGTATGTAAAAGAGTACATTGAGTGACGACTATGTGAAAATAATTTCCTTTTTTTTTTTAATGAAAATATTTTTTGTATGGAACGCAGGTTTATAAGCCCTCAATGTTTGTACCATATTAATGTTGGTGTTGTGTCAAAATGCGTTATTTTGCTCTTTATTGGCTGTTATTGGCTGTCTATAAATAACTGAAAATAAAATTAGATTAACCTAAAACTAAAAACCTTACAAAATAAATAAATATTTAACATCATAACTAAAATATACTATTAAAAGGAGTCCCTTTAGGCAAGGTTCCGAAGATACTGGCAGCGTCCCCCCTTTGAATGGCTAGACTGTGTCAAAATTGGAATCTTGACATGCTCTCAGATGATGTACAAAAAATAGACCACCAAAATGTCGAGTATCAACGCAATCGATTGATTTGTACTGTCGTAACTATTATTTAATTAAAATTAAAAATTGGCTTTTAAGACAATATCCTAATTTTGCCTTAAAAGCCAATTTTTAATGACCTAATATTCTTTGAAACAAATTCTTTGTATTATTTTAAATTTATTTCTCGGGAAGAAAATCGACAGCAATCTGTTTCATAATAATATCATGATGAATGTTTGATTTAGTTTAAACAATAGTTTTTTCATAACATATTGTTTTATCATATAGGGATATTTGAACGAAGGTCTATTGAATACTTTCGGTATTTATAATTGTGATGATTTGCAAAAATAAATTGTCTTTATTTAGAACAGGGCTCTCCCTTTTATATAAAATTAAAGAATTAGGGCTATTAAACTGCTTCTTTAGTGTATTTATTGTAGAATAGATGTTTTTTAAATAAAATCGATACTAAGTTTACCTGAGCAATTATTAAATTTAGTTAAAATAAGTTATATTAATATATTTTTTGTGCTAAATAAGAAAAAAATTCTAAAATATATTTCGATACAATCAACCTTTTTGTAGAAACCTTTACGAACAAAGAGATACGAAATCGCTTCCCCTAGTTCAGACGCTTTGTACTTAAACGTACTTATTTAGCAGTCCTGCGTGCGTCCTGTCATTATATTAAAGTAGCTTCTTTCATGTATAAGGCTATGGAACGTTGCTCTAGATCGAATAATTCATCCAACTCGAGCGGGAGATAAATACAATAAAAAATAACGCCACTTTTATAGCTTTGGTCCGGGAGAATTTGTTTTTCCGAGATAATAAATAGCCTGTGTCACTACCCGGCTCTTTTATACACCACAAGTTAGCCCTTGATGGCAGCTCACCTGATGGCAAGTGATGATGCGGTGTAAGATGGTAGCGGTCTAACCTGTTAGAGAAAGGTAAACCCATACTCCTAATTGGTTTCTACACGACATCGTGCCGGAACGCTGAATTGCTTGGCGACCGGTCTTTGTCGGTAACTAGATCCCGAAGCCTCTCACAGATCCCGGAGCCTTCCACTGTTTTATGCTGATGGTAGCCACCGACGGGATTTTATTGGGTAATAAATCCCACATAACCCGCGACTTTCGCCAGCAATAGTCGGGTTTCTCAGTAGGAAATCATTCCGCCGTAAATAAAAAAAGGGTGGTAACTAGCCATGGCCGAAGTCTCCCACCAGACCAGACTCGAGCCGGGAATTGAACCCAGGACCTTCAACATATAAAATGCAACAGAGCACGCGTAAGTAGTAAAGCTAAATCTTATAAACAGTTCGATTGCACTAGAATTATGCGCTGGGTTTTGCTACAATGCCGTGTTGTGACTTGCACGGTGCGGTACGCGAGCGGTCAATATGTGTAATCAGGTGTTCAATGCATGCACGCGTGTTAATATTGACTCACCTGTTCTGACGCGCGGCCGGAGCACCCGCAACCCGCCGCAACGAATCGCTAAAGCGAAGGCCACGGTGCGGTGTCAACCTGCGTCCCAAGTGGCATTCAAGAATGCGTCCTGCATGCGACCAATCACAGGGCTTAAATATGTCTGGTAATTGGTTGCAGTCGCTGACGCAGGTCACTGCGATTTGCCCTTACCTTTAGGCTGAACCATTTCAAAAAGGTACCATTGACACAAACACTGAACTTGACTATTTTCTAATTGAAAATATTTAAGGTTAAATAGTGAAAAAAATGTATCAGTAGAAAAATGTATCGTCCTCAGACGGATTATCTGTCGTTTAAAAATAACTCTTAAGTCACTGACTTATTTTATTACAAACAAAATAGCTCCAACTTTTTGGTGCTAAAGTATTAAAAGAGCACCAAGCGAACACACGAAATAACGTTGTTCTAACAAGCTCATGGCGTATTTACTAAATGAGGTACATGATACGTACTTTAAACTACGTATCATGTATCTCATTTCGTATATACTTTATGTTAATGTACACAGAAGTTTCTATCAATTTGGTGCTGATTTATTTACATGTGCAAATTTGGTCTTAGGATTATATCTCTGCATTTATATCGATGCCCTAAGGTCACATTAATATTTTTTCAGTAATTCCACCATCAAACATTTTTAAAGAGGATGTTAAGAAAGTGGGCGGCCGCTATCCTCTTAAAAAAAATTATATAAATTGTCAAATCCACTGCAAGTTTTTTTTTTTAATTTTTAATTTGAGACATTTTGTGCCATTCATACCGTGACCATAAAAAAAGTGAGTATGCTATTGACATTAATTTAGGTTCGTTGCTGTTCGTCAACTCTGAAAAATTCAGGAGACATATAATATATGTATTATGATTTGTGTGTTTAAATATTTATTGGTTTCGTTACTTATTCAAACCCGTACGAGCTTTGCGCGGGTGACACAACTATTTGAATATGGAACAGTATTACAGTTTTTCTTAGTTTCTTAAGTCTGAGGTAAGGCTAAACTCGCTTCATAGATCAGACCTTTCACGTAATACTGTATCTATTGACTTATTTTATAGGTGTCGTTCACAAATGGTTGGTAGTACACCGCCAGGCTATTTTGGATACATTGTGTAAACAAATAAAAATATTTTTATTTAATACTCATTTATTTTCTTTTTTACATAAAATACAATTATATAAAAAATTAACATCTTAATTCTCGGAATCACTTTGTACATTTAATATAAAAGTTCTAAAATACGCCGCGGGTGTACAATACGCGCAGAGTCTTTGAAGAAGCCGTGACCGCCTTCCGGGTTTTCGGCTTTGTGTTGGCTTAGCAAAGCGTGCAAACAATTGAGCGAGCGAACTATATGTAACTAAGTAGGTAGTTATGGAGCATTTGTACTACAGGCCGCTTGCAAGGATATAAACAGTTTCCACAAAACAGAACTTCATTGTTAAAGAAACTATGATGTCAATTTGTGAAGCTGCGACTAGTAATAAGCAAATTTAGCACTATTCATTCACATGTGGTGTTAAAGTTTTTGCATTGTATTGCAGAATATAGCAATGAATCGATTTTATTAATAGTGCCTCCCTAATTTTCACTGGAAGGATTTGAAATGTTTGTTTTTATTGATTATTTCTCACCCACTAGCTACTGCCACGATTTTTTCATTTAAAAAAATCCTAATAAGCAACATTTTTATTTGAAGATTATCCCTGTCTCATTGATCCCGTTCCGGTTTCAACTCCCTCTCCCAATATGTGAATTTAATTCCGCAGAAATTTGAAACATGTCAAACGGTAACTATACTAGTAGCTCATAGACGTGAAATTCAGGTTTTTACAAATCTCTACTACGAATTTTCTCAGGTTGAAAGCAGTCTATATGTTAATCCTGGGTATAATACTCCTGCGTGTAGCAGTGACATAAGTATATAAAAGTACATTAAATCTTTCTCATTAATAATGAAAATGTTACATTTAAATCGGAATGTATGTTGTCATATTGCAATGCAATGTAATGGAATTTTTATCAATCCGACACCCCAACCCGCTCGTATTTGCGACATCTTTTTACTCCCCCGATCTAAGCGCTCCTCTCTGAAAGAGGAGACCTAAACATATCCTTCACGACCCTGACGATCAGATGACTACTGACAACACACTCGTAACACCTGTCACACAATCATAAGCTACACACCGTCTTCGCCGGCGAAGTCGAGGTCCCCGCTATCTTACGTCATCCGGACGTGGGCTCCATCCACGGCCTGGAAAACGTACGGACCACTCACTTTCCGAACCCCCTCGTTATCCCAAACGTCGCCTATGCCAAGGTTCAGCCTCACAGGAGGCGCCCTTAGGCAGATATTCCCTTAGTTTCTTCGAGCCGTAGGGCTCAAAATGTCTTCTGGCAGAGCTTCTTTCCGAAGCTCGCCAAACAGCCCGGTTACGCTGTTGCAACCAATAGGGTTAGCACAGCTAATAGTCAGTCCGAAAAAAAAAACATGGAATTTATGTCGTACATTGAATACAGGCTTATAACTTCTCAACTTCACCCTGGGGGCTATGTACAGAAAGTGCCGATGTGCCGTTTTCTGTGGCAAAACTCCACTGAATTTGTAACATTAAGGGAGGTTCAAAATAAAACAACCACTTTTAGTTGAAACACACTTCCACACACAATAACTCAACGCAGACGAAGTCACGAGCATCAGCTAGTTATAATAATATAGTTGAGTTCGTCTGAGTTGAAAATGAAAAAATGAAAAAATACTTTATTGTGTATCAAATTTACAGAGGAATCTTAAATTTAATGAACGATAACATCTGTATTAGTTGAAAAACTGTGTCACAGACATTAACGCCCACCTCCGGGGATTTCCTTGGAGCTTAAAATTAAAAATAGATATGTATGCTTAAAGATTACACATTAATAGTTGTGTGTGTGTGCGTGTGTGTGTGTGCGTGTGTGTGTGTGCGTGTGTGCGTGTGTGTGTGTGTGTGTGTGTGTGTGTGCGTTTTATGTGTGCCAGCAAGCAAAAATTAAAACTATGTTTGTACAAAAACTGCACTTTATTTCAAACTAATGAAATCCTCAGTTTCAACATAGGTAAGTGTTTTAAGCCATTTGGTTATCAATAATTTGCAATTTCTGACATTCAACGGGTATATGTTTAGGTTATAATTTATTTTATTATATAGTATTTGACTTGAAAAATTGAAATGCCTTCTTGCAAGTTCAGTTCTACATGTTTTGATCTGACAGACTTTGTCAGATCTTCTTTTGCGCTGAAGTAAGCCAGGATCATAATGAATTTGTTTATGTTTTCGCGTAATCACATGGAGAATATAGATTTGTCT
Source organism: Lasiommata megera (assembly GCA_928268935.1). Lineage (NCBI taxonomy): Eukaryota > Metazoa > Arthropoda > Insecta > Lepidoptera > Nymphalidae > Lasiommata > Lasiommata megera. Next base: position 17,250,413 of record OV743308.1, on the reverse strand, counting down.
GACCGTTAAGATATCACTTAGTTCATACAACTCACGGGATGGAAATACAATTGGCTTCCCTATCATTACTTTGAGGATCGCTCTTTGAGCTCGCTCTAATCGTAGGAGTAATGTTTTACTGCAGTTACCCCAGACAGTGATGCAATAGGATAGTATCGACTGTACAATCGCTAAGTATACTGTTTTCAAGGTTTTCTTGTCGAGTATGGATTTTAAGTTCTTAAATATGTATATCATTTTTCTTGTTTGTCCAATAAGTTTATCAACATGGGGAGCCCAAGAGAGTGTATCATCTAGATTCACTCCAAGATACTTAACTGAGCTTACACGTTCGAGATTATAGCATCCACAAATTATAGCATTTTTAAGTCCACATCTATGAGCTTTTATTGTAAAGGATGTAAGAGGTTGTGTACTACTTTTTAATGAAAACGTTACGTATTTACTTTTATTTAGATTTAATGAAAGCAGATTTGTTGAGAGCCATGTCATAATCCTATTTAGTACAATTTCTGCATTTATTTGTGTTTCGGTCCAATTTTTACCACATACGATAACAGCCATATCATCAGCATATGCAACAATTTTAATATTTGGTATGGAGATATTGCATAATTGGTTTATGTAAATGAGAAAGAGCGTTGGTCCAAGTATACTTCCTTGAGGAACTCCATACGTCAGGTTTTCATCTTGGCTTATACATTTGCCAACTTTTACACATTGAGTACGGTTTCTTAAATAATCTTTTAGTAATTCTAGGGTAAGTCCTCTTATACCAATATCCTCCATTTTTTGAATTAGCATTGGGACAGAAACAGTGTCAAATGCTTTTGAGATATCAAGAAATATGCCAACAACTTTCTCCCTCTTGTCTAGTCCTTCTGTTATTTTTCCGGTGAGTTCTAATATTGCGTCCTCTGTAGATTTTCCACTTCGAAAGCCGAATTGATTGTTTGACAATATCTTGAACCTATCCAGATATTTGACAAGGCGGTTATTAAGAATTTTTTCTAAAACTTTTGAAATAGAAGGAAGAATAGCAATTGGCCTGTAATTATTGACATTGTCTCTGTTACCATCTTTATAAACAGGATGTATTACCGCTCTTTTAAAGACAGTAGGAAAAATGCCCTTAACGAAGCAAGAGTTAAAAAGGTGTGAAAGAACAGGTGACAGAATAAGCCTGGCTTGTTTTAATAAAGAACAGGAAATGTTATCCCAACCTGTGGCACAGTCCCCACGTAGCCCAAGAATAACATTCTTAATTTCTTCTTCGTCACAGGGGTATAAAACCATGGAGTTAGGCTGTACGACATGTTCGAAGGAGGGGGTAGATACTGTTGTATATACATTAGATGCGATAACATTTAAAGCAAGAGTTTCACCAATACGAGCAAAATGCTTATTGACAGCATTAACAGCAGCATTATCATCACTGGAAATTTTTAATAAATTAACATTACTGTTCTTGTTTGAATGAATGTTAGCGACACGTTTAATTACATTCCATGTGGCTTTAGGTTTAGATTTTGCGAGTAAGAATTCGTTATGTTCATAATCTCGTTTGACTTTTTTAATAAGATTGTTGCAGAAGTTCCTGTAGCGAATATATATATTCTTGTGTGTTTGATCGTTTTTTGTCTTTCGAAATAATTTGTCCCTGTGGCGCATGCAGCGCAGGAGACCTTTAGTGATCCATGGCTTTAGGATTTCCTTCTTCTTGGGGATTTTAGCAGTACGCGTGTTACTTTTAATTATATTGGTTAAAATATTTACAAGTATTGTGGCCTCTTCTTCTGGTTCCTCAATATTTTGCAGCATTGAAAAATCGGTATTTTGTAGGGCTGTGATTACTGCTGCCATGTCAACATGTTTTACGATGCTGTTTACGTTCGGGTTTTTGTTGCTTAGATCACAGCACAACATCACCGGTAAATGGTCAGTTATTACGGAATCAAGGACCAGGGTCACAGTTTTATTATTTGTTTTCAATATAACATGATCCAAACAGTTCATGTTACGCGTTGGATAAGTGTGTGCCGGTAACATTGCATGAGATGCCGTCAGATCTAAATATGCATCAGAATTTGGGTCCTTACTGTTTGAAGAGATATTTATGTTTAAGTCCCCAATAAGTACAATGGTTAAGTTAGTATATTCACACTCACGTCTCTGGGATGCAAAACTACCCGTCGTACCCAACTACAGACTCTGGTGTTTCTAAAGCTTTAAAGTAGGAAAACAGCACATTTTGAACACGGGGCGGTGTTAATATATGCGCGGATCTACAAACACCTTTATCAGCGCAATTTATCGGAAGACACCGCGATCGGGTACAGGCAGCCGCGAAGTTTCAGTAAATCATATTTTATCTTTATTTCGTACACGTTCTGTAACGTGTTTGATTTGGTGTTCTGTGGTGCGATATCGATTTATTAATCTATTGCTCTGGGTTGGCAACATCGACTCAAGTTCGTACTTAATGGATCTTTCACCTTATTTTAGAGTAACTTAATGTTTTTTATAGGTATGAGTGAAAGGGTAGTGGGGCAAGAGTGTAAAGCTAGATGGCAGTTGGTACGAAACATAGATGTTAGAAGGCCGTTCATATCTTGATCCCTATAAGAATTAATTCAAATAATGAATAGAAGCAGGCGTTACTTTGCGGAAGTCCATGATAAACAATAAATAGCAAGTATAATTTGCTATACTCCGCCGACAACCGGGATATTTGTATAATATAACACCACACAAAATCTTCCACTAGAACCTCTACGCACGTTTCGACCCGACACCGTAAAAGTAAAGACTTAAGTCTTTACTTTTCGCGCTTGTGAAGTCAACATCTCCTGAGGATGATCCGGTGTCGGGTCGAAACGTGCGTAGAGGTTCTAGTGGAAGATTTTGTGTGGTATTATATTATACAAATCTCCCGGTTGTCGGCGGAATATAGCAAATTATACTTGATGTTTATTGTTTAGAATTAATTCATTTTTAATTTTATTAGCACTTAAACACAAATATATAAAGTACGCTTTTGTCTGACTCAAGATACAGTTAAAACGAGGCGGACTTATAACACATGTTGTTTCGTTTAAACTGCGTCTTAATTCAGAAGTAAGGCTTGGCTTGGGCACCGGTTTCCTCTCTATGAGAAAGATAATCACTCTCTGAACCGAACCGAATTAAACAGAGTTTTAAAGCTATGTGAATTTATAGAATCATCATTCCAATATGTTGCCGCCAAATACTAACCCATCGATTCCTATGGGGACCTTAAAGCGTTACTTACAATTTGCTCCCATACACGAATCACATATCGCAGCCCTATGAAGATTGCAGACGTTGCACGACCCCACTAATGCAGCCAAACATCAATTGCGGTCGCGATATATGTTTCGTAATAAGTTAAATTAGCATATTGTGACAATTCTTTTCCTAACTTCGGAAAGAACACTAGGCTAGTTAGAATATAAGAAATTAGTTGTAATTTTTATCTTTTTAATTAAAATTGTAATTAATTATTTTTTTTTAAAGTCTTTCTATTGCTGCGTACGTATCTCACGTGTAATGAAAAACTGCATATAAATAAGAACAGAAGTTTGTACAAAAATAGTAGAAAAAAAGTATGTAGAAAAAAATCTGAGACGCAATGTTCGACGTCCACTGTACCAGCAACTAAGTAAACATCAGATAGACGCGTAATGGACTATCTAAGTAAGTAGTTTAAGAATAAGCATTTTCCATCCGCGTCGACACAGTTTACGTATTTTCTGATGATCACAAATTATTATTATAGAGGAAACTTTTCACCGAAGAAGTAATAATATGGGTCATATTAAAACTTGTCTTCGATGAAATAAATCTTCAGAATTTAAGTCATAATTCCTTTGTGGGCCAAAGTTTTATGTTCGTTTTAATAGCACCATTTCTAGGGTAGAAAAGCAGAAGAAGATTAATTTAAATTTTTGTCTCTCTAACTATTAAAAAAATTTAAAGTTCACACGATTGCTAAGTTTATACAATTAATGTATCTCATCAATGAATTATTTAGCTGTTTATCGAGATTGTATCCAAAATGATTTCTTAGTTTACCTTTAATACTATTCTACTTATTTGACCTATTAAGGTTCAGGGTTAGAATATAATAATCGAGGAGTATAGTAAAGTACGTCATACAATTCATAAGATTCTTAATTGAGGGTTGCTTGAAACCAGTAGCTGGAGGGGGATTAAACTACATTCCTCTCATGTTAAATTGTGAAATGGTGATATTGGAAAAGAGCAACTAATGAGTTCCTCGCCGCCTTTGTCTCAGTAGAATCTGCCTTTCGAACCGTTGGCGCTCATACATTTGCCCCTGTATTACCATTTCATGTTATTACTGTTTTATTTTGACGACCTCCGTGGCGCAGCGCGCGCGCTGTTGGATTATAAACTTGGAGGTCCTGGGTTCGATTCCCGGCTCGAGTCTGGTCTGGTGGGAGGCTGCGGCCGTGGCTAGTTACCACCCTACCGACCAAGACGTGTCGCCAAGCGATTTAGCGTTCCGGCACTATGTCGCGTAGAAACCAATTAGGAGTGCGGGTTTACCATAACCCTAACAGGTTAGCCCGCTACCATCTTAGACTGCATCATCACTTACCATCAGGTGGGATTGCCGTCAAGGGCTAACTTGTAGTGGAAAAAAAAAAACTGTAGATTCCGTATAAATTCCACGTGGTCGAAGTCACTATCACTAGCTTATTATTTTCACTTTAATTTATTATTATTTATTACGAATGTAAAATTATAATTGAATAATGAAATTTTACCGATATTAAAGCCTATTTAACTTTAACTCTATGTAAGGTGTAGGTAAATAACAGTAACGGGTTTTAAGGTCGCGTAAGATAGGCACTTAAAAGTATGACAACCACGAAAAAGTTTCAAATTAAAATAATCACGAGCAACGTTTAGAAATAAACCGAACAAGGAGAAAAATGTTCGCGTTATCGAACAAAAGCTTGTCTGGGACAATGTAAAATAAAGTATATACACAGAGAGTTTTTAGAATAGGTAGCTGTGTTGTCGCAGAAGGAAGTCCGGAGATGAAAAACGTACATTTTAGTCAACCAGAATTTTCTATTTATGTATATAACCTCACCTTGAACTTTGTTGGACTCGCTCTACTTATAAAACGTTTAAGTAATTTTTGGTACCACAATGTGCCTGAAAACTGAAATCTTCGAACGATGCGTGTAGCCAGTTTCGTGGTTGGCTTTTACGGCTTTGAATCGTGGAGAAACGCTTGCTATTCCTCATAAGATGAAGTTTGATAGATTCTGAGAATCTATCAATTCTGAAGTTGGGAAATTAGGAAAACAACTGGAGTTACTGATATAGCTCAAAGTGATACGAAGCTAAAGTTCGACCGAATGTTCTGAAACGGCGACCTTGCACCGGATAACGCAGTGTGTCGACCCCCAACTAGGTAGACAAAGGAAGACAGCCTCTGGAAACAAGCTGACCAAGACTAATATCTTAGAAACTGCCTACAAAGGACATATGTCCAGCAATGGCTGTCAATCGGTTGATGATGTGGCGGTTTCCTACTTCATGGCGCCACAAGTATACAAGTGAATTTTGCATCGCGCTATAGAAGTTTTCGCACGCATTTAATGAATGAATACATTTTTCTTAAACAAGAGTTCTTCAATAGAGGTACAATTCCAATGGAATTTGGAAGTTACGATAATATTTCTTCCAAGCAACCAATGGCGCAAAAGAAAATGCTAAAGATAATATGGCTGCTGGCTAGTAGGTGGTACTACATAAAATCACTGTATATTTCTCCTGTTGTGTATTTTTCGGGATAAAATGATGATACTCTCCGGCCCGTAAACTATCTCTATGCAAATCACGTCGATCCGCTGCTTTTTATCGGGTGAGAGGAGGACAAATCTACAAACAAACAATAAAACAGTGCGTTTGATCTTGCATTTATGATATTTGTAATGATTATTTGTTTACTTTTAATATAAGAAAAATAATATAAGAAATTTATAAGAACATAAAACAGTGTTTATTTTGTATTCGTTAATACTGTTTTTATTTTCTTATATTGCTTAGATTTGAGATGGAATTAAAAAGGTCACTAACAAAAGTTATTTTAGTCATTATCTAGTCACTACTAGAACGGTCTTATGCCACTGCATAAGACCGTTGTTTTCTGGATACCTATAAAATACCTAATGATAGACCGGGTGTAATGAAAAGAAATCAGTATACGTAATCTGTGACTCCGCGTAGAAGCCTAGATTAAACTTTTACGTGAAGAAAAACCCTTGGATAATTAATAACGTAAGACTTCGGCCTCACGAGCTAGATCTCCCGGTTGGGTTGGAAATCGACCGGGAGACCTAGTTCGATCCGCACCCTACCTTTTCGAAGTTATGTGCATTTCTAATTTCATTTTGATCATTTTGATATTAGATTGGATTTAACGGTAAAACGTTGAAAGTGTCTCTGTTTGTAATTACTCTGCCGTTGAAGTTGATAATAACATTTCCAACTAACTTTCCTAGTTACTCGAAAACATCTGTTTTGATTCTCAAAGTTGTTACAGAGGTTTGTTCCTCTGGCTCTCTAACCGTAAGCAATACTCAATTATCACAGTTAAAAATATTAAAATAGTATTGCGAAAACAATTGTTGTTCGACGAAGGCTTGATGGTTTATTCCATATGAAGACCGCCAACCCGTACTGGAGCGGTGAGGGTCCAAGCTCCTAATCCCTACCTCCTAAGAGACATGGGGAATGTGCTGAGCAATTTGCACTGTGCAATATGAACATGCTGACAATGATGATGATGGTCTTGTCTGGTGGGAGGCTTCGGCCGTGGCTAGTTACCACCTTATCGACAAAGATGCGTCGCCAAGCGATTTAGCGTTCCGGCACGATGTCGCGTAAAAACCAATTAGGAGCTTGGGTATACCATATTCCTAACAGTCCGCTACCATCCTAGATAGCATCATCACTTAACACCAGGTGAGATAGGCGTCAATGGCTAACTTGTAGTGTATAAAAAAAGGGTACTTCTCATTTCTATTATAGTGTTTGTTCGCTTCTTGGTTTACGAGTGATTCTACTTTTTTGATATTTTATTCTCGCGGTAGAGCCTTAATGGACAGTAGAGGAAAATTCTATTCGAACAAAGCGACGGTACTTGGAAACCGAGGCGCCGTATCAGGCTCCTTTATGATCCTATTTCCAACCGAAAGATTCCTCGTGCTTTAGCAAAGTAGCACACGTTTATAATATATCAGGACGCTGTGCCACGGATTTACTACCAACTGAAATTTTTGGAATACTTCATGCTGCAAGTGCCTGAATTTTCGTTTACTTTGCAAAATTTCTTTTTAATATTATTTTTTTTTTATTTGACGACCTCCGTGGCGCAGTGCATGCGCTGTCGTATTATAAAGTTGGAAGTCCTGGGATCGATTCCCGGCTTGAGTCTGGTCTGGTGGGAGGCTGCGGCAGTGGCTAGTTACCACCCTACCGACAAATGCGTCTCACCAAGCGATTTAACGTTCCGGTACGATGGCGCGTAGAAACCAATTACGAGTGTGGGTTTTCCATACCCCTAACAGGTTGGCCCGCTACCATCTTAGACAGCATCATCACTTACCACCAAGTGAGAAAGCCGTCAAGCGCTAACTTGGAGTGATTAAAACACAAAAAATGATGTACCACCGCTTGGCAGCCATCACACGATGTGAAGTGCTGATGATGCTTAAGAAAAATGCATTGCCTGGAAGATGTATTGACGATCTCCGTGGCGCAGCACGTGCTCTGTCCAATTACAAAATTGGAGATCCTGGATTCCATTCCCGGCTCGAGTCTAGTCTGGGAGACTTCAGCCGTGGCTAATTATCACCCTACCGACAAAGACGTGTCGCCAAGCTGTTTACCGTTCCGGCACGATGTCGCGTAGAAACAATTTGGAGTATGGATTTACCCCTAACAGGTTAGCCCGCTACCATTGGAGTGACTCTCAGCGAATTAGTTTTCAGCACCTTCCTGTTTTATTAAAGAACTATTGGCTGCAATAAATATAAAAAACTTGAGAGGTGTCAAGGGACACCCGGACGGAACGAATTTCCTTTCGATTAATTAGTGAAGGAATTGTAATAAAATTTCATTTTATTTAAGTTATAATAATATTTTTTTTATTATTAACAAAAATAATGTTATATAAACTTAATCAGTAGGCTCAATTTTGTAATCCATCAGCAATATCCGGAACTTGTGCAGAAACACTGTCAGGTTTCAATATTATTATTTTTTATTATTATTTGTTATTTACAAAAAAACCTGTATACACTCAACAAAAATAATCGTCGCGACACCACACTGTTCAATGCGAAATAGAAATGAAAATATCTGGCTTGCTTTCTACAAGAGAGAGAGACAGACAGAGAAACAAGCGACGCCGCACAGCTTACAATAACAAAAAGTGTCGTGACAACTTTTCGTAAGATTTTTTTCCGTCTAGCCCCCTTTCACAACGCGCGATAAGGAACTTCGTTCCAATAAATAAAGGCCTATGCTGCTCAATTAATAAATAAATAAATAACGTGGAATTACATCTCTAAAGGTCCCTTGTGAATGCTATCCCTCTGATGCTAAACTTTATTGGATCTCCTTTTCCTGAAGAACTTCTGGGTTGACTGTGTGCCGATTTGCAGTCTTGTTTTTATCGCGCACTTTCATATTATAATTGACATCTGTCTTGCTCTTGAAACACAAACAATAAAAACTGACAAATACGATTTTCCATACTTTATAATATGAGTAAGGTGTAACAAACATTAAATGTTACAGTTCTCCAATAATACTGTACGACGAGAGCTAAGTGGGTCTTGTTTAAGAAAAGTTTAAAGTTACAGCGCGTTTTCAAAAGCTATTGTGTTCTAGTGGAAGGCACCGCAACATCCGCCTGTAATTGACGTGTGACAGTAATAAGCGTCTCGGAAGTGTTATCACCGAGATTCTAAGAAGCTATATATATCTATACTAGCTGTTGCCCGCGACTTCGTCTGTGTAGAATTGCTAATTTCTCGTGAGATTGAGGTTTCCCTAGCGCCCAGTGCCCTGCTTCAGAAAGTAAGCTACAGGCAAATGTCAAATTGCCGATTATCGTATCTCTAAATTAAAAAACATAGGACTTTCATACTAACTTCAAACCCCTATTTAACCCCCTTCGGGGTAGATTTGAATGAAAAGAAATTCTTACCTTATACTTACGCCCGAAATAGGTTTCTTTTAGAAACCTATTTTCAAAATTTCAAGCTTGTAGACGTCATTATAAAAAATAAGCAAAAACTATCATCCCCTATTTTACCAACCTTAACAGGTAATATTAAAAAAAAAATTGATGTACATGTATTTTATTTATTATTATTAATCTTAATGCAAATTTTTCTGTGTCTAACTCTAAAAACAAAGAAAATTTATACAAACTTCCAACCCCCCTTTTACCCTCTTAGGGGTGGAATTTCCAAATATCCTTTCTTAGCTGACATCTCTTAACTATCAAATACCTACTTGCAAAATTATAGTATATAAATAGTTTTTGAAATCTCGTGTTTAATCAGTATGTAAGTATGTAAGTGACCTTCCGCTTTTATATATATATAGATACACTAGCTGGCGCCCGCGACTTCGCCCGCGTGAAATAGAGTGGAGATTTTAATATTCAGTCAGAATAAGTTGCCTTCTTCTTCTTCATCATCATCGTCATCGTCATCGTCATCGTCATCGTCATCGTCATCACCACCACCACCACCACCACCACCATCATCATCATCATCACCACCACCACCACCACCATCACCACCACCACCACCACCACCATCATCATCACCATCATCATCATCACCATCACCACCACCATCACTATCACCATCATCAGCGTCATCGTCACCGTCACCGTCATCATCACCATCACCACCACCATCATCATAACCACCACCACCACCACCACCACCACCACCATCACCGCCGCCATCACCACCACCACCACCACCATCATCATCATCATCACCACCACCACCGTGATCATCATCATCACCACCACCACCACCACGATCATCATCATCATCACCACCACGATCATCACCATCATCATCCTCACCATCATCACCATCATCAGCGTCATCGTCACCATCACCATTGTCGTCGTCGTCGTTGTCGTCGTCATCGTCATCGTCATCGTCATCGTCATCGTCCATCATCACCACCACCACCACCACCACCTAACGTTTATTTCCAACTGACATAACATTTTATAATCACTAGCGTTTATTCTAAGACTACCCACATATATACTACAACTACCTTGAGGGAAAATCCACATTGGTATGTCGGTATTTTATGTTTATTTTTATTTCATATCCATAGTTCAGCCCTAAACGGCGTACCTACTTTTAGTTACCTGATTACTATTGAAAACGTGGATCTTTTACACGATGCATGTTTGTTACAGAATGGCTGAACGGATTTTGGTAAAATGTGGTACAGAGATAGATTGCAGTCTCAAAAAGCTCATTAGCTTTTTTCATATTTATGACCTCAGAAAATGCAAATGTATATGCTACTAAGGAATCCGAGTTGAGGTCATAATTGTGTAAATTTTGAATTTTAATGTCGTTCTTCAGTATTATTTGTAATGGTCTCCTTGTCATCTACATCAGGTTCCTCAGCCTATAAGTATGGTCATACCACAGCTGGTTACTGGTCCTTTCTCATTTGAGAGCAACAATGCTCTCAAATGAGAAAGGATGGTTAAAGCTCAGATCTCCCTGCCGTGACAGTGAGCTATGTATTAAATATACCATTCTAAAATTTTCTGTTCTGGAGGGATCTTCGGCAGTGGCTAGTTGCCATCCTATTGGAAAAGATGTCACCAAGTTAATTAGTGTTCCGGTACGATGTCACGTAGTAACTGAGTAGATTAATGGGTATTAAACACAATACCCCTAACAGATTAGTCCTCTACCATCTTAGGCATCTTCATCACTTACCACCATGTGAGAGTGAGATTGTATTCAAGTGTCCACTTGACACAAAAACTATATATGAGACCGTCCACACTGCTTCAATAGCTTACTGCCTTTAACATAATAATTAGAGTCAAGTTAGTATTTAAAACAAGTATCATGAAGCTGTAATAGTTTATAAATATAGTAGTTAGGACGTCCGCCTCTGCCGCCGAATCACAGGTCGGGGGTTCGAACCCCCGACCCGGGCACACACATCTAACTTTTCGGTGTTATGTGCGTTTTTAAGCAATTAAAATATCACTTGTTTCAACGGTGAAGGAAAACATCGTGAGGAAACCTGCATGCCTGAGAGTTAATTCTCCATAATGTTCTCAAAGGCGTGTGAAGCCTGCCAATCCGCACATGGCCGGCGTGGCGAACTATGGGCAAACCGTATAACCCGTACTCTGTAGTAAGCCGGCGATGAGTTGATTAATATGATTAGAATAACGCGTTTAAATATGTTCGTATTCCGAGCTAGTAAGGAATTGGTATAAAACAATTATACCCAACGGCTGTAGGCCTTAACCAGAGTAGATGCCAGTAGGAGTAAGCGTCAGAACAATGAGGCATTGATTACGCTTTAATTGCATCCATACTACGAATTTCAGTCTATTGGGATACCAAGACAACTTATCTCATCGAAACTAAATCAATTTCAGCGCAGGTAATTATAATGTGGGGCATTCAAGCTTGTCCCTCGGCTACACAGGATTTCCGCAATTAGGAATGGAAATGGGGATTCCATTTACACGTTAACTCAATTGAAATGCAATATCGAGCCTCATCACGGCCTAAATTGGGTCAAACCGTGGTAAATAACACGCTCATATTAAAGAGATGTTACGTATTTCGGTTTCGAGGACATCCGGTATGCATTAGTGTTACAGTAATTTTTATGTAATAGTTACACACAACAAATCATTGAATCATTAGCTGTTTTTAAACCCGTGTTCAGAAGCATTATTATCTGTCAATTTAATTTATATTTATTCCTTCTATATTTTTATATTAAAATTATTTATTTATAATATTTTTAATAGTATGTATTTACTAGTATGTAAGTGTTGCGATTTCTCGTCTTTTATTTTTGTCAGCTTCTTACAAAAAGGTGGCCTGGAAGTGATAGCTTTTAGTGATAAGGTCGCCTTTTGCTTTTATATTATCTATTTTTTTTTCTTTTCCTTTCTTTTGTATGCAATAAAGTTGTATAAATAAACAAAAGTCAATGAAAATCAAACCATTTGAAAAATAAAGCTTTATATACACTGTCAGAAATTTTATTGAATTGTAGTAATTTTGTTCTGGCTTTATAAATTCGTTTGTTTACAGACGGGGAAACGTGAAGCTCCGACAAACTCCTAAATAAATTCGCGTGCAAGGTCTAGCGATTTATTGTTCCACCGACGGTGTTAGAGCTAAGAGAATAGTGAATAGATTCACTGATAAGACGTCGAGTGATAGCCCCGCTGCGCTTGTCGAACTGAGTGAGAAACCGAACTCCACGGTTCCGGATTCAGTTTGTTTGTGGGAAAATGAATTGCTTTAGATAAAACGGACATGGAAGATTTATTAAGACTCGCAAATCATACCAATTTTCGAAACAATTGAGTTATAAAAGCTTTTAAGGCAAATCAAACCAGACATGGTTTTTACCTAAGCATCTAGATATCAAGTTGAGATATTTGGACTATACTAATGCCAATTTATATAACATATTTAGCCTTCCCTTTCAAATAAAGAATATTAAAAGACGACAAAGTAATGTCTCCAACATAAATCTGATTTGTTTTAACTCTTAATAATTTAGCTTAGCAAAGTCAATGTCATCTTTAGCCTCAGTGTTAAAACGTAATATTTTTATGACAGACATATAACTTTGTCTCATTCTAGCTGTTGTTCTAGTCGGAGCAACGTCAAAGTTTACTATATCATCATCATCATGATCAACCCATTGCCTGCTCACTACAGAGCACGGGTCTCCTATCAGTATGAGAAGGGTTCCGCTGTAGTCCACCACGCTGGCCATGTGCGGATTGGCAGACTTCACACGCCTTTGAGAACATTATGGAGAAGTTTCAGGCCTGAAGGTTTCCTCACGATATTTTCCTTCACCGTTGAAGCAATTGATTTTTTAATTGCTTTAGAACGCACATAACTCCAAAAATTTAGAGGTGCGTGCCCGAGATCAAACTCCTGACCTCTGATTAGGAAGCTGGCTTCCTAACCACTGGGCTTTCATAGCTTCAACTTCATCTCAGATAGATATTAACTGTGACACATAGATTTCAGCATTAGACCTTTGAACCTTGTTGCTTTAGTTTAAAATTAACCAGCCTGTAGCATTCTCCGCACCATCTACACAAAGGAATTGGTTAAAACATCGATAGGACCTTTTTTAATTAATCAGTCCTCAATACAGATTTACCTTTGTAGGCATTTTTATACGTTATTTTGTGGTTTGTGTCCAGCGTTTGTCTGCCTATATGAAGATCTAAATTCATATTTATTTATTTATTTTTTTGCTTCCACATCCAACAGACATGAGGCCCGGGCATTGCAAACAGTACAATTGTTATACATATTCATCATATTCCAATGTTAAACAATTCAATAAAAATTACAATAATAATTCAATGAGTCAAAAAAAAAATTTATATTTTTATTGTTACGCATAGGCTGATGTCCAATTGAGGCCTTAAGTATTCAATAAAAATTAAGGAACTTTTATTGGAACAGTTCGTCTATCCTGTAGAAGCTTCTAAGGATGAGCCATTCTTTTAATTTGCGCTTAAAGGACGTCAAATTGTTTTCGTCAGTTATAATTCAATTCAATTCAATTCAAAATAATCTTTATTCAAATAGTCCTTAAAAAGGCACTTTTGACGCGTCAATAATTTACATAGTAGTTATTTCATGGTGATAACTATATTCGTAAATTTAAAACTAAAGCTATGAGGGTTCCAAACGCGCCCCGGTCTAAGAAGAAGCCCACAACAAACTTAGCCGGGGAATATATTATTTGGTAATTCATTGTATATATTGATCGATCATAACCAGCACCTAGAGACATTGTCGTCCTCCGAATTCCGCCCACTGCGACATTAAGAAGCTTCGCATCTCGCACTTTAAAAGGCAATTACTTTATATGGTCACAGGAAGATGTTATCTCCCCAAAGCTATTTGAGGACATCTTTAATTATAGATAAAATAAATTTTCAAATTAGGCGTTTTATATGATAACCATTTTGTTACTTGCTAAGGATTCTAAAAACCAAAAAGTGAAGTTTCAAGTTACCTTGAGAGTAGAAGATTTATATATATCTTAAAGAGAAAATTAGATTTCCTTGTGCATTTGGTGTTTAAAGCTTTGTGTACTATTTTAAGGAATTGGACTTTTGTCCTTGACAAAAGATACTACTAGTACGATGTCAGATCGTAAATCATTCCAGCATTTCACTAAAACAGATTTGGTTAGGAGCTTATATTTTCATAACCCTAGACTCTAATGACATTTTTTATTTTCAAGGTCAAGTCTATTCTTCATGAAGTTCATAATGTACCTATGGTGTAGGAGCAACCATAGCTGCAGCGGTCAACTGAGAAATGATGCTGCCTTCTGCCAAATTACCATAGGCAGCGGCAGCTAAAGTGCCTGTAACTATTCCGGCGCTGCGAAGCCAAGCAATGGCGCTACAAGTCCTGTAGCCAAACGGCCGGTTAGGTAGATCGCTGCGCCTCCGATCAAGTTCACGGCTAATGCTACAAGCAAACCCATGATTCTTGTAACGAAATAGCACGGCCACGCGCACACTGCAACTAGACGTACTTATGCACCAACTACAAGAAAGAAAAAAAAAGACTGCGTGGGGAGTACAAGTTCTAAATCATTTTCCCCTATAAGAGAGCGTAGGGTAGGACCCCAGTAATGGGACACAATAGGCTATAAAATCAATGTTGATGAATCATCCGCAGTCAAAGATTCTATTTTATTCAGAAGCACTAAAAATTTACTGTCATAGTAGCAAACTAGAGATTACCATAAGTATTTATTTTTTATCTGCATTTCAACAACCGTGAGTGTAGTGAATATTGGGTTTAAGGACTCGCTGCAATATTAACGTCGTGTGAAAATTGTCTATACTGGCAAATATTGCGTTAGATGCGTTAGATAGGCAGGAGGGAATGCATCTCTCCTGAGAGTCATCTCGCTTTTGGAGAGGCGACTTTAGGGTATAATTGAAATAAAAGACAAATATTCTTACACTATAAAACTATACTTAAATAACAAAATGTTTAGAGTCGCACGGTGAGATCACTGTTGCTGCTGCGGCGGGGCGAGTCGCGCGGCGAGGATGAGTATGTCGCGCTTCTCCTTGGGGAAGCGCAGCTCCCTGGCTGCGAGCCGAGCCGCGCGGAGTTCCCGCTCCGCTCGCGCCAGCTCGTTCCTCAGCACCCCCCCGCCCGTCGCGCCCGTTGCAGACGCCTCCCTTTCCCTCGACGCCCACTCCCGCGCCATCTGTTCACGCATCGCGTCGTCCAGCGCCCGGGCGGAGTAGTGTGCGACCACTTCTTGCCTCGAGCACTGCCGCTCGCGCATGGCGCGCAGCGAACCGTTCCAATGTAACAGCTGGAATACCGTCATCAGTTCCTGGAATTCCAGCATCGTGCGGCCCTTGTTTGCTTCGAGCATAAACCTACGGATATGAAAAATATTATGGTGAACATTAAGCGATCTAAAAAGGGTCTCCTCTCGATATGAGAAGGGTTTGGCCATAGTCCACCACGTTGGCCATGTGCGAATTGGCAGACTTCACACGCCTTTGAGAACATTATGCTGAGCTCTAGGCCGTGCATGTTTCCTCACGATGTTTTCCTTCACCGGTGAAGAAAGTCATATTTTAATTGCTTAACACGCACATAACTCCGAAAGTTGGAGGTGCGTGCCCGGGTTCGAACCCCCGATCTCGGATTAGAAGGCGGACGTCATAATTAGGCTATCTTTTAACTTACTTACTCGAACTAAAATAAAAATAAAACGATTTAGCACATTCCGTTTTTGCAAATGCATGTTTTTTAGTCAGCTTCATTATAAAGAGTTGGTTTTGATCAAAGGATGAATTTGAGGTGATTAAAAAGTGGTGATAGAAATCTGCCAACGAATTGAAGGGTTGATTGGCTTTAAAAACTTAAATATGGTACCTAAAGGCCGCTATTCCAGCGCTGGAATCCTGGTGATGCGATGCTGCGTCCCCAGCGAAGGACGCGCGCGCTTCCGCCACTGCCTTCTCGATGAAGTGTTCCGAAATGCGTCGGGACTCATGCTCATTGAACACGCTGTTCATGAGTGCAATCTTCGCCGCACTGCGCCGCGCCTCAGCTTTTGTGGGACAATTCTGTTGAGCACAGTAAATGTTACAAGATAAATCCTCGAGCGAGGGGCAGGGGCTCAGAATGAGAAAGAGAGAATTTGCGGTTTGAGAGGTTTAAGATCTTACAACTTTTATTAAACATTTTTGCCTCATTATATACTTTTTTTTATACACTACAAGTTAGCCCTTGACGGCTATCTCACCTGGTGGTAAGTGATGATGCTGTCTAGAATGGCAGCGGGCTAACCTGTTAGGAGTATGGTAAGGAGAAAAAAAAAAGAAAAAAAAGTAGAGTGGTAACTAGGTACCTGAAAGCTGCCGAAGCATGCGCCTCCTGGCAGCGTGACGTAGCACACGTAGGGCGGGTGGGCGGCCGGCACCGACTCGTAGATGACGAGAGCGCCGCTGCCGCCGCTAGCCGCGCCGCTGTTCCGCGACGCCTTCACCTGCCAGAACTCCTGCAGCGCCTCAACCACGTTCACTGTTGACAGCACTCCGTCGGCTGGGGACGACAAACGAATGTGAGGAATCATATATACACAGCAACCTAAAGTTACAGCTTACATATACAGGTAAGTTACAGCAAGTAAGTTAGTTATATATCATCATCATCATCATCATCATCTTTAACAACCGATTGACGTCCACTGCTGGACATAGGTCTTTTGTAGGGAGAGTTATACTATAGTTATATACTACTACCTAAGTCATCAGACATTGGGTTTCGGTCGAGTGCGCGGTATTCTTTTTTTTTATACAGTACAAGTTAGCCCTTGACGGCCATCTCACTTGGTGGTAAGTGATGATGCGGTCTAGGATGGTAGCAGGCTAACCTGTTAGTTGTATGTTAAACCCACACTTCTATGGTATAGGTATGTAGGTTTCATCACTATAGTATTCCATAAAATTTGATCGAAAATTCCTGACTCGTGACACATCGACTACCTATAAAACCTAGTTTAGAAGCAATCAAATTCTTTTAGCATAACATCATCATCGGTAGATAATGTTACTTTTGAAGCAACGAGAAAAGTAAGTACGATTATTTAAAATATTTCATACTATATAATACACCTATACCTACATATTATCCGTGACTTTTTTCTACGAGTATTTGATTCTTAGATCATGTTGGATTACTTTTTACTTTGAAATATTTTTACTCATCCTAGGATGCATAAAAAAGTGCTATTTCCAGGAAGAAAACAATATATGACGTATGCAAAACAATAAGATTGGTTCACAATAAACCAAAAGACACACTTTTACATTATTGTATAGTGGGTAATATAATAACGCCCATCAACTCGTGACGTGGTGGGACTATGTTCTAAAATCCTCTCTCCTGAGGATTTTTTGAGAGTGTAAGCCTGTACTAAACGATACGTGACATTAATATATATTGACGATCCCCGTGGCGCAGTACGTGCGGTGTCGATTATAAAGTTGGAGATCCTGGGTTCGATTCCCGGATCTAGTTTGGTCTCGTGGGAGGCTTCGGCCGTGGCTAGTTACCATCCGGCCGACAAAGACCTGTCCAATTTAGCGTTCCGGCACGATGTCGCGTAGAAACCAATTAGAAGTATGGGTTTATCATACTCTTATCAGGTTAGCCCACTACCATCTTAGACAGCATCATCACTTACCACTTACCAGAGAGATACCATGAGATTGCCGTTAAGGGTTACCTTGTAGTGTATTAATAAAAAATGCAAAGGTTCAGGTATTATACGTTTGATTTTCGACTGCAGTTTATATATAAGACATGTCCTGACTAAACGATGGACTTATCCTCCGGACGGATCGGGCAGATATTTAACACACCGATATAACAAGCTATTGTAACGTCGTCGTCAGCTAAGAAAGGATTATCGCAATTCGTCCCCTAAGGGAGCATAAAAGGGGTTGAAATACGAATCAAAATTTACGTGAGTAATGCTGCAGAAAAAGGCTAGTATATATTATAATTTGTCAAAACTAAACACATAAGTAAATACTAGACTTTGCAATAATTAAAAGAACCAGTGTCATAACCATAAAATGTTCCATAAAAGTAACTGAAATAAACAAATAAAAAAACCAGTACACATACATACAAATCCAATTAATATTATATCGAATTAAGTACTAAAATAGTTTTTTATGACTCTCATAAAAAATCTGTAATGGGTAATCCCATGTGATATAAAACCAATGTATGTATAAAAGTCCATGTACAGCAATAGCAATATAAAAGAATATAGTAGATATATAAATGAAGGCAAGTTATATAAAAAGAGCTATATACGCTATTTCTGTGGAAACTTAAATTCTCCGGGATTAGTTGTAACTTCTCCGTATCTCTATTTCAAATTATAGCCAAATCGGTTCACTCATTTTGGTAACATATGGAAAAAAACAAAAGCATTTTCCACATATAAATTATTAATCAACTATAAAATAGCTTATACTACTATATAACTATAAAATACCATAATTATTAATAGATTTCATTTGATTAAAGGGAGTTTAACTGTTAACTGCAACTCAGTTTTTACTAATGCAGTTAACAAGGTTAATCTTTTTAAAACCTCCTCTTATCATAAGATGGGTTCAGGCCGAAGTCCACTACGCTGGCCACCTTCAAACACTTTTAAGTATATTATGGAGAACTCTCATGTATGCAGGTTTCCCCACTATACTCATGATCAACCTATTCTCGGCTCACTACAGAGCACGGGTCTACTCTCACCACCACCACGCTGGCCATGTGAGGATTGGCAGAGTTCACAAGCCTTTGAGAATATTATAGAGAACTCTCAGGCGTGCAGGTATCTTCACGATGTTTTCCTTCACCGTTGAAGCAAGTGATATTGTAATTGCTTAAAAACGCACAAAACTCCGAATAGTTACAGGTGCGTGCCCGGCTTCGAACCCCCGATCTCTGATTAGGAGACTGACGTCCTAGCCACTAGGCTATCACAGCTTATAGGCTTTCACCGCTTATGATATTATTGCTATACCCTTAACACATTAGATCGCTACCATGTTATGTTGCATCATCACTTGCCACCAGGTGGGATTGCAGTCAAAGGCTTACTTGCAGTGCAGTGAGAAAAAGAATAGATAGATACCTCCTCTGAAATCGATACACCGTTTTCTAGGAAAGTTTCAAACAGGAAAATGTCATGTTTTTCATCTCACGCGAAAGCTGTGTGATATAAAATATCTGTAGTCCAGGAGATGGGTACACGATTTCGCTTGCCACGAAAACATAAAGCTAAATTCTATATCCATTCATCATTGTCATCATTCGTTTGATGACCTCCGTGGCGCAGTGCGTGCGCTGTCGCATTATAAAGTCTGAGGACCTAGGTTCGATTACCCGCTTGAGTCTGGTCTGATAGGAGGCTTCAGCCACGGGTAGTTATCATCCTACTGACAAGGACTGATTTAGCGTTCTGGCACGATGTCGCGTAGAAACCAATTAGAAGTGTGGGTTTACCATGCACTTAACAGGTTAGTCTGGTACCATCTTAGACTGCATCTTAACTAGGTGAGATTGCTGTAAAGGGCTAACGTGTAGGGTAGTAAAAAAAAACTTAATCAAGCTGCAGGGTCTATTAGCATAGAGTTTTACGACCACAGACTACCTACCACATTATTTCCAAGTACTGGTAGACGTTACACGTCTTTGAGATAATTATGTAAAAATCTCAAGAATGCAAGTCCTCCAGGATATTAACGTTCGCCGTTAAAGAAAGTAATAGTTTACTTAAAATTGTGTACATTAAACCTGAAGTCCGTAACCCTAGGCTCCAAAAAAGCGTTTATAATTGAGTTTGAAACCAATATATAAGACTCAAATAGGAATGGCGGGAAACTTCATATATTGCGGGCGCGGTTTTTTCACGCTTTTGTTGAATTAATGTGTGTTCGCTAATTTTGAAAAGGACTGGTGTTGGTTGTGTCGTGGATATTATAGTTTTGTTGTTGTTTGTGTAGTGGCTAGTTTTTTGAAAGGTTAACATGTATTAATTTGGGAAAAGTTTGAGGGAGCCGCGTCCGCCGAATACGAAGTTTCCCGCCATTTTCCCTAACTTCAATTCTACATTGCTATAAACTTGACATTGGCTAATCTGTGTAAAGCCATAAAAAGAGAAAAAAAAAGACTCAAATAGTCCGGTTTAAAAAATTATACAAAAGCAATACATACCTTTGTATAAGGCTCAAAATATACCACACGTATCTACCACATTTATTTTTTAAATAACCGTGTGGTATAACGGGAAGTAGGTTAATAAAATAATTGAAAATCTATCGATCTCATATCATTTACATGTCAAAAAAAATGCTATAAGTAATTAAAACCCTGGTAAAATTTCCGGTCGTCTCAACCTATGATACAGTGGCACAAGTTACGTTGCCTTATAGCTTCTCAAGTTCCGTGAGGTAGAAAGTTCTATTTCCTATATATTGAGTGAAATCTTGTTCTAGGTCCAGCTCTCAGCGACTATAAGCAATCGCCAATAAATATATGGCTGGCTATAAACAATCGACAATAGAAAACTATAAGTTAGTGATAAAGTCTTATTTTTGAATTTATTGTCCTAGTTAGTTAAAAGTTTTTATTAAACGTGGGCTTTTATAAATAATAATATTATGATATTAAGGATTGCATATACGCTTAATAAATTAAGGCAGCGAGTTGATCTAATTATAATTTCATGAACAACCCATTACCGGCTCACTACAGAGCACGGGTCTCCTCTCAATATGAGAAGGTTTTGGCCATAGTCCACCACGCTGGCCATGTGCGGATTGGCAGACTTCACATGACTTTGAGAACACTATGGAGAACTCTCAGTGCAGGTTTCGTCACGATGTTTTCCTTCACCCTTGAAGTAAGTGATATTTTAATTTTTTTTTTAAACGCACATAACTCCGAAAAGTTAGAGGCCCGGATTCGAACCGCCAACCTCTGATTAGTAGGCTGACGCCCTAACCACTAGGCTACCACCGCTTCCTTTGCAAACGATATACGCTTTTCTAAACCGAGCTCAGTAGCAGTTCAAGATCTGCCACTGACTGCTACGGAGAGGTTTGAAATCAATCAGCTGTTTTTTCATCCGCACGTAAAACGAAATAGTGTACGTTCAGCTAAATTGAAAAGATAAACTGCTCATTTTTTGCCGGCTTCTCCTCGGGAAAATCTGTTTTCCTAACCAGTTTTAGTGTCTTATAGCAAAACGGACGTTATAAACGATTTTGTGTTTATGAAGCATATTTTTTTATAATTAATAGATGGGTACTATAATTTATTATTGATTATGTTTTTTTTTTTTTCGGACTGTCTATTAGCTGTAAAAACCCTATTGGTTGCCACAGCGTAACCGGGCTGTTTGGCGAGCTTTGGAAAGAAGCTCTGCCAGACAGCCCGTTCTGCCAGTTCTTCAAAATAAAGATTATTTGGATTTGAAATTTGAATTTAATGAATACTAGTTTGAAGTAGATGTGATGGCCTAGTGGTTAGGACGTCAGCCTCCTAACTAGAGGTCAGGGTTTCGAACCCGAAAACGCACCTCTAACTTTTCGGAGTTATATGCGTTTTAAGCATTAAAATATCACGTGCTTCAACGGTGAAGCAAAACATCGTGAGGAAACCGGCACGCCTGAGAGTTGTCCGTAATGTTCTCAAAGGCGTGTGAAGTCTGCCAATCCGGACACGGCCAACGTGGTGGACTGTGGCCAAACCCTTCTCATATTAAGAGGAGGCCCGTGCTCTGTAGTGAGCCGGCGATGGGTTGATCATAATGACTAGTTTGATTTCATTTTTAAACAATCCCTTTTTGCTGTTAACTAGTATTTATACAAGCTATATATCGGTAGATACAGTAGTTTAGCCTAACAAAGGAAAAAAAATCAGACACTTCAACCTTAATAATATTAGTATATAAGTATGTATGTAAGTATCTATAGAATAAGGTTAACGTTAAGGTTCAAAATTAATGCCTTATTTATTATAAGTTGAGATGAGTAGAGGACGCGTCTCTTTATATAATATCTATATAATATATTATCTATAACAGAGACTTAGCGAGACGCGTACTCTTCTCAAGTTCAACTCTGTGCCCAATGTACTACTAGAAGGTTGACCTAAAACCCAATAACGCAATGTTAGCAGATTCTTTATTACGTTGATGGGCAACGTCAAGCTTCTCGCACGGTTTCGTCTGGAGTTGCTGAAACTTTCTCATTTGATTCCTATTGTTCTACCGCGTTATATTTACCTGAATTTCACCTTAATAAAACCCGATTCCTGAATAATATACGGTCATTGTATATGTGTTTTGTTAATTTTCAGTAGAGCCCACGAACGTAATTATTAATTAATGCTTAATTGCTTAATTGAACACGGCTTCGAAGCAGAATCGTTATGTAGTCGCGAATGTATTATTATCAAAAGCAATTATAAATTACGCTATACGGAGTTTCAGCAAAAATATCGTCGGAATTAATTTATACTTCAAAATGAATAAAACAAAAGCTTTACCTACTTAAATAAGCTTTGTTAGGTTTCTAATTGATATATAAGAAGCGGTGATAGCCTAGTGGTTAGGGCGTCAGCCTCCTAATCAGAGGTCGGCGGTTCGAATCCGGGCACGCACCTCGCACGGGTGAAGGAAAACATCGTGAGGAAACCTGCACGCCTGAGAGTAGTAGTAGTAGTAGGAGTAGTACTCCATAATGGTCTCAAAGGCGTGTGAAGTCTGCCAATCCGCACATGGCCAGCGTGGTGGACTATGGCCAAACCCTTCTCATATTGAGAGGAGACCCGTGCTCTGTAGTGAGCCGGTAATGGGTTGATCATGATGATGATGATGATGATATAAGTAACGTTTCTTTTTACCTTTCCCTGGATTCAGATTTTAAAATATTAATAACCAAGGTACGAAAATAACTCAGTTATATATCTCAGTTGGAAAGGCAAAAGTATTTTTTTCACTCGCCCAGTCTTTGTTCCGGGCGTAACGGTTGGTACAAACAAAAAAACCGCGATATCAATAGGTCACGAGTGTAAATACGCGGCAATCTCTGTATTCCCCTCACGTAGGAGGCACGCGTGTGGAATCGATAACGCGTCGCTGAATGGAGCCAATGGGGCTGGGAAGCTAATCTTCCCCTACTGTAAGCCTTTTAACGTTCGCCATATCGATATGCATTAATGCTGCTATATATATGATCCGAAAATTGTTATTTTCTGTTTACTGTGATATTTCTTTGCAAGGGAGTTAAAAGACGTTTACAGTTTTTTTTCGCGCTTTTTCTACATACATTTATATCAATAGTATTCCCTATAAGGAAACCTTCTGACGACCTCCGCGTTGACCTCATTATAAAGTAGAGTTCCTGGGTCCGATTCCCGGCTCGAGTCTGGTCTGGAGGAAGGCTTCGGCAGTGGCTAGTTAAAAATAAAGACGTGTCGCCAAGCAATTTAGCGGTCCGGCATGATGTCGCGTCTTACAGGTTAGCCCGCTACCATCATTGAATGTATCATCACTTATGCTAGGTGGGATTGCCGCCAAGGGCTAACTTGTAGTGAAAAAAAATGGGAAAAATAACTTTAGATTTAGTGTAAGTTTCAGAAAAACTAACTTCAAATTCACGTTAACTTAAACAGCGCTACTGCATTTTTGAAACATTTTATCATCATCATCATGATCAACCCATTGCCGGCTCACTACACTAAAAAAACTTGAAACTAAAAACACAAGCACGACTAGAAGAAAATAAGGGGATTCATAAAATCTTTAAGAGGAGACCCCTGCTCTGTTGTGAGCCGGTAATGGGTTGATCATGATGACATATACTTTTTACAGATACCAGTTAATATGACCAGGACTGACAGTTAACTTGACTATCGAAGAACGGGAAACTCAGAACTAGCCGGTTTATAAATACGTTCAATGTTACGAGATAACTCTAGACTGGGATTCAAAGTAATCTCGCTCCGTATGTAGCTCACGTCGCGCGACGGGCGTCGAATCCGTACTTACCCGCTCACTACATGTTAGAATATCATAAATGTCAGAGCATGTCTGTTTGTTTCTTTGTTACATATTTTCGCCTCAAACACCGCACCGATTTTAATGGCATTTTACATAGATATGTCTTGCACCCTGAAGATGGATATAGAATGCTTTTGTAACGGAATAGGTAACTTTTATATGGGGTTCATTCACTCCCTGGCGGCCAGACTAGCGTACAGAATACTCACTAAAACCCTCGATTTTGACGACACGACGTCACATTATAAAGTTGGAGGTCCTGGGTTGGATTCCCAGCTCCAGTCTGGTCTGGTGGGAGGCTTCGTTCATGGCTAGTTACCATCCTACCGACAAAGACGTGTCGCCAAGCGATTTAGCGTTCCGGCCCGATGTCGCGTAGAAACCAATTAGGAGTGTAGGTTTACCTTACCCCTAACAGTTTAGCCCGCTACTATCCTCGACTGCATCATCACTTATCACCTGGTGAGATAGCCGTCAAGGGCTATCTTTGTAGTGTATCATCATGATCAACCCATTACCGGCTCACTACAGAGCGCGGGTCTCCTCTCAATTATAGAAGGGTTTGGCCAAAGTCCACCACGCTGGCCATGTGCGGATTGGCAGCCTTCACACGCCTTTGAGACCATTATGGAGAACTCTCAGACGTGCAGGTTTCCTCACGATGTTTTCCTTCACCGTTGAAGCAAGTGAAATTTTTTTTAGTGTATAAAAAATAAAAAATAGCTAACTCGATCTTGGCAGCATTGGGACAGCTAGACATCCTAGAGGATAATTTTTCGTCGTGAAAATAGAGTATTTCTGTGGAAATGTTAAACAATAAAAATAAAGCGCGGACGAAGCCGCAGGCGAACGGCTAGTTGTCAATAATTTAGCTTATCAATGTGAACAATGGAGACGCGGTTATCATATTCCGCTTGAAACCATTGTTGCGTACATTACGTGGATTTAGTTATATTATGCATTGAATTACCAAATGCCTGATGAAACCTATACATGTATCTGCGGATTAAATGTGATACTGAAATGACAAAGCATATAAATTAAGGTAACTCGTTAAATATTATAATATATGTATGAAATAAATAGTATGAAATACATTGTAAAAAAAAACGCCACAGAGAAAAAATATTATAGATATAAGTCAATAGTACTAGTGCGGCACTTTTAATCATAGCTAATCAAGAAATAAATTAATAATAGACTTCTTATTCTTAAATAATTATTAATAAATATTTAGGTAACCTTTCTTGGACTTGAATGTTTCAAATTTTTTTAATATATTATAACCTTATGATTCGTTTGTAATTGATTTTTCGACTATTTTATATTGCACTTTTGTTATTATTATATATATACTAGTCAATGCCCGCGACTTAGTCCGCGTAGATTAGGGGTTTTTTAAAACTCCTATGGAATACGCAATCAATTCGAAGTTGCTATGGCAAGCTGAAGCTAAAGTTATATATAGTTCATCGACGCGAAATTCAGTTTTTCATAAGTCCTATGGGAAATAAAAAGGGATAAAAAGTACCCTATGTCCATCTCCTGGTTCCAAGCTACCGCCCCACCGATTTTCAGTCAAATCGGTGCAGCCGTTCTTGTGTTATAAAGAGTGTAACTAACACGACTTTCTTTTTATCTTATTTTGAAACTATTTGGGAACGTGAAATGTTTTTTTGCAGGTTGTGAAAACCTTACATTTGCACATAAACATTTACATTTGCACATAACGTTATAAAATGGATATGAAAAAACATATTGGCCGTTGCTTTTCCGTTATTAATTAATACATAAATAAACTAACAAAGAGATACACTTTCGCATTTATAATATAAGTATGGAAGTGTGAAGATAATAAAAACATTCATTATGCAATATATAATTCATTTTTTCCCTGTTCATTATAGTCTAATTAAAACAACCCCTTTGGAAATTTTAAAAGCAATATTGCTAATTTAAAGAGAAGACGTATTCAAAGAAGAGCACTTTTGAGTTCCATATCTATTCTGAAATTGAATAACATAGCGTGGTTCGTCGGAAAAGCTTGGAAAATATTCATAGCAACTCTGAGAGTAGAGGCTTCCCCCTGTTTGGCATTCCGTTCTGATGAAACGCTATATACGTTTGCAAATTCTTGTAGATAAAGTATTTGCAATTGATTTACAAATAGAGTTCCAGTTATTTTCATAACAGCTCTATTGAGCTATTTTTCATAAATTTCTGTCAAAAAAACATTTCAAGACCTTAAAGGTATTATATGAAATCTGCGAAAAATTCCGCGATTTCATTTGTTGTAGGATTGCTAATGGCATACAAAATGGCAAAAGCTTTGAAGCTGTGAAAGCCTAGTGGTTAGGACCTCCTAATTAGAGGTCGGAAGTTCGAACTTGGGCATGCTCCTCTAACTTTTCGGAGTTATGTGCGTTTTTAAGCAATTTAAATATCACTTGCTTTACCGGTGACTGATAACATCGTGAGGAAACCTGCATGCCTGAGAGTTCTCCATAATGTTCTCAAAGGCGTGTGAAGTCTGCCAATCCGCACATGGCCAGCGTGGTGGGATATGGCTAAACCCTTCTCATTTTGAGAGGTGATTCGAGGTCTGTAGTGAGCCGGCAATGGGTTGATCATGATCATGATGATGATGATGATGTCAAAAGCATCCAAAAAACGAGCGCGGCTCGCGCACTCACGAAAATACTAGTAGAATTACGGTTTGTACTGCCAGCTTCAACGATAATTCAATTGTTTTTTTAGTATGGATAAATATTAATAAATAATCTACTACTTTGAATAAATTTGATTTCAGTTGGACGCAGTGAAATAAATAATTAATTTGTATGCATCCAGTACTTGTATACATAAAAATTAATTATAGGCTACAATTAATCCTGGAAAAATCTTCGTTTCCCGTGGGATACATTTGTTGATCAGGCTGTCGGTTCTGACTTAATATATAGGCAGACTTGAACGCAGACGTAATCGCGAGCAAACAGCAAGTCGCGAGTAACACATAAAATGTTTTTTTTTTTTCTTTCGTTTTATGGTTTTACACAGATTAGCCAATGTCAAGTTTATTATTTTATTAGTTCTCTCTTTTTATGGCTTTGCACAGATTAGCCAAATGTCAAGTAAATAGCAATGTAGAAGTTAGGGAGAAATGGCGGGAAACTTCGCACTCCGCGAACGCGGCTCCCTCAAACCTTTTCCAAATCAATACCTGTTAACCATTCAGAAAACCAGCCACTACACAAACGACACCAAAAATCGTCCACGACACAACCAACACCAGTCCTTTTCAAAATCAGCCAACAAACATTAATTCAAGAAAAGCGTGAAAAAACCGCGCCCGCCATATACGATGTCTCCCACCTTTCTCCACACAAAATGTTAGACATTTCTATCATATCTACCACTGGAAATATCGTTTGTGAAAAATATACAGCAAAACCTTTTTGTTGCGTACAAACAAAGAAAGTGAATTTGTTCCTGATCGCTTTAGACATTAAGGTCGCTGTACCACTAGAGACGTGTTACGTTGCTAAACTATGTCTCAAACCCACCAAATTTTTTTTTTCGGACAAATTATTGGTTGCCACAGCGTAACCGGGCTGTTTAGCGAATTTCGGAAAGAAGCTCTGCCAGAACAAATTTTGAGGCTCGAAAACACTAAGGGAACGTCTGCCTAAGGGCGCCTCGTTTGAGGCTGAACCTCGGCTTAGACGACATTAGGAATAACGAGGGGGTCGGACGGAACACGGAGGTTGGACGGAACCGGGGACGGAGAACCCATCAAAGCTACATTTATTGCGTAGAGAGGTGCGTGCTAAGAAGGGAACATAGATAGGCGATAAGAAAACTAGAAATGCATGCTTTATATCGCTACGTGGAGAGTTCATTTAGTTATTATTTCATTATGTTGTTTAGTTATTAGTTCATTATGTTATTTGTGTACAATGTGTGTGTTCACATTCATATATGTGAACACTTCATTATACACAAATAACAATGCTAAGAATAGATTATGAAACATGATCATTATCATGATCAACCCATTACCGGCTCACTACAGAGCACGGGTCTCCTCTCAGTATGAGAAGGGTTCGGCCATAGTCTACCGCCACCACGCTGGCCGTGTGCAGATTGGCAGACTTCACACGCCTTTGAGAACATTATGGAGAACTCTCAGGCGTGCAGGTTTCTTAACGATATTTTCCTTCGCCGTTGAAGCATGTGATATTTTAATTTTTTTAAAAAGCACACAACTCCGAAAAGTTAGAGGTGCGTGCCCGGATTCGAACCGCCGACCTCTGATTAGGAGGCTGACGCCCTAACCACTAGGCTATCACCGCTAAGCAGCTTTGAAACATCACTGAAACATATTTCTTTTTACATAGTAGTAACTTTATTTTTCTCGTGGGTAAATTTATAGCAGTAACTGCGTGATTTGTTTATTTTATAAATGTGATTGATAAAAACATTAAAATCTGATCCACGTTTAATCCGAGACCAGAAACATTTTGTTTTATCTATTGGAAGAACTTCAAAATGAATGTAGGAAATATGTCGAAAACAAAAAGCGTAGAAGAAAACAAAAACATCTCATTGCTTCATACTAATTAATAGAATAACACCTAGTGAAGTGAAGGAGTGAAGGTAACTTATAATAAGTAGAAAAGGTCACATAATTTCGTAGTGCAACTTAAAACTTGCTTACTGCTTAGCTACATCGCGCAGCGTGGAAAGGCGTCCTTAGGTTATGTTTGGGACACCTACATCCGCAATCTAGCGTTGGTTGTGGGGCACACTATTGTGGACTTTAACGATGATTCTACAGAAAACCGTTGCAGCTTTATCGATAAGATGTTCAGTATCGAAAGACTAGTAAAGATCTTAGTCAGAATTCAAATTGATTGTAATGCATAGAAGCAGGCGTTACTTTGCGGAAGTCCATGATGAACAATAAACAGCAAGTATAATTTGCTATATTCCGCCGACAACCGGGAGATTTGTATAATATAACACCACACAAAATCTTCCACTAGAACCTTTACGCACGTTTCGACCTGACACCGGATCATCCTCAGGAGATGTTGACCTCACAAGCGCGAAAAGTAAGTTCAAATTGATTGTTCTGATAAGTCAGTTTTCAATAGATTTATTATTATTATTTTTATACACTACAGTTAGCCCTTGTCGGCTATCTAATCTGGTAGTAAGTGATGATGCTGTCTAGGATGGTAGCGGGCTAACCTGTTAGGAGTATGGTAAACCCACGCTCCTAATTGGTTTCTACGCGACATAATGCCGGAACGCTAAATCGCTTGGCGACACGTCGTTGTCGGTTGGGTGGTAACTAGCCACGGCCGAAGCCTCCCACCAGACTAGAATTATGCTTGCGGTAAGTGGTTAAAGACGTACATGGCTGGATCCTGGCCTGCGCTTTTATTTGTGATGTCAGAGCCTAGACCCATGAAACTGCAAAAAAAGTGTTTTGGTGGGCTATAAAGATTATTGTAACATGTAAGTGATAATAAACGATCATCATCATCATCATCAGGATTAACCCATTGCTGACTCACTGCAGAGCACGGGTCACCTCTCAATATGAGAAGGGTTTGGCTATAATCCGCCACGCGGGCCATGTGCAGATTGGCAGACTTTAAACGCCTTAGAGAACATTATATAGAACTCTCAGGCATGCAGGTTTCCTCACAATATTTTCCTTTGAAGCAAGTGATATTTTAATGGCTTATCAACACACATTACTCCGGGAAATTAGAGGCTTATGGCTGATTAGTAGACGGATGTCCTAAGCACTAGGCTATCACAGCTAATAAACGATAGGTCATGAAATTTAACATTTTTATCTACCTTATAGTAACTAATTAGTGGATCGTATTTGTACCAAATGTAACATATACACATGTATTGACATACATAGGTGGCAAATGAGGCGTCCTGAAGGAATTAATTTAAAACGTGATTATAGCAATCGATTCGTGATTAATTAAGCTTTAAAGCCGGAGGATGCAGCGTATAGCAAGGGATTAACAGTAATGCTAATTGGTTTCCCAAATGTTACATTGGTTTCAAAACATCAGTATTAAGTATTTTTTGGCAATCTCCTTGGCGAAGCACGCGCGCTGGGTTCGATTCCCGGCTCGAGTCTGGTCTGGTGGGAGGTTTCGGCCGTGGCTAGATACCACCCTACCGAAAAATACGTGTCGCCAAGCGATTTAGCGTTCCGACACGATATGACGTAGAACCAATTTCATCCTCACCACCTGGATGCCTGGCCCTCTTCCACCACCCGCTCTTCCAGGTCATTTCTGCCACGTACCTGCAAATTGTGGAACCAGCTTCCATCTTCTGTGTTCCCTAATGTTTATAATATGGGGATTTTCAAAGGGCGGATAAACAAATTACTCAAAAGCCAGCAACGCATTGGCGGTTCCTCTGGTGCTGCAAATGTTCATGGGCGGCGGTAATCACTTACCATCAGGTGACCCGCCTACTCGTTTACTCGCTATATATATAAAAAAAAAAAACAATTGTTAGGAGTTGGGTTAGCCCGCTACCATCTTAGACTGCATATATATCCCTCAAGATTCACCTGGAATTACCTGGTAATGAATAAAGAAACACTTCTTCTTTTTGCTCCTTCAGTTCCTGACTACAGGTAAAAGCTTACTAGACCCAGCTCTTAACTTAACACGCCGGAATTACTTTTTATGCCGGAAATTCGTTGTCGGCCCGGGGAAAAACAGAAATTCCACGCAGACAAAAGCGGTTCAAATCTAGTTCCAGTACAAAAAAACAGGACTGAAATATATTATTGCCAAGTGAGCGTCGCCCACACTCGCCGCTACTCGACCCGACAAGTTTATGCAAGTCGATATTGCAAATGTCTCACGTCGTTCCGCCTCGAGAATATTGGGATAAGTGGGAAGGTTTAAAAAGTACTAGAAAGCTCTCGAGGACTAAATTTGCGTAGATTTTTTTCTTTTTCAAGAATGTGAGAGGGCTGTTGATAAAACAAGAAGTTGCCTTCATTGGATTGGTGTTTTTTTCATCTTGCGGGAACCATTTATTTTCGCGGTTTAAAAGCTTTTATCGGTTTCTAGCACCCAGCACTAAATGGTCTGTGGTTTCTAGGGTGCCAGCTGCATGTTTGGAAAATTTTATCAAGATGGATGTTATCGCCACAATTCTAAGAAGTATATATATATATATATTCATAACATTTTAACCCTTACAAGTTGCTTGTAAGGGTTAAAATGTTATGAATCAAGAAATATACATATCAATACATACAAAAGAGTATAAAACTTGACTTGAATATTCTATTCTAGGATTCTAGACAGAAAGGCGGGAGACTTCGTATATGGCGGGCGCGGTTTTTTCACGCTTTTCTTGAATTAATGTTTGTTGGCTAATTTTGAAAAGGACTGGTGTTGGTTGTGTCGTGGACAGTTTTGGTGCCGTTTGTGTAGTGGCTGGTTTTCTGAATGGTTAACAGGTATTGATTTGGGAAAGGTTTGAGGGAGCCGCGTCCGCAGAGTGCGAGGTTTTCCGTTTCTCCCTAACTTCTACATTGCTATAAACTTGACATTGGCTGATCTGTGCAAAGCCGTAAAAAGAGAGAACTAATAAAATAATAAACTTGACATTGGCTAATCTGTGTAAAGCCATAAAACGAAAACGTAAAACGTACTATTATTAATATATTAAGGAGGTTGTCATCATGTCGTGCCGCCATGTTTTGGGTCCCGCCAAAACGGTGGCCAGTGATTGGTCCACGCAAAATAGCAATAACAATGGACGCCACGGGGACATTGCTATAAGTTAAGTGATATTTTTGGGGGAAAAGTTTCAATGTAACTGGCGTATTTATCTAGGTTTTAACATGAATAAGAAAAATCCTGGGCGTATTTCCACTGATGAAGTCATAAAATTAATAAATATTCAATGTTACGATAAAAAATAAAACAGTGGGTGTCTGAATGACTTCTAAACCTTCCAATTAACAATTCTCAATTAAAATTTTTAAATGATAAAATCAAACGAAAGCCGAAAACCGAATTCGTGGGTATGTTTTAATTATGCAAAAAGTAAGCTTTTTAATTTGCATTTTCGAAACCTCCAGACCAACTGAAGTGAATAACCGATAACACAGTTTTTTGTACGAAAAAACGAATACTTAATCATTTAATGACAGCAATCGGCATTTAATTATTTGTTTTTATATCCGTTCGCTTTGTGCATACGGAAAAAGTAGTGTGACAAAAAAGTGTAGACAAAAAGCGACCGAGACAGAGCACTATACAAGTATACATATAATATATATCAAGGCATGACTTTTATAAAGATATTCGTCCAACTAGGGAAAACTAGCGCTCAGTAGGCTATTTGGTATCATTGCAATATTATATTATTGCATATGCATACAAGTTAGCCCTCGAGGGCAATCTCACCTGATGGTAAGTGATAATGCAAGTCGAAGATGGTAGCGGGCTAACCTGTTAGGGGTATGGTAAGCCCACACTCCTAATTGGTTTCTACGCGGCGTTGTGCCGGAACGCTAAATCGCTTAGCGACACGTCTTTGTCAGTAAAGTGGTAACTAGCCACGGCCAAAGCCTCCCACCAGACCAGACTCGAGCCGGGAATCGAACCCAGGACCTCCAACTTTATAATGCGACAGTGCGCGCACTGCTCCACGGAGGTCGTCAAAAAATTATCGCAACCAGAAACATGTGTTAAACAAACCCGGTGCAACTAGCTCCTAATTTTAATACTTTGGACACATTTACGAGATGGTATTTCCAAATGCTCTCTAACCGGTCGCTTACGTATATCGATGCGATTATTATCAATCAATCAGCCTACAGACGCCCACTGCTGGACATAGGCCTTTCCGAGAGCGCGCCATCACACACGGTCCTCCGCCTTCCTCATCCACCCGCCACCAGCGATCCTTTTCAGGTCGTCGGTCCAGCGAGCAGGTGGTCGTCCTATGCTGCGCTTACCGGTACGCGGTCTCCACTCCAGAACACGTCTGCCGCAACGGCCGTCGGTTCTACGACAGATATGACCCGCCCACTGCCACTTCAGCTTGCTAATCCGTTGGGCTATGTCGGTTACTTTCGTTCTCCTAAGAATGTCCTCGTTACGGATTCTATCCCTCAGAGAAACGCCCAGCATAGCCCTTTCCATAGCATGCTGAGCGATTTTGAACTTTAGGACAAGGCCTACCGTGAGTGTCCACGTTTCTGCTCCGTATGTCATGACCGGGCGATTATTATACCAGTGTCTTTATAGAGATGTTGAATATTTTATTTATCCAGAAATGCCTTGACTGGCTAGTAAACTCTCTGAATTAATGAATAGGACATACAAAAACGGCATGCGAGAAAGAAGTAAATAATTGTTCAGTATTACACGACACACAAAAACGGCATGCGGGATGAAAGAAAATAATTCTTCATTATCATCACAGCCCATTAATTCCTCACCGCTAGTCAAAGGCAGAAATAGACTCTCTATTCTATGAACTATTTCTTCGACATGCTAAAAATTCCCTAACGCACTCTCCGAGGATAGATTCAGCACCATTGCTTATAGCAATATTACTTGAACATTGGTGACGTTTATTTTATAAAAGTCAAGGGATAGTTTATAATTCTGTAATTACCAAATACTAAAATGTTTTTTTGAAGCGGTTATAGCCTAGTGGTTAGGGCGTCAGCCTCCTAATCAGAGGTCAGCGGTTTGAATCCGGGCACGCACCTCTAACTTTTCGGTGTTATGTGCGTTTAAAAAAAAACAAAAATATCACTTGCTTCAACGGTGAAGGAAAACATCGTGAGGAAACCTGCACGCCTGAGAGTTCTCCATAATGTTCTCAAAGGCGTGTGAAGTCTGCCAATCCGCACATGGCCAGCATGGTGGACTATGGCCAAGTAATGTGCGTTTTAAGCAATGAAAATATCACTTGCTTCAACTGTGAAGGAAAACATTGTGAATAAACCTGCACGCCTGAGAGATGTCTATAATGTTCTCAAAGGCGTGTGAAGACTTCACACGCCTTTGAGATGCCAAATCTGCACCTGGCTAGCGTGGTGGACTATGGCCAAACCCTTCTCATATTGAGAGGAGACCCGTGCTCTGTAGTGAGCCGATAATGTGTTGATCATGATGAAAACGTTTTTAGCCATTGATGTAACTTTTTTTTTATTCATTACAAATTAGCCCAAGTCAATATCATCCAAGGTAAGTGATGGTGCATTATAAGATGGTTGGTGGCAAGCTAACCTGTTACGGGTATGGCAAACCCATACTCCTAATTGGTTTCGACGCGATGTCGTGCCGGAACGCTATATCGCTTGGTAACTCGCCTTTGTCAGCAGGCAACCATTGCTGAAGCGTCCCACCAGACCAGACTCGAGCCGGGAATCGAAACCTCCAACCTAGGACTCTTAGGTTGGAGATAGACCATACGAAGTGTTAACTAAGTGTACTGCGTTATACTAAATTAGAATAAAAACAGAAAGAGCATTAATCGATGTGGTTTTTTGTATCTCTTTTAACTACAGGTTCCTCGCACTATCGCAAATAAAAGGGTTACCTACCTAAGCACAAAAAAACGCTGCGCAGATCCTACGCACTATAAAAGAGAATTCATACACTATAGACTGACAGAGGCTATAGAGAAAAGTAATATATTTAAAAAGGTAATATAAATAGTAACCGAAATACTGCCAAATGGTTTATTTTTAAGACTTAGCTGCGATTTTGTCGCTGCAGAATTTGTGGTTTGTAAAACAGTGGCATAGTAAAACAAAATCAGACGTTTGTTAAATTAATTAATTTAAATTAATTAATTTGAACCTATAATAAGCTTAGCATTTCGTTTTAATACCTTATTATGTATAAATTATTTTAGTCCAATTATATTGTCTTAAGCTGTTGGTAAACCTAAATAAATAAATAAAAATTAAAAATAAAAATTTGAAGCACGAATTTTGAAAAACTTCACGTAATATTCGGAAAGAGGATTGAGAAAAAACCTCAGCATTTCTCACCGAAAAGAGCGAAAGATCGCAAAACAGTGTATCCATTCATTACGTTAACTTAATTATTGGAACAGCGAGCTAAGTCTACTAAGACCGAGATCTGTGCAGAGTAGTGCGTCGTTCAATCCTTTGTTAGTAAATTTAACGATGAGTGTTTCGATACTCGAAAAGAATCGACTCACCCGACGAGAAATCACGACACGTAGGTACGTTACAGGTGTACTATGAGTCAGACGATGGCTCTAAAAATAGCGGACAGAAACATACCCACGAACATGTATCGAGTCTCCAGTTGACTGTTTACAAATACCCTGCCATTAGCGACGTCGCTTAAGTGTAATTTAATTATATGCCTGTAAGGAGTTAACGGTTCGCGACGAGGGTTCAATGAAGGATCACATCCTATAACGCTAAGTGTATGCTAAGTGTACGTTATGCCAGGCCACAGGCGGTCCGGGTACTAACGAGATGGTGACATTTGTGGCACAGCACAAAAATTAACGGAATACTTTTGTGGCAAATCTGTCTGCTTTGCAAATGTTGCACATCCTTTTACTTTTTCCGACTGCGCCTGTTAATGTAAACGGTATTCTTTCTTTTATAGTATCTCGGTGTAATTAATTAAATTTTAAGCATCAACAGGTGTCATTAGAATCGATTTAGTTGTTATGTAATTTTTTCTAAATTTTAATTTAATTTACCCAATTTTAATTCTATTTATTTTGTAACCTTTTTTCACCTGACATTTTAGATATTTAATAACTATCCAATCTAATTATTAATTTGTAAATTTTTATAAACTATTAATTAAATATTATTCGGAGAATGTTGGCAATGCTGAGTGTGCCTGTAATGGATAAGTTGTAACAGCACCAGCACTAGCTTATTTAGATTGATTTATAATGTAACTTACAACTTGTCGCTGGCATGCCTTATGGATAAATAAATAAAAAACCGGCAAACTATGAGTTGGACTCACAAACTCAGACTCAGTTCTGTACCAGGTAAAAAGTGCAAGCTACAAAGTATTTATCATTTTAAGTTTGTGCGAAAACCACCATAAAACGTCTTAGGTTTCCCATCTGATTTAATTATATTATTTATTGTTAAACTGGCAATAAATATACGTTCTATGAAAAAAATAACTTTCAATCGTTTTGTAGATAACATAGCGTTGTAGTAGCATATTTCGCGTTACATTGCGTGCGTAAAAGTAGAAAAACCCTAAATTCATAATTTAGGACACGACATTAATAGATTGTACCCTAATGATAATGAGTATTTATGACGCTTAAGCACTTAATGTTTGAGTGGATATTTGTTTGTATAATGTGGACCTCTTGGGGTCAGTCAGATGGAAATATGCAAGACACATCGCACCGATGCAGTTATGGTCTACTACGTCAGCGACGATGGTTATAGGAAAGAACGAAAAGTCCTTATCCACAGTTCTGGATCTAACAAATTTATGTATTATTGAAAAAAATCCATTATTAACAATATTAACTCCACGGTATACAGAATTACATCTAACTCTTGGTAAAGTATATTTCCTCACAGGAAATCATTGACGTTGTCCTACAATTATTTATTAGTCAAGCCGTGTAGCAGAGTCGGCTTAGCTCTTAATTTCTACTATTCGTTACTAGATAGTTGTGCCTATATTTAGCGGAATATCTGTCCTATAAATCTACCGCGGATTGTGAAACGTCGGTAATTTATTAATGTGCGAGTCGTGATCCTTTCGATATTTATTTACTTCTTATTTAAACAACATTTGCCAATCATTAAGTGTCTAGATACTTTTCATTAATTTAACTGTGGAACCAGCTTCCATCTTCTGTGTTCCCTAATGGTTTTAATATGGGGATCTTCAAAGGGCGGATAAACAAATTACTCAAAAGCCAGCAACGCATTGGCGGTTCCTCTGGTGCTGCAAATGTTCATGGGCGGCGGTAATCACTTACCATCAGGTGACCCGCCTGCTCGTTTGCTCGCATATATATATATAAAAAAAAAATTACTTCTCCTCCATCCTGGATAGTTCAGATCAGAAAAGTCTAGTGATCCGGGTTAGTATAGGCGGATGTGGTTGGAGACGTACAGCTATCTGAAGTAAGTTTGTCACTCACTTTTATAGGAAAAGCGGTTGAAGTGTTAGATCAATTGGAGATCATTGTATTGTTAAGCGAGCTCGGTAACCATGCTGAGGTAATTGAGAACAGTGAGAAAATGACAATAAAAAACTACAACAAATATAAACTTTAGAGCAACTCTCGTTAACGTGTTAAAAATCGCTTATGACAGTAAAATAATGTACTGATTTTCATCAAATACTCTAAATGCGGTAGTTCCAGTACCCATCTACCAACTCTTATCAAATTGACATCTCGTCACTTGAAAATAACCTAAAATCAACTTTAAAACAATGTTGAAATAAACTTTTTACAAATAT
This sequence comes from Lasiommata megera, assembly GCA_928268935.1. Lineage (NCBI taxonomy): Eukaryota > Metazoa > Arthropoda > Insecta > Lepidoptera > Nymphalidae > Lasiommata > Lasiommata megera. The sequence continues at coordinate 17,212,374 of OV743308.1, read as the reverse complement.
TTGATAAAACGTTATATTATATAATTTATTTATGGAACTACCTACTTAGATAACAGTAAAGTACGTAGCTACACCCACCAACATAGTAATTAATTAAGAATTGACCTAATTACGCCTAATTCCGTACTCCTAACCACTAAAGAGTCTGAACGGAGTTTAATATTTATAAAATTATATTAAATTGGTCTTTGGTCTGGACTTACTAAAACAATCTAATAAATATTCATTCAATATTCATGATCAACCCATTGCCGGCTCACTACAGAGCACGGGTCTCTTCTCAACATGAGAAGGGTTTGGCCATAGTCCACCACGATGGCCATGTGCGGATTGGCAGACATCACAAGCCTTCGAGAACACTATGAAGAACTCTCAGGCGTGCAGGTTTCCTCACGATGTTTTCCTTCACCGTTGAAGCAAGTGATATTTTAATTGATTAAAAACGCACATAACTCCGAAAAGTTAGAGGTGCGTGCCCGGTTTCGAACCCCCGACCTCTGATTAGGAGGCTGACGCCCTAACCACTACTATCTATCACCGCTTCATAATCTATAATCTGTCCATAGCTAGGCATGCAGGTTTCCTCACAATATTTTCCTTCACCGTTGAAGCAAGTGTTAGGTTCCGATAGATTTATATAATATTTAAAAGACGTTAATTTGACTTAGTTTTAGCTTCCGATAGATTTGTGTGTTTAAAAGATGTTAATTTGACTTGGCTGATATCGACCAATGACTTCGATGCTCAGAAACGTCGACCAATCACAACTCAGTGACGGTGGGGGTCATTGATCGACTTAAAAGCATGGTCGATAGAGGTGGACGGGACATTTAGTGTTACGGAGGAGTGTTGAGAGGAAGTGTAACGTAACGTTTTAAGGTGTACTCAAATATAATACTTATCATAAAAGGAAGTAGTTATTATTTCAATCGACCGTCCTACAGGTCAGAAGAGGGATTACTTAGAAAATTTTTAAATTTTCTTGTCAACGCCCACTAATAAAAATAACGTAAGTAACGATCAAAATTACTAATTTAATTGTAGTTTTTTTTTTTTTATATTTTGCTGTTAAAATCTTCGATATAATACTTTTATAATCAATACAATAAATTGTTTGTTTGTTTTTTTTTTTTTTTTTGCCCGTCAAAAAGATAATCTACAAATAATAATAAATTTGCCTCATAAAACTCAAAAAAAAAAACGAAAGGTTTTTTTTTGTTGTGTTGCGAAGAGATAAATATCTAATTATCACCAACACATTTGCTTGTCATTTGAAGTTTTGTAGTTATTAGATAATGATTTGATTTCAAGCCATTTTTCGGAGTGTAAGTAGTTTTGTTTTTCCTAAATGAAATCTTACTGAAAATTCTATATAGACTTACGGTTGCAATTATTGTTATGATAGTATGTTTTACGACGTTAGAAATATTCAGTAGCTTAGCTATATATTAAGCTGGTACCTGGTAGTTTCAGAAAAAAAATAATGGAAATTAACGAAGCATCGACCCTAGGTGGAGGGTCTAGACAAGAGGACGATACCCTAGGTGGAGGGTCTAGGCAAAACGATAATACCCTAGGTGGAGGGTCAAGGCAAAAGGAGGATACCCTAGGTGGAGGGTCAAGGCAAAAGGAGGATACCCTAGGTGGAGGGTCAAGGCAAAAGGAGGATACCCTAGGCGGAGGGTCGAAACAAAGGAGAGGAACCCTAGGTGGAGGGTCGAGACGAAGGAAGGAAACCCGAGGTAGAGGGTTAAGAGTAAGGATCACACCCGAGGAAAGGGGTCTTGAGAACAACTCATAGGAGGACTCTACACAAAGTAGTGTAGCCAGGAGACGACGTCGTAGGAGAAGAAAACAGCCATCGCGCTCAGCGATGCGGAAGCAACGCTGGTCTTCATCGTCTGGTACTGGGGACGAGTCGCCTATACCGCAACTTAAAAGGAACAGAAACTCACGAACAAGACGTGTTCTGGATAACAGTTCATCAGAATCAAGAAGTGAATCACCATCTCTGAAACGGGTAAAATCGTCGTATAAACAAAGGGAACGGGATACAAAGCTGGTGGACAAGTTTTTATCTATTTTAGAAAAGGTTAAGGGTTCGGATAGACCTAAACTAACATTCAACACGAACGTAGTACCGGAATTCGACCCGTTGTCCAAGGATCAAACCGTTTTGACATGGATCACCAAAGTCGAAGAATGCGCTGAGATATATGGTTGGGAGGAAAGAGAAATCATCCATTATTCCTTGCCAAAATTAATAGGGGTTGCGCGTACTTAGTACCAGGGTCTAACTTCGGTGCTGCATACGTGGACTGAATGGAAAAAGAAATTAGTAGAATCTTTTCCATGTAGAGAGGATTATGCTGAATTACTTACTGAAATGTTAGCCAAGAAGGTGAAGTACGGTGACTCATTGGAGCAATATTACTACGCGAAGATTAACTTGCTTAACAGATGTGGAATCACTGGCAGGCAGGCAGTAGATTGTCTACTGTACGGCTTAGAGGATCATGCGGTGAAAGTTGGCGCGCAAGCAGCTCAGTTTCGGGACCCGGAACAGGTACTTAAGTACTTTAAGACTGTTAAAACAGCACCAGTTCGGGACAACCCGGACGCTGGAAGGAGAGGGAGATTTGGTACTAGCGCAATTCGGACGGACGCCTCCAAATCTAGTAATGCCACCAATCCCTCAATCAGGTGCTTCAACTGCAACGAAGTTGGTCACCCCAGCTTTAGATGCGATAAACCAACGTCTTCGATTAAATGCCATAACTGTGACGCGATAGGACATCGAAGCACCAGGTGTCGGGAACCGCCGGTAAGGTGCTCTACGTGTGACCGAGTCGGTCATCTTACCTCCAATTGTTTTAGGAATATGGGAAAATCTGCGATGGCAGCCGAAAAAAATTTGTCACCAAGTAAACCCAATCAAAAACAGGTATCCGAGGTGCTGGCTGAGGACACGGGAATGGAGAAGTATGTACTGGATATAACTGTTAATGGGTCTAAGATTTCCTGCCACATAGATCTAGGAAGCCAATGTTCCCTTATCAGGTTAAGTGCGGTAAAGTCTCTTGGCCTTCAAATAAATAATCGAGCAAACTTACCTGCACTCAGGGGTATAGGAGGCACGTTAGTGATCCCTATAGGAATAGTCGTAGCAGCTGTAGTAGTGCAAGGCGTAGCAGAGACAATAGATTTGTATGTGGTGGAAGATTATGTATTGGTGTACCCTGTACTTCTAGGCCATTCCTTCACGGAAAGGCCAGACATTTTAATAGTCAAGACACCAGACGCGATTAAATTTCACAGAATGCCTCCAAATAAAATCAGGTTAGTAGCAACTTATGATTGCAAAATCCCCTGCAACACGATGCGGGCAGTATTGGTTACCACGGACAAAGAAGTATTGGACTGTGAGGTACACGTAAAAGGTACGTTGCGTGGCCCAGAAGGTAAGGAATATTATCTACTTCCTGGACAATACGAGATCAGAGATGGTCGTGGCGCAATCCTGATTTATAATATTTCGGCGAAGCCTATGAGCATTGCTAAAGGAACACTTTTGACCCGGTCGTTTGAACGGAATCAACCCCCTACAGATAACATCAAAAATTCCTTCAGTGTATCTTTCAATGATGAGGTCATGGATACGTCAGTGAATTGTAACCCGAATTTGGACACAAATCAGCGGGAAGCACTAAAGAATTTACTAATGAGGTATGGTGATTGTTTTTCAAGTGGTTTGCACGATTTAGGTTATACAACGGTAACTGAAATGAATATAGAGTTAATAGACGGCGATCCAATTGTATATCGCCCATATCGTATGTCACATGCAGAAAGACTGCTCGTTAATAAAATGATTAAAGAGATGTTGGATAGCAAAATAATAAGAGAGTCATCATCACCTTATGCAAGCCCGATCATCATGGTACAGAAGAAAACAGGTGATAAGCGGTTATGTGTAGATTACAGGGCACTAAACCGAAAAACCAAGAGGGACCATTATCCGATGCCTCGAGTAGAAGATCAGCTGGATCAACTTGCTGGTAACTCTCTCTTTACATCTTTAGATCTGGCGTCAGGCTATTACCAAATCCCAATATCGACGGAATCGCGACCGAAAACTGCTTTTGTGACGCCCGATGGTCAATTCGAATTCAACCGAATGCCTTTTGGTCTTGTTAATGCACCGGCAGTTTTTCAAAGGACGATAAACAAAATACTCATGGAAGCGAAAATTAAGTACGCAATTGTGTACATGGACGACGTGCTGATCCCATCAAAGGACTTCGAGGAAGGGTTGCACCGTCTGGGTGCAGTCTGCCGATGAAGAAGTTAAAAGAATAAAACAAATCCTTTTAGACCCATCTGTTGAAGAAGCCATGGATATACATAAAAACTATAGGCTCAAAAACAATAGAGTGTATCGAATTATAGGGGAAGAGATAAAGTGGCTCGTACCTAGAGGCGTACGATGGCAGATTCTAAAGATGAATCACGATGACGTGGGACACTGGGGATTCGAGAAAACCCTACAACGTATTAGAGAGCACTATTGGTTCCCAAAAATGCGCAGGTTTGTTAGGAAATACGTGACTTCGTGTCTGGACTGTGCCCACCATAAAGCCCCCGGTGGGAAACGCGAAGGCGAATTACATCCAATTGAAAAGGTAGGTAAACCTTTCCATACTGTGCATGCAGATCACCTGGGACCGTTTATCAAAAGTAAGAAAGGTTACTGCTACTTGCTGATCATTGTGGACGGATTCACAAAATATGTGAGTATAAATGCGGTCAAGAACACAAAATCCGCCTCTACTGTACAAATCATTAAAAGATATATGAGCTACTTCGGAGTCCCGACACGTTTGATTACAGACAGAGGTACGAGCTTTACAAGTAAGACTTTTCAGGACTTCGTCGAATCTTACGGCATTAAGCATATCCAGAACGCTGTCGCTACTCCGAGGGCTAATGGTCAAGTTGAAAGATTCAACAGGACTATTTTAGAAGCACTCTCAACATCCAATCACGGCAGAGATGAAAAAACCTGGGACGAAAACATCGCAGATATACAGGTAGGCATCAACACTACAAAACACAAAACAACTGGAAAGAGTCCTTCAGAATTACTGTTCGGTTTCAACGTTATTAGCAAGACGGAAGGTAAGCTGAGTGAAGTTATTAATGACACATTAAACAGAACACCTGTGGAAGGGTTAGATGAGTTGAGACAGGAGACTTGCGAAAGAATAAAGACACAACAGGAAAAAGATGCCGCCAGCTTTAATAAGCGCAGGAAGACCGCAACGAAATACAAAGAGGGGGATCTAGTCAGGGTAGAAAGGCAAGTACCTAAGGATGGTAAATCACAAAAGCTTGCGGTGAAGTATCAAGGTCCCTATCGCATAGTAAAATTGCTCGATAACGACAGATTTTTGATTGAGGACACACCACTGACTCGGAAACGAGGTCGAAAATATGAAAGTGTTGTGGCTATAGACAAAATACAACCATGGATGAATTTTACTAGAAACTTTGAATCTGAATCTTCTGAAGACAATACCGAAAAAGATGATTAATATATCTAGTTGAATACACACGCGTACTGTTATCTTAAGTCTAGTCTAGTAATAAGAATTTTATGACTATAATTATGTCACAGATTTAGGTTTTTTTTTTTATGTTAGTTATTTTTTTTCTTTTTCTCACTCTCTTTTCAAATTTGTTTAGTTTAAATAATAAAATCTAATGTTAGAAACGTTTATTAAAATTAGAATGATAAGGTTATATACAGTTAAAAATAAACGCGATGGGACTCGCTAAAGCTAGGATGGCCGAGCTGTTAGGTTCCGATAGATTTATATAATATTTAAAAGACGTTAATTTGACTTAGTTTTAGCTTCCGATAGATTTGTGTGTTTAAAAGATGTTAATTTGACTTGGCTGATATCGACCAATGACTTCGATGCTCAGAAACGTCGACCAATCACAACTCAGTGACGGTGGGGGTCATTGATCGACTTAAAAGCATGGTCGATAGAGGTGGACGGGACATTTGGTGTTACGGAGGAGTGTTGAGAGGAAGTGTAACGTAACGTTTTAAGGTGTACTCAAATATAATACTTATCATAAAAGGAAGTAGTTATTATTTCAATCGACCGTCCTACACAAGTGATATTTTAATTGCTTAAAAACACACATAACTCCGAAAAGTTAGAGGTTTCTACGAACCCCCGACCTCTGATTAGGAGGCGGACGTCATAACCACTAGACTATCACAGCTATTGCTAGATTAAAAACACACAGTCGTAAAAACAGCTTAAGGGTTTTTTTTTTTTATTCATCACAAGTTAGCCCTTGACTGCATCTCACCTGATGGTTAGTGATGATGCGGTCTAAGATGGTAGCGGGCTAACCTGTTAGGTGTATGACTCATACTCCTAATTGGTTTCTACTCGACATCGTGCCGGAACGCTAAATCGCTTGGAGACACGTCTTTGTCGGTAGGGTGGTAACCAGCCACGGCCGAAGCCTCCCACCGGACCAGACTCGAGCCGGGAATCGAACCCAGGACCTCCGACTTTAAAATTCAACAGCGCACGCGCTGCGCCACGGAGGTCGTCAAAGGTATCAGGCTTGATTAAGTTATTCATTATATAACTAGCGATTGTGTCCAGGAAGCCGCACTCTATGAAATGGATTGCTAAACGTAATAAAATCACCATTCCAATCGCAACAAGTTTAACAGTCCCAGCTTTTAATTGAGTCTTAAAACCCGGCAAATGTCTTCCTCTTAATTCCTGTGGAACTACCGTCGCTTGTGAACTGATTCCTATCTTTAAGCCTGAGGGTACTTACTTCGCAATTAAAATCTTTAAGTGTACAACACTGATTAGTATAATACTGAAGTTTCATGACCTTTTAAACGCTTTGTCTTCCTTTATTTATTTTTAATTAAATATTAAACATGTTACTCAACTGTATATTTTATTATTAAATTATTATTATTTTATAAACAAATTTTAACAAAAATCTTGAATAAAGTTGTTTCTTTTATTGGAGTAGATTAAATGGACGTCTGAAATATTTTAGTATTCCTTTTTTTTTTTAATCATAATCAAAAGCTATAAAAAAGAAAATTATGAAGAAATGTTTTTCTTCATAAACTCAAAGAATTTCTAAGTAGTAATTGTCTATGGGCAGTTATGAATACTTGGGATTACATTTATAGATTTAGGTTCATCATGATCAACCCATTATCGGCTCACTACAGAGCACGGGTCTCCTCTCAACATGAGAAGGGTTTGGCCATAGTCTACCACGCTGGCCATGTGCGGATTGGCAGACTTCACACGCCTTTGAGAAAATTGTGTGATTTAGGTTATATATAGAAAATTATAAGTTGTACAGTTCGCCGGTATTTCGATATATTTTTGATTGTCCATTACTAAATAGGTCATTTAAGCACACATGCCACGTTAATTTCCTAGAAAGCATCACTAGTGGATCTAAAAACGGAAGGAACTTTTCAACACATTGATGCATCTGAAAATTCGAACCTTTATCGGACCCTAAGGAGTCGGGTTTTGAATTGAAGCGCTTAGCTTCTGGAGTTTGGAATAAAATGTTATATTTTCACGTAAAGCTTTCTCAAGTGCCTTTCGTGAGTTTTCAATGCAGGCACGATTGATTGATCCTGAAAATAATGCACGATATATTAAATAAAGGAGTCTAGGTTTATATTTGAGACGTATTTAGGATAAACGATGGGATCTCGAAGATGGCCGATGGCCGACATTGGAATGATTTGCAGGCAGAGGCGTTCACCGGGTTTTTGCCCCGGGCATGGAAGCGGATGATAAAATATCTACTTTTTTCTTATAAACTACAAGTTAGCCCTTGACGGCTATCTCACCGGGTGGTAAATGGTGATGCTGTCTAGGATGATTGTGGGCTAACCTGTTAGGAGTATGGTATACCTACACTCCTAATTGGTTTCTACGCGACATCGTGCCGGAACGCTAAGTGTCTTGGCGACACGTCTTTGTCGGTAGGGTGGTAACTAGCCACGGCTGAATCCTTCCACCAGACCAGACTCGAGCCGGGAAGCGAACCCAGAAATTTCGATTTTATAATGCGACAGCGCACGTACTGCGCCACGGAGGTGCCAACTACTACTGTGTGTTTTTATGATACACAGTGCTTTTGAGCAAGTATTAATTGCATGCTAATTAATTAATGTTTTTAAGCACGTTTACCAACAGAAAAGCTTTCTTACGAAAATGTTTCATTCACTGCTTTTATGCATATATGAAGTGCACGCCAGTGGTTGCAGGTTTCGGTTATCAGCGCAAACAAGAGCACTGTCTGTATATATATCTATATAAATAAATACTACATTGATACCACAGAAAGTTATTAAGAACAGATTATGAACTCAAACTTTGAGAAGACAAAGCTAAAGAAGAGAAACCCTATATAACTACGTCTCAGCATGTTCCCTTATATATGTAGCTATGAAAGAACAAATCCCAGAGCTCTGTCCGTTTCCACAAATCCTTTAGTTAAGCTCCGGCTTGTTAAGATAAGTCTCGGAAATAGGAAACTAACGAAAAAGGCACTGTGGCTTATATAAACTGCGATTATATTGACGAACAATCTCTTTTTAAGTTAGGTCTAAGTTAAACCATGTTTAACTAAGTGTGATCCTACTCTATCTCGTAAGAGTAACTATAGCTTTTTTTTTATACACCAAAAGTTAGCCCTTGACAGCTATCTCACCTGGTGGTAAGTGATGATGCTGTCTAGGATGGTAGCGGGCTAACCTGTTAGAAGTGTGGTAAGGCCACGCTCCTAGTTGGTTTCTGCGTGACATCGTGCCGGAACTCTAAATCGCTTGGCGACACGTCTTTGTCAGTAGGGTTGTAACTAGCCACGGCCGAAACCTCTCATCAGACCAGACTAAAGCCGGGAATCGAACCCAGGACCCTTGTAATGAGACAGTGCACGCACTGTGCCATGGAGGTCGTCGAACTTCTGTGGGATTCGACAAACTCAGTGGCGCAATGCGTTTGCTACAGTATTACAAAATGGAATTTTATAATACTGCTTAATTCTAGTCTGGTGGCATCGGCCTAGTTAACACCCTACTGGCAAAGTCCATACAAGGGATCTAATGTGGTTCAGCCGGCAATGCATCAATCATCAATGGCTGCTTTGGTGCAGCAGAGGTTTTTGGGTATATCAGATAGCCCCGCTTGCTCATCATCATCATCATCATGATCAACCCATCACCGGCTCACTACAGAGCACGGGTCTCCTCTCAATATGAGAAGGGCTTGGCCATAGTCCACCACGCTGGCCATGTGCGGATTGGCAGACTTCACACTATTCTTTAATCTTACAGTATTTATATCAAAAAAAAATCACTGATATAATGTGATGAACACGCAGAATTTTAATATTGATATAATTTGATTAAATAAAAATCATAAGACAAATGTAATGTTATTTATCAACTAGATTTACTAAAGGCAAATGAAGTAAACATGTCTCATATAAAAGTGCCATTTTAAAATAGCTGATTTAAGCTTATATAGTAAGATCGACTCTTCTTTACTTTATAACAACGAATTTTTTAATAATTATTATTTAAAAAAATTCGTTATTATAAACACAGAGGATTTTATTTATTTAATATTTGCCGAGTATTAGACGTACGAATTCCTTTAATAACTCGCTGGCATATTATAAAAGGAATTTGGCTTTACCGTGTAGCCTCGTGATATTAAATTTTCATCACTTAATATGAGTTTAATGTTCATGCAACGCCCACTCTCCCCGCATGTATATTTAGCAAAAGCAAACAATACCACAAAATCCTTACCACTGTAATAAATGAGGAAGAGTTTGTATACTCGGCTAAGCCACTACTATCATCGTGGTTAATTTTGGCACATACATGGACTTTTTATCTTAGAAAATCAACGAAAAACTAAAAAAAAATATCTTTTTAAATATGTATTTGTAATATACATGTACAGTTGAAGTGATGTTGACGAAATTTTACATAAAAATAGCTTGTATTCTGAAGGTAATGCATTATTTTTAAGTCCAGGATGAAAATGGTTTTCGATGCAATAAATAACTAGGTTAGTGTGATTTGTACTCGCACTAGTAATTTGTCTCCTTACATAATAATAAGAGCATTATTAACGACATAAAAAATTAAATCTTCTATTTTTATGTCGTTTTTTATTTAGTTAACAGTATATATTATTTTAATTATTACTATGAATTCTCTCGTGTTCGACAACAAAATATACTGATGAAAAGTGTACATTGACTTAAGATAGAACGCGCTTGCCAATAAGATGTCTCGTTTATATTATTATTTGTTATTAGGATCTCATCTCTGTCCTCTAACACGCTTTCGGAAAGATAGAGGACTAGTATACGGAATCATTGGCATTTTCGGCATACTTTTCTCTGCCAGTTATTCGACAGTTAGGTAGCCAATTCCCAATTATTTATTTTGTGGTCTAAAATACCACAAAAACACAAATCGAAAAAAAATGAATTCCAAACTTTAAGACAAACCTGTCACTATGAGTCATAGACGTTCCATTAAATGAGAATTAATATGAACCGAGCATGACAGTTTGAGTAACCATGCAACACCACAAAAGAATCTTCAAATCTTTGCGTGTTTTTTTCACATTATGCAATAGTAAGTCGGCTCGTCAACAGGAGTTGTCAATACCTGAAGATCCTATTTATCAAATCTCTAAAAAAAAATAAGTCCTCCACTCGTCCACAGGAGCTGTCGATATCTCCTGAAGATCCAATTTATGGAATCTCAGAAATAAACTAAGTTCACAGGTCTTGGATAAAAGCTGAAGTTCCTTCCTTTGAAGTTACTTCCTGCGAATTATGGTCTTCCACGAAATCATGCTTGCTTTTGCCAACTTTTATTTGTCTGTTTGATCAGATTATTATGTAGGATTTTTTTTTTCCTTTTGTTTTATTTTGTTTTGTTACGATTTCTAATCGAAAGGAATCTGGCTGAGAACTAGTGCCACGAGTTTAGTGAAATGGTTGGTGTATTCAGCAATATTTTATTAGAAAAGTCTAGCATATTTTGAACTGGAGAACTTTACATATTTAAAACTCTGAATCCGCGTCCATGTTACCTCGTCTGCCCATATACATGTAATATTACTTTACGATCAATTTCTATGTCTCTACTCAGGTGATTGGGGAATTGATAAAATATTTTGCAGAACCCTTGCGTAATAGTTTTACCATTTCGTCTAATCTTACAAATGGAAGGCTGATGTCTTATATTACAAAGTAATACCCAACTTACAGCTGATTCATGAAATCTTTCTTTTTAGGCCCGAAAAGGAGTAATTTTTTTAAATTTACGGCAATTTCGGAAGAGATATACCCCGCTGATACCGATAGTAATTGATTCAGTATTCTGTATCCAACTACTAAAGCGACGACATTAGCGTCCTTTTCTAGTAAATATGTAAAAAATCTCACATTAAGCGATACGCCTTCCTCTTTTAGGGTTTGAAAGGTGTTCAGTGTTTCCTGTTTCTCAAAACCTGGGTATTAAACGAGACATCTTATTGGTAAGCGCGTTCTATCTTAAGTCAATCTATACTTTTCATCAGTACATTTTGTTATCGAGCGTGAAAGAATTCATAGTAATGAGTAAAACAGTATATGCTGTTAACTTAGAGACTAAACTAACTATGCAATTATGTATCAGAGAAAGAAATTAAAAAAGAGGCTCAGTCTGGTGGAAAGTTTTCGCTAAGCGAGACTTTCGTCTGGTTATAGGATTTAAGTCTGTTTGGAACTTGACGGAACTTGAACGGAGTCTACATGAGACTTCGGATGGGGTAACATATATGAATTATAAATTCAATTCAAAATTATGCGTACAAACAATTGTTGCATTTTAGTGAGTTAAAAACTAACTATTAGCTGATTGACCCAAGTCATTATTATCATCCCATTAAGGGATACGGTCGCAGACCACCACGCTGCTTAACTGTGGATAGGCAGACTTGAACCGTCTTTCAGAACCTCATGCAAGACTCGGTATGCAGGTTTCCAAACGATGTTTTCTTGCCTCAAGCAACTCATAATTGATTATAAATTTATTATAATAAGTGCCTAAATAGTTTAGTTAAAGACCTAAATAGTTCCCTTCGAAAGGTAGGCCGTCTTAACAACATTACGGGGTCTTGGAGATTAACTTAGTGACTTCGAAGGGCGGCCAAGTTTTACTACATATTATATAGTAATACTCGAATGTAACTACGGTACGATGAAACTTCCAAATGAAATATTATTAGAACAGACATTCTGTCATGCGAACTAATCCATAACAGCTTTTTTACGACACACATATTTAACTTTTTTTATAAGTTTTTTTGTGCAAGCGTCGACGTGGGAACCGGTAATAAATTTCGCCAATTAGGCAATTATTTTAAATTAATAGATGTAATTTTACGTTTCGATATTATATCCGACATTTTCGGGCGTGGTTGTGTGAATAGCTTGGTAGTTATATGAAGATATATTTATTTATAATAATTATGACATAGTGAAGCGAGTTCTCTATCTAATAAGTGGTACCTAGTAGTAGCAAAAACACTCAAGAATACATGTAGGGGTCTGTATCATGATCAATCAACCCATTACCGGCTCACTACAGAGCACGGGTCTCCTCTCAATATGAGAAGGGTTTGGCCATAGTCCACCACGCTGGCCATGTGCGGATTGGCAGACTTCACACGCCTTCGAGAACATTATGGAGAACTCTCAGGCGTGCAGGTTTCCTCACGATGTTTTCCTTCACCGTTCAAGCAAATGATATTTTAATTTTCAAAAACGCACATAACTCCGTTATGTTAGAGGTGCGTGCCTGAACTTGGATACTTTTGTATAATTTTGAAATAAGTGGAACCTACGAGTAGTTAGTACCTAGTAGTAGTAGTAGCAAAAACACTCTAGAATACATGTAGGGGTCTGTGGGGGGGAAACCAGATAGGGGGTAAAACTAGATAGTTACTATTCCACTGTATAGCTGCCATAGTTCCTTCACATAAATTATGTGAAATATCCTTTTCTACATAGATATGTGTTTTTTTATTCTAATTTGTATTATATTTGTATGTATAAATTATATTCGTCCTATTACAATGTCTAACCTAGGTCTAGGCTGTCGGTAACCCTTAATAAAAAAATAAAATAAAAAAATAACTTTTCTACATAGATCTGTGTTTTTTTATTCTAATTTGTCTCCTTAATTGATAGCAGAGTGCTAATAATTTGTGAAAATAAATAGATTTAGACATCAGTAGGTAAATCTATTAGAAAGATACATGGCTGCGCATTTCCAAAAATAATCGAGTCGATCTAGCACTTGTCCGGTTTTTATAGGTTTTGCGAGTAGGTCAATGCTCGACCCAAACGCAATCATTTCGATACCCACTTTGGCAACGAGAACGTGGCTATTACACCCATTAGTCTAATTGCATTTAGAAATGCAATGGTGAAAATACTCTTTATCAAATTTCTAAAGTAAACTATGTTGACTAATTAAAAAGTTATTTTAAGAGCTGCTATTTCACTTTAGTTTAGGAGATCAGAGCACAACAAAGTTTTTAACTAATATTACAAACATCACTATAGCCCCAATTAAAAGTTCGTTTTCTTTTATTTTAATTGAAATATTTTCTTGTTCGTGTAAGCTATAGCCATTAGATATAATCATTATCATCATCATGATCAACCCATTACCGGCTCACTACAGAGCACGGGTCTCCTCTCAATATGAGAAGGGTTTGGCCATAGTCCACCACGCTGGCCATGTGCGGATTGGCAGAATTCACACGCCTTTGAGAACATTATCGAGAACTCTCAGGCGTGCAGGTTTCCTCACGATGTTTTCCTTCGCCGTTGAAGCAAGTGATTTTAATTGTTTAAAAACGCACATAACTCCGAAAAGTTAGAGGTGCGTGCCCGGATTCGAACCGCCGACCTCTGATTAGGAGGCTGACGCCCTAACCACTAGGCTATCACCGCTTAGATATAATACGGAGAAGTTTATCGGTCTTCCGCATACCAGTTTATTAAGCGATTTCGATCCTTAGTTTCATGTTTATTAAGATTATTGTTAGGAATCGCTTATTATTTTATTTATTTATTCATTAAAGGCAGTTCACTCAGAAAAAAAAAAAGGATTTAAACAGACTAAAAAGTACATAATAATAACAAATAACCGCTTATCTATGATTCGTACCGCGATGCTGTGACAACCAATGCCGCAAGATTGAGGGATCCAAGTGGTCACACATCGCGCGGAGAATCTCATTATTTTAGTGACGTAATCGCTGCCAAAAAGAAGCGATTCTTGAACGAATTATCGCGAAAAAATCGGGCATTCTTGCCGAGGCGAACATGTTTGACGCACTGCAATATCGCGGTAATTTCATTAGAATGCGGTACGCATCATTGTACTGCACTCCAATGGTACTGTACGACCGTCTGATCTCCGAATATGTTTATTAATTTAAGATCGATCAAATTTTTTATTTAAATTTTTTTTATTAAGGGTTACCGACAGCCTAGACCTAGGTTAGACATTGTAATCGGACTTATATAATTTATACATACAAATATAATACAAATTAGAAAAAAAAAACAAATCTATGTAGAAAAGGAACTATGACAGCTATAGAGTGGAATAGCAACTATCTAGTTTTACCCCCTATTTGGTTCCCCCCATAGACCCCTGGGGTCCGTGGGGTCCTAGCGCTCTAAGGCCTTTTAAGGAAATAGCAAAAAGGTTAGTCGACATCACAGGGGACCGAAGAGCTGCCAGCTACCTCGGACAATTTTTAATTTTAGGTTAATCTAAGTTTTATTTTAAGTTATATATGTATTCCTAACAACTAATTGTCACGAAAATTCATAAAATAAATTGATTTATATATTATATAGTATTAAAGCTAAATGCTAAGCTAATAATAGGTAAACACCGCATGCAAAAGGTGTATTACATTAAAGGCGGAAAACTAAACGAATTAATAAAAAGACTAAAATATGAAAAACAAAAAACTTTATCTAGCAAAAAGGAATTCGTAGTCATTAGCTTGATTAGTGTATATAAAACGATGGTAAAAGTGGTACGGAGAACCTTTATGGAATTCAGTTGAATGTTCTGTGTTCCCTAATGGTTATAATATGGGGATCTTCAAAGGGCGGATTAACAAATTGCTCAAGGGCCAGCAACGCATTGGCGGTTCCTCTGGTGCTGCAAATGTTCATGGGCGGCGGTAATCACTTACCATCAGGTGACCCGCCTGCTCGTTTGCTCGCTATGTATATAAAAAAAAAATGTTCAAAAGTTCCGTTGTAAGTAAGTGGGAAATGCAATGTATCGCAGTTTCTATTTATTTTTCGCTGTATGAAACTCTGCGACAGTGTGTTTCAATTAAAATCTTATCCGACTAACTTGAAAATTTAAAACAAGAAACTGCCAAGTCAGGACTTAAGTAAATTGCGAAAGAACAACTACAGTTTAACAACGAGAGACAATCTGAACTTCATGTTAGAGTTATTTAATTTGTCTTCAGTTACTTATAACTAGCAACCGGATTTCATCTCCATTCTACTACAAGCTAGTCCTTGATTGTCTCACCTGGTGGTAAGTGATGTTTCATTTTTTAACTCTAGTGGGTTAACCTGTTGGTGATATTTTAACGACCTCCGTGGCGCAGTGAGTGCGCTGTCGCATTATAAAGTTGGAGGTCCTGGGTTCGATTCCCGGCTCGAGTCTGGTTTGGTGGGAAATCAGCCATGGCTTTTTACCCTACCGACATAGACGTGTCACCAAGCGTTTCGGCACGGTGTCGCGTAGAAACCAATTAGGAGCGTGGGCTTACCATACTCTTAACAGGTTAGCCCGCTACTATCCTAAACAGCGTCATCACTTACTACCACGTGAGATAGCCGTCAAGGGCTAACTTGTAGTGTATAAAAAAATATAGCGGTTATATTAAAGCAATACTCATAATCTTATCGGTTTCTAGTCACAATCAATGTTAACCTACTGGACACAGACTCCCAAGCAGATGTGGATTTTTAGTTTAGGCGGAAATAAAAAAACAGGACCTACAGTACAAACCTTTGAACTACGAAAAAAAGGGTAAAAATTTAAATGGATTTATCGATAAATGTCTTCGTTGAGTCAATAATATCAATAAAGGTGTTTAAAAAGCAATAAATATGATCAGTAAAATACATATATTGTCCCGTATGCGTAACTTAAATTGTAAAATAAATATTGAGAATGATCCAGAACCATTTGAAACAATAACTAAAGCACTTTAAGTCAATACAGGGATTATTACACTCTTACAAATACCACACACATC
Organism: Lasiommata megera; assembly: GCA_928268935.1. NCBI lineage: Eukaryota > Metazoa > Arthropoda > Insecta > Lepidoptera > Nymphalidae > Lasiommata > Lasiommata megera. The sequence continues at coordinate 17,195,899 of OV743308.1, read as the reverse complement.
TAGTAAGATATGGCGTATCTAGTAGGTTGTTTTTTTTTATACACCACAAGTTAGCCCTTGACGGCATCTCACCTGATGATAAGAGATGATGCAGTTGAGATGGTAACGTGCTAACCTGTTAGGGGTATGATAAACTCATACTCCTAAATGGTTTCTACCTGACATCGTGCCGGAACGCTGAATCGCTTTGCGACACATCTTTGTCGGTGTGCTGTCAGTCAACAAAACTTGTCCGTAAAAAATGAGAAATAACGCACAAATCGGGAGTTTTCATTAGTTTTTTTTTTGTTTTTTTTATATGTTAGTGAAAATGGATTGATGATTTTAAACCTGTCATCTTTATCTAGTTAGGATTTGTTTAAAACAGAATTAAATTTATTGTATGTATCATCATCTCATTAATCATATAATCATCAAAAGTTAGTTTTTTATTTAAATGTATTTTGAGTTTTTAATTATACTCTACAAATAAATTTTAAATATATTATTAGATGTAACATTTATATTCTTATTCTCAATTGAATTAAGTTAAGGATTGTCTATCTATCAGAAAATGTATGCCGTTGCGGGCGCCAGCTCGGATTGCACCAGTACGTTTCGTTCTGCGCGCGAGTAAGCTCATGAATAGGAGCCCCGAATGGATTCGAAACTAGCATGCTCCGACAATAATGTGAGTCACCGTGAATAGCTTAGATTTGAATTACACTCACAACAGTTTAAAGTCTAAAATAAACTGTGGCTATTTTTATATGATTTGTTGATTTAATTTATATTTCGAAGTTTGAATATAAAAATCGTTAGTAAACCTTAATAAATAAATAGGCCATATTAAGTTAGGATAGCCTTCTATAAGTCAAAATGAGAATATTTTTTTAATTAAAAAATTTAATTTAATAAAAAAATCAGTACAGTACCGACAGGAAAATAACATTTGTTAACTACAACTAAATTACGCATCTACTTACGTTGGTTACCTAGTGCACTACTAGTTGAACAAAATTATAAGTCACATATCTATGCCGGATTTCAGTAAATAAGATCCGGTATAAAAAGGAAAAAGCAAGCCAAATAAGATCTTGTTTTGAACTAACAATATCAAATCATAAATTTTATCCCACACACCAAGAAAAATGTGTCTTAATCTAACCAAATCTGGTTCACATTACAGCTTTCTCTAACAGCCGGAACATATGACGCGATCGGTAACTATCGGCCATGCCATTAACGGTCACCCGACGAGTAACTGACCTCAGTTAACGTTACTTAACCTGTCTAATCGGTCAATTTGTGCGAATCCATTAACAGTTATCCAATTTCATTGTTACTACTTCCGTGGTTATATTTTCTTTCAATTAAGTTAACGGAGGTTAATTAAGTATTGAACTTTAGTTACTTATAAAAGAGATTCTAAGTATCGTTTAATATATATATATGAAATCCAAAGTTACACTTTTAATACTATAGAAACACATGTTCACTTAACCGGTTAAATTATTTTAATATCTTAATTAACGAAACTAAGTAGGTATATATTATCTTAAAAGGTATGTTGCTTATCATTTTTATCTTACATTTAGCCATCATCACTGCAGAACCCATTGTTAGTGTATGAACGTAAAACAAATTTGTTTAGTGCATGAAAACAAACTCGACAGCGTACGAAGCGGTTTAAGAATTAAGATCGAGACCAGAAAACACCAATAAACATTGAAATAAATATAATACGTTGACAGGTTATACAGGCTTAGAACAAAGGATGCAATTCGCGGTACTTGCAGTGCTGACCTCGGTAGACGTCATCGTAGAGGGGCGCTAGCGTATCGGGCGCTCCCCAACGGGACGCCTCGGGGTACACCATGGGGCTAACGCATCGCACGGTTGCGAAGGCGCATGCGTCAGCGCCGACGGCTGCGCGGGTACTGACATCTCGCGGAGTCACAACTGTTGAACGAGTATGGGACCACGGGCCAATACACGACGAGCTTGGCTTAAAAGCTCCTACAAACCGAGGGCTTTTTATCTCGCAACTTTTTGCCTACAAAGCTTAAACAGATCTTGTGATGAACATGCGATCATCGTAATTATTTTTGTTGGTTTAACGAGGCAGGTCCTTTGTTATAGTCTGTAGGTACCTTCTAGGGATGGTTTCTCAAAATTTCATATGCAAGTAACAAGTTGCGATTTATGCTTTTTCAAGGTCATTGTCTAAAATTATATATTTATCTATTAATATTTTTTTTTAACATAAAACTTGAAAATTTATTAAACTTAAGACAATTATAATTAACTGTATTATAAACACTTTAAAACTTAAAATAAACCTAAAACAAACATCTTAAAAATATATATATATATATATAATATAATGACTAAAATATATTATTAAAAGGGGTCCATTTAGGCAAGGTTCCGAAGATACTGATATTAATATTTATATATTTATCTATAATATAAATAACAATTCATAAACGGCAAACATTTCTAAAATGTCACAATGTATTAAATATTTTAATATAGTAGATACCACACTACTAACTTTCTGCACGAATCCAAACAAGTTACTAACCTTAGTTAAAAGTGTCACGATGACTATAAAATATATACGTAAGTGATTAATAATATGCATGTATGATTATTGCATTTTTAAGCAATTAAATCATCACTTGCTTGAACGGTGAAGGAAAACATCGTGAGGAAACCTGCACGCCTGAGAGTTCTCCGTAATGTCAAAGGAGTGTGAAGTCTGCCAATCCGCACATGGCCAGCGTGGTGGACTATGGCCGAACCCTCCTTATATTAAGAGGAGACCCGCGCTCTGCAGTGAGCCGGCAATGGGTTGATCATGTTGATCATTGCATTACGATTATTAGGTTATAGCTAAGAAAATTTGATAGTTCCAGACTAGTTGATGTTTTTGTTAATCACAGATAAGCGACCAGTTCCTTAATAGATCACATCCATGGTAATTCTCAGATCAGTTGCAAGTAACCCACTTTAGATAGTACCTACGGTCATGTTTTACGCGGATCAATAAGTGGGATCATTATCGCTTATAGATTCCTCGGTATTGCCATTCTATTAATTGTATTTTATTTCGTATTTATCTCGAACATCTCGGACATTTTATTTGTCCTTTAGTTTCCTGTATCTTAGCTGTCATTGTAGGTTATAGCTTGAATATTTATTTTCTTATTTGAGCATGTTGCGATGTCCAGTAAATAGCTCTAAAATAATTACTACAAGTTATATTGGTTTTATGTTCGTCTAATGTTCTTCTTGCAACCTGTTGGTGTCTTGTAAAAAAAAAGTGTTTACCAGTTTTATTAATTTTTAATTATTTGGTTCGCCAACAGCCATAACATTTCATTACAAGATTCAGTACCTTGCACTGAGGTACATCACAAAAATGCTTAGCCACTCATGCAAATGTAAAGTAGTGTAAATTAGCTTATCCTAGTTATAAAATATATCACGGTAACAATACAACAATGGTACCGAATGCAATTTCTTGCAAACAGCTGTCGGGATAAAATAGATATATATAGCATCTCTAGTATTAAGAATAAATTAAGAAACTGCAATTACATAGTTTTTGTAGTATTGTTATTTCTCTTTTGTTAATTTATCGTCTAGGTTAATTTTAATTCATTGTTATTTTATTATTTTTAACGGTTTGTACCCCATCTTGTGCATGCTATGTTCGCATTGAGAAGTCAATGTTGTACAATTAAGATATTTTTGTATTCTAATGAATTATGACTATGCAATTGTTGACAGTTTTGCGAACTAATAAATAAAAATATGACAGAAAATAAATTAAACTAAACTAAACGCACTTTAAAAATTAGAAGATTCAAAGCATCAAGCTGATTCTACAAAATAATATCCAACAACGGACATGGTGTTAAAAATACCCTACAATTGTATGCTCGTGACTTAGAAGGTTACCTACCTTATTATTAATAGGCAAGATTATACTGAAACGTGGGTTCAATTAAATAAATATGAACATCATCATCTGGAGGATCATATTAAGGAGCTATTTCTGGGAAGTCTCGTAGGAGACAGGCTCAACACTTTTAGTGTTAATACAAGAGACTGATGGCTTGAAACGATTTCCGATCAACGAGGAGACGACCACGGTAAGACTATTGGACTATAAATATTGGATCCACAAGACCTAGAAAAACAAGCTCGACTGTAACGGACTAGTAGATAACGCTAACTCTGAGAAGAAGGAGCCTGGTCTGTGGTGTGATCTTACTCTTAGTACGTATGTCCCCTCTCCCCGCAGCCGTCCCCGCGTATACCCGCTTCACTTTCGCACGCTCGCGAACTCGTCGCGACACTAGTTTAATTGCAGCACTGCAGAACCGGATTTATTGTCTCCCGTCGATATCACCTCCTGTCATGGCGCAGACGGACGGTTAAGTGGGGTGTAAACGGACCGGGCTTTTAAGAACTGGTTGTAACAAGCTTTAGGCATATGCTCTCCATTGAACTGATGTACTTAATACAACTATAACACTCACTTAGTATCAGCCAACAGTATAAACCGGTGGAGATTAAATTTTGATCTATTATAGAGCGTAGAGATTGCACTCAGGAAGACTGCAAGGCATGAACCTACTGGGCTTTTGAGAGCTGACTGAAACTAACTTCAACATAACCTAAATAAAGAATAAAAACATACTATATACAGACCAATTTAACTCAAGAGTTTTTATGGTGTACGAAATATTAATAATAGTAATTGTTTATAGCAACATGTACAAGGAGGCTTACAAATCATATTATTCGGTACTTAAGTCAACATATAACAAACAGGCCTCTGAAAATTGCAATTAAAAACTAATGCAATTTATTAAGTAATTAACGATCGAATCGTGTATATTGGTTAGTATGTATATAGGAGTTAACTTCGAAATAGTTAATACACTTCGACCTAGAGACGCCTACGCAATGTAAGCGTGTGAGTCACTTTGATTTGTCGTGCAATTGTCCGAAAATAACAAGTGTATTTTAGTTAGCCTGAAATGACAATTGGCGTAAAAAACACACATTATAACGTATTTTTTTTTATATTAACGACGTTAATATAAAAAATATTAATAAAGATTAAAAAATAGACGTTAATATTTATTAAACAGTTTTAAGAAATAGGGTGCAAGTATGAAATATATCATCATTAGAACAACCCATTGCCGGCTCACTACATAGCACGGGTCTCCTCTGAATATGAGAAGGGTTTGGCCATAGTCCTCCACGCTGGCTATGAGCGGATTGGCAGACTTCACACGCCTTTGAGAACATTATGGAGAACTCTCAGGCGTACAGGTTTCCCTTCACCCTTGAAGCAAGTGATATATATATATATATATATATATTTTTATGAAGTATATAAATGCTGCGATTTCATGTGTGGCCTACTACTTTGGATTTGATGTATTCTCAGCTCCTGATAACTTCTTTAAAAAATCCTTGTAATGTTAAAACTAAAGAAAAGAGGTATTTATATTCGGAAACTTTGTTAATTAAATTTTGATTAAGATCTTTATCATCGCACGAGTGTAATTGGGAGCGTATATAAAAGACATCAACGCGTAACGACCGTTTCTTTATGCAAAACTTTAATGACGATGCGACGTTGTTATAAAAGTTATAAATAAAAATGTGATTATAATTGCAAATTATAATGAATACTTTATAAATATTAATATTTAATTCATTATTCATGTTTTGTAGAAATAAAATAATTACGCTGACAATCTATTTCTGAAAAATACGTTATTTTAACATTAATGGTGACAATCTATTTATGAAAAATTATTTAACATTAATGGTTTAATGTTTAGACCAGAATTTAAAATTATCACTACAAGTGTTTTTATTATCTTTAGTTTACATGTTGGTGTCGAGAAAAAAGATAATCAAACGTGCGTATTCTTAGACACCTTCAAGTTGTATGTACTAGTTCAAATAGAGAGTACAGTACCTAATTCAGATGTCTTAAACTTGTATCATACTAATAATTTTAGGACGGTTCAACTGATTTGCCGTCCCCCACGAACTTCTGAGGATAACGCATCCTTGGAACAGATTTTTATGGCATAGTACCGAAAATCGCTTGGTGCTATATTTTCGATCTGTCAACCGATCTGTCAACTCGTTTGCCCGCGATTTGAAATAGAACTATATCATAACTTCCGTATTCGAGTATGCGGTTTAAAATAATGGCTGTACCCATATGTAATATTTCATACGCCATTAATGGTAAACAACAATAGATTTGTTCTCGTCCAACATAATAGAACCCAATAGGTAGCAATTGTGCAGTCTTCCGCGTGTTCCTCCGCAGTACAAGGAAACATACATAAATCATTGAGGCTGCCCCACGGGGCACTTGTCATCTGACCCCTTTAACCTATAGAGCGTCGGTTAAACTGTGCGACATATTATTAAAGCGCAATATTTACTAGAGTACAGTTTTAAGTTTAAAGTTTATATAAAACGTAAGCTTGTAGAAAAGTCCTACTATAGTGTAAAGGATTATGTAAATGATAAACAAGCTTGGTTGTGAAATATTGCTCTAATAAGATAGCTCTTAATATAATTTTAAGTGGCATGTGAGATGGTGATAACGAAAAGAAAATGTACCTGGCTAAGTTTGTTGTGGGCTTCTTCTTAGACCGGGGCGCCTTCCCTCCTCTCCTCCTCCTTCCCTCTCCCTTTGGAACCCTCATAGCTTTAGTTTTAAGTTGACGAATGTAGTTATCACCATCAAACCACTAGTATGTAAATTATTGACGTGTCAAAAGCGCCTTTTAAAGGACTATTTGAATAAAGATTATTTGAATTTGAATTTTGAAGTACGAACAACTGAAAAAAAAATTGCTGCAAGCAATATTGTATTAGACAAATCAACCTATCAAGTAAAATGTTTGCACAGGGTAACATTAAACACCTTGTTACTAGCAATAAATAAAACTTTGTTAACGAAAAAATTAATTATCTTTGTGTCAAAGTAATCCCATGTACGCCTTACCCCATATAATAATACTTCACAAAGTAATCAAAGTGATATTCCAAGATGATTGCTTTCAATAAGTCCATTTAACGATTGCCAAAGTCGTATCGTAGTGGAATAAAAACAACAATATTTTTTTCAGTGCAGGAGTTTGTCTAGGTACTGGATTGTAGGGACTAAAATATCGGCGACAGGAACTGTCAATTTTTATGTCACAAATTATGGTGTTTATTAGTGTTTTACGATGAGAATTATGAGATGAAAGTTTTATGATCAGAGATGCAAGTGGAAGTCAATGTAAATAGAAATAACTAATTATAAACAATGTTGCTAGACATTAACACATAATTACCTTATTTATTATTCGTATTAAATTAATGTTGCCATATGCAACAAAGTATTTCCCTACACTACCTAATACGGATTCTCGTAAATAATTTAATTAAATGTTGTTAAAGTGAGACTACTTTACACATAATGAATAAAAATGGCCTTCGATCACGCAGTAGCAGAGCAAATGTATGATTTTAGCATAGAGATCGTAACAGAGTGCTGGAGAGTGACAAAAGCTTTATATGCGATATTTCTAACAGAAAAATGAAACGTTATTATTGGACACGGCTAAAAAGTAATCCTCTGAGAAACCATTCCCTTTTTCGTATTAATAAAATAAGTGGGGAAATAGGGATAAAATGCATGCTTATTGCAAAAAGTAGCTGTCTTTCCATAGAACACTTCTGGGAAATAGTTATAAAAATAATTGAACAACCTATACTGTATTATATATGTCGAGTCAAGGACGTCGGCGTTGTTTTTTGTAAGGGTGACATCAGCATTGCTGACGTCACGATTTTGATTGCTTTCACTCATAGTAATTATAACCACAACATGCCGGTTTACACTTTTATTGCGATAATAACTAAGAGGTCCGAACAGTCCGACGTCTCGAGCGAGAGAATTCTTGAAAGGCATCGACCACCCGTATTTATAGCACAAAGCATGCTTGTACGAAATTGATTGTTACTGTCTAAATTGTGTTAGCAAAATCATCAATAATTAAAATGTGGGTAATTATTGAATTCTTGAGGTTTTTGGCGCCGCTGAATAAAGTTAATAACTTCTTCGCGCCGACATATATAATAGCATGCTTTGCCACGCAAAATAAACTTACATTGATTTTTAGCTATATATCTATCTATAAGATAAATAACTATTCTGTATGGTTAATATCCTTCATTATTTTTATATTTTTCAAGCAACAGGTCTGTATATATACATTGTATATATTAAAAAAAACACTTTAGTAAAATCCAATACGTGTGTTGAAGTGAAACTTGAACAAAAGGTTTTTTTCACAAAAACTAACTAAATTTTAATAAACTTATATTCTAAACTAGGCAAAGTGTTCACTTTAATTTCCTATCCATTTTCATAATGAAACTGTTCAGTGACTCATATCACTGGGGTTTGAAGCTTTCGCTTTACTCTCCGCCGTATATTTTCTCTAATATATATAGAGTAGAATACGTTAGTGTAAAAAGAGCTTTATTTTTCCAAGCAGAGTTCACGTAAGACCATAAAACCCAATGTTATTCTAGTTGTATTTTCAGCTATGCTAGCACACATGGCATATAGGCGTGTGTTTTCCTTTACCAACCGCAAACTTCGTTTTATGTTCGTCCAGAATAATAATTTCCTGACGTTCAACATCAAACTTACTTTATTTAATTTGTAACAGCTCATACTTTTTTTTTATAGTACAGGTAAAAAAGGATTAACCCTCCATATTCTATATATTAATACGTGAAGAGAAAACTCTCGAAAGTTTTGCTTTTTTAAGGTTAATTGCGCGGACGGAGGAGTATAAATTTTGCATAGTTAAAATAAGTATCTGGAGCAGTGAAGATAAGTAAAAAGACGTGTGGACTGCCGCGGTAAAGCTATTGCATAGCATTTTTTATCAACTTAATTATTAATTCAAAAACAACAATGAAAATAATATTGAGGTTATCTTTTATACAATTAATTAAAAAAAAAGCAAACGGGAAGTCAGTAAAATTTAACTTTTAAGATTTGATTACAGACAGACATCGGGACAGGTAAAACTCAATAAAAATGCTTGTCATAATAATAAAAAATTAAAAAAAAACGTGATAAAAAAATAAAGAAATTAAAAAAATCAGGACGTACCCCAGGCTCGAACCTGGGACCTTCTGCATAAAAAGCATACGTGATAATCTCTGTTCTACGGCAACTGTAATGATTGGGGGAGTGTTAGGTTATTTTCGTTACGGAATTTCTGGATTCGGTCTCCACGCCTAAAGCCCGCGATAGAAGCTATGCAATAGCTTAAAAATTGATAATAATATAATATATTGGTCCAATATATTCTTTCCTAATGTTTAAACATTAATTCGGTTCTTCTCTTTTTAGTATTTTATTTTATTATGTTAAAGTAATTCTAATAACTTGAGTTTTGTATTAGAAATGTAATATTATGTTTGGTCCTTGTAAAAATAAATAAATGTGTGGTTCGATCTTTGCACTTCATTGATTTCTAAACTCTTTTTCGGTTCAATATTATTTTAATGCATGATGAATAGATTTGCACGCCGAATATTGGATACACCTATTTTTTTAATTGTGATAGCCTAGTGGTTAGGGCGTCAGCCTCCTAATCAGAGGTATATTATTATTATAAAAAGCTGTTTATCGGTTACCTTTTCACGTCTGAGCCGAACTATCATCATCATGATCAACCCATTGCCGGCTCACTAAAGAGCACTAGTCTCCACTCAATATGAGAAGGGTTTGGTTTTAAGTTTACGAATATAGTTATCACCATGAAATAACTACTATGTAAATTATTGACGCGTCAAAATTGCCTTTTTAAGGACTATTTGAATAAAGATTATTTTGAATTAGAATTAGAATTTGGCATAGTCCACCACGCTGGCAAACGCGATGTGAACACCGGAACTATCCATAATAGACCTAAGTAGACTCTATTGACTTCAGTATTCAACCTAGATACAGCACACGTGATAAAGAAATGGTAGAAGCGGGCGAATCCAAGACTAGTGATAGTAAATACAGTTGAATTAAATCTAATATTTTTATTTTGTATTCCACAGCACTATTCTGCAACTAAGAGATGTTAAGAGTTTAATCCGTTTTACGCGCATATCCATAATCCGTTTTACGCGTCATCATACCTGAATGCCTAGTGACGCGTTCTTTTTGGTAGATTGGTAGCTAGCCAAGGCGAAAGCTCCGTATAGAATAGACAAAGGAAACTCAAAAATTTATAAATTCCAAAACTTCAGCACGGGAACAAATAATTAAAAGGAAAAGGTGACTGATTGATCTCAAAATTAGACTTAATGAATCCGATAGATTTTAACACCGTTTTGACGACCTCCGTGGCATAGTATGTGGGCTGTCGCATTTTAAAGTTGGAGGTCCTGGGTTCGAGCCTGGTCTGGTGGGAGGCTTCAGCCGTGGCTATTTACCTCCCTACCGCCAAAGACGTGTTGCCCAGCGATTTAGCGTTCCGGCACGATGTCGCGTAGGAACCAATTATTAATTACCATACCCCTAACAGGTTAGCCCGCTACCATCCTAGACTGCATCATCACTTACCAGGTGAGATAGCCGTCAAGGGCTAACTTGTATATAAAAAAAAGCTGTACAATTTTGGCTCGGCCCAGAACTAAGCTATCCGTTGTCGAACCTTAAACGTACCAACCAGAATAAATTGGTAGAGTCAACTTAGACGTAGAGACAGTTGACATCATTATTAAATCTCCTTTTTCCTAATAAGCAGATAAAACGGTTTTTCGAGATGCAGACTCGCACCGTTACCACAACTAGTTCGGCTTGATTCGAGTCGGAAATCTTTTTGCATTCGCTCCGACCATCCGACAGACTGATATCTTACTAATAACCAGTCGTATTTGCAACTCTGTTAACTTGACTTTACTTGGAATTTATTTACCATTCCATTTTACATCAGCCTATGTATAAGGTATTTATTTTTTTAGTGTACCTCAAATGATTTGTGATCATGAAAAACAATAATTATTACTGTGATACCACTGTAAAGTAAGTCCATAGTTTTCTATTTTTTTTTTAATTTTGTTGACATGTCAAGAATTCGTCATAGTTTGTAGTGATTCGTATCAGTGCGTCAAACATAAGAATTCTCTTCTTTCATTTCTGTCAGTTTGCTTTATATCAACTACAAGTGAGATCTTCACTTGATGCAATCTCATCTGATGGCAAATGACGATGCAGCCTAAGAACCCTCTTAATCATCGGGAAATATGAAGGTTAAATACGCCCCTGATCTAAAAATCCGTATTTCAGGGACGATAAGATAATTTGAAATAATACTGCTCTAATCGACGTCAGAAATTGTACGAAATAATAGCTTAAGAATCATTTTGATGATTATATATTGTATCATCAGATATAACAGTAGATTCATCTGGTCACGATTAGTTGAAATTTAGCAAACAATTTAGGTGAAGAACAAATGATCCAAACATATTTCATTCAACTGAATTATTGTAGTCTAGAGATGACGAATTGGGCAACTGTAAGGTCTTCTTTGAGTATCATCATCATCATCATGATCAACCCATTACCGTTTCACTACAGAGCACGGGTCTCCTCTCAATATGAGAAGGTTTTGGCCATAGTCCACCACGCTGGCCATGTGCGGATTGGCAGACTTCACACGCCATTTGAGAATATTTCCTAAATAAATAAATAAAACTAGGTTAAACTTAGATGAGCTGAACTGGACATTCAAATATAGACAGCCAGGAAAGCTGTGGTGTGACGAGCGAACCTATTTCCGTGACAAAAGCTCTAAGTAGGTGTGACAATTGGTGCGACGGTCGTTTGCGCCCGCGCACGGGAGCCTGCGAACTCGCGGGGCCGGGGGGAAAGGGGGTGGCGGGAGGGGGAGGAGGGGTCCAGCTACCGCCGCAACCAGTTTGTTTTAAATTCGCTATAAAAAATATCTGCAGCGTCGTGTCATTAGCCGCGACGTCCCCCGGCCGCCTGCATTTATTAATCTTATTCGGAGAAATCGGCGCATCACCTCCCCCCCTTCCCCTGATGCCCAGTACGCCGCTTTCGGGCTAGTGTCGGTCTGTGGTGATTTTTTCGATGTCAATATCGATAGTACAACAAATAATGTTACTGCAATACTTCAAACATCATAGTAAACTTGTGGTCCAGTTTACAGGAAAACACCATACGATTTTACAATTAAATACCGGATTACGTATAGGAGCAGTAAATTTATATTAAACTTAGGAAAAATCTTATATTATATTACAAAGTTGTTGCAAAATCTCGATCTAGGTGGGAAATAGACGCTGTCCATCGACTTATACAGGAAAAAATGCATCAAGCGTTGCTCTGTTGCAGCGTTATTGAAGGACAAACCAACAAACACATGCACTTACTATATTAATATAAATTTTTAGATTTGCTTTATTTAAAAGGCTCCTTAGAATATCAATTTTAAATTACTTCAATAAATTTGAATCGGATTATGAAATTACAACAATTTCATTTTAAATCATTTAAAAATAAAATAAAAATTACTGCTTCCACATTTAACTTTGTTATTTCATGTGTGTTTGTCCGTTTATACTACATGCGTAGTTTAGTTAATTAACGATTATTTTTAACATTCTAGAAGAGAAGAGAAAAGAAGAACAGCACAAGAATGTTGAAGAAGACACATATATTGTTTCTTTTAACTGCCAATCTCTTTCAAAATTCCTAAGTTATTCGACACTGGCAAGTGCAATGTCCTGTTTCGGTCGTGGCTAGATAACTAGCCACGGCCGAAGCCTCCCACCAGACACTAGCCACGGTCGAAGCCTCCCACTAGACACTAGCCACGCCCGTAGCCTCCCACCAGACAAAAACACACTTTACGTAGTCCACGCTGCCAATAGTGTAAAACATAGAGAGTGTACAGTGGTACAAAAAGTAGCCTATAAAAATGGCTGGTCTTTTAATCGGTGGAGGCGATAAAATCGATATGACCGCAGCGAGGCATCCCTAAAACGCGTTCAGTCACCGTGCGACACCGCCTTCAATATGTAACCCATACCCACATACGCAGCATGCAATATAATTCAAAATAAAAAGCCTCAAACTCCGCCGAATTACAGTGAAGTGACTGCTGGAAAAAAATTTAATCTCGGCCCGAAAATAAAGATTGCCGAATCGATTTAGTTGGGTACCTACTTACTTACTCGCAAAATTACTCTTGCATGTTTTTGTTCGACTTTATTTTAAACAATAAACATGATTAACTACGTTCATAAAAAGATTAAAAAGAATATATTATTATCCTAATGTTTAAATATTAATTTGGTTCTTTTCTTTTTAGTATTTTATTTTATTAAGTTAAAGTAATACTAATAACTTTTGTATTAGAAATGAAATATTATGTTTGGTCCTTGTAAAAATAAATAAATGTGTGGTTCGATCTTTGCACTTTATCTGTTTTGGGTTATGCGAATTTTTAAGTAACAGTTTATCCAAAATCTTGTGAAAGGTGTGGTAAGTCTAATAATCCGTGCTTTGCCAGCGTGGGGCCGCAAACCTTCCAATGCTGATAGAAGACCGCGTTCTGTTGTGAGTCGATAATATGTTTGATAATGATGAACTTTATTCAACGTTCGTTCAAAATAATGTATACACAAGCGCTATGCTTTTTTTCTTTTTCTATGCTTTAATCAAGTCTGCTATTGCATCTCCGTATTCAATATATAGTATTAAAAAAATGAAGGAACATTCAGTAAAATTAAAACGTACGCATTTGACTAGAAAATGTCCATCGCTATTGATTTCGAAACTTTTTTCAGTTCAATATTATTTTAATGCATTGCTATTTTTTTTTTAATTATGTAACTGCTATATTACGTGTATTGTGCATTCTATTCTATAAAAATCTTACTCACTTATATTCGATTAATAATATAAGTAATATTCATTATCATCATGATCTTTAATAGGAGCTAACACCAACAACGCTCCTTTAATGCTGAAAGTTGGAAGATATTCTGAATGATACTAATAGTTAACAATTTTACTTAAAAATAATAGTCTTTAAAAAAGCTCTGCCATCATTTCATAGGTTCTGTAAGCCAAACTCTTCTTACCAAAAGGTACATTGTGTTAGAGATCTTTATTAGAGATAGGTAATCGCGCTTTTGAAATTGGCTAATCTGTGTAAAGCCATAAAAAAGAGAAAAAAAACATCCCCTAGGCAAGTAGGTACACTGTAATTCAATCATTGAAACATACATCAAATAATCTTAATCTAATTTATGATCCAAATTTGTCTATACATAAAAAAATCCCTTATTTGTTAGCTGTTTGTACATGTAGGTACTAATTCAGATGATTCCGGAATTTCTCGATTATTGAGTACATACTTCGAATCAAGTCTTCCTTCGGAGGCGCAAATTGTAAGCAATTTGACAAACTCCCTGAGGCAACGTCGTCAGCGTCAATTAACCACCTCGGACGTTGCAGGCAACGGGTTCCGGGTTCAATACCCGGTTTGGTTAGTTTGGGAAATAATATTTTTATGTACAGCTTAGGACTAAACTTTGGGTAGGTACCTTCCGAGATTTCAAGTTGGAGGTCCTGGGTTCGATTCCTGGTTCGAGTCTGGTCTGCTGGGAGGCTGCGGCCGTCGCTAGTTACCCTATCGACAAAGACGTGTCGCCAAGCGATTTAGCGTAAAAACCAATTAGGCGTATGGTTCTACCATACCCTTAAAAAGTTAGCCTGCGACCATCTTAGACTGCATTATCACTTACATAAGGTGAGATTGAAGTGAATGAAAAAAAAGCTGTACATTTTTGGCTCGACCCAGAACTTCGCAATCCGTTGTCGAACCAAAAACATACCAAACAGACTAAATAGGTACAGTCAACTCAATTCCTTAGACGTAGAGACAGTTGACATCATTATTCAATCTCCTTTTTCCTAATAAGACGTGACGTGGTGCCCCCGCTTGTAATCTCGTGTATTAATGTCTTTTAACACATTAACTGCTTTGAATCTGCTATTACCTGCATTGAAAGCTCAAAAATAACTTTATATAATTTTAAAAGCATATACTTTTTTCCGCTTGGAAATGCGTTTACGAATCCCCTCCGGAAGCGACGCAGGCAAGACTGCGCCGCTTCCAACGGGTATGTGGGACTCCTCGGCGGCCAGACTGGCGACCAGAATACCCACTAAAACCCAGCGATGCTCCTTCACGTCGCCTGGTGGCTGGGTCACCGGAACACTTGTGCACTCGACTGCATCCCAAAAGCATATACTTACTGAGACGACATTCTTACTTCACTAATTTATGTCTAATTAATTTATATAACAAACCTTACCTGTACATCCATAGCAAGTTAGTAATTAAGTTAGTGATTACGTGAATTTAGCCCCTACTCACGTAATATTTCCACTTATTTATTCAGAATAAATATTTGGAAGGTCCCCCTAACGTATACAATATTAATAGTGTTTTGATCCTGTTAAATAATTTACATGGAAGTTTATTTATAAGTTTTGGTAACATACGAGTATATGTCGGCGGACTATGTTCATTTATGAGCAGGTAAATTAATAGTTAAGTTGTGTTAGATACTTGCTGTATTATGTACTTAATAAAAGTTTATTCAAGCCTTTACCATTTCGGGCTTAAAAATTAAATAGAAAAAAATAAAAAACGGAAAAACTGTTGGCCGGTGAGAGGATATAGCCCGGCAAGTTGACATCCTACAGAGACGAGCGCTGAAAGGTTAAGCGTTCTATTAAGATATCCCGAACACAGAGAAGAGGTACAGGTTTGTTTTAAATGCCATACCCCTAACAGGCTGGTCCGCTGCCATCTTAGACTGCATTATCACACACCTTCAAGTGGGTTTCTAAGCATGTACGAAACGCATTCCACATAGTTACTAGTCTAGATTCGTCCAAACTAATAAGCTGGTAAAATTAAATCGACCGCAAAACTTAATTAATAATTTAAATTAGTTTCAGCTGCGACATCACAAATTAAATTGCATTCGTAATCGCTATCGATTTGGTCGTACGAATATTAAGCAGGTAAACTGCGTAATTTGGCTCGGAATATCTACATAATGCCTATGTACATTATTGTCTACGTGAACAAGGGTGCTATTGATTCGTCATGATCAACCCATTACCGGCTCACTACAGAGCAAGGGTCTCCTCTCAATATGAGAAGGGTTTGGCCATAGTCGACCACGCTGGCCATGTCCGGATTGGAAGACTTCACACACCTTTAAGAACATTATGGATAACTCTCAGGCGTGCAGGTTTCCTTACGATGTTTTCCTTTACCGTATGATTAATCTCACAGATTTGTCTTATGAAATCTCCGAACTTAACACCCGTATTGAAAAACTGATATCAAACTAAGATCATTTGTTCATGACCCAGTCAATGTGTGCTTAAGACAGATGAGAACATGTTCTAACCTTGATAGCGTAGTATAAACAAGGTCCATAGAATTTGCTAAACGAAGCAGTCCTTTCTTTGCAGAAGTCATCATATTATAATTATGTTCAATGAACATTAAGCAACATTTGCTATAACCCAGAGAAGCCTGCCAAACATAAGCGTATATGTTGGTACGATGCAATCTATAGTTTCACGAAACACGCTTTCAAAGTGAATGAGAATATTCATACATTTGAGATTATTTCAATCATCCAGATTACATGTACATATTCATTGTACATGCTACACCAAAGTGCTATTTTATGCTTCATTATTGCTCATTCAGATGCCACAGCTTGACACAGGCTTTCTCATTTATAGGAGAGAAGGAGTGTATAGACACTAGGTACTCTGCTCCTAAATGTTGGATTGGCAGATCCCATTTACCGACAAATTTAATAGTACTTAGTTAAAATTTAATTACATGCTTACACTATACAATTTTGGAATATAGCAGAGTTAGTAACTCATTTTGTATCATGTATCAATGTATCTTGATAACTATAATTAAAGGAATAAGAAATATACAAACAATTCTTTCTTACATATTTAATACATATACTAAAATCTTACAATATTGTGGATAATGTACACAATGTTTTATTTCATGCCTCTTTTTCCTTTATTAGTGCTATGTCAAAATTACATTTAAATTCTTAATGCATACATTAGGTAAGTGTGCAATATGACAAATGTTCTTAAAGATCTAACCACACTGCACTGCAGAAGTTTACGCATTGTAGCCTTAGTATAGTATAGATTTTATATAATGATACTAATATCATGATACTAATATCATTATATAAAATCTATACTGTTCATTGTTGAAAAAAATGTTTTTTCTGACCACACTTAATCAAATACAACAATGTTTTCATACTTTTTAGTGTAAATAATGATTTAAAAAAAATATTGACAAATGATTAGATCATTTATTTATTTTATTAATGTAATATATAATTCACTATTAACTTTGAAACATACTTTACACTAACAGGTAAATAAAAACAATTTTGAATAAGATAGCACACTTGTGTTTTACATTATATGATATAATATGTATGCTGTGGCACATCAAAAAGTTATATGAAGTAGTTCGATCAATAACATTGTTTGTTAATATTTTATATATTTAGTAGCATGTAGTTATTAGTGTGTATGCAAAAGATATTATATCTTTTGCAACTTTGTACTTTCAACTCATTGGCTTCAAAGTAATGGTTGCCTGGAAGAGATCACTATAACAGTCGCCAGTTTCTTATCTTTTGTTATTTTCAATTACGTTACATACATAATATGTATACCAAAAATGTATAAATAAATAACATTAATAACATTTTCGGATAACGAATTTGTGCAGCTATTCAAAGGGGGAACACTGCCAGTATCTTCGGAACCTTGCCTAAAGGGACTCCTTTTAATAATATGTTTTAGTAATTATATTTTTTAAGATTTTTAGTTTCATGTTCAATATAAGATTTATTTTAAGTTTCAGTTGTTATAAATAAATTAAAAATAACATTTAAAATCTAACAACAAATTTCAAAGGCACAGTTCAAACATCCATTTCGCCTATTTGAGGTTATGTCACTTAGCTGGTGTAGGTGCCGTAGGTGCGTTAGCTACTCGCTTTTGTGCCTCGGAGAGTTGCGGAGTATCTTTCGCTAATGCCCTAAGCTGTTGTTCCGCTGCAGCATTCACCATTTTTGTCACTGTAGCCTTCATTTTATTCCGTTCAACAGCCTGCGCCTTTGACTTACTTTTCACTGGCGCATTGATTCGCTTCGTCACAGCTTTACCTTTTGCCTTCTTTACTTTAGATTTGGCGCCTGCTGGCACCTTGCTTTTGACTTTCATTTTGCCTTGAGCCATTTTATTAGTTTAAAACTGCAATTTGAAGAAAATCTTGAAAAAAGCACGCTACGCCTCACGAGTTGTGTTTTGTAAACAAGGTTGTCACTTGTCAATTGCAGCGATGACATTGACAACTGTTGTCAATGTCCGGTATGTGTCCTAACACAATGACAGCTGTGTTTCATATAGCAAATTGAGTTATATAAATGAATTTATAACTAATATAGTTAAGTTATAAGTTTTGGTTTAAATATGTCCTGTCCCGTCAGATTACTGTTTTGCCTCGGAGAGCTTGTTCTGCTTTTGATGTTCTATCAAGGTGGTTTTACAAAAATTTAACTTAATAATGTTAAAAAAACATCGGTAACAATCTGTGACCACCTTGCGGCTTTATCATCAGACGAGTGCAATTATATCACTTATATCTTTATTTCTTAGTTCTCGAGGTGGTTGGAAGCCCGGAGGCTATTTTGGTTGCAGTCAAGCCTTAGAGTCTACTATAAATGCTGTTTATATATCTGCCAGCCTTCAAGTCCATAAATTATGGGGAAATGGATTTTTGAAATTGAAGAAGCTCCTAAAAATAGGTACTTAATAAATGAAACACCAGACAAGTTTTAATTATTTTATTCATAAATCGACTGTCGTAGTATATGAATTCGAGTTTCAAGTTAAGAAATATACATAATATATTATATCTAAATATATTTTATGTACAGATAAATAGAAAAGTAGTCGAATACAATAATCAGCTATCGATAGATCCGAGCGGCGAGAGTGCAGGCGACCGGCGAGAAGCGGTGCGGACGAGGGCGCAGCTCGCCATAAAACGTTTAGAAAAATAGATAAATCGCTCAAAAACGTTAGATTCAGTCGAAAGGATAGAAGGGTTGAGTGCGGGCTTGTGGAAGGCGGTCAGCGGGCTGTGCGCGCGCTGCCGGAGCCCGTCTCACGCGTACTCCGTGTCCGTGGACAGCGAGCGCTCGGCGGGAGAGCGCCGGCCGCTGCCCTCCGCCGCCGGCTCGCCGCCCGCCTGCGCCTGCGCAAACGCCAGCGTCTTCTGGTAGCTGAACAGCTGCCGCTCCAGCGAGTAGTTCTCCGCCTGCAACGCGGCGATCTCACGTCTGCAACAAACGAGCACGTTACGTCACGCACAATCTGAATAAACGGATAATAAGTAAGCCACGAGTGACTGCGTGGATATAGTTTTAAAGAGTTCAGTAGTGTGTACTTATTTGGGACAATTTAATTTGTATCCAACTTTGCTGTTCTTTTCATAAAAGTTTCATAGGCTCTAAAAGACGTCCGTGCATTCACCATGTAGTCACGGCATAGAATTCATGAAGCTCTTAAGCTCTCTTAATTTACTCCTGTCAGAATGAGCGAGGATCAACGGTTGTGGTCTACGCCAGACTTACCTCATTTGGTGAGCGTGTAATCGACAGAGATCGTCGTAGACATGATAGGTTGCTTGAAATAAGAGATATGTGTCGGTCCACTCGAGCCGTACACGAAGTTCCCCGCCTGGATGCAGAAAAGGGCTACCAGCACGGGACACGTCTTCTACCCTCAACGCTGTTTCCATCATGAGACCCTCGTCCGCACTCTCCTGAGCGTAATAGTTCTCGAATGGTGCCCCGGGAAGTTCATCCGCCTCCGGTTCACCGGTCGCAGGTGCCGCACGCACCAACCAAGCTGACCAGCTCACGTAGCGTAAGTGATTGCGTGGCACGTGGTGGACATCGCGATACAGCATGTGCAGTCGCACGGTCTCTGAATGGGTGTCGCATCGTATGGCCCAGGCCTGCTTGTCGCGATCGTAACAAGTGGCCGCCCGACCGGCGACTGGCACCGCCAACTCTGCCAAAGCTCTCGCCCACACCAACTCCACGGTTAACCGAACACCTTTATGAAGAAGACGAGAAGGTGGACGTGGTGTCCAAGGTGGAGTGCCTCCATCCGCGTCGCAGAGGCACTCGAGGGGACCGGAGTGTACACGACGGTCGCCTTCACCGAGTGCGAGCGCGTATTTCACGCGACATCGTTGACCTTCTCCGGACAAGCGCTGTAATCGCAATGTGAGGGGTTCTTTTCCGACTCCACCTGTTGCAGCCACCGACCAGTCGAATCCAGCAAAAGCTATGGGAGGCGTGTCCAGGCGAGGGGCACGCAGCTCACAAGAGTATAAGGTTCGCACTCTTGACATGCTCAGTTCTAGCTGGAATTCGCCACGAGCGTCTGCGAACTTGGCGTTGAGTTCGGCGAGCGAGACGCAGCGGCCCCGTCCCTGCGCCGCGCATCCTGCGTAGAATCTGACTTGCTTGCCGGAGAAACCCTCGTTAGCGGTAAAGTGGTCACGACTAAGCAACGTGAAAGTGAAGTCGACGTAAACGCGCATGCCTTCGCACACGCCCCGCCACACCAGGTACACACCTGAAAAAACAATCACGATTTAAAAATGAATTTCTGTACTTCAGAACCTATTTTATTCTAAATAATTCCTTTTGACACGAGCTTACTAAAACTTTAACAGTGCCAACTTTGGGCTCAGTCGTTCTTCGTTATGAAGCTTAGATTTGCATGAATACATTTCTATGACGTCGATATTTAAATGTCACTTATCGTTTACAATTGATGTAAAATTATCATCTCTCGCGCGCGGCCAGCTGTACCAAGGTTTGAGGCTGTGGATAAAGATGGTGACAATGACGATTAGTGACGGGAGGTATGCACCTAGCGAGGCCTCGGTGCGGCTGAAGGCGACTGCCCATCGCTGGTGCGCGCAGCAGAAGTCCTTGGAGGTGACGTCGCGGTCGGGCTCGCGTGTGGCGGAGCGGGTGACCACGAACGTGAACACGTGCGTGTCCGCGCGGTCCTTGAGCCGCGTCGCGCGATACAGCAGCGCCATGCAACCGCGCGACGCACGCCCGCCCCGCCTGCGCCTGCGTCTGCGGACAGAGCAATGCTACTCTCTTGTTACAACACTCGCTATAAAGTGACGATGAATTTTTTTTTTGTAATCATTCTATTGATAAGACGCTACATATTTTACAAATATTAATTTAAATTAAATCTCAGCATTAGCTTTCGGACTGTCTTGAAGATGCAGCCAAACATCTTTTGTGTCAGCCGTAATATAATGTAGGGGTCCTGGTTCGATACCTGGCTCAAATCTGATCTGGCAAACACATACTGCGGTATGTGGTTATGTAGAAACGTATTAGAAAGATGGCCTTTAACCGGCTTAACGCATCGGTAGCATCACCTCTGGTGCTGCAGAAATTAATAGGCGACGTGATGGTAATTACTTAACATCCAGGTGACCTCCTCCTGTTTGCTGAGCTCCCTTGCGTGACTTTGCCCTCGAAGTATTTTATAAAAAAAAAATACTGGAGCCTGCGCTAAGGCAGGCAATTTAAAACCTTAACTATATTGGTCTGGAATGTGTTATACACAAAAATCTCTTAAATTTCACGTAAATTATGCTCTATATAATATGACTAGCTGCGCCATGCGGTTTCACCCTCACAGTTTCCGTTTCAATATGGATATAAAATATAACCTATGTTACTCGCTGATAAATTAGCTTTCCAATGATGAAATAATTTTTTAAACCAGATACATACAGTCTATTTATTTTCGAGCTTTTGCAAGACTCGGTAGAAATTTTATAAAGTTGTCAGTTCTCCTGAAGTTTTAGGAAAATGCAGCTTTTGTTAATAGAATATTATAAACGATGATATTTTGTTATTGAATGCCCGACCTGGTTGTCAATATGGCACACGAATATAAATTGCCAATATCACTACAAATACAGGGCAAACTAGAATTCCCCGAAGCGGAATGAATATTCAGGATAGCCTGGACAGTGGCGACTGCGTTAAAAATACATGATATACCTGAAACTGCACACAATATACCTGACTATCCGTTGATAGCGACTTCGTCGTGACTATTTAGTGTTTATACAAACCCCCGTGGGGTTCTATCCGTATCCGATTTATTATAATGTAAGATATTCTTATGATTTTTTTTTTAACCACTACAAGTTAACCCTTGACGGCAACCTCACCTGAAGGTAAGTGATGATGCGGCCAAAGATGGTAGCGGGCTAACCTATGGTAAGCCCACACTCCTAATGGTTTCTACACGACATCGTGCCGGAACGCTAAATCGCTTGGCGACACGTCTATGTCGTACCAAGACAAGACTCTTGAACAAATGGACCCGCCTTGTCATTAGCCCAGCTATGTCCCAAAGAGAGGATATCGAATTTTTTTTTTGATGCACAAAAAAAGTTTATTCATTACATTTTAAGACATTGGCACGACCAAACATTACTTAACATTGCAGAAATATCCTACTAATATTATAAACGCGAAATTTAGTAAGTATGAATGGATGGATGGATGGATGTTACTCTTTCACGTAAAAACTAACGAATGGATTTTAATGAAACTTTACAATAATATAGCTTATACATCAGAATAATACATAAGCTATAATTTATAAAGAAATTGTCAATATGACGATAAGTGTCAAGTAACTAGGAAAAATTTACCATCTGCGTGATAACTTTAATGTCATAATGTTAGTGCTTTTCCACGCCACGCTAATATAAGCTACTCGAAATACTAATCCTGCGAACAGCGATTTATATTTATTAGTTGCTTTTATATTCAACTAGCTAGGCGCCATAACAAGAAATAATACGGGGATAAAGGAAACCATAAATTTCCATGTTAATCAATTACATTACCGCGTTTTTATAGACGTTTTTACGACCCGTAAAATTTCTTCCTGAAAGTGAAAATTTTACGTGTTTTATTCTGTTCAACCACCCATATTGTCTTTCGGTAGGTATCTGCAAAGTAATATAGCATATACTTGAGATGCCCTCGACTTTATGTATTAAATCTAACCCACAAAATAAAATCAACGAATAGACTAGCTTCATTCTAAAATCACGATAATTTCGTTGCTATGTTGCAGCATGATGAAAGAACAGCAAAAATAACACACTTTTGTTATTATATTATGATATCGCGATTGTAACGCGACCCTATCGGACCTAATGTACCCTAACCAATAATGGCAAAATTCTGATAAAAATTTAAACATTCTTTCATCTTTTAGTAGATAACTCATTTTATTACTTTTAAATCTCAAATTGTGGTCCGCAGACATATCACATAGCGAAACTTGGACGACCACTAGTACAGATTCGGCTTATCAATGGCAAAATGGTTAGGACGTCCGAGTTCGGGGGTTCGAACCCAGGTACCTCTAACTTTCGGAGTGATGTGCGTTTTTAAGAAATTAAAATATCACTTGCTTCAACGGTGAAGGAAAACATCGTTAGGAAACCTGCGTGCCTGGGAGTTCTAAATAATGTTCTGAAAGGCGTGTTAAGTCTGCCAATCGGCACGTGGCCAGCGTGGTGGACTATGGTCAAACCCTTCTTATATTGAGAGGAGACCCGTTCACTGTAGTGAGCCGGCCATGAGTTGATACAAAAGAATTGTAACTCACTACGAATATAACTCGAGGAACCCACGAATGTGATTCGAAAACAAATTTTTTATATATAATATAACTTTTATTTGAAGATATTTAAGTTAAATGAAATCCTTATATTTCTAATAATTCTTAGTCATATTATTTCAATATTTCAAAATTTAAACAAAACACCAATTTTCACAAGCACCCCTGAAAATGACGGATTTTCATATAAACGTTCCTATTCAAAACTTTTGTAATAAAATACCTAAATTCCGTGGACCCCGGTAACAACTTTGATATAAACTTTCTTCCTCAGTTTAACCTCCTTAGACGTGGAATAGAAAAAAATCTTTCTCAATACATCTATAGAATGCTTCAAAATATTCTTTCAGACATTCTGGCTTTAGTTTTTCTGTTAATCAATCAGTCAACCAATATTTTTTAAAGTTATTAATGATAGCAAGGATACATTTAAATAAACGAGTATAACGACAAAGGCTTTATAATTAAAGTTTGTTTGGCAGTCATCATGATCAACCCATTACCGGTTCACTACAGAGCACGGGTCTCCTCTCAATATGATAAGGGTTTGGCCATATTCCACCACGCTGATCATGTGCGGATTGGCAGACTTCACACGCCTTTGAGAACATTATGGAGAACTCTCAGACGTGCAGGTTTCCTTACGATGTTTTCCTTCACCGTTAAAGCAAGTGATATTTTAATTTTTTAAAAACGCACATAACTCCGAAAAGTTAAAAGGTGCGTGCCCGGATTCGAACCGCCGACCTCTGTTTAGGAGACTGACGCCCTAATTACTAGGCTATCAACGCTTAAACTACTATAAAAACTTTTGTTTGTCAGTACTAATCTTTAAAAGCAAGTGAAATTTTAATGGAAATTTGACTGAAAGGTGTAAAAATACAAACCGAGCAACTTACTACTTACTTAGCTCCTCTTTATATCCGAAATCTGCTCGTAAAGAGACACAAGTTAAAGAAAGTTTGAAAATTTAAAGGAGGGTTTAACAAAACTCATATTTGGAAAAACTGTCTTATTGCTTGCTCAGAGAGCTTTGAAATCAATGAAAAAGAACTATATCTATATTGTTAAAAATGTACTAATGATGTTTAAAAATACCAAACCAAGCAGATATCGCTGAATGTTTCAACTATTTTACATAAAACTTTTAAACTTTTAATAGTAAGCAAACCATACGGAAGCTGCAAACATAAAATTACTAAAAAGAAATAGTTTTAACGAGAGTTATTTCTATAAAATAAATTATTTTTACTACAAACTAAACTAATAGGTAAGTTTTTACCAGTGTGCTCGGAAACGATATGCCAGTTGGTTTGGTTGGAACAGTTTTTTCGAACGAGCGTCCAAAATAGAATTGCAAGAGCGTTGCACGCAAATTCAAGTCGGAAACAGTTTACATAGAATAAATGTGTTTTTGTAAAACACACGTTGCTAGTATGTAGGTAAACCACTCCTCTATCCCACGCTGTCCCAACGTTGTTGAAATCAATATGCTGTATGACATTTTATACATTGTTTTTTTTTGGTTTCACATTAACTCACAAACCACATACAACCTTCCAGCATCTTGGAAATATGTTCTTCTTTGAAATATTTGTTTATATAAAAATATTTTTTTTTTGCTCTAGGACATAATAAAGTTCTTTCAAAGTAGGTACTACAATATATAAATTCATTTTGTTGACAAGAAAAACGGAAAGAACTAAGTGTTCCGAGATATATTCCAATGACGTTAAGCATGGTACATATGTGATTGAATCCCAGAACTAAATCCAACTATACGAGCATTTTCCCTCTCGTTTGGAGTATGTTAGCATTTAAACCTACATCTGCCTCGCAAATTTGGATACATTCCAGCTAAAAGATAACAGTCTGCCAAAAAAGGCTAAGAGTGTTTGGCTTTGTAATATCTTTTTAATGAGGTTCTAGATATGATTTTAAAAAGAAGCTCCCGGCTAACGGCTAAGTTCGTTGTGGTGGCGTTTGGTTCGTGGCTAATGCAGTTATCACCATCAACTAACTACTATGGACGTTATTGATGCATCAAAGTGGCTTTTTAATGGATTTATATTATTTGAATTTAATGATTGATTGACTGATTTAATACAAACACTGTTTAAGGGTTTTCTATAATATGCAAGGGTGCAAACGGGTTAAAAACATTATTACTAAAAACCCATTGTCCATTTCATAGTTCGTCTGTCAGTGCGCCGTATCCCATGGTTACTGAACGTTATAGGGATATAATTAAAATATTCACAGGTGTTTTACTTTGGTTGCTATAGCAACAAATAATGAGTATAAAAATTAAGTTTAAAGCAAAAGGGGGATTTCGATACATAAAACGTGGTTTTACAACGTGTCCAACACACACGGTTTTTTTTCTCTACCCTAATATAAACTTCCAATCGTTTTCTATTTATTCGTATACATTTTCTAAATAAATATATAATAAATCACACTAATATTATAAATGCGAAAGTAAAAATTATGAATATGTGTTTTATGTTTGTTACTCTTTAACGCTGGAATTTCAGAACCAATTTGGCTCGCATTTTGAATGAAGACATATCAGCCCTGGACCAACTACTTTTTAACACCAAAGCTACTTTTTATCCTGGGCAAATGCATGTTCCCGCTGGATTTTGAAAAACTGAATTTCATGTCAATGATCTACAACTATAGCTTAAGTTTCACAGCGATCATCTTAGGAATAAGATTTAAATGTTGGAAAAGGTAGCGGAAACGAGAATAGGAGCAGAAATAAGAAATGGCATAATCTTTAATAACAAAGTTTTCTTATTGCACAGGATTTTTTAGGATTCCAGACAGAACTAAAGTAAATACTAATTAACAGATTAGAGAGAGAGAGAAAGAGAGATAGAAAAGCAATAAATATAACTTGAATTCAAAAGCGAAGCGAAAAAGCGCGCTCGTGTTTTGTCAGTAAAATGAATTAGTCCCGAACGCTGCCCACGTCGCGTAAAAAATCGAATCACCTCACGTTATAAAACAGGGTCTGCTTCGCTGTTAATTTATTTTCTAACTGATCTTCGATTTGGGGTTCCTTACCCGAAGGGTCCCCTTGTCCTCTCGTCCGAGACTGTTGAAGTGTTGACAAAGCTTTTCTATTGCCCCTATAACAACATATAATAAAAATAAAGTGAAGTTAAAAATTTTATGGAACTCTCACAGAAGAAACGTGGTCTTTTATTATATTAATCAGCAATTTAACTGTTGAAGGGTTGATAAAGCTTGTTTTTCTATTGCCTCTATAGCAAAATATAGTATAAATAAAATTAAGTTAAAAGTTTAGAAAATTCACATTCACAAACTGTGCACAGAAAAAGATACAAATAAGATTCACATATGTTTATATATTTCATGTTGGATTCCAACAATAAAATTATATTTTACCAGAGTATATGAGTTATTAAATTTATTAAAGAATCGTGGCGGACTGGCATTGCATTGACACAAATGTTAAATTGTTAATTATACTTTAGTAAATAAATTAATCAGTGAAAAAGTTAGCTTTGCTAGCAAACAAACGCTTTGTATTCTACTATCGTTTTACTAAATATTCGCTAATAAAATTATGTTGGCAGCATTTTTTTTTTTTTTCAAAAAATACGTAACCCTTTGAGTGATTCAAACGCTTACTTACCTAGTTCTTAGTGCAATAACTAGTACATTAAAGCATCCTTGATTGGTCTGAAAGCAGTCTCAAGTAACAGCGCAGATTTAAGGATTTGAAAGATTGACATGCAGTTGACATGTTTCAGGACAACCAAGCAAACAAAAAATCTGTACCCGGATTTTCTCGGGTATGTTTGCCGCTTTCTCCAATCGTTTCTGCGCTCCTAGTTAATATTGACATGTGTGTCAATGTCATTGGGTATGCCAAAAGTACAGGGTTATGTAAGGTTTTCAGTATTTTTTTATTTTATTGTATCGTTTTACGAAAAAGTGATAATCATAATATAATCATCATGATCATGATCAACCCGTTATCGGCTCATTACAGAGTACGGGTCTCCTCTCAATATGAGCAGGGTTTGGCCATAGTCCACCACGCTGGCCATGTGCGGATTGGCGGACTTCACACGCCTTTGAGAACATTATGGAGAACTCTCAGGCATGCAGGTTACCTCACGATGTTTTCCGTCACCGTTGAAGCAAGTGTTATTTTAATTGCTTAAAAACGCACATAACTCCGAAAAGTTAGAAGTGCGTGCCCGAGTTCGAACCCCCGACTTCTGATTAGGAGGCGGACGTCCGAACCACTAGGCTATCACAGCTTAAATACAAAATAAAGAACCGGTATTACGAAATTTTCATTTTATTTTATTATTTTTTCCATATTCCCCCGCAGTACATGTTGGTTGGATCACCTAATTCATCCTATTACAATGAACGAACCTATTTCTATTCATCGTTTTGTAACGTATTTAAGTTCGCTGCTTAATACTTTACTTTACTGCAAAGTTCTCTAACATTGTACTGGAAATCACATTGTTTAGTTGCAAAGTTATGGTCAACGGTCAACATAAGGTGAAGTTTGTCCAAGTTTGGTGTACTTAGGTCCAAAGTTTGGTAACCAATTCATGTTTATGAATACTCAACAAGATTGCGTTTTAATTGTCAGCTTCGGCAAAACCATGCCAACAACTTTGAGTAATAAAGCATTACATAGTACGTACTAGAGGCGTAAAAGCGGTGCATACCACCGGGGCCTCTGTAGAAACGAGGATGGCGCAATTGGGCCCAATGATTTTGGAAACCATTCACATTGGAAGATCATTTAATATTTATGAATATTTATCACAGCTCAGGGTTTAAAAATTAATTATTGAAATGAAATGAATTCTTTATTGCACGCCATACAAAAGAAGAAAGGTAAGACAAACAAAGAAACACACACAAAGAAAAGAAAACAGGTACAATATGCGGCCTTATCGCTAAAGAGCAATCTGTACCTGGTAACCTAGAACTATCAAGGATTAAATATAAAGAAAGGCAGGGTTGGGGTGCAATTATAAATAATAATCATAATTGTCGACGTAATTGTCTAATACGTAGCGCCTGCATGAACTATATTAGCAATTGCTTAACTGTACGCATCAAATCAAAGAATTAAAGACAGGTCTAAAAGTTAGTCTCTATCGCGTATGTACTGCGTACGACATTGAAAAGACTAGCGTTTTATGTTTAAACCGATCCTGGGCAACAAATGTAAAGTGTAAAAGTGGGTATCTCATCTCTATCATCATTACATATTCGCATATGTAAATACTATTATGTAAATCTTATTTTATTTTATAAAAAAATACCTATTGATATCTTGGAGATGTTTATCAATAACTTCAAAGTTTTTATAAAACGAGCGCTTATAGAAAAATCATATTAGGATATTAACGATTATATAAACGATAAAAAGCTTGGGTATGAATTGCTCTATCACCATAGATACTACAATTTATTACTGTATATGCCAGATGGTGATAACAAAAAAAAACCGGCTAACTTTGTTGTGGGTTTCTTCTTGCGCGCGTTTTGAACCTTAGCTTTAGCTATAAGTTGTCGAGTGTAGTTATCACCATCACTACACGAATAGAAACAATGAAATGAACGATTCATAGATGCCTGTAATAGATTTATGTGAATAAAGCTATTTTGTTGTTTTGATTTGATCTTTTACAAAGCAATACATTATCTCCGAAGCTAAATGAATGTTAAGTTTATTTTGCTCGGACCCTACGATACAGGTAATCACCAAGTGTAGGGTCCACTGGTAAATGTTTTTATAAAAATAAAAAAATAAAAAAGAATATGTATAAAATTTTTACCGGAATTGTATAATATTATTTTAAGAACTCTTATGTAAATATAATATGTTATTTTCTTTTTCTATAATGGGAAATGTATACTTTGTAAACATGTAATTGCCATAACATTGTATTTATTAATTGAAATATGTATTCCTTTGTAAAAATAATTCCTTCCAAATATTGTAAAAATCTTAGTTAAATAAAATACATTTATTATATTATTATTAAGCTGCATACAAATAAATTACGTGTATAACGACGTTCACAGGCAGTAGGCGTCCATTCAAAAATCACAACTTGTAGGCACATAAAAGACGCACCAACTACCACTTATCCAGCCTTTACAGCCCCTCGACCGCGAGCGCCCTTCATTGTTTACACTTCCAACTTTTAATTAAAAACTCTCCGACTGCTTGTAAACAAAAGTTCACTTTCACTCCCCATAATTTCAATGTAGCTAGGAGAGTAGTAAAATTGGTTCCGCGGGTGTTATTTTAACACAGTTATTTTTGTTTAATCATGAAAAGAGACGGAAATCTGCCGCGTAAATTATGTTGATTGAGTCGAGTTACAGAGATGGCCCCACAAATTTTGGGCAGTAAAACTTCGAAGTAATAAAAGTTTTTGAGTATGTTCGCCGATTCTAACTCAATCACGCACACAGATGAACCTTGTCGAGATAACTTCCTTGCCCGGAAAATATTTAAGTTCCACGGGTTTTCCACATAAAATATTTTCGGGAAAGGAATAAACATTCCGACTTTTGGCGGCTCGCAAAACGAGCTTTCACTAAACTGTCCGAAGCATACTGCACAAATAAAAATAAAAATGTGCGAGTACACTGAGAGATTCGTACCTTCGAATCAAACAGTGACCCATCCCAATCTGATCGATAATCGTTGAATTATTATCATTATTTAATGCAAGAAAAAATGGCGCTGAAATTATTGCACGTCTGTACGGAAACATGAATTTAAATATTTGTTGTCACGTTTGCTATAACCCGTTCCTGAGGTAGAACTTACGTTACGTTATAAACAAATAAAGTTGATAATATGACTTTCTCAATTGAACCTTTTTACGTCTAGAAACAAAAAAAAAACAAAAAAATGTTTTCACCTCATAATACTCGTATCTCAATGAATAAAGATCTAAATTACAAAAATGCCGGGATAAAATGTATGGTATTAAGAACCGAAAAAATAAATTATTCTGTTATGCCACACACGTTCCTCCTCCGAAAGTGAATCACTTTAATACAAAATGTCCTACCTAGTTGATATTAGCACTTTTTGTTTCGGAATAAGGTCTTTACGTGCTTGTGCTAGCTAGCAGTGAAATAAAATAAAATAATGATAAATATAGAAATTGGTCTCGTTAGCATGCACGGCTTCGTATTAAGAGGTAAAAAATAAATAAATTTATAATATAATTACTAATTAATAGTATAAAAGATTTCGTGAATGATTTTAATGCTTGGGTACGAATTGCTCTAGATGGAGACAGCATCTTTTATCCCGCAAATACAAATGATTCAACATACGTAAACGAGTAAACGCATTCGAACTAGTTTATTATAAAGTTTCAAGGAAAGTAAAAATACCCTCCATATATTAACACTGTTTTCCATTTCCTCGCAATCCACGTCAAAATCTGAGTGTACAACTGGACCATAAACTGATTTAATGATCTACTAAACGTATCGGATAAAACAGCTTGTTTTATGCACTTGTTGATCAATGTACGATTGTACCATGTTTTGAAAAGTCAAGTCTTACCGTTCTAAACGTTCCTGCCTGTTATTCCACATTGTATTTATTACTAACACGCCTAAATACCTCTAAGCTTTTTTGAGCTGGAGGTGATCATTCTAACTTATTATTTTCATCATATTACGATATCAACGATATGTCGGCGCGAAGGAGTTATTAACTTCATTCAGCGGCGCCAAGAACAACAAGAATTCAATAATTACCCACATTTGAACTCTTGATGATTTTGTTAACACGATTTAGACGGTAGCAATCAATTTTGTACGAGCATGGTTTGCTATAAATTCGGGTGGTCGATGCCTTTCGTAGCATTCTCGCTCGAGACGCCGGACCGTTTGGACCTCTTAATTATGGTCGCAATAA
The DNA here is from genome assembly GCA_928268935.1 of Lasiommata megera. Lineage (NCBI taxonomy): Eukaryota > Metazoa > Arthropoda > Insecta > Lepidoptera > Nymphalidae > Lasiommata > Lasiommata megera. The sequence continues at coordinate 17,163,938 of OV743308.1, read as the reverse complement.
AAGTGTAATCCCGCAAGTTGTGGTTTTAATTACTATGAGCGAAAGTAAACAAAAGCGTGACGTCAGCACTACTGACGTCACTCTTACTAAAAAAACAACTCGGACGCCCTTAACTCGTCAGATATTATATAAACGATAAAACAGCTTGGATGTGAATTGCCGGTGTAAATATGATGGTCATTTTACATCATACTTTCATGTTTAATTTTTGGATTGGTTTGGTTTCTTTAAGTTATTTATCTTTAGAAAAAAAAAAGCACAACGTGGATTAGTTGTTTAAAGTTATTTTCCTTTGGTAGCTAGCACAACAATTTCCACCACGAAACAATGCTCTCAGACTGATTTCTACAAACTCAAGTTAAAGATTTTGATCCGCTTTTGTCAAACGGCTTACAGAAACTCGATACAACTTGCTTAGTTCGTCTGTGACTTTAGTGTAACTTTCGTTGCTTAACGTCCAATAAAAGTTATTTATGATATAAATAAAAGTTATTTATGATATAATCCAACGGTGAAGGAAAACATCGTGAGGAAACCTGCACGCCTGAGAGTTCTCCATAATGTTCTCAAAGGCGTGTGAAGTCTGCCAATCCGCACACGGCCAGCGTGGTGGACTATGGCCAAACCCTTCTCATATTGAGAGGAGACCTGTGTTCCGTAGTGAGCCGGTAATGGGTTGATCATGATGAACCTAAATCTTTAAATGTAATCCCAAGTATTCATAACTGCCCATAGACAATCACTAAATAGAATTTTGTTCTGTAGTGATCCGGTAATGGGTTGATAATGATGATGATGATAATATATTTATAATCTACCATAATTTATGGATAACCAAACGGTATAATTAACTCGATATCAATGTGACAGATTAAGCCAACTCTCACGTGACGTTTGTCAACTGACAAGTAACGTTGTAACTTGTCAGTTGACAGACAACGGACAAGTTACAACTTACACTACGGCTCTGTACACGTTGACGGTTCACTAACGCGGCATCTTTAGGGTGGAATTACGACTACCTTACTTTAGTACCAACGTTTATGTACGAGAAGTATTACGAATAAAACTTTAACTGAACTAGCAATACATTGTCGAATGACCTATATTACACCAAATGGCTTGAGGACCTAATCATAAAAAAGCTCTAACAACAAGGAAAATCTCTTGAAATAATAGGAAAAATAAAGTCCAAATATATCTCTGATCTCAAACAAAGACAATAAACTAACATGTTAAAGATGTTTTTTACCGCGATCTCATTACCTATATTATAAGAGTTTACTAATTGTATAATGTACAAAGATTCAAACATGGAATTGACTGACTCAAAATTTGTGATCACCTTCATCATCATCACCTATTAACGTCAGCTACAAACGGCACAGGCCTCCTTCCCACAGGACTTTCCTCTTAGGAGAGTTGGTTTCATAGCATATATTCACAACGCCGCTTCTAATACGGCTCGGTGGGATATATTAACTTAAGTTTATAAAATAAATATAATAAATATATAATACACCTATATAATATATTAAAAAAAAGACGCAAAAACACTTTTTAAAAATTTATTAGTGGCTCCAACACAAACATACAAGAAAAGAAAAGTGTTTTATCACTGCTGGCATTAAATAATAATAAAATTAAATTAAACAACGTAGAGGATTAGAAGTCCTGGGTTCGATTCCCGGCTCGAATCTTGTCTGGTGTAAGGCTTCGACCGTGGCTAGACCGACACCCGTTACCGCCCTACCGACAAAGACATGTCGCCAAGCGATTTAGCGTTCCGGCACGTCGTGTAGAAAGCAGTTAGGAGTATGGTTATACCACTAACAGGTTAGCCCGCTACCATCATTCTGGACTGCATCATCACTTACCATCAACCAGGTGAGATAGCCGCCAAGGGCTAACTTGTAGTATGTAAAAAAAAAGCTGTACAATTTTGGCTCGACCCAGAACTACGCTACGCTAACAGGTTAGCCCGCTACCATCATAGACATCATCACTTATCATCAGGTGAGATTGCCGTCAAGGGTTAACTAGTAGTGGATAAAAAATAAAATAAAAAAAAACGTGTTCATTAAAAGCTGGTGAAACGGTAAGGTCATTAGATAATGAGTGAATTCAGACTACAGTGGTGAGTAAGAACGTACAAACTTATTAAGCCTTCGAAGTTTCATCAACAGCCATCTTAGCGATTTAGTTCTAGAACAAAGGGACTAAGTCAAACCGACGGTCAACATAATTGCACCAAGTTTGGACATTGTTAGTCATGTATTTGTTGTAAGCTTTTGTATAATTGGTTGCACACTGCCGCAAGAACCGCAGGTGTCTTTAAAATATCCGATCTTACGTTTTAAATCTACCCCCATAACTTTTTTTTTTCGGACTGTCTATTAGCTGTGCTAACCCTATTGATGGCGATAGCCTAACCGGGCTGTTTGGCGAGCTTCTTTTCGAAGCTCTGCTAGAAGAAATTTTGAGCCCTCGAACAAACTAAGGGAACGTCTGCCTAAGAGCGCCTCCTGTGACGCCGAACCTCGGCTTAGGCGACGTTTGGGATAACTGGCTGTCAGATGGTGAGTCCCATAACCGCTTTATGGTCCATGGAGGCTGTTATTTTTCGAGGTTATAATAAAAATAAACCACGAAGAAACAACCTTCCCCAAGGATTAAAAAATGCTCAAATCATGTCGTAAACCACTGACGCCTGTTGAAATGAATAACATATTTTTCAGAGTTGTCAATTTAGTTTACGTTAGTTTAGTTTACAGGGAAGTGAGACAAAATGTTTGATAAGTCAAGATTTATCAACATTTTAACTTTGGCTTTAGCATAAAAATGAGTGTTCATAAAAAAATAATGTTTTAACGAAGAAAAACACGTGGGATTCAGCGTTAGACTGGAGTCCATAACTCATAATAATAATTAACGCAGGTGCACAACCGAGTTTCCGAGCAATATTTCAAGTCTACGACTTTTTTACTTTCCTCCGATTTTCTTTAGGGTCTTTCCGATCGAAATACTCGTAATTTCATGATAATATAGAAAAAGAAGCGGTGATAGCCTAGTGGTTAGGGCTTCAGCCTCCTAATCAGAGGTCGGCGGTTCGAATCCGGGCACGCACCTCTAACTTTTCGGAGTTAAGCGCGTTTAAAAAAAAATATCACTTGCTTCAACGGTGAAGGAAAACATCGTGAGGAAACCTGCACGACTGAAAACTTACCTTCGCAATCCTAAATAAATAAACAAAGCTAAACAATCGTCTGGGTAATCTTCGTAAAAGTTTACGAAACGTGTGCTTAAACTCCGTTCGGCAAAACAGTTTCGAACTGCGATCAAGCTGGTTCACGTTTCAATAGCGATTAGAACTGGTATAGTGTGCGTGAACCCGTTTCATCGCCCATCTATTTAATATATGGGATAATTGAGTTGTAAACTAACAATCTGGAGCAGATACCTACGACTATGTTACTTTAACAATAGTACTTCAAAATGATTCGTAATATTGTTACGCTGGTGACTCTGGATGTCTAATCAGCGATTATGAACTTTAAATTTCTAGTAATAAGGTTATTTTCATAATTGTGTTTAATTGTACTTGTGCCTAGGCTTGAACAAGGTACAAAAGTTATGATATTTAATGAACAACAAGCTTAATTTGTCTAATTCGTGACAAATTATTTTAATTTATGCAAATTTTGAATTAAGTTTATGTAGAAATATACAGTTATTTTGTTTTACCACCTACGTTGAATCCATAGAATTTTACTTTTGCGCCTTTGGTTGCCTGAAAGAAATCGCTATTTATGGATAAGGCCGCCAAATTGTACCTTCTATCTTACCGCTTTACTATAAATCGATTTCTGTATTAATTTCTGTTGTGTATGATAAAAATATATTCAATTACACATTAATTCATTCATTCAAGTAGGCATACGATGTACGAAAGAAAAGACAGTTAAAAGCGTATCGCGCAGTACTTGAGTTAAAGAATTAAAAAAAATAACAAAATGTACCTTAAAATCTTGAATCTTTGTTACGGATTATAGGAAATAAGTTTGCTATTATACGAGAATCATCCACTTTCGCAAAATTATATTTAATAAGACATTGTTCCACGCTTCATACAGCCTAAGTAATAACTAATACAATAAAACTTCTATAAAACCTTTTAATAAGATTAAAACATTGGACACTTTAGATAATTCATTACTAGAATATATAAATATTATCGATATTTAGCTTAATTTAAATAATATCTTCGATTAACTTCGGTTGTCAACAACAAATTGTCGCTGGTTTTAGGTTTAAGTTCTTAAAGCGAACTATCTAGTAGAGATTTATAAAGATTCTCGTAATATAGTCGTTTCCCTAAAGACGTCCCTGCGGATTTCCCTGCATGCCATACCTATCTTCGTTTTATACTCATTTGACAAATATTAACCTATTTCCATTATTCCATAGCTATCAAGCAAAAAATATTTTGGTAGGCAAGTGATTCCATTTATAATTGAACGTTCGTTTATACGGTACCCTTTTTTTTTCCGCTGGGAAATGCGTTTACGCAACCCTGTCCGGAAGCGACGCAGTTTTGACGGCGTCGCTTCCGACGGGGTATGTGGGACTCGCCGGCGGCCGGGTTGGCGACCAGAATACCCACTAAAACCCAGCGATGCTCCTGCGCGTCGCCTGGTGGCTGGGTCACGGGAACACCCGCGCACTCGACCGCAACCCAACCAGCGGTGTCCGCCGAGACAGACCCTCCACCGGGGCCGTATGATCGAGGCCCCCTAACTCCATTTGAGGTACGCCAGGAACATTGGGCGCGCCTTACGACCCGGTACCCTGCCGGCAGGTACACTAAGTAGGTCAAAAAAGACTTAATCAATCCAAGTTGTCTATTTTTTATATGTGAAATATCCTTTAAGTAGTAGATATTTAATAAAGGGCTAAAAATTATAGTATTTTTCATATGTTTGTTTATTTATGGGCGTATTCGGACCATTCGTTGTAAAACCACCGTAAATATAAATCTTTTGATAACAGATCTAGAAGTCAGAGTTCAATTTATCTACTCTCACGAATGAATGAATTACTACTGATTATCACCCTTATTAATGAATGTTGTGTAGAACTTGTTTAGTTAACAATGATTTGTCTTCTTCTGTCAATGTTAATTTATCGAAGACAGCAAAAGATAAATCTATTTGTAACTACCCGCCCTAGAGAAAATAGAATTCAGCGTTCCCTACTTAACTACCCGCCCTAGAGAGAATAGAATTCAGCGTTCATGAAAAAGGTCATATAGGTCTAAAATTGACAGAGAAAAGCGTTGTCTCCGAGCTATGCAGTGACTGTAATAAATAAGTACTTTTTTGTTGTTTTTGTATGGGAACGAAAATGTGGTATGTAATCGATCGACAGATGTCGCTGCTTTAATTAGGGAAAAATGTCATTAAAGTTTCATAGTGAAATAACACACGCAACAAGACAAAGCAAATAATTTTTATAAAGGCTTTTTTAATTGAAGCTCCATATGCCAACTCCCATTCCAACAATTATTCCAACCATTACAAAATATAAATACCTTTATTGTACATTTAAATTGTGTCCAGTTGCCACAAGTATACATTACATTATACATTACACGTAGCAGCCAGCCACAATTGAAATGAACGGTAGAAATACTTGTTATAATGGTTAAATCAGAAGCAGAGTTATCTATATACGTACATATGTATTTATCCTGTATGGGTTCCAAAACCATTCATCATCATCATGATCAACCCATTGCCGGCTCACTACAGAGCACGGGTCTCCTCTCAATATGAGAAGGGTTTTGGCCATAGTCCACCACGCTGGCCATGTGCGGATTGGCAGACTTCACACGCCTTTGAGAACATTATGGAGAACTCTCAGGCGTGCAGGTTTCCTCACGATGTTTTCCTTCACCGTTGACACAATGATATTTTAATTTTTAAAACGCACATAACTCCGAAAAGTTAGAGGTGCATGCCCGGATTCGAATCGCCGACCTCTGATTAGGAGGCTGACACCCTAACCACTAGGCTATCACCGCTTCAATATACGTACATATGTATTTATCTTGTATGGGTTCCAAAACCATTAATCATGCAAAACTTTGGGGGCATAACATGAACAGGTACGGTCAGATTCCTGGCTCAAGCAATTTATAATTAAGCAAGGAATTTTTTAGTTCTTGTCTTGCAAATCATTCTGTGTACAACTGTTAAAAAATACAGCACGACATTTTTATAAAATTAATTATTTCAACGCGTGTTACAAATACAAATTAAAAATGAATGAAGTAATTCCACATTGAATACTATTGCATGTTGAATATTTTGAAACCAAATTGCATGAAAACGACGTGAAAATAGATTTCAATGGCCGTAATTAACAGAAAGTCGATCGTAAAAACCGCCCGGCTTTATTATGGATACGGAGAACCTATGCAATAAAAAGTTCATGATACGTTTTAAATTGAGGTCATTAAACGGATTTTATAATAAAGACTAGACTATATGATAGTATTTTTTTATATAATTATAATATTTGTCTATTTTTAATCGTCAGGCATTGAAAGTTCCACGGCACTGGTATTTCCCATAGGAGAGTATATATCCACCATGTTGTTCCAATGAGGATTGCCGGGTTTTATAAGATCTTAGTAATAACTACGGGCTGGTATTAAGACTTTTTTAACGGACACATTGAATGGATACTATTTAGTACATATACAGATTGCATTTTAAACATGGACATAGGAGGCTTTTTCCGCTGAAAAGCTTTCCTAGTTAGAGGGATAAAGCTTATGGGGTTTTAAAAGTAATAAATAACCTTTGTTACCTATTCACGGCTTTTTTTTTGTCGTGGTGGAAAAGCTTTATGGCTACCTCCAACCCTTGGGCGGGAAGGAGGTTATGTTGGACTCCCACTCCCGAAAGGAGCAATACCCGAACTAAAAACCACCACGGCATATCCCTCTCGCAGGTTTTACTGGACATCCGGGGGAACCGTTGTATACTTCCCGGACGACCTATTCTTATCATAGACAAATAAATGTAATGTTTTTTATTAAATCTATTTATGTACAAATGCATAGTTATTGTTCTACCGGTTTCACAAATATCTTTGTTTCAGGCTGAAACAATTTTTTGATCGGAAAATAGTTTTTATAATCGGTTGTTTTATCGTACGTAGTGTATATATGTATAGCGCATATTACAAAAAAAAAAAACGTCGGCGTTTATAATTTAACTACCTGGTAATTCATGGAAATAATTATCAACTTTGATTACAATTAAAGTTATTTTCTTGCTTTGCTCGGCCAGTAACATCATTAACCTGTCCGGAAATAGGTTAAAACGAAAATAGAAAATTCTATACCTCTTTTATTAAGTGGTGCGTGTGGGAGCTTTTATTTTACGTTCCAAGTTAATTTACTTATATTAAACCAGTCTTCGTTATTGCGTGCTTCATGCTACGGCCGTGGAATAGAATTACCAGAATGTCCAATAAAAATGTTAAGTCATTTTTATCGGAACTAGTAACAACATCATCATGATCAACCCATTACCGGCTCACTACAGAGCACGTATCTCCTATCAATATGAGAATGGTTTGACCATAGTCCACCACGCTGGCCATGTGCGGATTGGTAAACTTCACACGCCTTTTAGAACATTATGGAGAACTCTCAGGCATGCAGATTTCCTCATGATGCATCGTTGAAGCAAGTGATATTTTAATTGCTTAAAACACACATAACTCCGAAAAGTTAGAGGTGCGTGCCCGGGATCGAACCCCCTACCTCTGATTAGAAGGGGGACATCCTAACCACTAGGCTATCACGGCATTAGTGGCTCTATTCAATTTTGTTTTTATTTTAGCCCAATAACTATGAAATGATATTCGACAAAAAATCACGTGGACCAGGATTTCGATTCCACTAAAACTAGGCCTTGACGGTTATCTCACCTGGTGGTAAGCGATGATGCAAACCTAACCTTACTTTGTGGGGAGGGGGGTTATGTTAAACACATCACCTAATTCATTTCTTCGCGACATCGTCAAAAACATAATATCTACCGTAGGGAGACAAAGCCCTCTAATCCACTATGACCATCGTAAGAAAGTCTACAAAATCATGCAATATACCCAAAATATTAACCGTTCATGTGATAACACGAAACATATTATAGAACATAGCTATGTACAGTACGCTAATTAATATCGGATTGGCCTGATTCAATACATGATGCGGGTAGTTATTAATTATAGTATATGTTATTTATTGACGTACTAACTGGCTCTCGAGGCTATGAACCGGTGATAATTAGAAGCAAAATATACCACGAACCACACTAATATTATAAATGCGAAAGTTTGTATGTAAGTGTATATGTGTGTGTCTATGATAGTTACTCTTTCACTCAGGAACTAATGAACGAATATTGCTGAAATTAAAAACCCTGGATTAACACATAAGTTTTTTTTTAAATCTATTTTTGTTTTGGGACTTTTGTCCGAAACGAACATGCCAGCCCCATTATCTGAACTATAAAAAAAATAACTCCTAACAAACTTCTAACTAAAACAAAATTATAAAAACAAAAATTAACACATATGGCTCCCGGGAAATTTTTCGCCAATAATCTACAAGTATAGCTTTATTTTAACATAGAAATCTTTCTCGAATTAGTAGTATTTGTATGCTATAAAGGAGCGAAAACGGTGACAGGTATGAGAAATGTAATAATATTCAATAAGAAAATGCATTAAAAAAAAAACCTTAATCTGCGTCTCGAGCATTAGCTAATGATTGTATAAATGGAAAGTTAGACCCAGAGGCAGCCTCTAGGTCCTCTGGGCATCCTCGACATCATCTTGTCATGTCCACAGTTGCATAAGTGACCCTTTATGTATCCAGTGACACTAGGTCATAATACTTATGTTGTTTTATTGCGTTATTTAGTCAATGAAGGTTTCAAACAATAAACAGCAAGTATAATTTGCTATATTCCACCGACAACCGGGAGATTTGTATAATATAACACCACACAAAATCTTTCACTAGAACCTCTACGCACGTTTCGACTGGACACCGGATCATCCTCAGGAGATGTTGACTCCACAAGCGAGAAAAGTAAAGTTACTTTTCAAGTTTACAGAATATAGCAAATTATAGCTGCAGTTTATTGTTTATCATGGACTTCCGCAAAGTAACGCCTGCTTCTATTCATTAAATGAAGGTTTTAACAATAATCATATAAGAATAGTTTATTAATCATAATAAAACTTAGTTTATAATAAAACATTAAATACTTTAGTAAGTACTTTGAACACGCGTTTTTATCTTTTTATTTATAACAACCCGTCATTAATAGCGTTTATTATCTACATACGAATGGAATCCTTATTGTTTATCATAACACCCCGTTAGTAACTGTACATTATCTATATTTAAAAGATCCCTATTGTTTTAATGTTTAATGTAGTTATCAGCTACTGAACCAAACTAAAAATAAAAGAATTATTAGGAACAGTGGCCAAATATAGTTAATAATAAAATTAATATATTTATTTACTTTATCTTTTATTTTTTATCTACTACAAGTTAGCCCTTGACGGCAATCTCAACTGATGGTAAGTGATGATGCAGTCTAAGATGGTAGCGGGCTAACCTGTTAGGGGTATGGTAAACCCATACTCCTAACCGGTTTCTACGCGACATCGTGCTGGAACGCTAAATCGCTTGGCGACACGTCTTTGTCGGTAGGGTGGTAACTAGCCACGGCCGAAGCCTCCCACCAAACCAGATCAAGCCAGCAATCGAACCCAGAACCTCCAATTTTATAATGCGTCAGCGCGTGCGCTGCGCCACAGAGGTCGTCAAATCTGTTTATTTATTGTGTGTCTGAATTGTATTTGTTAGTTTTACCCACCCATTTTAGGTTTAACCACTTCTGTCGGGGGATCCCGTGATGCTCTATTGTGACCATAACAAGCTGACCGGAAAAAGTCATATTCAACTCACATAATATGATTTTAAATAAGTATGGCGGCCATTATATGACGAAAATATTGACTCACACAGGGAAGAGGCATTACGCGTTTTCGCTATTACTAAAAGCAAAAAACTTCGTATTAATATTAGAGTAACTAAGTTGTTCGTATTAATCCTTTAATAATTTAAAAAGTAATTGAAAATAGTTTAAAATTCCATTGAATAATTGATTATTTTTTTATGATTATTTTTCTTACAATTAATCTACTTGCATTTATTACAAGATAATAGACTTTTTAGAGGGTGGATTAAATAATACTATGAGAAGCGGTGATAGCCACTAGGCTGACGCCCTAACCACTAGGTTAGGGCGTCAGCCTCCTAATCAGAGGTCGGCGGTTCGAATCCGGGCACGCACCTCTAACTTTTCGGTGCGCTAAGTTATGTGCGTTTTTAAAAAATTAAAATACCACTTGCTTCAATGGTGAAGGAAAACATCGTGAGGAAACCTGTACGCCTGAGAGTTCTCCACAATGTTCTCAAAGGCGTGTGAAGTCTGCTAATCCGCACATGGCCAGCGTGGTGGACTATGGCCGAACCCTTCTCATATTGAGAAGAGACCCGTGTTCTGTAGTGAGCCGATAATGGGTTGATCATGATGATCATGATGATGATGAGAAAAAGGCGCCCGAACCGAGAGCCACTTCATAAAAAATATGATACTATATTCATAGGATACTTAACCAAATTTTTCGTTGTGGTCCTAACGCGGTATACGATGTGAACTTTCATTATTTACCTTTTTAACTTTTAATTAAAAACATTACCTACTTCAAAACAGCAATTCATGGCGCCTCGTTAGGTACATTCGATATAACTTTATGAAGCGAGGGTGGTGTGCTTTGTTAATAATGAAATTATGAAAGGTTTCATTGTTACAACCCGAAAAGTTTTCAAAGTACTTAATTAAAATCTACACCTTTCAAATAAAGCAGGAATTTGTAATTCTACGTGCCCTACGCGACACAGGGGTGGACAGCGAAAACTTCCCAACTTCGGGCTAATGAACTGAAATGAATGAATGACTGTACTGAGGATTTATAGACAGAAAAACCAACACCTACAAGGTTTTGGAAGTTAACAAGTATAAATCGTCACGTAACGACAACGCCGTACGCCTTTTCCATAATTCAAATATTAAAATCGCCAGAAGCCAGCCACTGTGTTTATTACACGTGTTAATTAAATACGACTGCTTGTCTGTCGGTCAGAGTAAAGTAGAGATATTTTGATGGTTGACCATTCGGCCGGACTCTTTTTTATTTTTTTCAAATATAGAATATAATACTTATTTAATAATTATATTATTCTGTTTTGAGTATACCATGTTCATTTTCTGTGACAACCCATGTTTTTAATACAAAAAAGTTTAGATTTTTCCTAAACTATCTGCGAGCCGCATTTGTTTAATTTTGACATCGAAAACTGTACCTGAGAACCTCGTAGATTAAACAGTCCACTTATATACCACAGAGCATTAATTTTTTTTTTTTATTTACTAAGACTAACGCTTGACTGTTATAACGCCTAACTAAAATTACCTAATGATGTAATAAAGTGAAGCGCTTCTAAAAATAGCTTACATCAGTCATGATTTAGTCGGAAAATGGAAGAAGGAAGAGCATTCTAAATTATTACGTAACGTAATGCCCACTTGCAAATTCATCCGTGCAGATTTTCTATTTGCCGTAATATCCCAGGCATATCAAGGTATATCAAAGGGAATAAAATGATTGGATTGGCTTAGCCTCTGTTCGCGCCCGGCTGAATTTCAAATACTGGTAGAAAGATGCTGTCAATATAATATATACTTACCGTAACATACATGATGGTTTTGGGATAGATAATACAAGAAGAAAAAATATATATATTATTATATTATTTATATGTTTAATGAATAGAAGCAGGCGTTACTTTGCGGAAGTCCATGATAAACAATAAATAGCAAGTATAATTTGCTATATTCCGCCGATAACCGGGAGATTTGTATAATATAACACCACACAAAATCTTCCACTAGAACCTCTACGCACGTTTCGACCCGACACCGGATCATCCTCAGGAGATGTTGACTTCATAAGCGCGAAAAGTAAAGATTTTACTTTTCGCGGCGGAATATAGCAAATTATACTTGCTGTTTATTGTTTATTTATATGTTTAGTTGTTTTTATATTTAACCTTTTATTTTTAGTATTTACATTTTATCCCTTTGTTTGTGCTAGGTTGCCTGGTAGAGATCGCTCCTTATCGAGCGATAAGGCCGCCTATTACACCTATTTCTTTTCTGTGTGTGTGTTTATTTCTTTTATTTGTCTTTTTGTATGGTGTGCAATAAAGTATATTTTCATTTCATTTTCATTTCATCAGTCAAAATACGAGTAATATAACCGTTTCTTAAATGCCTACATGTGCAGAAAGACATACGACTTTTATTTTGGCAACACTAATTTTGGTGATTTTAAAAGTAATCGCAACACCAATCATGAAAATGGCAAGATGTCATTTTAAGGACTTTGTTGTTCTTAATTCGAATAAATACGCTTGTTTTAGGTGTTGGTGTTTAACAATTAATTACAATTCAAGATTACTCATCACGGTAAACAATGTGTGTGAACAGTGAGACTTCAATAGGTCTAACTTTCTATACACATGTTGACCATCGCACACTTTGTACTCAAGTGGTTCATTTTGCCTAGTTCCCATTTACTTTAATAGGATTATAATTTCATGTTCAGGCTTTATGTTGTCCAACAATTAGTCAGTATGTGGACGGTTTCATATATTAAGTAACAGGGAAACATAAAAGTGTGGAGATCAATAACGCTGATCCGTTACAAATAATAACATGTTGACATAAAATACGGAAACCATATCCCGGGGGCTTGGTAGCTGATACCGCTACACACTTTTATGGCGCAGTAAATGTCTAATAACTGATAACTTCGTTATGATCAATCCCGACATATTATCGAAGTCGGTGCTCGGTCAGAGTTATGTAGGGGCTGGAGGAAAATCGCTTGCATTTTAGTTTATACATTTACGTATGTATATACAAATATATATATGTAAGGTCAGAGGCCGATATTTGTTTTTTTTTACAGAAACTATAAAAAACTCTTTCCAAATAACTTGCACAACTGAGAGCTGTGATAGCCTAGTGGCTAGGACGTCAGCCTCTTTATCATAGGTCGACCGAACCCGGGCACGCAGTTTCCGTCAGCACGGGTAGTTTAATTAAAATTTAACAACTTTGAAATTGAAACTTAAAAAGATTTTTATTATTACTATACCAATTGCCCACAGTTAAATTATTTATATGTAGTGTTCGCAAAATTACATTTCCGAAAAATAAATAAAAAAAGTATAACATTTTTCTTTAATAATCACAGTATATTTTTGGTTATGGTTATTTCCGCCATAATTTTATACACGCTTTCTGATAAAATCAAAATTTCGTTCAAAGCCACTGCACCTCACGGTTTTTTTTTATCCACTACAAGTTAGCCCTTGACGGCAATCTCAACTGATGGTAAGTGCTGATGCAGTCTCAGATGGTAGCGGGCTAACCTGTTAGGGGTATGGTAAGCCCATACTCCTAATTAGTTTCTACGCATCGACAGAATCTATCGATTCTAGCGAAATCGTGCCGGAACGCTAAATCGCTTAGCGACACATCTTTGTCGGTAGGGTGGTAACTAGCCCGCTTCGGCGTAGACGAGGGGGGGGGGGGGGGGAAGAAGACTTCAGCAATTTGCCGCTCGTCAGCTTCTATTGGGAGACGGCGGGTAGCTATTGGGCTAGTGGCCCGGCATTACACAAGTCTCCTAACTGTCTTAGGGGGGGGACCAAGCTGTCTTGATCCTTCCCCTTGTTGCGCGGTAGGCCTGGCGCTAAGCCGGGGCGGCTGGTAGGGCGTCAGGGAAGTATACAACGGGTCCCCCGGGTGTCCAGTAAAACCTGCGAGATGTGGTGGTGGTTTTTTGTTCGGGTATACGGGTTCGGTGGGAGTTCAACATAACCTCCTTCCCGCCCAAGGGTACGGAGGTAGCCATAAAGCTTTTCTACCATGACAAAAAAAAAAGGGTGGTAACTAGCCACGGCCGACTTACACCTGCGCAGTCAGAATACGCTCTCGCTCGCTCGTAAGTTTGCTTCGAACGTCTCAATTCACTAACTTAACCTCTTCATAATATAGGTATATAACTTTACAAAATTTTATTATCTTCACAAAAACTTTCTACATAAGTGTTATATTATCCAAATCCACAGAATAAATAGTGCGATAACGTCAGCAATGAGTGCGAAGTACGTTATAGAATGAATAATATTCACGTTCGAAATTGCAGCCAAATGTGGGGACTTAGTAAACGTTCAAATTATGCATGTATGAGATGTAAAAACATCATGTGGTGTTACAAGTAGGTGATTCAGCCATGCTTGTTTAAACGTACCTGCTCTTTGCTATTTCTGTGGAAATTACCTTTTTTTTTATATACTGCAAGTTAGCCCTTGACGGCAATCTCACCTTGTGGTAAGTGATGATGCTGTTTAGGATGGTAGCGGGCTAACCTGTTAGGAGTATGATAAACCCACGCTCCTAATTGGTTTCTACGCGATATCGTGCCGGAACGCTAAATCGCTTGGCGACACGTCTTTGTCGGTAGGGTGGTAACTAGCCACGGCCAAAGCCTCCCACCAGACAAAAATAAATATGGCATAACTCAGCTTACATAGCGTAAATAAATGTGCATTTACTAAGCACAAAGTGTCAAAATGTATCCACCACGCACTTTGTAGTTATCTGCGTCTTAAATTAATGCAAATTTAAATTTATTATCAATCACTGATTTTGCGATACAGGAAACTTGCACGGCTGAGATTTCTCCATAATGCTGTTACAGGCGTGAAGTCTAACAATCCACACTTAGCCAGCGCAAGACCTCTCGCATACTGAGAGGAAACTGATAGTTGGCCGGTATCATCATCATCATCATCATGATCAACCCATTCTCGGCTCACTACAGAGCACGGGACTCCTCTCAATATGAGAAGGATTTGGCCATAGTCCACCACGCTGGCCATGTATGTGCGGATTGGCAGACTTCACACGCCTTTGAGAACATTATGGAGAACTCTCAGGCTTGCAGGTTTCCTCACGATGTTTTCCTTCACCGTTAAAACAAGTGATATTTTAATTTTTAAAAACGCACATAACTCCGAAAAGTTAGAGGTGCATGCCCGGATTCGAAACGCCGACCTCTGATTAGGAGGCTGACGCCCTAACCACTAGGCTATCACCGCTTCATAGCCGGCCGGTGGGCCGGTAATGGATAGACAATGATGACTTTAAATTTGACTTAGGTCCCAATCTCAAGCAAAATTTAAACGTACGCCCCAGTTTATCTCAACACATCATCCATATTGTAAAGGTTAATGAACTCGGACACTCATGCAGATAAAAAAATTAAGTTTGAATTTAATATAAAGGATTAATGATAATTAATGATATTCATTACGTATAATCATCACCATCATCATCATCATTTCAACCGATAGACGTCCACTGCTGGACATAGGTCTTTTGTAGGGAGTTCCAATGGCCACGGTCTTGGGCCGCTTGTATATATCCAGCGGCTCCCTGCGACTCGTTTGATGTCGTCTGTCCACCTTGTTGGGGGTCGACCAACGCTACGTTTACCGGTGCGGGGTCGCCATTCCAGCACCTTGGGACCCCAACGTCCATCGGTCCTCCGAGCTATGTGCCCCGCCCATTGCCACTTCAACTTCGCAACTCGCTGAGCTATGTCTGTAACTCTGGTCCTTCTATGGATCTCTTCATTACGTATCATAAAACCCAGTAATCCACCCCGACTATCTGTCTGTTTGGGTGCAAATAACTGAATAACTACTAAAGGGATTTTAATATGGTATTCAATGATGGAGAGATCTATCTTAAACTTAAAAGTAAATCTATGAAGGTTCCACACGCGCTATGCTCTAAGAAGCGTACAACGAATTTAGCCGGGTTATTCTTATTCTCTCTTCAGCCTATTCTTTTTGTTATCACCATAAATCACTATTTCGTTGAACAGCCATCCCGAAATTGAATTTCTAAAGCTTATATCGAAAATATCCCCTCGAGTGTATGAAGGTATCAACATTTTTTGCGTATTCAACTTTAGCTCGCCCTTATTGCATTCCATGATTTTGTTATCTTTTGTTATCTGCTTCAACGGTGAAGGAAAACATCGTGAGGAAACCTGCACTACGTGAGTTCTCCATAATGTTCTCAAAGGCGTGTGAAGTCTGCCAATCCGCACATGGCCAGCGTGGTAGACTATGTATGGCCAAACCCTTCTCATATTGAGAGGAGACCCGTGCTCTGTAACGAGCCGGCGATGGGTTGATCATGATGATGCATGAACAACGAGTTTGCAATACAAAAATAGGGAAACTGAATTGATATCGTTAAAAATTTACTCATAAACCAAATAATTAAGCTGAAAGTAATTTCATTCTGAATTACTGCGATTTGTAGCTGTGACGAGGTTGTACGTTTAGGAAATAGCATTACCCGCAGGGATGTTTACACAATCTACGAGTCATTTGTTGCGCAAACATATTTTTTCGAGGCAAAAATCACGTCCAATCAAAATAAAAGATAAATAAACACGGAATGTTTTTTTCCAGTTTCACAAATAAGTGTTATTACGTACGGCCGTGATTGTGGGTAAACATGCACCAACCCCTGTGCGAAACGCGCATTATAAATTTAGAGGTACTGGGTTCGATTCCCGGCTCATGCCATGCTCATTCCACCCTAATGACAAAGACGTACCGTGCCGCCAAGAAATTTAGCGTTCTGGCACGATGTGGCGTAAAATTAGGAGAATGGATTTATTATACCCATAACAGATAAGTAAGCCCGCTACCGCCTTAGAATGCATCATCACTTACCACCAGACGAGATTGTTGTCAAGGGCAAACTTGTAAAGTTTTGTAGTTTATAAGGTGTAGTTTAAAACCGTGTCAATACAATCGCAACAAGACACAATATAATTATAGATTATTTCAGTAATACAGGTAATATCTTTACTAATCTTTTATGCAATCATCATCATCATCATGATCAACCCATTACCGGCTCACTACAGAGCACGGGTCTCCTCTCAATATGAGAAGGGTTTGGCCATAGTCCACCACGCTGGCCATGTGCAGATTGGCAGACTACACACGCCTTTGAGAACATTATGGAGAACTCTCAGGCGTGCAGGTTTCCTCACGATGTTTTCCTTCACCGTTGAAACAAATGATATTTTAATTTTTAAAAACGCACATAGCTCCGAAAAGTTAGAGGTGCTTGCCCGCATTCGAACCGCCAACCTCTGATTAGGAGGCTGACGCCCTATCCACTAGGCTATCACCGATTCATTTTTTTATGCAATGCTAATTACTAATTATGATTACCTAGCATTATGTACACAAATGGAAAGCTTCATTAATTATCTTTTTTACTTTATCTCCGTATTGCCACGGTAATGGGAACTACGCGAGTGATCGCTAAAAACAACTGGTATTACTATAAATGCGAAAGTTTTTCGGTTCGTTTGCTTATTTATTTGATCGGTTTATTGCTTATTTTCGACTGGACACTTCTATAATTCTAAGAGTAACATCTTTAAGATGGACTTAAAACATTTTTTATGTCGGAAAAGCAACAGAGACGATTCCGTAAAAGCACACTTGCGCCGGCTTCTTGGTGAAATTATGCATAAGCATACCTGGTATAGGCTGAAAATACTTTATATACGCGGAGAATAAACAGATTGCTACTGGATTCTTAAAACACCGCTATCACGTGGACGAATTTTCAGGCAGTATTGGGTCATTACATATGAAATTGGCGTTTTTTCGTACTGGCCACTTCAATCTTAAATATCTCCTCTTTGGTTAGGAATTCCAATTTCAAATCTATACAGCTATTTACTCATGCTTTTGTATTTTTAAAATCTTAATTCATTAGTTTTTTCCCCTTTTGGTTTTCCCTTTGCGTCACTCAGTTTACAAAATGGAAAACTTGAAATATCGCGTCATTTAGTTCCATCGTGGCACCAGTGCTGCAGAAACGGCTTGAAGGATTAATGATGTGTATGGCGGCGGTGTCGCGAAAGAAAACACAGTGCGTTTTTGGTTTCAACGTTTTCGTTCTGAAAAAAGCGCCTTCAAAGATTTTATTGATTCCCGTCTGAATGGTTTTTTTTAGATGAGATGGCAAAAGTGCATATATAGCAATAATACATACTTTGAGTAAATAGATATATAATATTTAAAAAGCAATGGTACTTACTTTGAATATATAAACATATAATAAAAAAAAATCAACGTTATTTTCCTTCCTTACAAAACTACGATTTCATATGTAAGGACCCAATATCAAGTATAAACGGGAAAATTCTGTATAATCTGTATTAGGCTGTATTTCGAACTACAAAAGACTACAACGGGTGGCGTGTTTTTGATCCAGAGATATTGGATGGACCGGACAGTGACACAGGTCGACTATAGTCGAATTTATTACTTGTTATTTATTACCATCCATAAAAATGTTATATATAAGATTTTACGGGCTAACTTGTTAGGGGTTTACCATTCCCTAACAGGTTAGTCCGCTAACATCTTAGACTGCATCATCACCTGGTGAGATAGCCGTCAAGGGCTAAAATTAGTGTATCAAAAAAAGTTTTTAATAAACTGATACGTTCTTTTTTCAACACAACTAAATGTTCTTAGGAAAGTTTCGAATAAAGAACTACATCTATTTTACCTGTATTTATTACGTCACCATCAAAATTAATAACTCGACCAGGGATTTCACAACTTACCAATATTTAACGTTTTTTTTAAATGATTGTCGATGAATTTATTAGACTGATTTTTGTACCCACAAATACTAGAGTAGATGCTAAAAAATAACTAACATTGTATTACAGCAGCTCATATCGAAAATGTTTGGTTAATATATTTTAGGGCCAGCAACGCATTGGCGGTTCCTCTGGTGCTGCAAATGTTCATGGGCGGCGGTAATCACTTACCATCAGGTGACCCGCCTGCTCGTTTAGCTCGTTTTGTATATATAAAAAAAAAATAATAATAATAAGATGGTAGAAAAGATATTTTTTTTGTTAGTGGCTGATTCAGTAACTCAGAACAATTTAATTTTTAAAGTCAAATAATGCTATTAAACATAATTAGAACCCGTTACCAAATAATAAAACGAATGCCAAAGAATTGGCAAACACTATTAAGACCACGCTATGTTTACCGGTGCGGGGCCGCCATTCCAGCACCTTGGGACCCCAACGTCTATCGGCTATGTACCCCGCCTATTACGGTAAACGTAGCGTTGGTCGACCCCCAACTAGATGGACAGACGACATCAGACGAGTCACAGGGAGCCGCTGGATACAAGCGGCCCAAGACCGTGGACATTAGAACTCGCTACAAAATAAACCTACCTATGTCCAGCAGTGGACGTCAATTGGTTGATAATGATGATTGATGATGATTAAGAAGCTGTGATAGCCTAGTGGTTAGGACGTCACCCTCCTAATCAGAGGTCGGGGGTGAATCCGGGCACGCACCTCTAACTTTCCGAAGTAATGTGCGTTTTTAAGCAATTAAAATATCACTTGCTTCAACGATGAAGGAAAACATCGTGAGGAAACCTGCACGCCTGAGAGTTCTCCATAATGTTCTCAAAGGCCTGCCAATCCGCACATGGCCAGCGTGGTGGACTGTGGCCAAACCCTTCTCATATTGTGAGGAGACCCGTGGCCATGTGAGCCAGCAATGGGTTGATTGTAAAATATCTTCAGAACACCAATTATTAAGCAGTAGGTACATCCCATAAATCCCTACATGTACGAGTAAGTACTAAGCTTCACAATGTCGAGGTTATCAAGGACGCGTCTTGCGGAACAACTTATCCATAATAACCGACGCTTGAAGATAAATCCCGCGTTCATATTTTGAGGGGGAACAAGAACACGTTATATGCGACATTGCGAAAGGGAAATATCATTATTTTATTCTCCTGTGATAATATAGGAGTGTGTGTAGCTCAGACCAAAAAAGTTTTGAAATATAGCCTGTGACTCTACACATTTTAACACCCCTCAAGCAAACGTAAAAAGGTTTTTTTTTTAATACACTACAAGTCAACCCTCGACGGCAATCTCACCTGATGGTAAGTGATGATACAGTCTAAGATGGTAGCGGGCTAACCTGTTAAGGGTATGGTAAGCCCACACTCCTAATTGGTTTCTACACGACATCGTGTCAACGCTAAATCTCTTGGCGACACGTCTTCGTCGACGATTCCGTAAAAGCACATAATATAGCGTGGCTTCTTGGTGAAATTATGCATAAAGATACCTGGTAAAGGACAAAATAACGAAAAAAAAAGAAAAACCCCGGCTAAGTTTGTTGTGGGCTTCTTCTTAGACCGGGGCGCGTTTGGAACCCTCATAGCTGTAGTTTTAAGTTTACGAATATAGTTATCACCATGAAATAACTACTATGTAAATTATTGACGCGTCAAAAGTGCCTTTTTAAGGACTATTTGAATAAAGATCATTTTGAATTTGAATTGAATTTGAATACTTTATATACGCGGAAAATAAACAGTTGCTACTGGATTCTTAAAAGACCGCTATCACGTGGACGAATTAACAGACAGCTAGTATTGGGTCATTACAATCAAATTGGCGTTTTTTCGTACTGGCCACTTCAATCTTAAATATCTCCTCTTTAATTAGGAATTCCACTCATGCTTTTGTATTTTTAAAATCCTAATTCATTTGTTTTTCCTCTTTTGGTTTTCCCTTTGCGTCACTCAAAATATATTTTTTTGTTAGTGGCTGATTCAGTAACTCGGAACAATTTAATTTTTAAAGTCAAATAATGCTATTAAATATAATTCTGTATAATTAGAACCCGTTACCAAACAATAAAACGAATGTCAA
This sequence comes from Lasiommata megera, assembly GCA_928268935.1. Lineage (NCBI taxonomy): Eukaryota > Metazoa > Arthropoda > Insecta > Lepidoptera > Nymphalidae > Lasiommata > Lasiommata megera. The sequence goes on along the minus strand of OV743308.1, from coordinate 17,142,821 downwards.
AGAATTGTCAAATAGCATTAAGACCGTACCAACGCTATGTTTAACGCTATATTTGCCATTCCAGCACCAGGGACCCCAACGTACATCGGTTCTCCGAGCTATGTGCCCCGCCCATTACGGTAAACGTAGCGTTGGTCGCCCCCAACTAGGTGGACAGACGACATCAGACGAGACGCAGGGAGCCGCTGGATACAAGCGGCCCAAGACCGAGGACATTAGAACTCGCTACAAAATAAACCTACCTATGTCCAGCAGTGGACGTCAATCGGTTGATAATGATGAATGATGATTGATGATGATTGAGAAGCTGTGATAGCCTAGTGGCTAGGACATCAGCCTAATCAGAGGTCGGGGTACAAATCCGGGCACGCACCTCTAACTTTTCGGAGTAATGTGCGTTTTTAAGCAATTAAAATATCACTTGCTTCAACGATGAAGGAAAACATCGTGAGGAAACCTGCACGCCTGAGAGTTCTCCATAATGTTCTCAAAGGCCTGCCAATCCGCACATGGCCAGCGTGGTGGACTGTGGCCAAACTCTTCTCATATTGTGAGGAGACCCGTGGCCATGTGAGCCAGCAATGGGTTGATTGTAAAATATCTTCAGAACACCAATTATTAAGCAGTAGGTACATCCCATAAATCCCTACATGTACGAGTAAGTACTAAGCTTCACAATGTCGAGGTTATCAAGGACGCGTCTTGCGGAACAACTTATCCATAATAACCGACGCTTGAAGATAAATCCCGCGTTCATATTTTGAGGGGGAACAAGAACACGTTATATGCGACATTGCGAAAGGGAAATATCATTATTTTATTCTCCTGTGATAATATAGGAGTGTGTGTAGCTCAGACCAAAAAAGTTTTGAAATATAGCCTGTGACTCTACACATTTTAACACCCCTCAAGCAAACGTAAAAAGGTTTTTTTTTTAATACACTACAAGTCAACCCTCGACGGCAATCTCACCTGATGGTAAGTGATGATACAGTCTAAGATGGTAGCGGGCTAACCTGTTAAGGGTATGGTAAGCCCACACTCCTAATTGGTTTCTACACGACATCGTGTCAACGCTAAATCTCTTGGCGACACGTCTTCGTCTGTATGGTGGTAACTAGCCACGGCCGAAGCCTCCCATCAGACCAGACTCAAGCCGGAAATCGAACCCAGGACGTCCAGCTTTATAATGCTACAGCGATCATGTTCAGACTATAAATTTTGGACATACAACCTTTATTCTCATAGAAGAGAATCCTTTTTTTTAAACACTCTTACTTACAAAAACGAGCAGACGGGTCACCTGGTGTTAAGTGATCACCGTCACATGGGAACATCTACAACACCAGAGAAGCAAATGATCCGTTGCTGACTCAACCCATCATCCATGTCGGTTTCTACTCGTCATCATACTGGAACCCTTAATCACTTGGCGGTATGTCTTGGAGTGATAGCTGCCGAAGTTTCCAGGCCAGACTCGAGCAATGTGATTTCATGCTTAGACCCTTGATACTCTTACATAGTGGGGTGGTTTAACTATAGGTATAACCGAAAAGTATACTGTGGTTAGGACGTCAGCCTCATAATCAGAGGTCGGGGATTCGAATCGGGGCACCTATGACTTTTCGGAGTTATGTGCGTTTTTAAGCAATTAAAATATCACTTGCTTCAACGGTAAAGGAAAACATCGTGAGGAAACCTGCACGCCTGAGAGTTCTCCATAATGTTCTCAAAGGCCTGCCAATCCGCATATGGCCAGCGTGGTGGACTGTGGCCAAACTCTTCTCATATTGTGAGGAGACCCGTGCCATGTAGTGAGCCGACAATGGGTTGATCACGATGATGATGATGATGATAACCGAATGTTGTGATAAAATGAACGACGCTAACGGTTAAACGATGTCTCCAAGGTACGGTGCAGCACCAATATCTTGACCAGACACACACATTTATGCATTTATTACAGAAAAGTTATATTCGTGCCATACAAATTCGTGCCAAGTGAAACATGAATAAATAAGTTTAAAGAATTCAAATAATGACAGTGTATTAACTATCATTGTTATAATTATAAATATACGAGCATTATAGCATTTAAGAAATATCAAAGAAAAATAGGACTGTAACAAACTTAATGTTAGAAGAGAAAAGAAACTTGCAGTAGAAGTTATACTAGGCACACAAAATATTAGAATTCAGTAATTCATATAAATTTAAAACAAATCACAGGATGAATTCGTGGAGAAGTGTCTAAATAATTTCAAAGTATTTATTAAGCTCACAGTAAAATCGTATTATAATATAAAAGGTAATACTTATGATAAACAAAAAAAGAAAGTGATCTGCTCTAACTACATAGCCTAGTAAGTTAATTGATTGTGAGTGTTAAAAAAAGGATATACCGGGATACGTTTGTTGTAGGCTTCTTCTAAGCGGCGCGGTTGGAATCCTCGTAGGTATTGCCAAAGTTAACAAATGTACGTCTGTCACCATATCACCTCACTATAACGAAATAAATATGTATGAACGCTTAATAGGTGCCTGGCTAATATATATAAAGAACTTTTCATTTCATTACATTTATAGTATAATTGCCAGCTATGATATCCTAGTGGTTAGGACGTCCGCCTCCTAATCAGAGGTCGGGGGTTCGAACCCGAGCACGCGCCTCTAATTTTGCGGAGTTCCCATATTGGGAGGAGACCCGTGCTCTGTAGTGAGCCAGTAATGGGTTGATCATGATGATGATGATGATGATGATGTGCGTTTTTAAGCAATTAAAATATCACTTTTTTTTTGCGCAGAGGCAATATCGTAATCAATGAGGTTAATCCGAGGTGCGATTATTGCTAGTTGAAAAATATCACTTGCTTTAACAGGAAGGAAAACATCGTGAGGAAACCTGTACGCCTGAGAGTTCACCATAATGTTTTTAAAGGCGTGTGAAGTCTGCCAATCCGCACATGGCTAGCGTGGTGAACTATGGCCGAACCCTTCTCATAGTGAGAGGAGACCCGTGCTCTGTAGTGAACCGAGAATGGGTTGATCGTGATGATGATGATAGTATAAGTAGAGTATAGCTTTTAATTGTAAAATAACATTCGAACAATTTACGTCAGTTGAAACTTGAATTGTTAAATATACACCCGATTTTGCGACGGAATTTTATTTTAAATTTAAAGGGAATGTGAAAAAGTCCGTGTGATAAATGCACATAGCTTAATAAACCCATTTTAAAAGATAATATATTCATGACACCGTGTGATAGGTTGAGCGTCGGTCGCTAATATTACCTACTCACCTACACATATTAAGGAAAGTGGCCACACTTTCTTTATTATGAGGTGTCAGATGACATTAGCGAATATGACAGGGTGTCGTGTTGGCTATACGATGTTATAAAACCCAACATAAAAAGGGTTTTTAGGTTTGCCCGCTATACTATATCTCTTTATATCTATGAGACGGTATGGGTATGAAAGATTGCAGAAGATTTATTTCAAGCACTGCTTATTTATGTCAGTTACTCTCGTTAGTTTTAAGGTTTTTGTTTTACCGGTTTAACAGAGAAACTAGTTTTTTTTAAACAAACTATAAGTTAGCCCTAGACGGCTATCCCACCTGTTGGTAAGTTATCATACAGTCTAGGGTGGTGGCGGGCTAACTGTTAGGGGTATCGTAAACCCACACTCCTAATTGGTTTATACGCGACATCGTGCCGGAACGCTAAATCCCTTGGCGATAACTTTACCGGTACCACAACTAGCTACGGTCGAAGCCTTCTACCAGACCAAACGCGAGCCGGGAATCGAACCCAGGACCTCCAACCTTATAATGCGACAGCGCACCCACTTCCCCACGGAGGTCTTCAAATACGATTTCACTCAATAAACATTGAGTGATATATTGTTAGGACCGGATTTCTTTAAATCGCGGCATGAACCAGTTATCTGAAAGTAATGAACTCATTTCGATTCTATTACAAACCGGTAAAACTAAGAACAATATTTGGAGCGATGATTTTAACAAAATTTACGGTTAATTAAATTGGAAACACAAAACGTTGTTAACAACTAACTAGTTTTGCGCTAATTTGAGCGTCAATTATAACATAATCCTAATATAACGTTGCTAGGTACGTTCAGTTATATCATGTACTTGCTTAACTAGAAGTAAGTAGACGGTCGTATTATTAATACGTCTTAATGCCTCATAATTAATATTTCAAAGCCAATTATGTGTTTTTTTATCGTGGGTAAATCCTTATGGATACCTCTGCGCCACGGGGAGGCACAGAGGTTATGTCAGACTCCTACTGACTAAAACCCCCACGTGTTACTACTCACCGCTGTATGGTGGAAAAAAGAATACGGGAAAGCTTTCGCATACAACCGCAACTCCACCAGCGGGTGTCCGCCGCAGCAGACCCTCCTTGGGCACAACTGGGCACGTTAAAAAAAAGCCAATTATGTTGTACACTAATCTCTAAACGTAACCTAACCTAACTTAACAAGTATAATTACGTTTTATTACACTGCAACTTAGCTCTTGTTATTCAAATTCTAATTCAAACAATCTTTATTCAAATAGCCCTTTAGAAGGCACTTTTGACGCGTCAATAATTTACATAGTTGTGATTTGATGGTTCTTTAAGTTAGGTATACACCTTTCTTTTTGTTCAGTCTCCTCACGACAATGAAGCTGATATCTGGAATGGAGATATCCTCTGAATTAATATAAAGGTTACTCTTTTTTGGAAAATACTCCAAAGTTCCCGCAATAGTAACTGTGAAATGCACTACTTGTTTGTTGTGCCTTACATGAATCGACGGCAACGTCCGCTCGCCACCGATGACAAGCCGAGAATGCAACGGTAGCGACACCTTGCACTATATTTTACTAAATATCACAGTTTTTTTTTTCGAACAACCCCGGTCCGGCTCGGTTACGCTGTGGCAACCCCTATTGGTTGCCACAGCGTAACCGGGCTGTTTGGCGCGCTTCGGAAAGAAGCTCTGCCAGAAGGAATATTGAGCCCTAGCGCTCGAAGAAACTAAGGGAACGTCGTCGCGACGTTTGGGATAACAAGGGGTCGGACGATCAATATCACAGTAACTTTAACCGAATGCAATGCAGACGAAAACGCCAGCAATAGTTAGTAGTTAGTTGTGTTACAATTGACAGAAGGCTCTCACAAAAAAAAATCCTTTCCTGAGAACAAAAGCTAATTTGTAGCCTGAAGGTAAAAGAAACAGGTGAGTCGTCATACATTTCTCCCGTTATTATTTTACGATAGGTACACGTCTGACGTTGATGGAGAAAAATTGGGTCAATAGGGTATACGAAATAATACAGCGTTTATTTTTTTGATACATTGTTTGCGGGTCTTGTACTACACAAAGAAACGAAATTCATTCTAATACAGTAGCTGATGTCTTTTGTTCGCGAAGAGTTTTTTTTTTACTGTACAAGTTAGCCCTTGACGGCAATCTCTCTGTTGGTAAGTGACGATGCAGCCTAAGATGGTAGCAGGCTAACCTTTTAGGGGTATGGTAAACCCATACTCCTAATTGGTTTATACGCAACATCGTGCTGGAACGGTAAGTTGCTTGGCGACACGCCTTTGTCGAGTGGTAACAAGCCACGGCCGAAACCGCCCACCGAACCAGACTCGAGCCGAGAATCAAACCCAAGACCTTTATAATGCGACAGCGCGCGCATAATAAGCAACATTAACTTAGACGTGATGGATGGGTGACTATAGAGGTTTGAAGTAGAATTCGGCATTTATCGTTCACAATTCCTATAATTAACAACAAACATGTATCCTTTAGATGGATATAGGACATTTAATCCCGGAAAAACATACAGCAAAAGTACCTATTTCAACCCAACGTTAAATTAATAAAATAGCTCATTTTTAATAGCTAAAGCGGAACTAACGAATATATATGAGGCAGTGTTTGCCTTCGTCAATTTTTCTTCTTGCCCTTATCCCACATTATGTGGGGTCGGCACAACACGTCTTCTTCTTCCACTCACTTCTATCAGCCGTCACCTTACTACCCACACCTTTTGCCCGCATATCCTCTTTTACACAGTCCATCCATCTCTTCTTCGGTCTTCCTCTATATAACATTCTTTTGGTGACATCCTTTCATCGTTTGCCTTCATCACCATCCGCGTACAATTTCAGATGACTAGAAATTTTCCTCTTTTCTCCCTAATGGAATGTTTTGCAAGAAAACAACAATATATAATTAATATAATACTTAAGACTTTGTCTAAGTGCAGTTTGTATTTCCTGCTTTACTAAACACATTACTAATGCATAACAAAGCCATATAAGGAACCATCTTTTTTAATTGAATGTTTTGAGAACTTTGCAATGGCATACAATGTTCCATCCCCCATTTACCCCTTTAACAACACGTTCCTTCAAAAGTATACAATTCTGTGCCTGACAATTCTTACCAATCTGTTCAGCCATTTAAAACAAGCGTATGGGTCCTGCTAAATCAAATACAGACCCTTCAACTGTTATTTATTTACATAAGAGTTACAGTTGGCCACAGGTGGGAAACAAAGAAACTTCGGATTTACTTGTAATTAAATTTAATAAAGAAATTATAATTAAAATCCTACTAACTAGCGGACCATTCCGATGTTAGAAAAGTTCTCGGGATTAAAATCTAATTACTAATCTAACCTACATTCTAAGTTCCTATCACTAACACAAGTAGACTCTTCCGATGCTAGGAAAGAAGTAAATATATTCAACATAATATATTCAACATAATATTTTCAACATTTTTGCGTATTTATTATTTTAATTAATCTTCTCGACTCTTGAACATCACGAGCTAAGTTATTAATACGAATAGATACTTAAAGGGCTACTAAAGCGTATCATGAAACTTTTTACTACTAATTGGATTGCATGACCAGAACATTTATTTTACGCTTTATATTTTCAGTAAAGTATTAAGAGGTTCTAAAAATTAGATTCATTATAGTAAAAGTATAGTAAAGGTCTACCAAAATCACGAAATAAATCGCTTCATAAAATATTTCGCGAATTTGTTTGCGGTGGCTGGAAAAACAAGCAGTAATATTTTTTATAGTGAATTAAATTCTATGTCTTTCATAATATTCTTTTTCATTTTATTTATTCTGATTTTCATTTAATTATATTTGAGAGGCAAGGTAAGCCTCCGTCGCAAACTTTCGCGTATATTTTATTTCTGGCGATACTACATATGGATAATTCCGTTTTTTTAAATCGTGTTTTGTTGTATTTAAGCAATTAAAATATCACTCGCTTCAACGGTTCATTCCATTCGTTGTAGTTGTTACATCATTTATTTCTATTTATTGTTTTGTAAAAGTGATTGCAATATATGATTCAACTGTAATCTTGCTATTATCATCATATTAAAGTGGAAAGATAACAAACCAGAGTATTATGTATCCTCAATTATATGAGTAGGTACGCTAATTCTTTAAAAATATTAGCCTACGAAAAATATTAGGTCAGTCCAATTAGGTTAATAGATATTGAGTGTTCTAATTATTAACTAATTAAATGTTATCGTCCTGTCATCTACCTTTAATCTCGCTGAGAGCATAGCACCTTATTAGGACCTTTTCTTTAATCACATTATAATGTTGTAGTACTTTTCGGCGTATCATGCGTTCTATGTTACGTGGGCACGTAACTGTAAGTTTTTTTTTTTTACTATAAGCTGTGGTGGTTGCGACAGCGTAACCGGGCTGTTGGGCGAGCTTTGGAAAGAAGCTCTGCCAGAAGAAATTTTGAGCCCTAGGGCTCGATGAAACTAAGGGAACGTCTGCCTAAGGGCACCGAAGCTCGGCTTAGGCGATGTTTGGAATAACGGGGGGTCGGACGGTGAGTGGTCCGCTCGTTTCCGAGGCCATGGATGGAGCCCACGTCCGGATGACCTAAGATAGCGGGGACCTTAGTTCCCTTATTTTCTTAACTTAACTAAGGGAAGTAACTGAAAGCTGTCATTCACTATGGTATAGAATCAAAAACTCATCACGTCTGACGTTCAAGATATGAAATATGTATCCATGGCGATCAATATACAGGACTAGTTAATAGATAGGTATCATGATCATCATCATCATCACGATCAACCCATTGCCGGCTCACCACAAAGCACGGGTCTCGTCTTAATATAAGAAGCGGATGTGCGGATTGGCAAACTTCATGAGCCATTGAAAACATTATGGAGAACTCAGGCATGCAGTTTTCCTCACGATGTTTCTTTCACCGTTAAAGGAAGTGATATTTTGATTGCTCAAAAACGCACATAACTCCGAAAATTTAGAGGTAAGATAGATAGGTATAAACAAAGATAATCTATAGAGCCAAAATTGATTCTGTCAAGCGTCTTGTAAAGCTCGACGAAAACACTGAACACTAATGCCTAATGGCGGCGGGATTATGAACACGGCGCGTAAGGATAACATGACAGAATGAACCGACATGGCTTATACAGATAAGCAGCCTAACTCTACAGGCTTGGGGCTTTGGGAATCAAATTTTTTTTTATCCACTACTAGTTAGCCCTTGACGGAAATCTCATCTGGGGGTAACTGATGTTTAGGGCAGTCTTATCTGGGGGTAACTAATGATGAAGCAGTCTGATATGGTAGCGGTATTCCACCCTTAATCCGTTCATAATTACGTAATAATGGATAATCCTAATCAGTTTATATGTGACTACTAGCTACACGCGGTTTCACCCTTGATAACTAAGAGTGATAACGTTATGCTATTTAGCATAATGTGGGCCGCGTACCTCACACATAAACGTCAACAGCAATAATTTATTATTTTTTTATAAATCTAAATTAAAAATCGAAATAACAAGCTGTAAAAGGCAAAATTATTATTTTATATAAAACAAAAAAAAAATTGTTTTATATAAAATACACAAATTATAAGATTTTTTAGATTTTTTAAAGTATTTTTCTTTTTGTAAGTAGTTTTAGTAGTACATAGTATCAATAAGAACGTACCATTTAACCATGTAGTCAGCGTTTACGGCTAATGAAACTCTCATAGCGCTTTTTTTACTGATTTACTGGTATTTAATAAATACGATGATTTAAACCTGCAAACTGAATATTACTTAAATAAGATAACCTAATGTACTTTAGAATGCAATAACTTTCTAATAGTATAATAGTTTCTCAAATCAGTTCAGTTTCAGAGTTTACAAATAAACAAACAAACAAATCTTTATAAGATTAGTATTGAAGTTTAGATATACGTACAGGGATATTCAAATCACTTAACGTGGTGATAATCACTCAATAATGCCGAGGTTTATAAGTTTACCTAGAACGATTCAAAAATATAAATTTCAAAACTACCTTAATCCAGAATCGCACTTATCTGATTACGTCGACATTATAAATGTATGAATATATTCAACAATAACATAATTTAAAAAGCATTAATAATTTCCATTCAACGTTGATATCGCAGAGAACAATGAAATAATTTAGTCATTATTCAATTTCAATTCATAAAGCCATGCGAGTCCATTTATCACTTCATTTCCAACATTAAACGTAGAGTTCCGAAAGACAAATAGTGATTTAATACGTAACAATAGAAATGTATTTAGGGTCCCTTGTATACATTTAATTGTACGATTACCCGCCTAATGTATTAGATACGTGATTTCGTAACCGAAAGGTAAAATTAGACTTGGGTAAATAATACCAGCAGAGTTGGAAAATCCTCACTAACTGCCCAAATTTAATGAATCGGACCAGAACAAATATTTGAACAATCCTTTAGATATTTAGATTCGGACTTATTTTCACAGAATCGCAAAACTTTAACAGCCAAGCAGATGTTTTATTTCGGACTGTCTATTAGCTGTACTAACCCTATTGGTTGCCACAGCGTAACCGGGCTGTTTGGCGAGCTTCGCAAAGAAGCTCTGCCAGAAGAAATTTTGAGCCCTAGGGCTCGAAGAAACTAAGGGAACGTCTGCCTAAGGGCGCCTCCTTTAAGGCCGAACCTTAGCTTAGACGACTTTTGGGATAACGGGGGGGTCGGATGGTGTTAGCAGATGTAGTTCCAACGACTATTAACACTTTGTATTAAGCATAACATGCGAAGCAGAATCGTAATTGCTAATTAATATTAAAAATTACTCGAAAAGTTGAGAGCATTCCTAATTAATTATGTGTTATTTGAGTTATAAATTATATACAACTACTTTCAAATTCCTGTACATTTTCCAACGAAATCTACATCTCAAGCAGCGTTCAAATATTTACTCTGGTCCAATTAATTAAGTTAATTAATTAAGTCGACTTGGTTTGTCTATATACGTACCTGTAATATTTTTAATTAGGCTAAATTATATATTTTGGCTCCAGTTTTTAGTAGGTACTCATTTTAAGATTTATTACCCGGGCTTTATTTCGAAGCTGTAATTGACATTTCTAATGTAAATACTATCTGGCTAAAGATCTCAAGAAGTTGATGTTGGTGAAAAAATAGTTGATGTTCTAAAAGTTCAATGCAACTAGGGATACTTTTAATAACTTTATAATTTTCTATAGGCACATGATAGTTATAGATAGAGAATAGAATACTTCTTATTGGAGAAGGGGGAGAAAAATTTCACATAAAACTGCTGAACGGACACTGGCTACTGAAGATTAAATACCATTTAATTTTAAAACGATTATGAAATAGATAAAAATTGCTTACAGGGCGACGGGAAATTTCAATTTGGCTAGGAAATTTATCGTCGAGCGTCACTTTACCCACAATTTAGCGATTATACAGTACTAGGAGTACAAGTGGTAATATCTTGACGACGTTGACGGTTTTCATGAATACATATACTGTAAGCGAGTGTTTAATGTCACAGAGTGAATTTATTTTTGATGTATTCATCTTATTTGTGATAGCCTAGTGGTTATGACGTCAGCCTCTTAATCAGACGTCGGGGTTTCGTACCCGGGCTCGCCTACACTACTACCTATAACTAACCTATAACTTGTCGTTTTAAAGCAATTAAAATATCGCTTGCTTCAACGGTGAAGGAAAACATCGTGAGGAAACCTGAACGCTTGAGAGTTCTCCATAATGTTGTCAAAGGTGTTTGAAGTCTTCCAATCCGCACATGGCCAGCGTGATGGACTATGGCCAAACCCTTCTCATATTGAGAGGAGACCCGTGCTCTGTAGTGAGCCGGTAATGGGTTTATGATGATAAGTAAATTCGATGTTTCTTTGTTTCCCACCTGTGGCCAACCGTAACTAATTCGTAAACATTCTGTTTATTTTCAACGGATGTTTAAGTGTGAAGGAAATTAAACTTTAAAACATAAAGTGGGAAGAGCAATAAAATACAGCTTTTGGCAAACTCGGTATTTTTTGGACGTTTGTTGTATTCTCAATTTGAAATTTAGTGGTAAGTGTTATTCTTCAAACTCCAACTACTTGACCTAGTTCCTACCCCACCATTTTAGCATCCAACTGCAAGGCATCGTTACGATCTGTATCGTTACGCAGTTGATATTCCATAAAAACATACATTGCTCCATCATTCCTAATGTGCACCGCAACGATTTTAAATACCCTTCCAACTTCCACACCACATAAATATGGTAAGAGTACCCCACCACATTTAATAAGAGTACCTTAAAATCGAGTGTGAATAGGCATCTCAAAAGCAAGCATGGTATACCTTTGACGAATCATCATTTACATCAGCTGTGATTCCAACCGAGTGCTTGAGTGAATTTAGAAATAAAACTTCTATAATTGAATGTTTGTCTCAAAAACCCTGGATTGTCTGTTTATCCACGATGATCCAGTGGATAGACTTCGACCTCCGTTTGGAAGGAAAACGTCTAAACCTCTAACACGCATGCACCTTTAAAGTTAAATTTGCGTTAAAAATTTAATTCAAAGAAACCTGAAACCTCCATAATGTTGACTACAGACAAAACCCTTCTTACTCTCGGAAGGAGAAAAAGAAGAGCGAGACTCCGTTCCGTTCTTTGTACCTGATTGTAGTACGATTCTACGAAGAAGAGACAGTAAGAATCTAGCATTTACTAATTTGATATATGCTATAGATGTTATAGGTACCCAAATAATAAATTCGATGCAAGCAATTTTCTTAGACATAGTTCAAAATCCATTATATATATGGATTTTGAACTATGTCTTTGAAAAAAGTTTTATTTTCTAGTCTTTAGTGTAATTTTTACGTTGAACTTCATAATGAGTTGGCACTGCAGTTGCAAACTTCTTAATAATTTAATAACAAAAACCTACCAATAAATGCGTTTATTATCTATGGATTTTATAAGAAATGCTTCTAATCGATGCATTGATAAAACTACCATGACTAGTGAAATAATATTAATAACGTAACCGTTAAAATGGCCACAAAATTCTAAATTATTTACCAGTGTTGAAAAATTTGTAGTTAAACTAGAGGTACTGTATGATCGCTGATCTGTGTTTTGAGACATTCTGAGCCGTGCTCCGACCGGATGTTAATCTTGACATAGTAAACAAATTTAGCGTAAAGTGTAAAGTGACATTGTAAAGTAAGTACCCACGTATCTGCCACCGGAGATTAGAACTGAGATCTTGTGTGTCTAAATATTAGATTGCTTTACAAGATACTTTGTAGCTATCTTACATTTATACTGAACGATTTTTCGTATTTTTTAGGCGTTTTAGTGAGTTTTCCTTTAAAATCTTCGTCGCTTATTTCCTTTTTTGTAGATATGCTTTTTCACGTTCTAAATGTAATAATGTATCAGTATTGTGAATATAACTATCTAAACGATGTTCTTTCATTACATTTTAGATTTAGGAACATCTTTTTTATTAATTTCCCGGCAAAGCAACAGTGACTCGACATATATGACCTTAGATCTGTACATTTCTTGGAGTGTGTTTTAATCTGTCGTACAGAGTATGTATCATCATCATGATCAACCCATTAACGGCTCACTACAGAGCACGGGTCTCCTCTCCATATGAGAGGGGTTTTGGCCATAGTCCACCACGCTGGCCATGTGCGGATTGGCAGACTTCACACGCCTTTGAGAACATTATGGAGAACTCTCAGGCGTGCAGGTTTCCTCACTATGTTTTCCTTCACCGTTGAAGCAAGTGATATTTTAATTATTTAAAAACGCACATAACTCCGAAAAGTTAGAGGTCCGTGCCTGGATTCGAACCGCCGACCTCTGATTAGGAGGCTGACGCCGTAACCACTAGGCTATCACCACTTCTTGATACATACCGCTTCATACAGAGTATGTATAGAGACTATAAAAATTTGAAAGGATGCTTAAACGCATGTCTATTTTTATAGATATTTACGTATATACCTTGTTCCGCCAACTCGAACCCACCGGCGGATGGTATTTAAACTTCCTAACTGTATCTCCTATAATAATAATTAATAATTTATTTATTGGGAATAAAGTACATCAAAATACAGTATTTTTTTTTATTTTTTTTTATCCGCTACAAGTTAGCCCTTGACGGCAATCTCACCTGATGGCAAGTGATGATGCAGTCTAAGATGGTAACGGGCTAACCTGTTAGGGATATGGTAAACCCATACTCCTAATTGGTTTCTACACGACATCGTGCCGGAACGCTAAATCGCTTGGCGACACGCCTTTGTCGGTAGGGTGGTAACTAGCCACGGCCGCAGCCTCCCACCAGACCAAAATAATAACCTCCCTCGTATCCTAGACACATAAGTGACGATGTCTCTGTTCAAAATTAATTCATTAGTTAAGCCGATGAGTGATCCTACTAAGTTTCTCTTTATATCAAAGCGCGCTTGAAAATCTTGTAGCTTTAGTTTAGCTTCGAGCGCACAAATGTAGGTTACCTCAACATAATATGCAGGGAAGACTGTTGTGAGATTTCTCACGTTAGCGGCATATCTCGCTCAACAATAGTACTATATTAGATTCCTTCTACTAAACATAGGTACCCTAACTTTTTCATTGTGTAAATGAATACAAAAAAAAAGGTTTTTGAAGCCTTCTGAAGTTGAAACGCCTTCCCAATACCGAGGTAGGATATGAAATTGCCAAATATGTTATCATCATCGTAATGATCAAAAAGAAAAATACATGACGGCAATCAGAGAGCAGCGCCATCTAGTTTTGGAGTAATGTACGACAGACAAGAGAGTGGCATCGCCCCCTCTCTTTACGCAACACTAAGTGACATATGCAGGTTCTTATAAGGCTCATCGGCGCGGGACGGCGCATTGCATTGATTGCAGTCGGTCGGGTCGGACCGGTGGTTGAGCTGCGGTGGTGCATTCGTACTTGGTGGAGCGTATAGTCTGCTCCTTATAAATTACCATACTTATAATTGTAGTTCTGTTTTACCAAGAGTGTCTGGTCTCTGCCCGAAACTACCCACGTCTACCTAAATTACCGACAAAGACACGCACCCGCCCGTAGTCATCCTACATACATTTAATTGACAAGATCCACATTAGCGCAAACGATTTCATACATAAATAAAGGAAGTTTTAAGTTAAAGTTCACATATTACTAGCTAGCTTTACAAATAACATTATTTCAGGCTGAAAACAAATATATGAAATTAAAATTCCTTCTTACAGTAAAAAAAACCATAGATTTTAGAGTTTATCGATCACTAATAAATATTTCTTCTTAGTATATTGGTAGAGATATAGATATTAATACGTTTACAACTATTTACTATGTATCTGTGATTTGAAATTACCAACTTAATTACGCAAATACAAACAAAGGAATTGCTTTGTTTTACGACGTGAATTTATCCGCAAAACCGAAAGCCACAATATAGAGCGCTTGGCTCAGAACAACGCTTTATGGTTATAAACTATGAAATAGTTTAATGCAAACATAACAATTGAAGCGTTTCCTACAGTGTCAAGTAATCAAATTAATTATTAAAATGCTACTTGTGAACATACGAGTACCTTTAATCAACATCTGGTATATAATTAAACACAGATATTCTAAAATATGTCATTCTAAAAGCTGTGATAGCCTAGTGGTTAGGACGTCCGCCTTCTAATCCCGACCCCGATGGCTCTCTATAAGCCGAGAATGGATTGATCATGATGATAAAGTACATCCTGAAACATTTCTAATATATGTTAAAGTGCCCATTGCTGGCTAACTAAAGAGCACGGGTCTTCTCAATATAAGAAGGGTTTTGCCATAGTCCACTACGCGAGTGCCGATTGGCAGACTTCAGATTATGGAGAACTCTCAGGCATGCAGGTTTCCTTACGATGTTTTCCTTCACCGTTGAAGCAAAAACAAATTATATTTTAATTGCATTGCTTAGAAACGCAAACGATGCGTGTCCGGGTTCGAACCCCCTACCTCTGATTAGGAGGCGGACGTCCTAACCACTAGTCTATCACAGCTTCGTAATAAAATTAATCTGTACTTATCATTTGAATCTATCTAAAGTCAGTAAGTCATATTTTATGCACTTGAAAGTTGTAAAATTAATTAAGTTCCAATATATAGCTGAACGTTATTTGAGAAACAGCCCTCTAGGGGCGGCGTTCGGTGTTGCAGTTATGAAATTACGGTTAACGTGATCAGCTTAAGTTAATTCAAGACAAGATGCTTTTAGCAAGTTAGCTCGGATAGTCAGGTTACAGTAACTAAGCAACATCGGATCTATAAGATTATTTAGAGATTTAAATAACGTAATATAATACCCCTGGTAGACTAATCACAAGTATTGTGTATGGAAAAATTACGAGTTTGTGATTACACCTAACTATTACAACATTAAAAAAACTATTTACTCTTAAATTACCATTTTTATAGTGTACAACATACAAATTTTAAATTAATTTTAGTTAGAAATTTAAAATCAACTAAGGACGTTTTGGAAATCAACTTTAGCGTTCCCAAATCAAATAGTCGATCGCGAATTAACGTAACATTGAATACGAAGCCCTTAATATTATTGCTGGAGCAAGGATACCTCTCTAAGGTAATCCTATTACGAAATTAAGCAAAATTGCTCTAATTCCATAGCTAATTATAATTTATTATTGACTATGTGTGATGGTGATACCAAACAAATCCCTACAGCATGAAGGCTATATATATAGAAGTCCAAAACAAAAAGTCTGCTTTGGTCTTCTTCTTAGACCAGAGCGTCATTGGAATGCTCTTAGCTTAGTTTTAAGTTGGCCAGTAGTAACTAAACTTAGTTCAACCTTCACGAATAAAATAATGAACGATTCGTAGATGCCTGTAATAGGGAAACATTTGATTTTGGTGACTTGATTTGATGACTCACATTATAAAATTGGAGGTCCTGGGTTCAAGGACTAACTTCTAGTGTATTTTGTAATTTTACTATAAAAAAGAGAATTTTCTGTTCTGTGTAACAATTTTATAAGTTTATTTTTTAATGTTTCAATGATTTTGTTTTGTGTTCATTTTATTACAGTTGTAATACCTCTAATTTTTCAGAGTTATGTGCGTTTAAAAAAATCAAATATCACTTAAACTATCCGCCTGAGAGTTCTCCATAATGTTCTCAAAGGCGTGTGAAGTCTGCCAATCCGCACATGGCCAGCGTGGTGGACTATGACCAAACCCTTCTCATATTGAGAGGAAACCCGTGCTCTGTAGTGAGCCGGTAATGGGTTGGTCATGATGATGATGATGATGTAATATTATAATGTTTTGTACCGGTATATCAACTATACAAAAGGTATTAAACACAGTATCGAATGCCAACGTATTAGTCATCTTGCGTACACACGAGCGAGGTTGTGGTTAAAATTACCTATAAAGGCTATGATTACCATCACGTATAACTTCAGCATTATGTAAATGTAAAAGCACTGTGAAGCAATCGCGTCACGAAATGGCAATAACATGTTTCGACGTGGGCGAGTACAATAATGTAGTAACTTTTATGACTCAAAATAACTACACATATTGTATTTAAAATACGTACAGTACATAAAACTATGAACTACTTGCTTCTGCCCGCGACTGCGTGGAAACTGCGTTTTCCCACGGGAACTATTTGAGAGATTGGTATTGAAAATACATGTCCTTTTCCATAACATAGGTGACATGCACAATACATTTCAAAGCTAAGTAAACAATTTTCAAGTTTCCCTTGGGAACTACTAAAGAAATTGGGATTAAAGGTAGCCTATGTTTTTTTCCATATAAAACGTACGTGTGTTACTGCAGGTTTTTGACGACCTCCGTGGCGCAGTGCGCGCGCTGTCGCATTATAAAGTTGGAGGTCCTGGATTCGATTCCCTGCTCGAGTCTGGTCTGGTGGGAGGCCTCGGCCGTGGCTAGTTACCACCCTACCGACAAAGAAGTGTCGCTAAGCGATTTAGCGTTCCGGCACGATGTCGCGTAGAAACCAATTAGGAGTGTGGGTTTACAATATATCAGGTTAGCCCGCTACCATCTTAGACTGCATCATCACTTACCACCAGGTGAGATAGCCGTCAAGGGCTAACTTGTAGTGTGTAAAAAAAAAGGCTACAGATCTAACAAGCCCACGTGAATTTAAATGAAAATAAGTCTTCACATTGTTAATTCCAATGAAAACATTTGTTTGTGCGTTAATTTATAAAGTAGACCAAAGGCAAAGCCGTTAAAACGATTCCGGCTTAATTGCACCCCACAGCTGAGTAGGGGGAGTTCGATAAATACGATGGAGTCTTAACACATCAACGCCTCTTACCAAACAAACACGAATACTAGTTCCCCTCACACATTAATCACTAATGGGGGAAGTGAAATCAATGATAAGGTGGTTAAACCAGGATTCCACGTCTATAATTACTGGACGTTATACCATTAGCGAAGCGGTGATAGCCTTGTAGTTAGGGCGTCGTAAACAGAGGTCGGCGGTTCGAATCCGGGCACGCATCTCTAACTTTTCAGAGTTATGTGCGTTTTAAAAAAATATCACTTGCTTCAACGGTGAAAGAAAACATCGTGAGAAAACCAGCACGTAAGAGAGTTCTCCATAATGTTCTCTAAAGGCGTTCACATAGCCAGCGTGGTGGACTATGACCAAACCCTTCTCATATTGAGAGAAGACCCGTGCTCTGTAGTGAGCCGGTAATGGGTTGATCATTATGATACTATTAGCAAGAAAACTAAAAACTTTGTTTTATTATAAAGTTCCACTACTGGCACAAGCCGCCTCTCTAATAAAGAGGTTATAGATCAAGAATCCATTGTAGTAAGAACCCGGTATCTCCAACTTTCTAATGTGACACCGCACGCCCTAAGTTACGGAGGTTATCAAAATATATACTTTAAATTATTATTTGCAATGTATTCGTGTTTTAACTCGGTCAGTGGCGTGTTTTGTTAAACTTCTACTAACAGCACGTAATGTCAAAGCATTAAAAAACATTGCATAATTATGTATTTCGTTTATATGCCAGGAGTATTTTTAGACTGGGACTTTTAATCTTTACATAAATATTAAAATTTATTTATATTAATTAATTTTAATCATTTTGTAATTCTTTACATTAAGACACATTAATATGACATATTTTAATAAATATTTTTCCAAATATACTAAATTGTAACTTTTCTTTGCATCAAGTATCATAGCTTGGAGAAAACATAATACAGGCCTAGGTCTAAGAATTTTAGGTTACAAGTTTTTATTGTAAGTTTTTCTGACATTATTCAACCTACACAAAGATTAAGCTGATTCTATAGTTATATTATCGCTAAATTTATGTGTGTTTTTAAGTAATTAAAATATCACTTGCTTCAACGGTGAAGGAAAACATCGTGAGGAAACCGGCATGCCTGAGAGTTCTCAAAGGCGTGTGAAGTCTGCCAATCCGCACATGGCCAGCGTGGTAGACTATGGCCAAACCCTTCTCATATTGAGAGGAGACCCGTGCTCTATAGTGCGCCGGCATTGGGTTGATCATGATGATGATGATTATCGATAACACGAGCAACATCGATCCTCAAACTGTCCCGTATGAGAGAGGTGCCATTGCCCAGTAGTGGGACGTTAATAGAATGATGACGACGATGACACAGAGCCCCTTGTGAGTTAACAAAGCGTGATAGACCCTCGCGATTTTACAAAGAACAAACTGTCTTATTTGTGTATATATACAACACCGTGATCACGTTAGTATGTTAATTTAGTTTGAAGTGGTCAAATTACTACAATTGTCAGTCCATACAGAATGGTAGATTTACGTAAACTCTAACACCACTTGGAAACTTGCAATACTCTCGGGGCTTAGGGTGGAAGTTTTGATTTGAATCTGTAATCATGACCAAAGAGTATGCAAACTAGTTATATAATCTATAGTTACGTTTACGTCTTTGGTATTCGATGTAATTATTGTAATTGCGAAAGGTTTTATGGATGACCATGTTTCGACCATGCGAGAATATATAAAGCAATAGTTATTAATATTAAAACACGGATTAAGTTATAACACGAATACACATACAATACACGAACACACAAACACACACACGAACGCACACACACACACACACACACACACAATCGGTGTTTCAATAATTTTAGGAGGCAGGCTAAATCAGGGGCAGTAGATTATATTGCGCAAGTACATACATATATACATACATACCAAATATTTATTTATTTATTTATTTATTCATAAGGCATGCCAGCGACAAGTTGTAAGTTACATTTTAAATCAGTCTAAATAAGCTAGTGCTGGTGCTGTTACAACTTGTCCATTACAGGCACACTCAGCATTGATCAGCATAAATATTCACCATACTAACCATACTCACCATTAAAGTGCGTTTATAAGTTACTTTACAAGTTGTTTATGTATTTATTTTGATGCTTGTTTTTGTGAAATAAAGAATTTATTTATTTATTATTTAATAAATTGATTTCAAGTACATTCGATGTGTTTATGTAAGACCTGACGACCTGGTCAAAATATCAATTCCTCAATGGTCTATACCAGACTCCAATCTATTTCATGGCAATTCATCCAGTTTCGAGATGAATTTCTCTAGTCTATTTTCATTTTTGTTATTTTACTCTTTGATGTTCAACAAAACTATGTTATTATTTCATTCGAAAACTAGTTCAAAGCATTGCTACATTCCAATTATCTACAGTTAAAATTCCGTGAAAATAATTTCTATTATAAAAGTTCGTAATGAAAACATTTGTGTGAAGCTATAAAGTTGACTTAGGTGAGGAGCAAAGTCATTAAAGCGATTCCCGCCTAATTGCACTCAACATCTGGCGGAGCGCGAGTTGCTTCTACAAATATAACGGAAATGGAATATAAAGAATCCCAAACAAACATTGGAATTTGTAATTTTCCCACTAATGCGAAAAGAGGCAACGGTCAAAAGCGTACACCGCTAAAATATTACAGTACTGTTTTAGTATACATTTTGTATACTTATTATTATTAAGTATATTATTAGGTAGTTGTTCTATATTTTTTATGGTAATGTGATAGCCTAGTGGTAAGGGCGTCAGCCTCCTAATCAGAGGTCGGGGGTTCGAATCCGGGCACGCACCTCTAACTTTTCGGGAGTTATGTGCGTTTTTAAAAATTAAAATATCACGTGTTGCTTTAACGGTGAAGGAAAACATCGTGAGGAAACCTGCACGCCTGAGAGTTCTCCATAATGTTCTCAAAGGCGTGTGAAGTCTACCAATCCGCACATACATGACCAGCGTGGTGGACTATGGCCAAACCCTTCTCATATTGAGAGAAGACCATATTAAGATATTCTCATATTAAGATTATAAAATAATGACAGTGCATAGCCAATATATATATGAAAATTTAATGTATGTTCATAAAAATATTGATAAATTCAAGAAAAAAATGGACTGTAACGCACTGAACATCAGAAGTAAAAGTAAACTTGTAGTACCATTTAGTAGGCTGCACAAAATTAGTAACTCATTCAAAGGAAATTGTATTTTATTTTATAATAAATTACCTATTGATATCTTGGAGATGTCTATCAATAAGTTCAAAGTTTTTATAAAACGAAAGCTTGTAGAAAAATCATATTACGATATTAAGGATTATATAAACGATAAAAAAGCTTGGGTGTGAATTGCTCTATCTCCATAGGTACTATAGTTTTTTTATTCATTATGTGAGATGGTGATAACGAAAAAAAGAAAAACCCCGGCTAAGTTTGTTGTGGGCTTCTTCTTAGACCGGGGCGCGTTTGGAACCCTCATAGCTTTAGTTTTAAGTTTACGAATATAGTTATCACCATGAAATAACTACTATGTAAATTATTGACGCGTCAAAAGTGCCTTTTTAAGGACTATTTGAATAAAGATTATTTTGAATTGAATTGAATTGACCCGTGCTCTGTAGTGATCCGAGAATGGGTTGATCATGATGATGATCATGACTTTTGCGTTCAGTACCATATAAGTGTATATGAGTATATACACTTTTGCTCATTCATTCGTTCATTACTAATACCCTTACGCAATTCAATCAAATAAAATTTATTTCTTTTCATATTTATTTAATACCTACACTACAAAATAAGCTCTTGACCGCAATCTCACCTGATGATGATGCAGTCTAAGATGGTAGCGGGCTAACCAGTAACGGTAAGGGGTATGGTAGAATGGATTCTTTTTATTTTTTTATACACTACAAGTTAGCCCTTTACGGCTATCTCACCTAATGGTAAGTGATGATGCTCTCTAGGATGGTAGTGGGCTAACCTGTGATGATGCTGTCTCTGATGGTAGTGGGCTTAGGAAAATGGTAAACCCACGCTCCTAATTGGTTTCTACGCGACATCGTGCCGGAACGCTAAATCGCATGGCCACTACGTCACGTGTGGGTAGGGTGGTAACTAGCCACGGCCAAAGCCCGACCAGATACGATCCGGGAATACCTAGGATCTCAAACTTTATAATACACCAAAGTACGCGCTGCGCCACCGATGTCGTCAAAACTCATAGAACTACATCCAATTTTTTTTTAAATGTAAATATTAAGTTTATTGCCGTATTGTTTTCGGTATAAGCAGCCATCTGAAACCCTGACACCCTGGACGTTAGAAAAGTGTTTCTTAAAATAAATGAATTTGAATTTTGTTTTTGCAGAATTTAACAAAATATATACTTAATTTCATGGCACGAAACCCTCGGCGTTCGAATCTTACTCTTTGTTTTGAGTTACATCACCCTCCTGTAAATTCAATTTTCCAAGTAAAACACAACTTCCCCGAGAACAGTGGCGCGAACTAAATGAAAGATTTTCTTTCTTCCGCTAAAACAAAAATTATGTAGAACGTAAATAAATAACGCCCAGTGAATTTTCAAAATGTCATGACACAGGTGTTTTTAACTCCCTTCGGACGCTCGAGCAATAATTACGACGAAGTCAGCTTTATTGCTTCAAAAGATTGATAATACCACGAAGATTATCTAGTAACTTCACATTTTGAGAAGCGTTTTCTTAATGTATCCATTAAACAGTGACCCACAATATTTACTTTGTCTTTATATGTTCCTAAAGTGGTTATATATTAAAGTTGCCTACTTGATTTAAGTCATATTTTATGAATGCATACATATTTGTTTTATGCTTATGAATTAATATGCTTACTCATCATGATTAACCCATTGTCGGCTCACTACAGAGCGCGGGTCTCCTTTCGATATGAGAAGGGTTTGGCCATGTGCGAACTGGCAGACTTCTCACGCCTTTGAGAACATTATGGAGAACTGTCAGGCACGCAGGTTTCCTCACGATGTTTTCCTTCACCGTTGAAGCAAGTGATATTTTAATTGCTTAAAAACGCATATAACTCCGAAAGCTAGAGGTGCGTGTCCGGTTTCTAACCCCCTACCTCTTGATGAAGAGACGGACGTCCTAACCACTAGGCTATCACTGTTTACAGTGCTTACACTCATTGTTGACTATCTTCTTCTTCTTCTTGCCCCTATCCCACATTATGTAGGGTCGGCACAACACGTCTTCTTCTTCCACTCACTTCTATCAGCCGTCACCTCACTACCCACACCTTTTACCCGCATATCCTCTTTTACACAATTATCTTATTTTAAATCCCTCTATATGTAAGTTAGGATTCATGTGTTAAGCATGGTGATTTTGATAGCATGATTTTAATGAAAATAAGTTTATCTAGTATCTCTTCGTTTTGTATTACAAATTAATAAAGTAATTTATAATCAATCATTCAATAAAATAAAGTAATTTGTAATCAA
The DNA here is from genome assembly GCA_928268935.1 of Lasiommata megera. NCBI lineage: Eukaryota > Metazoa > Arthropoda > Insecta > Lepidoptera > Nymphalidae > Lasiommata > Lasiommata megera. The sequence goes on along the minus strand of OV743308.1, from coordinate 17,119,490 downwards.
TCAATCAATCAATCAATATAATCATCAATAATAAATTGTTATCTTAATAGTGTCCATCGTACGTAGATTGAAAATAATGTACCATCATTTTTTGTCATCCTGCATATTTGTCATACGTCGTTTAATACACAAGTTTAATCGATGTGATTAAATCAAGATAAAGAATTAATATGCCGCTGCGTATTAATGCGGGTGCCACCTTGATTTACGAGCAGTTATCGAAAAAGCATTAATATCGATCCGAATTGTCAGTGTGTTGATATCACCACAATAATGGACGAATGTTTTTACAAGCGATCATTATTTCTACCTCATACACATATAATATGACACGAACAGTGTTAATTCGTGCATATTAAAGAAGTTATTAATAAAAACAAAATGGGTTAGATAACACCGATAAAAAAAACTAATACAAAAAAAAAACGATTATTTTTTTTTTTTACACCGCGGGAATTTTTTTTTTAATATACCACAAGTCAGCCCTTGACGGCATCTCACCTGATGGTAAGTGATGATACGGTCTTAGATGGTAGCGGGCTAACCTGTTAGGGAACAAAGACGTGTCGCCAAGCGATTTAGCGTTCCGGCACGTCGCGTTAGAATGTCGCGTAGAAACTAATTAGGGGCGTGGGTTTACCATACTCCTAACAGGTCAGCCCGCTATCATCCTAGACAGCATCATCACTTACCACCAGGTGAGATAGCAGTCAACTTGTAGTGTGTAAAAAAAAAAAAGGGTATGGTAAACCCGAAAATACTCCGAATTGGTTTCGACATGACATCGACCCGGAACACTAAATCGTTTGGCGACACGTTTTTCTCGGTAGAGTGGTAACTAGCCACGGCCGAAGCCTCCCACCAGACGCATAAGAGCAGACGGGTCAAAACTGATTTACGTGTGGCCTTCGTGATAAAATTAATAAACTTATAGCTACAATATCTAACATCTGCCCATGGTGATACGGAACTATATTTAAATCAGCTTAGTTAATTTACAAATATGTAAACAATGGCATATTTTCAGCAAATTCTGCTTACAAATGTTCTTTACTAACACTAATTTTTCCTTACTCGTGCTACTATACTATTTTAACTAATAACTCAGCCAATATTAAAACAAGAAGAGTTTGTTTATTTAATTTTAACGTAATATTTTTTGCATTTAATAATTCAAGGCACAAGGCGTTCGGAATAAAACTACGTTTGTATCAGGAAAATCCACTTATCAAACTTGTATTCAGATGAAAAGGCGAAAAACTGATTGTCTTATAATAACGTTCCCATTTTTGGTGTCCAAAGTGAACAAAACGAAGTCAACGAAGGCAAATTTCTTTAACTTTAGCAAACAAATTAAAGTGCATTCAAGTGTAAATTTGTGTAAGCATTTTATGGCGCAAAATATTTTTAAGGTGACAGTGAAGCATGATCTCAGCGTTTAATTACCTTCACGAAGTCAAGTAAATAGCGCCTTTCTGGAAACTTGAGGCATTCTATTCTTCTCCTAGCTAAATAAACGTCTTTTGGCAGGAATTCTTTAGTGAAAATGCTATAGTTGAATGTAAGGCTCTACAGAAATAAACTGCCCAAAATTCATGACTTACTTTATAGTAAATGCTTCGTTGGTCTAGTGGTTGCATGTTAGACTACAAATGACGTTGCCCCCTCGAAGTTCAATTCCCGGGTCGGATCAAAAACTGTAAGGTATTGGATTCTATTGTTATGGAATATTAAGCCCGGATCTTTCACTTTATAATACGACAGCGCAAATGCTGCGCTTATTGGATTTGCATTATAACAAACTAGTTTGTGCTCGCGACTTCGTCTGTGTGGTCTTCAGAATCAAGTCTAAAGTTTCGCTCGTTAACAATTTTTAATCTTCCCACGGAAACTATTTGCGAGATCGGTATAGATATATGCATACCAAATTTCAAGTCTGCCCGCGGCTTAGCTCGTAAACAATTTTCAATTTCCCCTCGGGAAAATTAAAAATTGTTTACGAGAATTTCTTTTCCATGTCAAAGGCTACATCCACGCAAAAATTTCATCCAAATCCGTTCTGACGTTTTTTTGTGATTGAGTAACAAACATCCATACTTTCCCATTTATAATGTATATATATATCGGATAAAATATGTATTTATATGTGTTTATATTAACAAAACCGTTAGAGTACAACATGTTATGTAAAACGAGCAGAACTTTAATTATTACAAACTCCGGGGTCTTGTTTCCGAAACTTTTTAATTGATCTCTGTAAGTTTACTACGACCTTGTAATATTCCACTGCTATTTAATACCATCATCATAGTTACGAAAGCGTTACATACAATTTTTCCTCTTGCCAGGTAAACTGTTGTTTTTGGATACTGTAGTAATGTAATGCGAAGGCAATATTAGTATCACAGCTAATATAATAAGCTGCTATATAATAGCTGGAGGTCCTGGGTTCGATTCCCGGCTCGAGTCTGGTCTAGTGGGAGGCTTCGGCTGTGGCTAGTTACCACCCTACCGACAAAGACGTGTCGCCAAGCGATTTAGCGTTCCGGCACGATGTTGTGTAGAAACCAATTATGAGTTTACCATACCCCTAACAGGTTAGCCCGCTACCATCTTAGATCGCATCATCACTTGCCATCAGGTGAGATGCAGTCAAGGGCTAACTTGCGGTGAATTAAAAAAAAACCCCTGGTAAACCAAGTAGTGGAACGCATACTTCTCGGTTTACCAGGCAAACATAACGTGGTAATGAAATGAAGATTGATGTGGCAGGTGACGGATACGGGACGGAAACATAAATGTGTGCTTTTCTTTTATATAGCCAGTAAACGGGCAAGCGGCGGGGGTCATCTGCTGTTAAGTAATCACCGCCGACCATTAAATAAATTACTCCATAGTTATTTTAAGCACTCGAACTCGGAAACTCTAATCTAACTCTCTAAATTTAATTATATCGACACCGCGTTCAGTTTATAATTCTAATTTATTTCACTGTAGTTTTTTTGTGAAAGGACAGGTAACAAATTGCATATGAATCGCATCGGAGATTTGAGATATGCCAAGGGATCTGTCACAGATTTCGTCTTACTCATACGATGTTTACTGAGTTTACTAGGTACACATAAACGTGAGAATAAAATGATAATTTTATCTGACAGATGACGTACGTACATTATATGAGATAGAAAGATCAATATGTGTATAAAGTTTTATCTGACTATGTACATGCCATAATCATCAATGAATAGCCATGTGTATATGTATTTAATTATAACTTTTGTTTATAAATTTTGCCGCTACCCTTCTTTTCTTTCATTATGTGTTAAGCGTTCCGTTTTATTGTTTCTTAATCATGTGTGTAAGAGTATCTATTTTTCTATCTTAGTGTGTGTGTGTGTGTGTGTTTTACTTTTTATAAATGTATAGCTAGCCAAATTGTGGACAGGTTATTTAATATTAATTGATGACTGCAGCCCAGAATGCAGACAACCTGTGTTGTTATCTTATAACCACCCAAATACATAAAATATAACTAATATATTACGCAACTGCGTTCAGTGTTGAAATGTTATTTATTTCTTTAAGCTTTCTCAGTATAGAGAGGTAAGGTACCTCTCTATACCAAATCGAATATCAAATCAATCTATATCAAATCGAATCGCATTAATTAGGGATTTGCAATATTTAAATCACAGATTTAATGATACCTCTATATGACAAAAAGCTAGTCGAAAACACCGATATGGAATGCCAGGTCGAGAAAAACTGTGAAAATGTGATCCTGAGAGTAGTGATAGAAATATACTTGTACAAATATACGCAGCGGCAAGTATAACGTCGGCGGCTGTGTCGGATTTACGGTAAATTGGAATACTGATTATATGGCAACAGCAAAAAGGTTATAGTCCCGGATGATATTGAAATAACGATTCACTCACACGTTCATACGTGTGCCAATTCACGTGAAAATTACGTGGATTCTCTAAATTGAGAAAAAGCGATAATTCTGCACACTTTCTCGTCTATCTGTCCTCAAGAAACGTAATAGGCGGTCGAACAACAAATAAACAAAATAAACTACGAAAGAAAAGGAAGACCGAATTAATCTCAATAATGCCAATATTATGTAGCGATTCATATTGAAGTGTGTTACGGAACTCTTTATCGGCAAATACAACAGGTACTTAGCAATCAATCAATCATAAACTGTATTCAAATAAGCCTATTAAAGGCACTTTTGACGCGTCAATATTTTTTATAGTAGTGATTTGATGGTGATAACTACAGTCGTAAACTTCAAACTAAAACTACGAGGGTTCCAAACGCGCCCTGGTCTAATAAGGAGCCCACAGCAAACTTAGCTGGGTAAATTTTCTTTTTGATATCACCATCTCACATGTCACTTAAAATTATATAAAAGCTAATCTCATTATAGATATATTACCCAAGCTTGTTTAACATTTACTTTACACGATAATATGAAATTTCTACAAGCTTACGTTTTAAATAAACTTTGAACTTATAGACATCTTAAAATTTACATTTGGTTATCTACATATATAAGAGAAAGTCGTGTTAGTTACACTATTTAAAACTCAAGAACGGCTCAACTGATTTGGCTGAAAATTGTCGGGGAGGTAGCTTAGAACCCGGAGATGAACATAGGATACTTTTTATCCCGTGACATTTCCCGCGGAATTTATAAAAAACTGAATTTCACGTCTTTCAACTATAACTAGTTTCAGCTTGCCACAGACATTTTCCTCGAATTGGTAGTTTATTCGATAGGAGTTTTTAAAAACCCCTTACCTACGCGGACGAAGTCGCGGGAATCGACTAGTTTGTTATAAAATTCTATGCAAGTTACCTTTAAATTAACTTCTTATCTAATTTAGTAGTCGTTTATTGCAAATTTCCTATAATAGTACCTTTTTCTATCTAGTCTTTCCTACCACTGAGTTTACCAGGGAAACATAAACGTGTGAATGCAATGAAGATTGATGTGACAGGTGACGTACCTACGTAACGGATATGAGATGGCGGCACTCACACAATGCCAGTTGTTTTTATTGTCAGCATCAAACGTTCTGACGCGGCGTGCTCGTCATAGGAAGTTAGGAAACAAAGGGGCGTTACCTACTCGAAAAGATAACATTTTTATTTCTAACAAAATGAGATAAAAGAAATATAATAGGACTAAGGGGCTTAACATAGCTTAAAGAAGTATTATTTTAACATTGTTGGCGCTCTTCTTTTAGGATTTATAATACTTATTTTCATGGATAAGAGTCAAGTTATATAAGATTGTCACTTTTAAAATAATACTGCTTTAAGCGATATTATTAAGCTTCCATAGATATAATTTATTGTGTTGCATCCTTACTTACACTAACAAACATTAGAACTTATAGAATTAATAATTCTTCGATACCAATTATATGATGAATTAATCGATGATTTTAAATAACTTAAAATCATTTAAATCCTCAATTAATTTCTATCGCTGTAGCATGCAGATGACCTACATCTCATAATCAAAATAATGCTGGAGATTTTATTTTCTGAGAAAAAGTAGCCTTTATCAATCTCCGATTCTTAAACTATTTAACCATTATTTTTAGATCAACTTTGTTGCTTTGTAGATGAAATACTAGCTAAATAATTGTGTAAAATCAATGAATATAAAGAGAAACGTCTTAATAGTGAGCCAGCCATAGCCCTAAAATAACTTAAATATTTCACCGAGTCTTTATTTATACGATGGTACCTACTAAGGACGAAATTTGAAATTTTTAGATTGGAATAAAGAAACAATAGGATATCTTTTTCCTTCCTTCCTTTTACAGAATTTTGTGAAACAATTTCAAGAACTAACCTGACTAATTTTGACTTGCCGTGATTTGGGGATCCATATTTTACTACTAGACGAACAAAGTATTTAACCATCGTAATGAGTCATAATAATTTGGAAAGCCACGCTACTATAACGAAAATCCTATGGCCACTTTCCATCTCCAAACCATTTCATTGTATTTTATCCAACGTTAAAAACGGTTAAGCCAAATTTCAGCTCAATCAATAATAGGGGGCTTGAAAAATAGACTACAAATGTTTTCTCTAGAAAGCCATTCTAACTTAACAGATTTTGACTCCAATTAATAAAACGTAACTGTTCTATTCTTTTTAATGAGATGATATATATGAACGATTTATAGATGCCTGTAATAGGTTTATATGAATAAAGCTATTTTTGATTTCATTTGATTTGAACGAGTGCTCATTCACTTGGTCTCTCTAACATGAACACCTCAGGCTATGTCCAAACATTCCTTCAATCTTTCCGGGTAGTTTCACTTTTCGCTACTGCTAGCATGTGACTGCATTACTTTATTTTGTACATAACCCTAACCATAATTTAAAACAGGTATTGCTATGAAAACACATCCTTCGGTTAATGTACTGATTAGCTACGAAGTGCTACGCGTTATCTACGAAAACGCTACGAAGTAGACCCTCCTAAAACTCAGGTAAACCTAAATGTAATATACCAAGTACAAAAGAAAAATATGACCTTCAGAAATACATCTTATGCCACTTGGGTATTTTATTAACGGATATGAAAGCTTTGAGATTAAAAACGCCATTGCTGACTCGGGATTTGCCCTACTCAATATTTGTGGCCCTAATCCAAGGAACTTAATTGCCTACTCTTTACAAAACCTTCAGTGGCACACTTATACCCCCCTTAACGTTTGATGACGTATAATGAATGCCAATTAGTAGTAATTATCATCTTGGCTTAAGACTCTTAAGAATAAATAACGATATTTTTTTATAAGATTACGAAATAACCCCAGACCTACATTATAGCTTATGATAAGATTACTAATTCAATAAATTTACTATCAAAGTTTTCGTATATTGTTTTCATCATCATCATTATGATCAACCCATTACCGGCTCAATACAGTGCACGGGTCTCCTCTCAATATGAGAAGGGTTTGGCCATAGTCCACCACCCTGGCCATGTACGGATCGGCAGACTCCACACGCCTTTGAGAACATTATGGAGAACTCTCAAGCGTGCAGGTTTCCTCACGATGTTTTCCTTCACCGTTGAAGCAAGTGATATATATATTTTTTTTATAAACGCACATAACTCCGCAAAGTTAGAGGTGCGTGCCCGGGTTCGAACCGCCGACCTCTGAATAGGAAGCTGACGCCTTAACCACTAGGCTATCACCTGTATATATTGTTTTGCATGTATGTAATTTGTAGGAGGGAATATGGTAACGTTCGAAAGTGAATACAGTCTTTCACATGCATCTCAAGTAACGTAAAAGTTAATAGATGCCACTGGTATGATCTAGTTGTAACGAATTTTCTCCGATTATTAGTATGTTTTTTTTACAATTTTCCCAGATTTTTTGTATTTTTTTCGAAAGGCATCTTCGTCACAGTACGTCATATTATTTGTATCGACGGTGAAAAGGTGTGGGTAGTGAGGTGACGGCTGATAGAAGTGAGTGGAAGAAGAAGACGTGTTGTACCGACCACACAATGTGGAATAAGGGCAAGAAAAAGAAAGAAGGTGTACACAACGGATTTGGTATGAATCGTCCTAACAAACCGCAATTTTAATCATTAAAAAAAACACTACGTAATCCAGAAAATTTTAATTAAAAAGATACCGATACAACTCCATTCACATTAATCTTCAATTTCAATAACAAAAGAAAATGGAAATCTTATTCTGAACTCGCGACATACTCGTTACTCGATATCGGTTTCCGTTTTCGTGAATCATAAAAACTCTGACCTACTAGCAGTACAAATTATAGTATAAATAAGCAATTACGTTATAGTTCAGAGCAAGAATTTCCCCCGGGGCGTTGCTTGTTAAGGAATGAAACGCTTAGCCCTGTAATTACAACTGACAGCGCAGTTATTTGCAGGGTGTAGCTCTCCTGCAGCTTTATTGCCTCGTATTTTCCAACAGTACCATGTAAGGTATTTGCTGAGAAAAATAAATCATCTTACAAGATCAAGTAATCGTAGACGGGCCTTTGACGACCTACCTGACGCAGCGCTAATCTTACAAATGCAAGGTCTCGGTTTCGATCTCCAGCATGGCAAAATTTTAATTTCAATTCTTAATTTTCTCTGGCCTGGTCTGTTACCCTACTGACAAAGTCGCACTGCCAAGCGATACGATATCTTTTTTTTTTTCGGACTGTCTATTAGCTGTACAAACCCTATTGGTTGCCACAGCGTAACCGGGCTGTTTGGCGAGCTTTGGAAAGAAGCTCTGCCATAAGAAATTTTGAGCCCTAGGGCTCGAAGAAACTAAGGGAACGACTGGCTAAGGGCGCCTCCTTTGAGGCTGAACCTCGGCTTAGGCGACGTTTGGGATAACGGGGGGGTCGGACGGTGAGAATACGATATCGCGTAGAAACCAAAATAGAGGTAGAAATTAATTATGCTAAATGTCTAACCATTGTTTGATCGTTTGTTTAATAACTTATGTGTTTAGATATTTTTATATATATTTAATCATTATTATATGTTAACATACTACTTCTTGGCATAGGCTTCCTGTGTCATAGGAGAATGATATTATTGAATATTTAAGGGAGACAAACGACATCTCTTAATGATCGCGATCGTAATTCGAAACGGTCTCAACACAACAATGAAAAACAATAAATTTTATTTGTTCAAAGTAATTCAAAAACAATAGCACTGTGCAGTTGTTTATAAGTCAAACGTAACGTACAATTTGAACACACTCTAAAATTTATTTAATCAATGTAAAAGAGCACAGGGCATTTCTTTTCATTCAACGGGAACATTCGACAAACGATAATCAAGATACGTAAAACGGAGCGAAGCGTTTTGCCTCTAATTGCCGAAAAGCCGACAAAAGGCGGTCCCAATAAGTCGAGATACAAACGAAATACATCCAAAAAAAAGGTCACGAAGACAACAGCGTTTTCAAACGTTAAAGCAATTAAAGGGACGAAAGAATAAAAACGTCACGAGAAATTTTCTAACATGAGTATAAAGTGAAACTTGCAGGAGATAATTAAACTTGCTTTCCAAGTTTTTCTAGTTTAGCCATTGATCTTATTCTAGCTTTAGCCTGCAGCTTCGCTTACGTAAAGTTTTAGACTGACTTTTATGCAACTCATAAATACATATTTGCTCGATTCGGATTTGCTTTCAATGATTTTGCAAATTCCTATTGCGGCGGAAGGGTTACGTTTAAATAGCTATATCTTTGCCAAATTTTAGATCAATACGTTCAGTTATTTGGTGGGTTGATAGATTCAGTCAGTTAGTCATTCGTGAAGTTTTTTTTTTACACTTTATTTTAGAACTTGACAGCTATCTCACTTGGTGTTAAGTGATGATGCATTCTAGGATGGTAGCGGGCTAACCTGTTAGGGGTATGGTAAACTCAGACTCCTAATTGTTTCCTACGTGACATCGTGCCAGAACGCTAAATCGCATTGCGACACGTCTTTGTCGGTAGGGTGGTAACTAGCCACGACCAAGGCGTCCCAGCAGATAAAAAAGTGATGGTAATAACAAAACTCGCCAACTTTAAACTAAAGCTAAGAGGGTTACAATCGCGACCAGGCCTAAGTTGAAGCCCACAACAAACTTAGCTGGGTTTTTTTAAAACGAATATGCATTATTCATACACTCATGTGACTAGCAGGAGCTAAGCTATAAGGCAGCCTTTAAAATCTTCTCTTTTTTTCTGTGTGTTTTCAAACTTTTATAAAATGTGGCGTGTATGTTTGTGCATGTATATATGTATTTGTTCTCCTTCTAGCTTAATCTCGCTCGGTATTTGCTTGATGCAAACAGTTTTATATTCCAAAAGAACATAGGTACAAACGTCTCAAAAACATTATTCCGATTTTGGTATAGTCAGGTTAATAGCAAGCTCAACTTCGCGGCAGTGCTAACGAACACAGAAAGTGCATAAAAGAACTTGAAGCGTTAATTAGCTTGAACAGCTTCGAACAGTGGATTGTTTCTGAAAGAAAAGCCTTTGTCTTAAAATATAGTGCAGTTTTCTTGCTTAATTAGAAAAGCGGAATTTAATTTTCAAAGAGAACTCCCAACAACCTCATTATTATAGTTGGTCAATACGCTAACACTCTGTTGTTTTACTGGTTAGTTTTATTTAATTGGTTTTTGCGCAAGTTTATTGCGCGTTCGGGATAGGGTCTCAGAAAAAGTGAAACGAGCGAGCTAACGGAACGATTTATTATATATATAGCAACAATAAGATCTATGAACGAATCACAGACTAAATAAAAACGTTGTTTATACTTAACTTAAGTTACTTGCTTACACGTAAGGAGTGATAAATAAAGTTTAAAAAATGTAATTAATTGTGGAAAAGCTTTTTACTAGCTTTTTTAGCTTTCCCAGAATAATGTTTCCCAAGAATAATATTCAATTTATTTTATATACATACGTATCCCTAAACAAATGTATACCAACCAATGTAATAGTACTACAAAATATCTTGAATATATTAAAAACTATTATAATAAATAATACTATGCATTTTTGATTGCGTCGCAGTCGTATTAATAGTATCCGGTTTCTTAAATGAAATAATAAAAAAAACAGAATACACAAACATAATTCTTTATATTATAATAACGTAACCTTTGATGTATGTTTTTCTTCCCCAGTAATATGGTAATCGTGATTCTATTAACGTGCACGGAAAACACAATTAAGTACGCTACGTAACGTCTTTGAGCATTCGAAGAAATTCAATTTGGGTAGTTCACATTTATATGTTCCATATTTATCTACCTACGACTTGCCTGCGTGTTCTTTTCACAATAATTGTACCGCCATTTCTTTGTTACATAAATTCAAATTCAAAATAATCTTTATTCAAATAGTCCTTAAAAAGGCACTTTGGACGCGTCAATATAGTTATCACCATGAAATACATAGCAGTTATTTCATGGTGATAACTATATTCGTTAACTTAAAACTAAAGCTATGAGGGTTCCGAACGCGCCCCGGTCTAAGAAGAAGCCCACAACAAACTTAGCCGAGGTTTTTTTTTCGTTATCACCAACTCACGTAATGAATAATAAACTATAGTACTTATGGAGATAGAGCAATTCACACCCATACTAGTATTTACTCGTACAACATAGCAGTTTATGAGTAGGCTACTTCATCGTGGAAGAATGAACTGTTCCTACGAGATGGATGTGATGGCAATTCTATTATAATCTTTCCAAATATAACATCTCGGGTACTACTTGGTGTATTGAAATGTTTTATTTCACACGTATTTTTAATAGAAGAATAGAATGTTAGAGCGTAAATATTTTTAATAAACTAATAATAAAGCGGTGATAGCCTAGTGGTTAGGACGTCAGCCTCCTAATCAGAGGTCGGGGGTTCGAACCCGGGCACCTATAACTTTCCGGAGTTATGCAATTAGAAATTAGAATACGGCCACTTGCTTCAACGGTGAAGGAAAACATCGCGAGGAAACCTGCACGCCTGAGAGTTCTCCATAATGTTCTCAAAGGCGTGTGAAGTCTGCCAATCCGCACATGGCAAGCGTGGTGGACTATGGCCGAATCCGTCTCATATTGAGAGGAGACCCGTACTCTGTAGTGAGCCGGTAATGGGTTTATCATGATGATGATGAAACTAATAATAAATTCCATTAATAAGTAAATAGAATTGTATTGTCTACTCTATGTCACACATAGAGGGTTTTCAATGGCGCCCACATATAAATAATTTATCGCACAGACTTAGCTCTGCTGTTTACGCGGTAAAAAAGATTCGGCATTTGACGGTATATAGAGACTGCCAGACTAGTTTATTTAGCTACTTTCACAGCATTATATCATCTGGTATTTATTGCCTGTTATTTTTTTTATGAATAAAGCTATTTTGATTGGATTTGATTTGAGGATCTATATTATTTTTAACTCTGTTTTGTTACACTGAAAGAAGCATTCTTATTAGTGTAATTGGAACGAAGTTCCTTGCCGCAGGCTTGAAGGAGATAGGGATTTTGCTGCGCGACCGAAATGAAAAAAATGTTATAGTGAAACCGCAAGAAACCGAAAGTCCGTGGAATAAAACCGTTAAATGAGACGTGCGTAGGCGCGATTGTCGTATACACAAGAGAGTAGTATATAATACCTTTCTCTTTCTCTCTCTTTAATTATTTCTATGTAATTTTAAGTTGTCAAACAAAAATAGACATATTTTGTTATTTTAGTTGATAATTTGAATTACGTTTTTTTTTATTTTGCGTAATTTATTATTTTCTAAAATACTGAATTTCCTAAATACTTTCCTGTACTGTTTAAAATCAGGAAAACCTACATAAAATTGAGAACGTTTTTTTTTTCCAAATTGTGTCGATTCTATATTAGCCGAAGGAACTTCGTTCCTACCTGGTGTCCCACGACACCACATTTTTTTTATAATCTAGCTTCTAAGTTTCATTTAAGAGAATAGGTATTATTGCTCTTTATGAAATTATATCTTACCCGAAAAGTCATTTAATACCTGAAAATGTTTGTTGTAAATCTCAATTATCATTTAATTAATGTACCAACAAGGAAAATAGAATAAAAATCAAGCAATTCCTTTCCCCAAAAACATAACAGATCCCAAACAAAAAGGTTAACAGCGATTTAATGCCGGAACACTCCTTGAGTAAAGCCCTTAAATCTCATTAAAGTGAGGGATTACAAAGCTTACTGTACCAAAATGATTCTATAGGGCTCGCAATGTTTTTTATTTAAATAGTACAATTATGTATAGTAAAGTAACAGTCTATTTAGTCTAGTGATTAGCCCGTTTGAGTACAGAATCTAAGTCTTGGGAACGAATACTAGTCCTGGGTTAAGGTTTTCTGTCTAGAAATTGCCATGCAATGTGGTAATCCTTCATAGATTTCAATGAAAGAGATGAGAGAGGAAGCCTGCTCTAGCAGTGTTTTCCCAAATATGGGGTGATAACGATAAGAATCATACTACCGATTTACTTTTAATTGTGACAATACCCGTGGCGCAGTGCGTGCGTTGTCGCATTATAAAGTTTCGTTTCGGGTTCGATTCTCGGCTCGAGTCTGTTTTGGTGGGAGTTTTCGGCCGTGGCTAGTTACCACCCTACCGACAAAGACGTGTCGCCAAGCGATTTAGTGTTACGGCACTATGTAGCATAGAAACTAATAAGGAATATGGGTTTACCATTTTCCTTACAGGTTAGCCCGCTACCATCCTAGACACGATGTAGCATAGAAACCAATTAGGAGTATGGGTCTGCCATACCTTTAACAGGTTTGCCCGCTACCATCTTAGATTACATCGTATATACACCAGGTCACATTGCCGTCAAGGGCTAACTTGTAGTGTATAAAAAATTAAATCTTTTTAACTATCATGCAATACAATCATCATGATCAACCCATTACCGGCTCACTACAGAGCACGGGTCTCCTCTCAATATGAGAAGGCCATAGTCCACCACGCTGGTCGTGTGCGGATTGGCAGACTTCACACGCCTTTGAGAACATTATGAACTCTCAGGCGTGCAGGTTTCCTCACGATGTTTTCCTTCACCGTTGAAGCAAGTGATATTTTAATGTTTTTAAAAACGCACATAACTCCGAAAAGTTAGAGGTGCGTGCCCGGATTCGAACCGCCGACCTCTGATTAGGAGGCTGATGCCCTAACCACTAGGCTTTCACCGCTTGCAATATAATCCGATTATGAAATTGAAATTCAAAATCGAAAATCGAAATAAAGTTCTTAACTTATGAGGATAAATTAAGAACTTTATTCTTAGTTGAAAAATCTATAACTATAAAGCAATCTGTACCGATAATACGCAATAACCATCGCCTGAATCTCATCTGTATAAATAATTATAAATAAAAATGATAATTTTACAAAAATCTTGCATTTGTCTCAAGACACACAAGCCTATTTTAAAAAAAGCAAATGAATTACAAGAGATGGGACAGTTGAATAAATAGCTATAATATAATTTTTTGTCTATTCTCATGTAAAATATGACACACATTGAAGCGTTAAATGAACAAGATTATATAATTAAGATAACTGAAATGAAATTAAAACGATTTTGCCTGATCAGCCGTTCATTGGAATGGAAAGTATTTAAATTGAAAATCGTGAGTTATGTCACAATATAGAGCCTTAAATAATTGGAAAGGCACAATTTATTACGCCCGCTCACTGTAGCAGCATGCATGATGCTCTCTATGCCGAAGCGTGGAACAGAATAGTTCGACCGTAGCAATGCCCTGGAGGTTATCTTACAAACTTTATCTTAAACAATGTTACTAATTCAACAAACAAGGTTTATTGTAATTTTACTCCAATTTATATAAAACAGAACTTTAGAAAAACACAACGTAATATATTTCGAAACGCTATGTACAAGCTATTATTGTTAAATTAAGTATTTATGCACTAAATTTACAAAGACGATTCCGTGGCGCAGTGCGTGCGCTGTCGCATTTTAAAAGTTGGCGGTCCTGGGTTCGATTCCCGGCTCGAGTCTGGTCTGGTGGGAGGCTTCGGCCGTATCTAGTTACCACCCTACCGACAAAGACGTGTCGCCAAGCGATTTAGCGTTCCGGCACGATGTCGCGTAGAAACCAACTAGGAGCGTGGGTTTGCCATACTTCTAACAGGTACCCGCTACCATCCTAGACAGCATCATCACTTACCACCAGGTGAGATAGCCGTCAAGGGCTGACTTGTAGTGTATAAAAAAAAAGATGCTTTTATTAATATTATTACTACAAAAACCATCTTCAATATACAAACTTTATTAATGAAATTCACATAGAAACAATTACTATGTTCTATACCCTGCGGTTATACAGTGAATAATTCAATCGCGTAGTATGCTGCGTTGCAACTATTATATCGGTATCTAGCAGAAATGCCAAACAAGATAGTTAAAAATAACTTTAACTTCTTCATCTTCTTTTAAGAGTCGGAATACGAACTTCTAAATAAGTTATAATACAATACTGAGTTTATCTCAATAACACTTTACTGTTATAATTTTCTATTAACGCGAGTGAGCCTGAACTGCAACTAACTAACTATTGTTTACAGTCAGTAGAAAAAGTTTGTAATAAAAACGGCAGCAAGAAGTTAATAATAATTAAGCGTTGCCGCCATTCTTTGACAGCTGTCTGATTACTTTTTTTTTTTCAAAAACGCGCGCTACTGGTCCAATTTTGCAACTACAGATAATTTGCGACTTCCACAGATGACAACATTACGATAATATACTTTATCCACACTATTTTTAATATACTTTTCAAATGTCCATTTGAAGATCCAATAAAGCCCAATGCATCTACCCTGACACCCGCTAATAATTGACGCTATTTTTTATCGTTTTCCCGCCTAGCGTTAGTCCAACTACACATGGCCGCCCTCTGTTAACATATTCCTAATAATAATCAAGTAAATGCCTTTTTAAAGAATTGAAGACTACGGTGCTTTATATCATTTATATATTCACTTAATAAAATGGTTTAATATGTCATACAGATTATATAGCTCAAAAGTGCATTTAACTTGATCAAATATTTACGCAACCTTACATTATTATTTATTCAACTATGGAGTAGAAACATGTTGTAGACGTATAAATGAATAATCAAAATATACATCGTTTATTACGAGCAGAGAATAAGCGGATCGACTCATATTGCTTAAATAAAATAACTTGATTGGCTATAACGAATACTATCACTTATTCAAAAGTCGTGTTTAAGTGGCAATAATTTAAACCACAGAAAAACACACAGATTAGCCAATGTCAAGTTTATTATTTTATAAGTTCTCTCTTTTTATGGCTTTGCACAGATTAGCCAATGTCAAGTTTATAGCAATGTAGAAGTTAGGGAGGAATCGCGGGAAACATCGCACTCCGCGGACGCGGCTCCCTCAAACCTTTCCCAAATCAATACCTGTTAACCATTCAGAAAACTAGCCACTACACAAACGACACCAAAGCTGTCCACGACACAACCAACACCAGTCCTTTTCAAAATGAGCCAACAAACATTAATTCAAGAAAAGCGTGAAAAATCCGCGCCCGCCATATACGAAGTCGCCCGCCTTTCTCGACAAAAACATTATATAATGTTTTATAACGTTTTTTTTGTCAACCACAGATACATTATATTGTCTGTGTTTAACGAAAAAAAAGTAAGTACTTATTGTCAAGAAGGTAGACAGTTTTTTTCTGCAGAGGAAAACGTAAAATGGTCGATTGTTGAAGACTTATTAATATTGAAGTAATCCGTACGCGCTAGATTATAGGTACGCTTTTGATTGGTATCTCATATTTCTTGGAATGATCGCGTGGGCAATAACTATAAATAGAAATAATTGATTCGATATCACCTGTCCGCTCTCGATCGAGGAGTAAATGAGAAATCTTTAGTATATTGAGGCCAACTCTTACTGAAAATTGTAGGTAGTTACAATAAGATCGAAAAATCTTACAGAACTTGTATGTTGTACCGCCTGAATGAGTTATGATTGTAAGAATTCAGTGAAATGCTATGCCTATTTATAAATTTATAAAGGAGTTGGATAATACCTATCTAATAATCATGATCAACCATTGTCGGCTCACTCTCAGTAGTGAGCCCCCGCGGGTCTCCTCTCAGTATGAGAAGGGTTCGGCCATAGTCCACCACGCTAGCCATGTTCGGATTGGCAGACTTCAGAACACCTTTGAGAATATTACAGAGATTTTCAGGCGTGCAGGTTTCCTGACGATGTTTTCCTTTACCGTTGAAGCGAGTGATATTTTAATTGCTTAAAAACACACATAACTCCGAGAAGTTATAGGTGCTTGCTTGGGTTCGAACCCCCGACCTCTGATTACGAGGCGGGCGTCCTAACCACTAGGCTATCAAAGCTTATTATCCAATAATAGCAGACAACAATATCGATGACTATTTTACTATAATCGGAGGCATGTTGATGAATTGGCCGTTATCTATTCCTTCAATCATCATAATGGAAAGACAACAGATAATAAAGCTAGTTATGGTTACAAAAAAAATTGGGTATAGTCTGGTATGTAGCCAGCGTTCCAGATCTTGCATTTGACAAATGACAAAACGTCATATCAAGAGATTACGGCCAACCTTTGTTAGTTAGAGGTATAAGAAATAAGACGAATACTTCAGTTTTCAGTTGCAGCCAATCTCAAAACCCTATATCAAGCCTTATTCCTTTTAGAGAGGAGACCAATGCCTTTTTCATTTTGATCCAATATCTTCAGATGTTCCCTTCACAAAGCAGTTGCATACTCTGTGGGAGCGATCCGTGCGCAGAGAGTCTATAATCTATCATATATAATCTATCATATATATAATCATTTTATATATATATATATATATATATATATATATATATATATAATATGTGTATCATTCAGGTAACAGTTTTAATTTGTTATTAAGTACGACCTTTACAATATTTATGCATGATGTAGCTACCTATAAGTAGAATTACATGTGCCAAATTACCTCATAATATTTAATTAAGTTTATTTATTTTACATGTAATTGTTTGTTGGTTGTCCAAATAAATAAATAAGTATAGAGATTGAAGATATTATGAATTGCACCACCTATGTATAACCTCTTTATAGCAGATTATGGCAAATTAAGCTTAATATTCATTATGTAAATGATTTAATTATTATTCCAAGCTCCTTTAGATTACAATTAAATAGTGTAGTTATAAACATCTGTTCATAATGATGCAAAATCATATCGCTACCACTTTTACTAGGTCTATATTGACAGGATATTTACTTTATTCGACGTCACGATTCTATTATATCTAACTAAGTCTATCTAGGTATAACTAGGTATATATATATATTATATAAATGTCTTTATTCAGATAGACCTAGTTAGATATAATAGAATCGTGACGTCGAATAAAGTAAATATCCTGTACAATTGTAGGTAAATTCTTGTTGAAGCTGAGTTGATAATACTTCATCGTAGAGCGCAATTTGAATACTATTGTTAACAATGAAGTCTGGAGAGCGATATTTTTATAATTCACCCTTAAGGCTATTAAAATCGAGGATAAAGGTAATAAATGTACGGAGCAGTAATACAGCCTGCAGAGAAATAATTGAAGAAGGAAATCGCGGATCGTTATATCCCAGCAGTAAACGAATGGAATAATTTATAACAACTAATTGAGAACACAAGAGACAAACTAAGTTAGTTCCTTTTGTATGTATTTGTTTTTTTTTTTGTTTATTCATTCAAGTTTGCCCTTGACGGCACTCTCACGTGGTATAAGTGATCATGCGTCTAAGATGGTAACTGGCTAACCTGTTAGGAGTATGGTTAACCCATACACCTAATGGGTTTCTACGCGATATCGTACCGAAACACTAAATATCTTGGCGACACGTCTTAGTCGGCAGGGTGATAACTAGCCATGGCGGAAGCTTCCCACAAGACCCGAGCCGGGAAACGAACCCAGGACCTACTAATGAAAACTAACCCGCTTGGCGTAAATGATAAACTTCTACAATCTTAACACACCGGATCAAACAGATCTTCACAAATAGATACGTTTATCTGTAATACTGTAGTATCCTCAAGAGATGTTTACTTGACAACGCACGATTATTTTGGCAATTAAACATACAATGGCTCAGACAATAAGGCAATTGCGTATTAAAAAATGTTTTGGTTTTATTTTTCCACTACAAGTTCGCCCTTGAGGGCCATCTCAGCTGGTGTAAGTGATGATGCAATCTAAGATGTTAGCGGGCTAACTTATTAAGGGTTGGTGAAATTATACTCCTATCATATCATGTACTAAAGTGCGTACAAAGCGTATTTTTTTTTTTTTTTTCGGACTGTCTATTAGCTGTACAAACCCTATTGGTTACCACAGCATAACCAGGCTGTTTCTAATTAATTTCTCTTTCTTCGGAAAGAAGCTCTGCCAGAAGAAATTTTCAGCTCTAGGGCTCGAAGAAACTAAGGAACCGACTGCCTAAGAGCGCCTCCTTTGAGGCCGAACCTCGGCTTAGGCGACGTTTGGGATAACGAGGGGGTCGGACGGTAACGGGGGGGGGGGGGGCGGACGGTCCACGTATTTTAAAACAGCTGTGCGGTGTATGTCGAAAAGCAATTATCATTTGTACACATTTGCACGGTTCTCACGAGGTATATAATTCTATGTTTAAATAAATTATCTCATATAATGGGCTTCCGTAATTTAAGTTTTATTCCGACAAAATAGTAAAATTTTACGTAGGAATTATAAATGAGTATAACCAAATCCAAAAACCAAACAGACTGAAGCTAGGGGATAAATAAATCATACAAAAACTTATTGAAGTGGCACAGATTAAAAGTCCAATATATGGCAATATAAAAAACAACAAAATCTTTTAACGTCAAACCAGAACGTAAAAGATTAAAAAATACTTAATTAAATATCCTTTAAAGAGCAACAAATATGTCATTTTGTCAGTATACCAAAATAAATAGGTATCATGTGTGTCATCATGTTCAACCCATTACCGGCTCACTACAGAGCATGGGTCTCCTCTCAATATGAGAAGGGTTTGGCCATAGTCCACCACGCTGGCCATGTGCGGATTGGCAGACTTCACACGCCTTTGAGAACATTATGGAGAACTCTCAGGCGTGCAGGTTTCCTCACGATGTTTTCCTTCACCGTTGAAGCAAGTGATATTTTTAATTGTTTTTAAAACGCACATAACTCCGAAAAGTTAGAGGTGCGTGCCCGGATTCGAACCGCCGACCTCTGATTAGGAGGCTGACGCCCTAACCACTAGGCTATCACAGCTTAAATAGGTATAAGGTATACCTATATATGTATATTGTATAGTGATTTTCAAACTCACACAAAAACAATGTTCAAAGTATTGCTATTTTGATACTGAAATTATTAACTTGTTTAGTTTATCGTACAAATTAATTTATTTTATCATTAGAATTTCTAATTAAACGTTAATTAAGTAGGCGTCCTCATTTCCGACGAACGTTATCCATTCTATTTCAGTAAAACACGGCGCCTAACCAAAATACCACCCCGATGAGGACCTACGTCACTTATATCACATAATTATACAGTTAGTTCTCTCCGATAACCAGTTATCAGTAACCGATAAACGGCTGCATCAATAGATTAATAACCACTATCATATCTACTTAAAATAAATGAGTCAAATTTTGAGTGAGAGATGTCAAACCAAATAAATCAAAAATAGCTTTGTTCATATAAACCTATTACAGGCATCTATAAATCGTTCATATATATCACATATAATACGGAGGTAAGAAAGTGGTGGCACCAAAATAATGTTATGTATGAACGTGGAAGGGCAAAAGAGTAGAGGAGACCAAAAAAGAGATGAACGGATTGTGTAAAAGAGGATATGCGGGTAAAAGGTTTGGGTAGTGAGGTGACGGCTGATAGAAGTAGAAGAAGAAGACGTGTTGTGACGACCGCATATATTATGGGATAAGGGCAAGAAAAAGAAGAAGATATATCACATTTTTTACTATTTCTGGTGAGAACTCGCCAACTTAAAACTAAAGCTAAGAGGCTTCGGCCGTAGCTAGTTACCACCCTTCGGACAAAGACGTGTCGCCAAGCGATTTAGCGTTCAGCATGATGTCGTGTAGAAACCAATTAGGACTATGGGTATATCATACCCCTAAAAAGTTAGCCCGCTACCATCTTAGACCGCATCATCATTTACCATCAGGTGAGATGCCGTCAAGGGCTAACTTGTGTAGTATAAAAAAAAAATCGCGCCCAGGTCTGAGAAGAAGCCCACAACAAACTTAGCCGGGTTTTTTTTTGTTATCACCATCTCACATTATCAATAATAAATTATGGTACCTAAGGAGATGGAGCAATTCATACCCAAGAATTTTTATCGTGTATATAATCGTTAATATCGTAATCTGATGGACATCCGAAGCCAGCTACTATGGGCAGCATTTTGGAAACATCGTGACAAAGTTTCGTCCAAAACCTCACGATCTCCGAGGATCCAATTCCTTAAAAATTGCGTGCTACCTACCTCATGCTATGGACCTCAGAGTCACTCAGAATAGCTCCAGTTGGCTTAATAGTTTTTATCAATTTGGTCCGTGATAAGACATTCTCCAAGGCTTGGTGCAAAATGAACGCATTTTTCCCTAACTCCAGGCTGATACAGCGATTTTCTAAACCAAAAGTCAATACCTTAAATTATTATGTCCTTTTTCCAAGGCAAATATTAAACAAGAACAAATGAGATTTCAAAACATATTGCTTTAAAGGCGTTATTCCTTTCTGTAGGCAAATTAATAAACTTTCACAATAGGACCAAATTTTGTTACTGTATACGTTATATACCTGCGTAAAGCTTTCAATCTGAATCTTTAGCAAGCATTCTCAATCGCGGGAAGCAGTCTAATTAAAACTCATTGTTATTGTTTCCACTTCAATTTCGATATAGCCATAATATAGCCGAGGTGGGCCGAACCTCGGCTTAATGTGGGCTAAATAACAACTTTTGTATTCCTTGCCTATTTCAGCCGTAGCTAAATATCAGGGCTCGCATAATAAAGACTATAAATAAGTAATCTATGAATAATTAAATTTATATTATGTTTAGTGAAGCGGTGATAGCCTAGTGGTTAGGGCGTCAGCCTCCTAATCAGAGGTCGGCGGTTCGAATCCGGGCACGCACTTCTAACTTTTCGGAGTTATGTGCGTTTAAAAAAAATTAAAATATCACTTGCTTCAACGGTGAAGGAAAACATCGTGAGGAAACTTGCACGCCTCAGAGTTCTCCATAATGTTCTCAAAGGCGTGTGAAGTCTGCCAATTCGCACATGGCCAGCGTGGTGGACTATGGCCAAACCCTCCTCATATTAAGAGGAGACCCGTGCTCTGTAGTGAGCCGGTAATGGGTTGTTCATGATGATGATGATGATTATTATTATTAGTCTAGACTACACCCTAACCCTGCTTAATTTTGCATTGTTTTGTATTTCTTGTTTGTTATGGTGTACAATAAAGAGTATTTTCATTTCATTTCATAATACAGACATTACTACGTGAACTTAAAACATCGGAAGTGGAAGCGGTTTATGAAGCCGCAGACAAACACATTAGATTATTTATACACCTGCCATACCAGAACAATCGCACACTGAACCTTCTGAAACCTTCACTTTATCACATGAAATTACACTCAAGAGCTGACTGGTATTCAGGGCTATAGAAGACGGGATTACGACAAACATCATGATCAACCCATTACCGGCTCACTACAGAGCACAGGTCTCCTCTCAATATGAGAAGGGTTTGGCCATAGTCCACCGCGCTGGCCATGTGCGGATTGGCAGACTTCACACGCCTTTGAGAACATTATGGAGAACTCTCAAGCGTGCAGGTTTCCTCACAATGTTTTCCTTCACCGTTAAAGCAAGTGATATTTTAATTTTTAAAAACAAACAACTCCGAAAAGTTAGTGGTGCGTGCCCGGATTGGAACCGCCGACCTCTGATTAGGAGGCTGACGCCCTAACCACTAGGCTTACATTCAGGAGTAAATACCGAGAAGAGGAAGATTTGTACCGGTATTTTTATTTTGGTTAATTTAGATAAAACTATACTACTTTTTATTAGGCTAAGTTTGCAGTTAAGCAGTTTTTAATGTTAGCGGGCTAACCTTTAGGGGTAAATCCATACTCCTAATTCGTTTCTAAGCGACATCGTACCGTTAAATCTATTAGCGATACGCAATTGTCAGTACTAACTAGCCACACTAACTAGCCACGGCCGAAGCCTCCCACCGAGCCAGCAATCCAATGACCTAAAACTAAAAACGGTTGTGAATTGCTCTAACTTGATAGATAATTATAATTTATTATTTACTATGTAAAATGGTAATAAAAAAATCGGCTAATTCTGTTGTGGGCTTCTTCTTAGACCTGGGCGCGGTTGGAACCCTCTAAGATTCAATTTTAAGTTGGCGAGTGCAGTTATCACCATTACCTCATAAATTAAAATAATGAAAAATAATATATAAACGATTCAAAGATGCCTGTAATAGGTTTACATGAATACAGCTATTTTTGATTTGATTTGATTTATATAATGCGACATCGCCACGAAGTATATCACTTGTTGGCTATTTAACCATTGCAACAATAAGTAGAGATTAACACTGCACGATATTTTTGTAATATGTTACACAAAAACTTTAATATGTTACACAAAACGTTTTCTCCAAAGCTATACTTAAGGTCCTCCTACCTCATATACGAGTACGATAAAATAGAATTCAGTATTAAGTCACGTAGCGTTTCCCTTTAAATATTTACACGAGTCGGGAATCAACATCTAGAGGTCGCAAAGTATACATTAACCGAACTACATTGTATAATATAAATTACACAGTAATAGTACTAGTATATACGTTAAAATAAATCATATCATAAGTGAGAGCAAGAGATAATGAAATAGTGATAAGAAAGAATGCGCAAAAACATGTTCACTACACAATTATTTTAAAACCATTTAATGGAACAAACCACATGACTTAAAATCCTTTTAAATTACATTTTTTGTTTGTATTTAATCGATTTTAACCGTACTGATTAAATTAAATTGGATTAAAATAAATTTATAAATATATATAATATAACCGTTTGATAAGATTCACAGGAACAGACCGGAATCGACAAAAACGCAGTTTGAGAATTAAAAAAGAAGAATTGCACACGAAGGGTTCCTAAACAAGGTTTTATATGAAACAATACGTAGTATTGACGTTATTAATATTGATCTAAATCACCAAAAATACTGGTTGCCAAATTCAAATTAGATTAAAATAAATATTTAAACCTAGCAATAGGCATCTATGAAGCGTAAATATATATATTTTTATTTTATTTTTTATAAACCGTTCATATATTTCTCTTTATTATTTGTAGTATTTGTATCTGTTGGTAGTGGATAACTATGAGGGTTAAAAACGCGCCTCAGTAAAAGCTCACAACAAACTTGACTTAGCCGACTTTTTATTTATAAGAAACTATATTTTTTAAGCAATTAAAATATCACTTGCTTCAACGGTGAAGGAAAACATCGTGAGGAAACCTGCGCGCCTGAGAGTTCTCCATAATGTTCTTAAAGGCGTATGAAGTCTACCAATCCGCACATGGCCAGCGCGGTGGACTATAGCCCCCTTCTCATATTGAGAGGAGGCCCGTGCTCTGTAGTGGGCCGAGAATGGGTTGATCATAATGAGAATACCTATTTAAAGTTTAACTAAATTTTATTTTTATTACTTTTTGTTACAACTACACATGGCTTTGGCGATAGGAATACACATTCTGTGACATTTGAACTCACTCTTACAGTTCGCGAGATACAACCCGTGGATGAGGATCTTAATGAACTGTACTCCCACGCCTCATAAAAGCACGCTAAGTCATTGGTCCAAAAAATTACGTTTATGAAAAAAATCGTCACAGCCCGCCGACCCACATTTAATCTGTGCGGTGGGTGGTAATCTTTACGGTACTTTCGTATGTATTTTTGAGCCGTTTTTTGATATACCATCAAGTTAATATCTGTTGATTTTCAAACACGCTCTGGTGGCAAAGTTATGTATCACTTAAGTTTAATTTGATTCTCATTTACATATTTCTATTAAAAGTTTAAAGCCGGTTTAGTTTTTACAACTTTTGCGCGGTTGGTTTTTCTTTTTCTATTTAATAATATTATTTTCGCCATTTCACTTCACGATGGTTCAGATTTATGAAACACACGTTGAATAAACTGAAGAAACTAAGTTTGATTTAAGAATTAGAAAATAATTTATAACTCCATATAATGCAATTAAAAAAAAAATTGCGGCACTGGATCACGAAATATACGAAATATATCAGTTAATTGAGAATGTACTAGGAATATTTCTATCACCAAAAATCACCAAGACATAGATTTTTTTTTAAATCAATAACTTCATTTTCTTTTCATTTAACTCACACAGGCTTAAGAATGTTGGTTAAAAGGCCGCAATTTTCATATGCAACTGAAAAGACATAGGTAGTTTTCAAATTAAAAACTAAATAAATGCTTCTAACTGACTTTCATGGAAATTTTCTTTCGGTATTCCGAAGTGCATTTGGTTATGGAGATCTAATTATTAATGTACAACAATAAAATGCCGATTAAAAATTTTCCGAACAAAGAAATTTCAGACAACTTGTAATCGTTCTTTCCACTATAAATTACTGTTATTCATTACAAAGAAAACATTATATCGGAAATCATTTCTTAAACAACAAAGAAAATCTATCATAGAAGTCCGTTACTGAACATAACGTCCTTAAGTTTGCCCGTTACTTTGGTTTAGTACAGAAAATCTGTTAAACCTAAATTAATTGTCTATTATAATATTTATCGAAAATTGTTTTTTCATATTTGGAACAGAGTTTGCATGTTAATTATTTCATAAATAAAAAAAATATTTTTTTTCCTAGTTGCTCATTGTATTTGGACACAGGTACACGTAATTTTAAATATTTTTTTTACCAATTACCGATTTATTCAATCGATACCATAAATTTTTATAACAATAATCGACGCAACTCATATAATCTCCTTTTTATATTTTAATTATTTACAACAAAATATTTTTGATATCAATCGATAACATCGAATTTAACTCTACATACTTGTGATAATATACAGCAAAGAAAACCACATCAAAGGTATAATGAGCAAGCGAAAGCGCGGGAAAAACTACGCATAGATAACAAAGACTAGGGAAGTTGAAAGGTGTGTGGAAGCCGTTAACATAAACATTGGTGTGCGCAACAGATATGCCGCGTACCTCTGGGCGGCCGGCGTTGACACAGCGGTGCACTGAGCTACCGCGCCGCTTCGCGCGGACTGACGCTCCGCCGCTAGGACGCGCCCAGTAGCCTTACCCGCCGGAGTTGCCAGGACTGACTTGACAACATAAAATTACCCCATTCGTAACGTTGACACAAAAAAATAAGCTGTTGTTTCGAATTGACAGTAGCTTAAAATCAGTTATTACAACGACATAGGGCTTTTAGATCGCGACGTTCGGAATGAATGATCCTAACGACGACGATTTAAGGTGACGTTGGGAATCAGACTTATTGGTCAGTTGAAAATACTCTAACGTAATTGGAAGTGCCTATAGTTGGGCCATTACAAAATTACATTATAAAATCATCTTACTCAAATCTAAGGGTAGTGGAAGAGATCTCTGAAAGCTTGTCTAGCTTTCCTTTGTATACCTGTTATATAGATGTATGTTATCACAGATTTGATACAAAAAGTATAATTAAATAAAAGTGTGCACTGATAAGTAAATCATTTTCATCTCTCTCGCTCGCTCTTAAAAGCCTTATGAATCTGACAAAACAAAAGGGAATATCTTTATTTTATAAACTTGAATATTTGAGTAAGGACCATGAAATCATAAATAAGTAACGTAAAAATACGTAAAGTAAACCATGAGGCCAAAAAAGAACAACAAAAACATTTAAAAAAAAATTGTGCTCAAAAATTCTTGTATTTAATGAAATACATATGGATTTACATTTAAGCGTTGAGAACGCTGAAATTATGTATCCTTCACACAATAATACGGTGTTTGTAAAAAGTATATGAATACAAACAAACTTTGTTATTTTCTAAATTTTAAATATAAAGTTACGAAAACAATTAGAAAATACAAATGGAAAATATTTACCATCCACAAAAATAACTATGAAAATGTCGAAAGTCCGGTAAAATCACATTTCACACAAGACCAATTCTTGAATTGGCGGTCGTTAAAGATTTTTCGACACAATGTAAATTTTTATTCCAGATCTCAATATTCGTCATATTTCATGGACCGTAATAAAGGACTTCCTTTATGAAGACACTAATGGCGTGTTTCATTACCTCTTACTCCGGATGAAAAGTACCCTTGTAATTGGCAACCCTGTTTCCCGCCCCGCGCCCCTGCGACCCGGCCAGTTATAATGAAGGGGAGAGATTGGGGGGAAAGGAAGATACTACCCGTGCCGGATGGCCGGAGTCGCACGCCCGGATCTCCCGTACCTGCATCCCTTTTACAACTGTACGGAATACGGAATATAAATAGACGTAAAAAGGAGTTTACGTCGAACACGGAAGGTTCGATTTTAACATCCTGAAATGTGAACGTACGCGTTTGTGACTGTACGGGAAACTTTATGCGAACATAAATGTTCTAACTTGAAATTGATTAGGGATACCAGCGCTTATTATTATAGGCTGGAAGGCTGTTATCTTAACAATGAAATGACTATTGCCAGCGATTTTACGTGGATATTCCCAATGATTGAATGAAGTATGACTATGCATTTTCAGGTCAGTTTTGCGACAGAAAAACATCAAAATCTATCCTACTTAATCGATTGCGGAATAGACTATCCTATTTGCAATATAAATTATACTGGCTTCCGTTACAAATACCATTAAATCAGCCATAAAAAAATCTTGTTAAAATGATCAAAATTAATACGAGAATTTAAGATAATCATCATTGGTATATTAATGGTGGCCTCTGTCGGGTACAGACCTTTCCTCCCATGGGATTAAGAGGCTTAGAACGACGGATTAACTTGCTCTTCGAGGCACAGGAATAGTCAAAATTGATGCTAACAATAGGACTTGAATCGTTATAATAACTGTATAACGATTTTAGCGCTTTTATTTATGACTACCTCCGAGCGCTGTCACATTAAAAAGCTGGAGGTCCTGGCTTCGATTCCCAGCTCGAGTCTGGTCTGGTGGGTGGCTTCGGCCGTGGCTAGTTACCACCCTACCTACAAAGACGTATCGCAAAGCGATTTAGCGCTACGGCGCGATGTCACGTAGAAACCAATTAGGAGTGTGGGTATACCATACCCCTTACAGGTTAGCCCGCTACCATCCTAGACCATAAATTACCATCAAATGACATTGCCGTCAAGGGCTAACTTGTAGTGTATAAAAAATATAGATATATATATATATATATATATATATATATAAAGCTATGAGAACGAGCGGCAATATTATGAAAACCTATTACTCTGATATATTTCGCCAGTATTGGGTGATTCTGTTTTTATTCAGGAAAGTCCCATGAAACATTCATCAACCTTCGTTTAATAGATTTTCATTTGAATGTTAGAAGCTTTTATTAGATACTTTCTTTTGAAATAAAGTTACAATAAATGGTGTTACAATAAACGGTGTTTTTTGTAACTGTGAAGCTGTGATAGCCTGGTGGTTAGGACGTCCGCCTCCTTATCAGAGGTCGGGGGTTCGATCCCGGGCACGCACCTATAACTTTTCGGAGTTTTGTGCGTTTTAACGCAACTAAAATAGTGATATTTTAGTTGCTTAATAATTAACGCAATGTAAGGAAAACATCGTGAGGAATGTTCTGAAAGGCGTGTGAAGTTTGCCAATCCGCACATGGCCAGCGTGGTGGACTATGGCCAAACCCTTATCATGTTGAGAAAAGACCCGTGCTCTATAGTGAGCCGGTAAGGGGTAGATCATGACGATGATGATAATAACTGTAGATAAACTTTCAAAGTAAAATCATTCAAGCTCTCTCTAAGCTAGCTAGGCAAATTGGTTTTCGGCAGCGAATAGAAATATTTCTTCTGTTTCTTCTTCCGATAAATTTAATCACTAACTAGGAATTCACTCATGTTTCTGAGTGAGTATGCTCATGATCGAACTTTGAGCGATTTGAGCTGAAATCTATAGAGTTTACTTTAACATTGCTTAGCCAAAGCTAGTGTTGAAACGAGATATATTTACGTAAGGCACAAAACTGTGTCTCGTTTCAACTGTAAGCATGTAAATTATTATTTAACTATAGTGTAAGTAAATGTAAAAATCATTAGCAAACCTATTAAATATAATAAAATAAAATAAACTGTATAAAAGTCAGAGTCGCTTTATAGATCTCGCAACTGAGTTAATTATTTTTGGATTGTGTAATAAAATGCTCATTTGACAGCTCTTAACGTAGTCTCTTGTCATTAGTTTATCTCATTTTAAACTAATTGTGTTAGATGCTTTACAGTTTGGATCTTTAAATAAGTAAAGAGATCTTATTATTAATAAAGTTAAATGACATGGACCATCATCATTCAATTTGAATTTATTTATTCAATTATTATGATTAATTTCATTCATTCATAGTATTTTGAATAAGTTCCAATAACTTCAAAAATAACTAAGCATTGTCGAATTGGGATATGGCTATTTAAGTTTCTGATTAATCGTGTTGATTAATCAGAAACTGAAATAGTCTACCATAGTAACGTAGTTAAAAGAAACAAGAAAGGCTTTCAAAAAACATCACCTTCAGTGGTTGCAAAATATTGCATTGAAATTTATATGAAATTTGAACTCAAAGTGAGTGTTTTACTTGTGGGTGTGGTCTATACAAAAAAAATAGATAAACGTCTCTGTAATTAAAGGAAAATAATCGAATTTTTTTTCCCCCATTTTTCCTTGAGATATCCATTTTTTCATGAAATGACTATTTCATTGAAATGTTTTTAACATGGCAGAGATTTACCTAATTTATACACACAAAAATAACATTTAAAATACGAACCTCCTGCTCTTGAATGTCGGTTTAGAATAAGTAATTGGTTTGCTCCAATACAATTCAGAGCTCTCAAGTCTTAATTTAGAGGGGAAGAGAATCATCATAATTCAGGGTGCTAGGTGGGGGTGACAGGTTAAGCCGCGGGCAAAATATACTTCCCCAATGGTAATATTAATGCTCACAAATTTTCTGCAAAGTTGTTGAAAGAGTATCGATTGTATCGATATTATTAGGCAATTAATATTTCACAAATAGGCAATAGCGCCCCAAGCTTGGTTGCCTAGTTTAAGATTAAACAAGTGTGATGCGTAACCGTGCATATGTATATAAATAAACATGTATATATATATATATACTAGCTGACCCGGCCACGCGTTGCTGTGGCTAAAGTTTTTGTTATATTACATTATAGTAAACAATCTAAGAGGAACAATAAGAGAACATCAGTCACGGAGTCCACTATGCTTTTTCACACAGATGGTATTTGTAAAAAAATATGGTGATCTTCTTATTTGACTTTCTACTACTATAACCCTTTAGTACAATGAAATTATTTACGAACAAAGACGAAAATGTTGATATTGGTATACAAATTCACTGGATTGAGATTTGAAGGGGAAGTACGTTGAACACAATTAATTAAAATGTTCTTACACTTGATATTAAGCAGAAATCAATAGGTACAAAATAAAAATTTATCAGATTTATTATTTCCATTTAATTTTATAACAAATAAAGTATATTACAGTATAATACAGTAGATAACATGTGACGCTTAAACTCATGAATGAGGTAGGCAGTTTTAAACTTTTAAACATTAATATCTATTTTTTTGAATTATAAATACTTTCAATTTCAATTTAATTTAACACCAATCGGTGCACAATGTTTTTGGTTAACCTGCCTTTAGCTAACACAAATAGATTCGACGGTTTCCCAACACGTGAACACGCAACATATAGTTGCCTATGAGAAAAACATGGATGTTCCAAATCTAAACCACAAATGGACATTGTTTGACCTTGAGATTTATTTATAGACATGGCGAAAGCTAAACGAATTGGAAACTGTAGCCTTTTGAAGGGTATGGTAGAATCTGATGGTATCATCGGAATACGTGGCAGCAGGACGACTTTTCCTTTAAACTTCCCAGCCAAAATGGTTGCTTCAAGAATGTTTCCGGTGATCTTTTTGATGACCAAACGCGTAACGTTACATAATTGAGGTGGATTCAAATTACGGAGGAGAATAATAGGGGAACCAATCTTTAATCGAAGATTATGTGGTGGCATTCCAGGGATATCTAATGAATTTAAAAATTCAATCAGAAAATTTACACTTTCAGTTTCATCAACAACAGTATCGATTGATTTAAAAGACATCAGATCGCCTGGTAACAACTGTTGTATCTGGAGGTTAATTTCGTCAACATCAACGTTTTTGGCTGCCAAAATCGCCCGTTGACTAAGCCATTCATGATTCAAATAATTATTCTGTATATCCGGGAAAATACTCTGAATCAATTCATTTTTATCCTGAACAACAGTGCAAAAATTGTCTGGTAGTTTAATGTATTGCGTATTTGGTTGCAGTTCTATTTTACCGTTCCCAATATCTAGTAGTTGTTCGGAAAATATTTGTGCTGATGGATCATTTTGCAATTGTACTCGCATATTTATGGTCAATCGAAGTGTTTCAACACTTCGCCATAAGAATGATTGTTTCAAACATGCATTAATTTCATCCGCGAAAGTAGAGCAAGGTATAACCGGTAATAATTTCAATAAGAATTGAAATACTAATTTAATCGTTTAAATATAAAAAAAAATATCTGAAAAACTTGTTATCATAGCACACTGAAATAATAAGTGCTAAATATTTTTAATAGAGGTTAAATAAAAACAATAAAAAAAAATATTTGTACAACTATTGAAAAAGTGTAGGAAATTGTGTATCATTTTTTGCATTGACATTTTAATTAAATTTTATAATTATGTGATAATACTTACATACATATATTCAAATTAAATTATAAAGTTTTGATCAATGAAGCACAAATAAGTAAAAAACAGGATTAATTTCACTGTATTATCTTCATTATAATATGAATTCAATTTACACTTCAGTCTAAGTAACACGTGGCCGGCTATGCTAACACCAAAAATTTAAAAAGTGGAAATAATTGAATTATACGGTATTTCGTTCACTACAAAATAAATTTAATTAATTTTATAGCGTCAACAACACGTGGTAATTATGCTGTTAAAATGTAGCTTATATGACACGTTCGTAGATTTACCATAGCAGCGCCATCTATTGATTACTTACTCAACCCAGTCGAAAGGTATCGACATCTGTTAGAATCATTTGGAGTTAACAGATAATTGTGACTGTCAAATAATAACAGACAAATAATTAGCAATAAATTAAAATTGCGACTATAATTTGAGATTTAAACTATCCTATCTCTCAAGTTGGATCGAACTGCACATGGTGTGCGAATGTTATTATAATCGGTTAAGTGGTTTACGAGTCCATTGAGGACAAACATTGTGACACGAGATTTATATAATAAAGTAATACATTTATTACGAATAATGTTGATGAATTCAGAGTATTTTATACGATATATGTAAGTTTGATATATCGATATACAATATGAAGTACCTATTGGAAACATAACAGTGGTCGGTGTTATATGTAAGCGAACTAAATTTACATTTCATGCTCTTTTGACAGGCATTTTCTTTTTTTTTTTGTGAAATATTTATAATAGTATATTTTTTATTTCTTCCTTTTTCTAGTTTTTATTTTAATATTTTCGAGTTCTCGTGCATGTTTTATATCATCATTAGTGACATATTTCAGGCTCGCAACGCACAAAGGTTTATCTTACTCCAAGTCCTATTAGCAAGCTTCACATATGGGAAGACGTACTAAGAACGTAATGGAGAACTTATTGGCGTGGATCCTGGATAGATAACGCAATGATCCATCCTATGTCGATCTGAATTGATGACATATTATATTTTTATTAGTACTATTGTTTTGTATATATGTATTAAGTATTATATTATTTATATTTTTAGTTATACATATATTTAACCTTATATTTTCTTTGTATGATTGTACACCCCAACCTCGCCTTAGTTTATATTTTATTCTTTATTAGTACTAGGTTGCCTGGTAGAGATCGCTCGGTAGCGATAAGGCCGCCTATTGCACCTATTTATTTTCTTGTGTGTGTGTATTTCTTTTGTTTTTTTTTCCTTTTTATATGGTGTGCAATAAAGTATATTTTCATTTTCATTTCATTATGTTGACACTTAACTAATCAGCTGATTACCACTGAAACTCACTTGTCGTTGACTTAAA
Organism: Lasiommata megera; assembly: GCA_928268935.1. Taxonomy (NCBI): domain Eukaryota; kingdom Metazoa; phylum Arthropoda; class Insecta; order Lepidoptera; family Nymphalidae; genus Lasiommata; species Lasiommata megera. Next base: position 17,086,317 of record OV743308.1, on the reverse strand, counting down.
AAAAAATAAAAAAAATCGATAGCAATACACTAATAATACAAATAAAAAATAAAAATATCGATACAATATTCAGCGATACTGTTAGGCACAACCCACGTCCCTTGTTTCCTTATACACGTTAGGAATTACTGCGATATGACTAATATTCCCTTTCGCCTTCATCGGGGAGATTCATAGCAATTACCTTTCGGATTTTCTTAAAAATATGGCCTTAGTTAGCATAATTTTGCGTTTTAATACTCATGCATAGCTTTGGGATTTAATCTATATAAGTATATGTCGTAGGGCGATAGGGAAACGCCGAGTTTTTGCGAAAAACCTAGGGCCATTGACAAAGAGCGGCCAATAGGAGAATAAGTGATTCGAGTGAGTGATAAGGCACAATCGTATACCGTACCGTTATCGTAGGTATTATTCGGATATTAAATTTGATGATGATGATGATTCACTGTCAACACTTACGGCAACCGCGTCTAACTTCGCTCGTTAACAATTTTTGATCTTCCCACCGGAAATATTTGAGAGATCGTTATAGAAAGTACATGTCCTTTTCCATAGCGTAGTAGTAGCCCACGGCTTAGCTAGTAAACAATTTCCCTCGGGTACTACTTTAGGAACCGGGATAAATAGTAGCCTATGTTCTTTTCCATGTCAAAGGCTACATGCATGCCAAATTTCACTTAAATCCGTTCAGCCGTTTTTGCGTGATTGAGTAACAAACATCCAAGCATCCAAACGGCTGAACGTATCTGGGTGAAATTTAATTCCAGGAAGATATACGTTTCCCGCCATTAAAATCTACCCTTTTTTTTTTGCCAGCATCTGCTATTACAAACTATGACCGCTAATGTTCGAACGATTAACACATACATATGGTATTTCATGATTTCCAAATGGTTTAGATTTTAGTGTCTTTGAATTTAATACATATAATATCTTAATCATTAAATGAGAATATATAATTGAAGTATGTGATTTGACTTAAATGATTTAGGTTTACTTTTGACTACTTTAATGAAAAGTATCTCAATTGACTGTTTTCTTAAGATACCGGATTTGAATAAGGCAAAACGGAAAACATGACGTTCGAATCGCCCTTTATAGGTTAGTTAGCCGTTGGTCATTGTTGGTTAGTTTTTGTTTAGTGTTAGTACTGAAAAGTGGTCTCCAAGGTTCTGGTTGTACAAAGATGTGTAAAATGTTGTAGATAACAAGTATAGATATAGAAGAGTTGTATTCCTTATCAATAAGATGTTTACCATCCTGTAAATAAATAAGAATAGATACTGAAGAAGTGTGTTTTTTAAGAGGTACATATCAAGTGATGAAAGGTCTAACCGGTGTATCTAACCGTTACCATATACCTTGGTAACAGGGTAAGCGATATAAAATCATTCTTAGTTTATAACCATTACACCTTTTCAATCGTTTTTCGCCGACTCGATTTTTCCACTTAGCCTACGACATAATATGCATGGCAGGAGTTGGGCCTCAACGTGACTCTGGGGAGATAGGTACTTTCGAACTTAACGAAAACCAATTCTTCTCTGTCCTTGTTCAAAGTATTCGCCAACCCAATTTAACTGAATGTTGCATAATCTGTAAAACTTTAGCTTAAGAAAATACTTGTATTATTTAGATTAATGATAAATAAAAAGTTTTTATTATAATTATTTTGTCATTTTACGTCCATCTCCAGAATCTTAGACACACAAACAAACAATCTTAAGCCTTTAGATGATTGTAGGTAGCCCTTGTATTCCAAAATAATTTTTGACTTTAAGCACGATTAATTCTGTTTTTCTTGCTAATAAACTCACATCACAAATAACATCTCCCAAAACCTCATCAAAAATGATTCGGTACAAAGATAAAATTTTAATTCGATTAGATTTTTTGAACGTATTTTGGTGTAAAAGTGTCCTATGTCTGTTTTCCAGATGCCTAATTTCATCAAGACCCTTTACGCGGTCTTGTTTAACTTAGTTGATAAACAGGCACAATGTCATTTATAATATTAATATAGATTCAGGAATTATTTAGGTACTGACTTATTGAGATTCGGGTATTATTTTTCCAACTATTACAATTATGTTGATGTTATGGATAGAATATGTTTTAGAATGTATTGTGTTACGTAGGTTGCATATATTTTTGAGATTCGGGTATTATTTTTCCAACTATTACAATTATGTTGATGTTATGGATAGAATATGCCATTGCCATTCATACAATACCTGACATCAATTATATGTATTTTCTATGTAATAGATTAATATAATAGATTATTTCCTAACATTCTCACCTCGTTGTTATAATTTTCCCCTACTGAGATCAATCTTAATCAATCAATGGTATACTTCCGAAATAATCGCGTGTTCTGACGTTTACCATTTTTTTTATCCACCGCAAGTTAGCCCTTGACGTCAATCTGACCTGATGGTAAGTGATGTTGCAGTCTAAGATGATAGCGGGCTAACCTGTTGAGGGCATGGTAAACCCACACTCTTAATTGGTCTCTACGGACATCGTGCCAGAACGCTTAATCGCTTGGCGACACGTCTTTGTCGGTAGGGTGGTAACTAGCCACGGCCATAGCCTCCCACCAGACAAGACTCGAGCCGGGAATCGAACCCAGGACCTCCAACTTTAAAATGCAACAGCGCACGCCTTTAGGCCCTAAAATGAGGCATAATATGTGATCTTTTAATGAGACTTCGTGACCTTATCTTTTCAGTTTTTTTTTGTGATTAGGAACAATTTGATTTACTTTTGCCCTCGTCTTTCTGACATCGAAGGATAAGGCATCGTAAAAGAGCACTGTTGCGTCACATCCGGATCCGGGGAAAACTGCCCCGGGCAGTATTTTAAGGGTTTTCCCAATCCATATGTTTAAATAAACGAGGTTAAGCGCCAACCCTCTGGAGCATATCCTAACCTACTATCGTTTGTTCATTCGATTAAGAAACACGTATTTAAATTGATTGCGCCAGTGAAATCCTATCAAACTAGAAAAAAACACTTCAGGTAGATCCGGCGCCGAGTTGATATCCCATCTCGTTACGTCCTAGTAACACTACAAAAGATCTGGTTTCATTTTCCTTATCATCTAGGCTAGTAAAAACTTTTAAACACCGGAGTGTCAATTAAGGCCTAAATGAGTATCATCTTGGCAACCTCAGCTTGCATCATCACATCGTATGAATGCTTAATAATGACGCCTTTAGAAGGCTTTTTTATTATATTTTAAACATTTTTATTATATTTTAAAGTGCAAACACGCACGCACGCACACACGCACACACGCACGCACGCACGCACCCACACACACACGCGCACACACACACACACACACACACACACACACACACACACACACACACACACACACACACACACACACATTATTCGTTGTTTTTTTTTTTCGTTACAAGAACGTAAAATTAATGTAAGGTTCGGAGTATTCTCCAGTATACCAGTATTCTCAATAAAGATTTTTAATTATTTATTTTATTAAAATATCGTAACATGTGGTATTGCCGAACCAGCTAAAATTACGTGTTGTTATTAAAGTTTTAGAAGTTTTTATAATAGAAGTATAGACTTGTGAAATAATATAACCAGTTCTTGTATCAGACTTCTACGAATTACGGGAATGAATCTGTAGCAAAGAATCGCAAGGTGATCTTAAGATATGATATATAAAAGGACGGCTATAACTAAAGCAGCAAGTTTAGACATGATACAATAATCAGAATAAGTCATTACCTAATTGTATTTACCTATTTATGTACATTAGGTTCTGATAATTACAGCCAGAAAATTTAGAATTAAGACCTATCTACTATAACTGGAACGCAAGATCCAATTCTTTGTAAATAACAAATACTTAAAGAAATTTTATGGAAATACAAATATCGATATTATTTCATTGCTGCTTGCGTTAATACTATTTGAAAAATGATTTTGTCTACACGTCGTGGATATTTTCTTTAATCGGAATTGCCATTTCCCCTTTAAGCTTATCGCTATTCCCGAGAAAGGAACAAAAAAAGCTAACTCAATCAGTTTTACAGTAGGCCATCTATCTTAAGCGATTTCAGTCAAAGGAAGACTCCAGATTGATTACACCTAATCGTTGGCAATTTTCCAGGCTTTAGCTTGTCTCTTATTTTAATTGTCGTGAAAATAGACTTACTTTAGCAGCATGACTTCTATTAAACTGGCGCATTGCTCTTTGCAATCATTATTTCTTTCTTTGAATATCTATTTTATATTTATATGTGGCGTCAAAAAAGCTGTGATAGCCTAGTGGTTAGGGCGTAAGCCTCTTAATCAGAGGTCGGTGGTTCGAATCCGGGCACGCACCTCTAACTTTTCGAAGCTATGTGCGTTTTTAAATTAATAAAATATCACTTGCTTCAACGGTGAAGGAAAACATCGTGAGGAACGGAACCTGCACGCCTGAGAGTTATCCATAATGTTCTCAAAGGCGTGTGAAGTCTGCCAATCCGCACATGGCCAGCGTGGTGGACATGGCCAAACCCTTCTCATATTGAGAGGAGACCTGTGCTCTGTAGGGAGCCGGTAATGGGTTGATCATGATGATGATGATTTATATGTGACTACGAAATATATGTGTGAGTGAGGTGATTTTAAAACCCGGCTATATTTGTTGTGGGCTTCTTCTTAGACCTGGGCGCGATTGGAATACTCTTAGCTTTAGTTTAATGATGACGAGTGTAGTTATCACCGTTACCCCCATATATATTATATTAGTATAACTTCACAGATGCCTGTAATAGGTTTACATGAATAAAGCTATTTTGATTTGGTATACAGACTTTCTATTAGATTAAAAATATATTAAAACACATGTCGGCGCGAAGAAGTTATTAACTTCATTCAGCGGCGCCAAGAACCTCAAGAATTCAATAATTACCTATATTTGAACTCTTGATGATTTTGCTAACACAATTTAGACAGTAGCAATCAATTTTGTACAAGCATGCTTTGCTATAAATGCCTTTCGTGGCATTCGCACTCGAGACGTCGGACTTTTCGGACCTCTTAGTTATTGTCGCAATAAAAGTGTAAACCCGCAAGTTGTGGTTTTAATTACTATGAGCGAAAGTAAACAAAATCGTGACGTCAGCAATGCTGACGTCACCCTTACAAAAAACAACTCGGACGCCCTTGACGCGTCATATATATTAAAATACCTATTAAAATATATAAAGGTTATAGATTGTATAAATTTTACCCTAAAGGTTCATTCTAAATATACATTGTCGGAAGAATGATTGAAATTGGATATGTGGTTTCGGAGATTGTGCTGAATATTCTAGAGCGGTACGAGGATTAATCATAATTAATCTTATAATATATAATATTAAATAATAACGCTCACGCACAAAACTCATTTACTTAATTCAGTTTCTTGGTTACAGAGTATCGTTTTCAAGTAGTTTAGTTATAATGGAATAGTTCTTATATATAGTTTTTTTTTTTTATAAAAAGAGATACGTAGTCTGATTTATTTAAAAAATATTGCACTATTTGAATGTATGTAACTAACTAGCATTTAAAAACAAATACCGTGTTTCCTAAATCTCATCCCCTATTCTAAAATTTAAATAAATAATAACTTTTAGATAATTACAGAGGTATTTTGTTTAAAAAAGCACAGTTACTTTTACGGCGGTGTTTTATAATTTTTAGATTAAAAATAAAATCAAATATATTTCAACCACCACTTCATCCCTTTGGGATCAGAAATCTGAAATAAAAAGTAAAACATAACGGTTGTTTAACCTTCTTCCTGCTATTGTTCAAGTAATCCCACAGATCGCTTATACAATTTGGGGCGCTGAGCTAAATAACTGGCAGTTATTTGGAACTGTTCACAACAAATACTTCAGCTTTATCGGTTTATTTCAACAACTCGATAGTTTTGTAGCTTGTAGCAATAAAAGCAAATACTTTGTGTAAGGTTTACAATTTACATTGCGCTTAATTACTGTAATACGCGTGCAACAGGCAAATCTGCACGGTACAATTTGCCTGTTTTACGCGGGTTACAGCAAAAATAAACTGTGATTTTTATGCATTAAGTAAAATGGCGGTATATAATGTTACCCAAGTGTACAGTTTATAATTCAATTTCGTTGCCCTGTTTTGGCAATGGTACGAAGGGACCATACGGTACGGGCACTAGAATCTACATGGTCTTAGAAATGATGTCAAATTAAAATAAATACCCTACTGTAATATTAATTTAGTTAACTGAAATCCTGCTACATATGTAGATTGAAAATTATAGATTTTAAAACCAACTTTTCAAACCCTAATAAGGACGGAAGGATACGGACATTGACCGAAGTGGACGTTACCACCCTTACAACTGTTTACACAATCAGGACTTTACTTTGGTAAAATAAAAAACGCCTTTTAGACAATCCATCGTCCACGTATTTTAATTTGAATTTGAATTTGAATTTGTGTAAACGAGTGCAACAATATTGATGCGCATTTGTGGGGTTGTGGTTTGAAAGCCAACCCCTATTGATTAAGTGGTTTTATCCCGCCTGCTATGAGAAAGTTGGCCATTAATTAGATCAACGATGATAATAATTAACTACCATTTGTAGGAATCTCATCTCAGCCTGAATCTCATAAAGATAAATCAACAAATTCTAAAGTTGGACGGCTAAGGCAATAATGTTTTACGAAGTAATTATGACGAATCTATTTTGCTTTATTATAATTAATTAATATCAAGGCTCTCCGTTTGCGTTGGATTAATTAGGACCACTTTGGCATACAACATCATTTCGTAATGTTTTAGAACAATAATTTGTTGACGTAAATTATATACGAATTGAAGGTGTCATGGCCTAGTGTTTAGGGCGTCCGCCTCCTAATCAAAGGTCGGGGGTTCGAGTCCGGGCATGCACCTCTAACTTTTCAAAGTTATGTGCGTTTTTAAGCTATTAAAATATCACTTCTTTAACGGTGAAGGAAAACATCGTGAGGAAACCTGCACGCCTGAGAGTTCTCCATAATGTTCTCAAAGGCGTGTGAAGTCTGCCAATCCGCATGTGGCCAGCGTGGTGGACTATGGCCAAACCCTTCTCATATTGAGAGGAGACCCGTGCTCTGTAGTGAGCCGGCAATGGGTTGATCATGATGATTAATCTTCTGGCAAACATCATAAGATCAACACCAGCTTAGTTAATCCAATCACTGGGAACAGGTCTCCTTGCATATGAGAGAGGGTTCTAGCATAAATGATAGCCATCACGCTGTTCCCAATGTATGTTGCCGTACTTTATGAATTATTACAACCGAGACCGACAACTTAACGTAGTGATGACGTTAATTTTCGAAATCCGAGTACTGAGAATCTTTCGAGAAAAAAAACTGCGTTACAATTCTTATCGCGGGAAGTGAACCCAGCACCTTATCTAGCACCAAACATGCTAACCACTAGACAGCCAGTTCCAATCCAAGACAATTTTAATTCTAAACAAGCCTTAACCCAATTCAATTTCGCAAAGACATACCGCCGAGTGTTTTGGCTTTTCGGTTAATAACACCGTAAACGCCACGTAGAAACCGATTTGGAAGATGGTTTCGTTGATTTCACTATTCCACTATCGCAGGAAATGTTCGAGAGTAGCGGTAATTCCTTAACATTAAGTGACCCATCTGTTAAATGGCCGGCAATGTACCTATATATAAAAAAGCAAACTTCAAAACTTTTTTTATTCACCACAAGTTAGCCCTTGACTGCATCTCACCTGATGGTAAGTGATGATGCGGTCTAAGATGGTAGCGGGCTGACCTGTTAGGCGTATGGTAAACTCGTACTCCTAATCGGTTTCTACACATAGTGCCGGAACGCTGAATCGCTTGGCGACACGTCTTTGTCGGTAGGGTGGTAACCAGCTACGGCAGAACCTCCCTCCCACCAGACCAGACTCAAGCCGGGAATCGAACCCAGGACCTCCGACTTTAAAATGCAACAGCGCACGCGCTGCGCCACGGAGGTCATCAAAGGTCGTCAAAACTGAAAATAATCTAAGCTGATGCAATTATTACAGTTTTTACCGTTTAATTGGAAAGCATAGAATAACCAATCAGTACCTTCTCTATAGTTTTGAAATCGATACTAAAACTTATTTATATCATGTTTTCATATAAAAGTTCAAACTTGTGTTTGTTGAAAGCTACGACCATATTCGCTACCTTAAACTTGATTAAACACGATGAAGTTCGTAAATATATTTAACGAAGTTTTGCAGGATAGAAAAATACAAGCATCTATTTTGAATTTACCATAACATTTATAAAGATAATAATTCAATAAATGGAAACCTGAATCGTGATAGTATTAAAATTTTTAATCGTGATTTATATTATGTATAATCGGGTTTTGTATCGGGTAATGTACGAGTACATTGTATTCGGATAGTGTTTTTTTTATTACATCTTTAATTAAATACAAGCATCTTTTTTGAATTTATCATAACATTTATAAAGATAATAATTCAATAAATGGAAACCTGAATCGTGATAGTATTAAAATTTTTAATCGTGATATATATTATGTATAATCGGGTTTTGTATCGGGTAATGTACGAGTACATTGTATTCGGATAGTGTTTATTCCATCTTTAATTAAAATATCAAATAATTTCCTTTTTTATTTGATTATGCTTATGTTAGGATTTTTCTCCTATTTTAAACCATTCTTACAATACAACGATGTTCAAACGAAACTTAAGCGTTGGCTTCTTCATAATTGAATTGTAACGTCAAAAGCCTATTTAAATTGAAAGCGAAACTTCGATAAAATGTGTTACCTAACATCTTAATTAATAATTGAAATTACGACATGCTGTAACTCCTATATAAACTGTGCCATTGTAAATCGGAACAACTTTTCATCCTTTTAAAACATTTCGACGAATAATCATTTACATGTTTTTCGTAATATAGATAATTATTAATAACTACCTGATGCCTGTGACTTCGTCTTCGTTGAGTTAGTGTCTGTGAAAGTGGATTTGTTTATCCGACCGACCTTGAAATATTTACGGGATAAACATTAAAGTCTCATCTCCTTTCCAAAAAAAAAGAATGAGTGAAATCGGAGTACGCGACAATGAATTACAACCTAGTACACATTTTGTCTTTCATCCCTCTCCCAAGGGAACCGTGCTGAAGTCCGGGATTATTATATTAAAATTTCTATATCTTGAACCGGAATGTCAGCTACTCTTATACCAAATTTCATTCAAATCCACCTATAGTTTCGGCGTGTTGCGCGGCCAAGATACAGACAGACAGACTGACAGATGAAAAACAAATGTATTGGGCTCACTATCGATCGTAAAGCATCTTCCAATTAAAATTTTCAAAATATATTTAATTTACAGAATTAATCTTGTTACAGTTTTATTTTATTATAGATAGATAAATAGATAAGTGAAAGCATTACGAATATCTATCTATTCATATGAAAGCATTACGAATATCTATCTATCTATTCTATTCATATGAAACATTTTATAATATCCAATTGCAGACCGCACATAAACTCAGCTGTTAGGTGCTTCGTTCGTGCAGGTTATCAGCTATTTGCATGCATTAAAACGGTTTCTACGCCACTTCCACACCCGTATGGTTTTATAATGAATTGCATTTAACAGTGCAATTTCCAGCTGGCTACAGTACATATTATAATTTCATCTATACTATAATAAAACTGTAACAGGACGAATTCTGTACATTAAATTAATTTTAATTGGAGGATCATCATCATCATGAACAACCCATTACCGGCCCACTACAGACCACGGGTCTTCTCCCAATATGAGAAGGGTTTGGCCATAGTCCACCACGCTGGCCATGTGCGGATTGGCAGACTTCACACGCCATTGAGAACATTATGGAGAACTCTCAGGCGTGCAGGTTTCCTCACGATGTTTTCCTTCACCGTTGAAGCAAGTGATATTTTAATTGTTTAAAAACGCACATAACTCCGTAAAGTTAGAGGTGCGTGCCCGGATTCGAACCGCCGACCTCTAATTAGGAGGCTGACGCCCTAACCTATCACAGCTTCACTTTTACTATCGATGCTGAGCCCAAAACAAAAGAAGTTAGTCCAAAGTTCGTTCTTCGTAATGTAAAAGCTTTATTAAAGGATCTGGCAAATACTAATAATAAAACTTATATAAATGGTTTTGAAAAAATTTATTACCTGTTTATTTTCCGTAATAAATAAATAAATAAATATATTGAATAAAAACAGAACACGCCTCTGTAGACTGTAGTCGGTATGAATTACGAATATAGTCTATCAATATGCAGAAGTTTCGATATTTTTTGCCATTCGTAGTTTCATTTTATTGGATACTTTGACGTTTTATAAATAGATGGGACAAACGCCAATACCACTAGTATCTAATCGTTATTAGTTATAAACAGTCAGTCTTTTAATAAAATGAAGCTGTGATAGCCTAGTGGCTAGGACGTCCACCTCCAAATCAGAGGTCGGGGTTCGATCCCTGGCACGTACCTTTAGCTTTTCGGAGTAATGTGTGTTTTTAAAGAATTAAAATATCACTTGCTTGAACCTGCACGCCTGAAAGTTCTTCATAACGCTCTCAAAGGTGTGTGCAGTCTGCCAATCCGCAAATGGCCAGCATGGTGGACCAGGGCCAAACCCTTCTCATATTGGGAAGAAGACCGTGCTCTGTAGTGAGCCAGCAATGGATTGTAATGATAATGATAGTAGGATCAATAGGATAAACGACGACGATTGACGACCTCCGTGGCGCAGCACGTGCGCTGTTGCATTTTAAAGTTGGAGGTCCCGGGTTCGATTCCTGGCTCTAGTCTGGTCGGGTGGGAGGCTTCGGCCGTGGGTAGTTACCACCCTACCGACAAAGACGTGTCGCCAAGCGATTTAGCGTTCCGGCACGATGTCGTGTAGAAACCAATTAGGAGTATGGGTTTACCATACCCCTAATAGGTTAGCCCGCTACCATCTTAGACCGCATCATCACTTGCCATCAGGTGAGATGCAGTCAAGGGCTAACTTGTGGTGAATAAAAAAAAAATATATTTTTCTAATAAATTTCAGGGATACCCTGTTTTATGTTGCCTTAGTAAAGCGTGATAACGCATCTACCTTTATAAAATCATCTATCTCCTATCGGATTTCACTGTATGGGCAATAAAGGCAAACACGATTGGTTTTCACGAGCGGCCAATCTGTCTCTAACAATTAAAAAATTTAGGACCGTTTGCATTAAATGAATTTTCAAACCGTTAACTGTTTTCACTTATCTTGTTTTATGACCTTTACGTGTTTAAAACGTGACATAAAAAGTGTTATGACTGTCGAACTGTTCATTTGATGAATTTAAAATGCATATTGTTTTATTGCCCTCGACATCTTTTACTTACTCTGTGCCGCTTATATTTTTTTTTAATCGGGCACGCGAAAAATTAAGCTAAAGAGATTATTGCGTAAAAACTTTCGAATTCTTCATCTTTTGTTAACTATTTTGTTCGAATTCTATATCGCATAACCTATTCTATGACCTTTCTTTTTTACAAGCTACGCAATGCCAAGATATCAGATCAGAACAGAAAATTAGCGATAAACATGCAAATTAATCATATATATTTTTGTTATTACATATGCGAAATTGTTAGTATAATACGCCTGCAAATCTGTTAATTAATGAGATTTAGCTTAAACGTTGTACAGATGTAAATGAAATTTTATAAATGCTATCTTTTTAATTCTGAAGCTTAACTTTAACAAATTTAGCCTAAATTTATTTTTTACTAAACCCAAACGAACAACTGATCATATGCAATGTAACAAACATTTAATAAAAAGCCTGGAGCAATATCGTTACGGAATAGTTCCCAAAAGTGTCTTTATACGATAAACACGTAATAGTGTTTTTGGAATCCATCTCCTCTCGCGTTTATTACCGCGTAGCACGATAACGTACCTGAATCAACGGCTTAACATCCTCTCCGAAGCGCAGGGGGAACATGAACGAATAAATTCCTTGCCTACGTGGTCGGATTGGACATTTAGTTATCGATTCGCTTGAACGTTGGGTCGTTTACCAAACACAATGGTTTGGCAAACGATCCACTAGAACGGAATCTAATGGAGATGCAATTGCGTATATCTCATACAACGCGTGCGTACGTACGTTTTTTTTTTCGATTTTATAAAACATTCTGCTGTAACCGTTTATTTTCTGAGGTCTTAGGCCCATATGCGAGCTAGAAGGGTGAAAAATCAAATAAACAAATAAATACCCTTCCATAATTTACAATATTAGTATCTATACATCGATACTCTTAGCTTTAGTTTTAAATTGGTGAGAGTAGTTGTCACCATCATATAATAAATAAAAATAATGAAAAATATTCACTTCACAGATGTGAAGCGTACCTATATAATATATTTAAATTGTAAACCTAAACAAGTATCTACTTGTTTAGGTTTACATGAATAAAGCTATTTTGAATTTTGATTTTTTATTTTGATAAACCTATCGATCCGGTATCGAATACGATATATTTCCTCTAACTGAGACGACTACAATTAAGAGTATAGTGAAAAGAACTAACTCATCCGAATTTCAAGACCTGTTACCTTTTCAAAATTGCACCGGTATATCGATATATCGCAATTGATATTATTACATTTCTACTAATACCTACATAAACATCGGCTTTTTTTTTCTATTCCTGCATCTCTAGATACAATTGCTGTCAATGGTAATTTTAGCAGAAATGTACGTGCTTAACCAAAAAAAATTTGCCTTAGCTGGGATGTTAATGCAGACCCTTCTTTGACCCTACCGTTAAGAAATATGGCTGCGGTCGTTCAATTTTACTACTAGAGCCAAAAATAAGCATAATTGCATCCCAACAAATTGGTTAACCGTGTTTGAATTGAACTACACTCACATTTGAATTCATCACAGCTGTGATAAATTCAAATGTAATAGAGAGTAAAAAGTCTGAGAAGAAGCATACTACAAAATTTTATATCTCGAATAATTATAGAATATTAAAATACTGTACAAAGTTATTCAGTCACGCGAAATCCTCGTTAAGATTAGATTTCAAAAACACTTTACGCTATGATCTTGTTTACGTTAAATAGTTTGAAACGTGGAGAAAACCGCAAATTATATTATCTTACAAAATAAAATGAATAGAAATATAGATTAACCAATCATAAGGATAGGTCTACTTTCTAATCAATTGTTGGTCATCTGTTTATTTACGAATGGTTCATCATGATTAACCCATTGCCGTTTTCCTTCACCGTTAAAGCAAGTAATATTTTAGTTTACAAAAACGCACATAACTTTGAAAAGTTAAAGGTGCGTGCCCAGGTCCGAACCCCCGACCTCTGATTAGGAGGCGGACGTCTTAACCACTAGGCTATCACAGCTTCGAATGGTTATTGGCGGTTTATATAAGATTGTGTCCATGTCGTGTTATTCTAATTAGCACTTAAAAAATTTCATCTGCCCGTTTATAGGTCATAAAAACATTTTCCATTTCCATTGCTGGCATTTAATAACGAAGGTATGGACTTGACTGCCGAGGAGGTCAAAAGAATTGATGGAAAAATGTTTAATAGGAACTTTTAACGCTCCATCAGACGACACCATCAGAAGAAATTTTGCCCGTCTGATCTAATAATATAAGACATGTTTACTCTTTAAATTGTGTAGGCTTATGATATAACCTCTCATTAAAATATTTAATAACTGCCACACCCTCGGGTTTAAAAGGGGCGTCACAATTTTAACAGGCATAAATATTTAAGAGGTCCATTTACTTAAGATCTTATGTTGATGGTGTGCAGAATAAACACTTACCTACGCTCACCCTTCTCGAACTAAAAATAGTTTGAGGTGGTAAGATAATACCCCAGCCTACTAGGTGGGAAGATACAGTCAAATCGATCCGTTTGCCTTCGAGACATATTAGCGTAGGTGTTGATTATATTATCTTCTTTGACGTTACCCTCTAAGTTAAATGGAGTGCGGTTATTAAACCGTCATAACGTCGGGCTATTTGGGGCAGATGTTACTCATCTCACGAAGATTCGCCTCTTCTCCCTGCTGGCAGCCTGGTACTCACATGTCCCTTGTATGACTTTTGTGTTACTATCACTACACTGTTTGTGGGACTATCACTATATTTAAATCTGTTAATACTCAAACCTTCGAATATATGCTTTACTGAATTAACTACTAACTTTATCTTAACTAGCTAACTTGATTTCCCATGTCAGGAGAAGTAACTACTCCGCTTTGGTACTTTCAGTGGCTAATGACCATTATTATGATGATACTTAAACGGCTAGACAAATGTCCATTCATATAGGTCACTAAGAATTTTGAAACCAAGTTCGAGAACGCGTCCTAAATTTTTAAAAGGGAATTAATTGACTGAAACCGTCACGTACTCAAACAAATAACAGATGTCCAGATATATAGGTCTCTGAATTTTCTGAAACAAAGGAGCTTTGTGGTATGAATTACCTTGCGGAAGTCGTCACGTAACGCAAAAGCATTGTCGCTTCCGTGGGAATATTGTTCAGTCCAATTTATATCAAGTACCATTCTTAATAAAAAAAAATATATTTTTAACTTATTGCCACATTTGATGTACACAAATAAACTTAAATATTGATATCGTGTGAAACTGTATAGCCAATTTGATAGTGAGTTGGCACTCCAAGATAAGATAATGAAACCAAATGCGTGCATATCAATTAAAAACTAAACTAGAAATATTATAGGTAAAATTAATGGTACAAAAGTAAGTAAACAAACTATGTTCTATCTGTAACTCAGTTACTGCGATATGAAGTACGATGGACTGGAAAAACTACGTATATAACGTATTATACTTCTCAAGTCAATGATAAAAAAGACAGATATTCAAGCCTCGGAAGACCGAGCTCTTGGTTTGAAGGGTACAAAAAGCGCGAGAACGGTTAAATTTATGAGATTTCTCTGCCTAAAATATATTCTTTGTAATATGTCTATGGGAATTTATTGAAAAGATATTCAAATCTTATGAATACACAAAATCTTCTTCAATATGTATATATATATATAACAATTATGTATATATGTATATATATAATAAGTATGTCCATTAATATATTGCAAAATGTACTTTTTTAATGTTAACTTGAGACTGCCTAAAGATTTCTGAAGAGTGAAAATTTGATGCATTTGGATGCACTTCTCAACCAAACTAACAAAATGCTTGCTGATTGACTAAAGATATCGTATATAGGTAGCATTGTCAGTTTCTAAGAAGTGGTTCTTTTAAACCAACAATACTACCATACAATCATCATGATCAACCACACCACATTACTGGCTCACTACAGAGCACGGGTCTCCTCTCAATATGAGAATGGTTCGGCCATAGTCCACCACGCTGGCCGTGTGCGGATTGGCAGACTTCACACGCCTTTGAGAACATTACGGAGAACTCAGGCGTGCAGGTTTCCTCACGATGTTTTCCTTCACCGTTGAAGCAAGTGATATTTTAATTGTTTAAAAAAACATAACTCCGAAAAGTTAAAGGTGCGTGGCCAGATTCGAACCGCAGACCTCTGATTAGGAGGCTGACGCCCTTTCCGCTAGGCTATCACCGCTTCAACTGTCATGATAATATTTTAATCATTAATTGAGAATATATAATTGAAGTATGTGATTTGACTTAAATGATTTAGGTCTACTTTTGACTATTTTTATGAAAAGTATCTTAATTGACTGTTTTCTTAAGATACCGGATTTGAATAAGGTTAAACTGAAAACATGACGTTCGAATGGACCCTTTATAAGTTAGTTAGTCGTTGGTTATTGTTGATTAGTTCTTGTTTAGTGTTGGTACCGAAAAGTGGTCTCCAAGGTTCTGATTTTACAAAGGTGTGTAAAATGTTATAGATAACAAGTATATAGTATATAGTATAGATATAGACGAGTTGTGTTCCTTATCGATAAGGTGTTTACCATCCTGTAAATAAATAAGAATAGATACTGAAGAAGTGTGTTTAACACAACCGACAATACTACCATACAATACTAACGATCAACACCAGCCACTTTCTTTCAAATTCTTTCCTTCAATTTTATCAGTTGTAGGCAGTAAGATGGAAATCGATGGCTCTGCCCGAGGTAAAAGCTCATAATGCACAATTCCCTTCCAATACCACTTTACACACTGCATCACACGAGCTAACCTGGGTTCAGTCTGTGAACCCTTACCGACATTTTAGCACGTTCTTGTCGTACGTGATCCACTTTTCACCGCAAGCTATCAAATTCTTTAAAAACGGTTCAGTTTTAACACGTGTCTATAACAAATCGCAAATTAGTATACAATTTTTTAGGTTACTTTTCGTAAACTCTTGTGGCACCGATTTTTTTTTTTTTTCAATAGACCCTAACTGTTTTGCGTTCAATTACTAGTTCTTCAGGTGTGCCGCAACTAATACTATGCCAATCTCGCTCCAATATGAATGCTAAAATGGCGGCCATTTTATTCATAAGAGTGCGACCAAAGCGAGGCTCATTTTGACATAAGCATTCCAGGATTAATAACGTTGGAACGGACTTTAAGCTACTCTTACACTCAATACTACTACATTTATAAACGCGATTTTTTTTCGCGGCACGCTGTTGTTTCTTTTTGGTTATAAAATTTTAAAATATATAGAATTTTTTGATTCGATTAACTTATTTTGTTAGAAAGAAAAATAAATTAAAAAGCTGGAAATGACATTTTGCATTTTTTTATATTATTTTACCTTGGTCTTGTGGGAGGCTTCGGCCGTGGCTAGTTACCACCCTACCGACAAAGACGTGTCGCCAAGCGATTTAGCGTTCCGGCACGATGTCGCGTAGAAACCAAGTAGGAGTGTGGGTTTACCATACCCCTAACAGGTTAGCCCGCTACCATCCTAGACCGCATCATCACTTACCATCAGGTAAGATTGCTGTCAAGGGCTAACTTGTAGTGTATATAAAAAAAAAAAAAACCTTGTGAATAAGAAACTAAACTAGCTAGGTAACTAAACCAGCCATATATATACAAAGTCTTACAGATTTGATTACAAGTTGATACATAGGTACCAAAAGCATTTTTCCCGGACTTACATAAATGCACAGTTTTTATCAAAGATAGATTTAGAGAGGGTTTATAGCACAGAACCCCCACACTGCTAAACAATTATTACACATATTATTAATAATGACCGACGGCTCTCGCACAGTCATTAAAAAAAGCATTCAAAATGGTGTAAGGTAAAATTTAAAATTGCTTGATTCATAATTAACCTTAACTCGCAGATCTTCCAAAATACGCCCTCAATGCACGTTTGGCTCACACACCACATCATCCTCTAGAGATGTTGACATCGCAACGTACCTTTTCTAAGTGATAAAGATTGAAGCAATTACAAATTTCACCGTGCAAATTTACCTGCTTTTCGCGTATCATAGCAAATTAAGCTTATCTTTCATTATAAAACACAAATTTCCCCAAGGTAACGCGTTATTTTATCAAATACCTCATTCCGATACTGAGATTATTTTAACAGGAAATACAGTACCTGACAAACTTTTTGCCCGACCAAAGATAACATGATCAAAAGTAAAAAATGCCAACAACTAGACAAACGAGACAGAAATGGGATACTACAAAGGTCGACTGTACTCAATAGGCATTACATGTTCCCTAGGATATGCCAAGAAACTGACGTCAAAGGGATGTTTTAAAGACCCTGCACTGTAGCGGCTGTTCCAATCGGTCGGCGGCGGTCTGAGAAATAAATGCGTGTTTTTTCTGCTGCAGAGGAGATGACGACCGCCGTTGCGGAGGTTTTATTACGAACGGACGGATAATTAGCTCCTTTGTTACATTGCAACTGATGAAAAGTATTGCACAAATATAAAGCTCATTATTTGCTCAAAGGAAGGAAATTCGCTTAATGATTCAATAGCAGCTCACAGCGTCTTGTCTGTTTTTTCCACAGGACTTCAAACTTTAGTTATTATAATTAAAGCTTCTTACAGCGCAGTCGACTAAAGTTAATTTTAATTACATTTTGAAATACGATAACTAAGTTCCACGTTGTATGTCTTAGTTTGCTAGTATATATATATATATATATATATATATATATATATATATATATATATATATATGTAGGATCGGGCGGATTTTGACTTGATCCGTCCGACATCGTGTGGGCAATTTTCAGGTATCGTGCAATAAGATTTTTGCGATTTCTTTACACACTAAATTTAACTAATAACCTAAAAGCAGAACTTTTAAGATAATAACCACTAAGAGAAACATAGGACAGTTCCGTGACAACGTCTCTTTTTCTTTTTTTTTTCGTTGACGACTCTGTCGAAGCACGCCAAAACTCTTTATGCTTGCTAGCCGCTAGCTGGCGCGCTTGCGTTTCATTTAGTGTACGTACTCATTTCCGGCTGCGACATATATATATATTTATATCTAAGTGTTCTTTAATCAGTTTTGGTAAGCATAATAATAATATTTTTGAGTGTCTTGCGGCCTATTGAGGAGTTTCTATAGGTTACATGTCAATTGAATAAAAAAGTAAAGAAATAATGAGATCGTCAAGACGGTAAAATAAAATAATAAACGTTATCAATCCTTTACTGGCCCTCCAAAGGGTTCGAGTCTCATCCCAGAAAGAGAAGGGCAAAGATCATATCACGCTGGGCAAGTGAGGATTGATAGACTTCACACACGTTTGGAGAATATTATGGAGAATTCTCGTGCATGCAGGCTTCCTAACGATATTTTCGTTCACCGTTACAGCAAGTGTTATTTACTTAAAACGCTCATCACTCTTATTTACTTTGAACCACTAGGCTATCACAGCTCATTAAACGTTATTAAAATTAAATGAACTAAATTTTACTTAATTTCAAAATACCACATAATTTGTTCCATAGATGATAATTACAATCATATCATCTTATCTTATCTCACAGCTAGTATTGGTAGAACATTTTGTCTAAGGGGAGAAAGACACAATGTTTATCAGATTAAAATAGGATTAAAAAAAATGGAGATTAGTCTTACAAATGCTTTAGCAGGTGGGCAAGAATATCATTTTATGACCCCTGCTAGCCGTGCAGGAATATATACGAGACACTATAAAACAAGGTAAGTTGTAATAGGGGGACCATTCAAAATAACTTGACGCTTGAGTGATTGGTAGCTTTGTTCCTTCTCCTTTCTCTGGTCGTCATCTTGTTTTTAGTTTCATCGGTATATTCTTGTTTTTTTTGCATTTAGTTATAAATAGTGCTAAATTACTAAAAATAGTAAAAACGGTTAAAATATAAATAAGTCGTAAAATAAGTAAAATATAATAATACGAGTTCAAGCATTTTGTAAACTTATTGCACAAATTGCCACCATTTTTATAAAAATATCTTCTAAAATTTAGAAATGCTATTGGAGAAAGGAACTAAAATAAATGTATGTATAAGGTATCTAAATTAATACTCTCACAAACCCTATAAGTAGCTTATAAGTAAATATAAGAGATTACCCTGTGACATTTAGAAGTTTTCGTGAATTTAGTAAATCCCGCGTAATGATAAATTGCGGGGTTGTATAATTTGCTATTACACGAATTTTGTCGACCGGAAGAAACTTTGGACATTAAAGAAAGAAGGTAAAAAGAAAACTTTTCCTTGTATAAACAACTCTCAAGTCCCAAAATGCCTTTCAAAGATTGAAGAGGGTTAGTAAAAGTCTGTTTTATCATAAAATTAATTAAAGGATCTTTAAAGTTAAACAATTTGTAAGATGATGACGGAATATTATTTAGAAGCTCAAATTTATGGTACAATAACTTGGAACTGAGCGTGAGTTGTCAAGATGACAAAGTTGCACTCTCATCTGAGATGATATGTGATGAAAGATTAAGCTGAAACCCAAGTTTATCATTATACCCAAAGGTCATCGCTTCCTTTTTAGAGTGCACGATCCGAATGGTGCCAATGGTATACTATTACTAACACCCTATTACTATTGACCGTCCTTCCGTATGTCTTCCAGGGGTATCTCAAGAACTGTAATAGGTAGAGTAACAAACGAATAACGACAAATTATCCTACTAATATTTAAAAATTATATATGTCGAATCAAGGGCGTCCGAGTTGTTTTTAGTAAGAGTGACGTCATGCTTTTGTTTACTTTCGCTCATAGTAATTAAAACCACAACTTGCGGGGTTACACTTTTATTGCGACCATAATTAAGAGGTCCGAACGGGCCGACGTCTCGAGCGTGAATGCCACGAAAGGCAACCGCCCGTATTTATAGCACAACATGCTTGTACAAAATTGAATGCTACCTTCTAAATACACTAATTGGCAAAGAAATAATTAATTAGTGATTTAAAGAGTTCAAATGTGCGTAATTATTTGGATTCTTAATTTTCTTGGCGCCGCTGAATGAAGTTAATAACTCCTTCGCGCTGACATACCTATATAATAGTTACGTGTTATCATAAATGACTATACATAGCTACTATAAATATTATTTATTAATAAAATTTATAGGAGGGTATTGGAGGTCTAGTAAGGTCCAAAAACTGAAAATAATGAAATTACGTTCTTGATATCCTTATAGCTAAGTCGGGTCCGCTCCGTATATCGTCTGCCTTCTAGGATCGAAAAATAGTACAGGGATCCCCTCTGCAGACTGCACGTAACCATAAAAATGCTACCTTCCATAGCCTTAACTGCTTCATTATACAGGTATGTAATACAGACACAGATTATATCTACTTCTTTGGGTGCATTCTATGCTGAACGGACTG